>CM052895.1:74803955-74943662 GCA_028534135.1 Potos flavus | reverse complement strand
AGAGAGAGACAGTGAGAGAGGGAACAGAAGCAGGGGGAGTAGGAGAGGGAGAAGCAGGCTTGCCGCCGAGCAGGGAACCCAGTGCAGGGCTCGATCCCAGGACTCTGGGATCACAACCTGAGCTGAAGGCAGCGGCTTAACCGACTGAGCCACCCAGGTGCCCCAGGATTCTTAATGTCTTAAATCTTGCACTCCATTTTAACATAAGACACATTTGGCCTAATTTTAAGACTTGTGATTTCAAAAACTGACAAGAATAATGTGGGCAACATTATTAACTAGTATAAAGGAGTTAAAATTTGTGCTCCTTTTTGTTATCTTAATCCACTCTTGTGCTTTGTCAATATTTAACTCTTCCTCTTTACTGAAGACCTCAGATATAGTGAAATAGAATAGATTTATGCCTATGCAGGTATCAACACAAGTTTTTTTTCTTTCAAAATGATAGTTATGTATTGAAAGAGCACACACTAGTGTAAATCTAAGTTCTCCAGGTGCTAAGCGATCAGATAAAGCTCAGATTCATTTAGCAACGCCAGGTCTTTAGATTTATACTGGCTTATAGTAAGACGAAAAAGCATAAGAAGAGAATAAAATGAGATTTCAAAGGCCAAATAGGTTATGAAGACCGGTTCTCCCATCTTTTCTATAGTTTTCACAGGACATGGGAAGGAGCTGAATTGTTACAATGGCAATGGGATTTTTAGTGATGTGTAAACTAAGTGGGAGATATAATAAGATATATTAAGTCTTCTACTTATCTGTATATTCTATGTTACCTCAAGAGAAAAATTTCTCAAAATAAATTTTCCTAGCACCAATATTTAAAGCTTAAGTAGTTTTTCTCCCCCCAATCATTCTCCTCTCTAATCTGCAAATACCAAAATAGTTTTTTACACCCAAAGAACATTTCATGGCTTTCCACTGCTAACAGTGGCATTGAGAAAGCTTGGAGTTTAATCATGGAGTGCCCTGAATGGCATATTCATTAATTAGTCTTCCTACACTAAAAGGCTTCCTACTTGTATAAAGTTTCTTATGGCTGCCATAACAAATTACCACAAAGTCCATGGCTTAAAACAGTAAAATGTGTTATCTCATACTTTTGCAGTTCAGAAGTCCAAAATGGGTCTCACTCTAAACTAAAATCAAGGTATCTACAGGGCTGCCCTCCTTTCTGGAGGCCCTGAGGCAGAATCTGTTTTCTTGCCCTTTCCAGCTTCCAGAGACCAAATACACTCCTTGGTTTAAGGCCTCCTTCCTCAATCTTCAAAGCTGGCAACAGTGGATCGAGTCCTCAATTTGTAGCACTCTGATCTTGCTGCTACTGTCATTTCTTTCTTTGGCTCTTGCTCTACTTCTCTCTTCAAAATCCAGGATAATCTCCCTATTTTCAGGTTACCTCATTAGTGACTCTATTCCATCTGCAATATTAATTCCTCTCTATTACATAATCTAACATATTTACGAGTTCTGGGGATTAAGAGGTGGACATCTTTGGGGATCCATTATTCTGCCCACCACACTACAGCTTAATCTTTCACTATTTCAGAACCTGCATCCTAATAATAGTCTGATCAAACTAAATACTTTTACCTTAAATGTAGGACTTTTGCCTTTATTCTAATGTGATACAGTAGAAGGTTCCAGCATATAGAGATTGAAGACTAAGGCTCAAAGTTCTGAATCTTTCATTTTGTAGCTCTATGATTTTGGATAAGTCATTTAACTATTCTAAACTTTGGCTACTTTTTCATCTGTAAAATGAAGAATAACTGTTTGGCTTATTATATAGAGCTGTTTAAGGATCAAATGTGTAATTCTGAACAAATTTATAAACTAGAAAATACTTTTTTTAAGGTAAAGGATTACTAATTATTCTATTGGTCCAAATGAAGGCTCAGCTTAAATATACATTTCCACGAAGTAATCTACCATCCCATACAGAATCAATTCACCTTCTCTTTCCTCCACTGATACTCCATTGATACTCCATTTCCTCCATTGATATCTCTTTTGTGGCACACATTTTGTACCTTTGCGTGCACATCTCCTTTCCCATTCCTGACTATAACAATCTTGAGGGAAGTCACACTTGACTTTATCAAGTCACACTTGATTTTATCTTGTATGTCTCATGGTGTGTACCACAATATTTTGTGCATTATAGGTATTTACTAAATATTGGTATAATGAATGATTTAAAATTAATCCCCAAAAGGCATCAGTGCAGACATTCTCATAGAATAAAAGTAGAGCAAATGCTAACTAATGCAAAATATAACTTTCTACAGAGGAAACAGAATACTTTAGATAAAAACCCTGAGCCATGTAGCTGGAAAAAATGTGATGTAGCCCTGGGACTAAGTTTCTAAGGTCAGGTGACAGCACAGTAGAATCACTTTAGGAGCTGGAAGAATTTAAAACACGATTAAGTCAGAATCTCTAAAAAATGAGGCCCAGGCATTAGTATGTGCTACCAAGACTGAGAAGTAGCAAGCACTACTTTAGCTTTTGCTGCCAAAGTTCCTACTGCATGATGAGAGGGAGGCCATTTTTGAAATGCCTTTTAATTTAGAGTGCTATATAGCTTGAGACATCTGCTTACAGGAGAAAAAAGTTCCTATTAGGTGAAATTTTAATTAAAATAATATTGTGAGTCAGTGAGGATACATGAAAATTGGCAGTAGTTTCAAAGGTCCTTAAAATGTTTAAAATGCTTATACTAAAGTAAGTCCAGTTAAAAGAAATTATCCTATATATAACTAGATACATGCACAAAGAGTTATATTCAAAGACACTCAGTATTGTTTACACTATTGAAATGTCAGAAACAACCTCAATGATTGATAACAATGACTTGGTTAATTATACTTGTGGTACATTTAAAGAGGATTAAAATTATGTCAGATATACAATTGCATAAAAAAAGCATAAAATACTTCGGAATAAATTTTTTTTTTAAGATTTTATTTATTTATTTGTTAGAAAGAAAGAGAGAGAGGGCATGAGCAAACACAAGCAGGGGGAGCGGCAGGCAGGAGGAGAAGCAGGCTCCCCACACAGCAAGAAGCCCAATGTGGGACTCGATCCCAGGATTCTGGGATCATGACCTGAGCCAAAGGCAGCTGCTTAACCAACTGAGCCCGGCGTCCCAGTACTTCGGAATAAATTTAACCGAAGAGATGAAAGATCTGTACACTGAACTATAAGACACTGATGAAAGAAATTAAAGAAAACACAAATAAATACAAAGACATTCCATGATTATAGACTGGAAGAATATTGTTAAAATGTCTATACTACCCAAAGCAATCTACAGATTTAATGAAATCCCCATCAAAATTCCAACAGCATTTTACACGGAAATAGAGCAAACAATGCTAATATATTTGTATGAAACCACAAAAGACCTTGAATAGCCAAAATGATCTTGAGAAAAAACAAAGCTGGAGGCACCACACTTCCTGATTTCAAACAACATTACAAAGCTATAGTAATCAGAACAGTATGGTATTGGCATAAAAACAGACACATCGGGCACCTGGCTGGCTCAGTCAGTACAGTATGCGACTCTTGATCTTGGGGTAGTGATTTTGAGCCCCATGTCGGGTACAGAGATCACTTAAAAAAAATTAAAATAAAAACTTAAAAGATGATCCTGAGTAGGCCCAACATAATCAAATGAATCCTCAAATGCTTCAAAGCAGTTCATGACTTCCCAATGAAATTCAAATAAATTTCAAATTCCTTACCTTGGTTTATAAAATCACATAACTTAGCTCCTGCTTCCATTCCACTCTTCTTCCCTACATCATCCTCTCGTTGCTCTGTCTTACGCTTTTGTACTGCCTTTCTTTCAGCCTAAAGAACTCTGCTCCCAAATCTTCAAATGACTGCTCCATCATATCATTCAGATCTTAGCATAAATGACACATCTTCAAAGAGATCTTCCATGATTACCTTATCAACATTGGTACTGACCTTAAACTTTCAGCAAACCAAAACAGCATGCTGTTTTGTCTTCAAATCATTTAAGATTTAAAAGGCTCTATCCATGTATCTATTTATTTTTTTGTCTCCCTCATTGCTTGCCAAACTGGAATATAAATTCCATGAGGACAGGAACCTAGGTTCTTGTGCACTGTTGTTTCCTTCACACCTAGAACAGTACTTGGTGCACGGCGCATATTCAATACATACTGTTGAATGTATTAATGTAGATGATATAAAGATGAGTGAGACATCAATTTAGAATCAAGTAGGGGACCTAAAGCATTTACAACAAAAGTTTTAATACAAGGCAACGTGCATCAAAGGATGAGAGATTAGATGATTTCTGGCTAGGTGATAAAGAAAGATTTCAAACAGAAAACAGTAACAGAACGAGCCTTAAAAGGTGTTTAGGAATTTTTCAGGGCAAAGATTTTGATTTTGTCTGTTAGGTTAAAATCACCTTATGGGGAATTAAAAATATAGGTGTTTTGAATAAATTAGGATACATGATTAGAGGCAAGAGCCACAAAAATTAAGAAGACTAGTCTCTAGTTCTTACTCAAGAGGATAATCAGAAATTACATGTATATTACTACTAACTTGTAGTTCAATTTAATGACCAAAGACTTTTTCAATTGGAAAATCTAACGGCAGGGAAAAACACTAAATTTTATACTCTACAAGAAATTTAATTTTTGCTTTATTTGGTGTTACTTTAGAAATGTTGACAACACTGGTATTTATTAATTTTATGTTATTAACAAAACAACAACAAAAAAACCTATGAAGTCATCTTTGGCAACCATTTTATCCAATTAATACAATCCTGAAATATTTGCTCATAAGTGTGGGATATTTTGTTTTCTAAATTCTTTTTTTTTTTAAGATTTATTTATCTATTATTTTAGAGAGAGAGAGAGACAGCATGTGTGGGACTGGGGGAGAGGGAAGGACAGATGGAGAGAGAGAGAGAGAATCCCAAGCAGACTCCCCACCCAATGTAGCCCAACAGGGGGCTCAATCCCACAATCCCGAGATCACGAGCTGAACTGAAACCAAGAATCGGATGCTCAACCAACTGAGACACCCAGGGTCCCCTGTTTTCTAAATTCTTAACATGACCTAATCAGGTAAAGTTCCAGGTTTAGGGTATTCAGTGTTTTAAACTATCCCCTTGGGAAAAAAAAATTCTGATCAGTTTTTTTAAAACTAATTGTTTAAAATAAGAATTTATGTTTTCTCTTTTTTTTTCCTTAAAAAAGTATGTCTTATTTAATGTTTTTAACTTGGATCTTTACCAAAAACCAAAAACAACAATAAGATTGCTCCCCAAAATACAACTTACAATACAAACTTATAAACCCTATTCATAAAGGTAACATTTTAACACAGCTCAGGGACTTCAGTTACCAAAACAGCACCAAATGTTTATGGTTATTGGTGTGAATTCAAGAAAAAGAAGCACATAGAATGGGTTTTTTAAAATAGTCTTTCTCATGGGGTGCCTGACAGGCTCAGTCAGTGAAGCATGTGACTCTTGATCTTGGTGTTATGAGTTCAAGCCCCATGTTGGATGCAGAGAGATTACTTAAAAATAAAATCTTTAGGGGTGCCTGTGTTGCTCAATCAGTTAAGCATCAGACTCCTGATTTTGGCTCAGGACATGATCTCAAGGTTGTGAGATTTAGCCCTGCAGCAGGCTTTGTGCTCAGCGGGGAGTCTGCTTGAGATTCTCTCCCTTTGCCCCACTCCCCGCTCATGCTTTCTCTCTCAAGTAGATAAAATTTTTAAAAAAATAAAATCTCAGGGCACCTGGGTGGCTCAGTCAGTTAAGCATTGCCTTTGGCTCGGGTCATAATCTCAGGATCCCAGTACAGAGCGCCAAATCTGGCTCTCCACTCAGTGGCAAGTCTGATTCTCCCTGTCCTGTGATCTCTTGCTCTCTTTCAAATGAATTAATAAAAATCTTTTTAAAAAATAAAATCTTTATTTAAATAAATAAAATAGACTTTCTCCAAGGAAAACATAATTCAAAGTTAATATCACTTTAACATTTAAATTATCATAAAATACCTAATTAGTTGATGGACCGCTTATCAATTTGTAACATACACACTGGCCCTTGAAATATATCAGAATCAATAAGGAAAAACTCAATTTTTATTGATTTTTTTTAAGATTTTATTTATTTATTTGTCAGAGAGAGAGAGAGCACAAACAGGTAGAGTGGCAGGCAGAGGCAGGCTCCCCGCTGAGCAAGGAGCCTGATGCGGGACTTCATCCCAGGACCCTGGGATCATGACCTGAGCCGAAGGCAACCGCTTAACCAACTGAGCCACCCAGGCATCCCAATTTTTATTGATGTTAAAAACAAAATTTGGTGTGCGTAAAAGAATAAATCACAGCCTAATAATGGCACTTACTTCATTAATTACAATCTTAAACCAAATCCTTGAGTCAAGATTTTTATTCTCATATCGATATCCCCAAATCCTTACCTTAGATAAGGAACTAATCACTTTTTCAACACCCTATATACCAATTGCATTTGGCATTGCCTACTTTTAAATCATTTCGTTCCTTTTTGAAAATATTCCCTTCCTCTTGCTTTATGTTGAATTTTAAACATGTAAGGCCAAGTATAGATCATAGAATTATTTCACTTCTGGATACCTGAGGATAAATATTTGCTATTATAGGTTAAATAATCCAAACATATTATTAAGTAAAATGAAAAAAAAAATCTACCAAGAATTACTGGACTGTATCAGTCAAGTCAGAAACCTCTGGTCACCTAACCTACCCCCAGTAGTACCTAACACAGATTCATTTTAAGATTTAGGATAATGAATCACCTAATAAAAGAACTCAAAATAAATACTTAATATTATGTTTTAAGAGGGAAGAGAGAAAGGAAAACCAAGGCAAATGAATAATTGTAATTCCCATCTTCAATACAATGTTTTTAAAACTAGAACTTCACATTTACTTTGTAAGTCTTTTTAAACTTTCTTTGCCAAGTCCTCCAAGATTGGGTAGAATTATTTGAAGTGTCACATAGTTTTTATGGAAGTAAAAAGTAAGATTTCTTAAGAACTGGACCAAATTTCATTTCACATTCCACTACCTCTCTCAGTAGACACCAGCATTAATCAATAAGCATCTTGACCCCAAACCAGTGTACACCTAATACAATATGGAAAAGGCATTTTCTTAATCTTTTCCCAAAGAAGGTCTGCAATTTAATTCAAACAGTTAGATCCGCTCAATAAAACACTGGAGACATTCAGAGAAAAGAGATCTTTCTGATATTCACTTTTTTACAACAGAGAATACAAAATTCTTTACAAAAAGTCTCCTACGCAGTGGTAAGACATCTTGGCTGGATTTATCAACCATTTATTTTATGCAAACAGTCTACATAAAATATTCTTTGCCTGGAAGCTTGGACAGTTGATTCTTGCCCTCTTCCCACAGTCCCTGGGCACTTCTTTTGAAATAGTTTTTTTTTCTTTTCTCTAATACTCCTCTAGTATTAAGAACACTATGCTGCTTGAAATGTTTTAAAAACTACTCAAGAAACTTAACAGTGGTTTCCTCTGGGGAGTCGAATTGAGTGGTGTTTTCATTTTCACTGCTTAATTTTTTTTTCTTTTAAGTAAGCTCTACACTTAATGTCGGGCTTGAACTCACAACCCCAAGATCAAGACTCATATGCTCTACCAACTGAGCTGGGCTAGCACTCTCTTTACCGCTTAAAATTTTAATGGTGATCTGTACTATTTCTACATTAACAAACAAAAAAAGCACTAAGCTACACTTAAAAACAACAACAAAAATCCATAATTGTTAGCTTCTACAATTTTCCACCTGTCATAGCGTTCAACTGAGCCAGCCAGGTGCCCCATAAAGGATATAACCTACAATTTCTAAGAGGAAGGTAGTGTTAGTATCTTTAGATAGTCTCACTTTACATGATTTTCCTTCTCATCAAACATCAAACATAATAAAAAATAAATCACCGCAAAAAGCCTGGCAATCAAACATGCATTTTCCTGAACAGCACATAAATAATAGAAAGGGGTACAGCATCCTGAAAGCCTTAGGCTCTTTTGCATAAATTCACCTTGAGATTACCACAAACATCAAATGTAAGAGTGCTGATCCAATTCTTATTTAAATGGGGGTGAGGTGTTATGGTTGGGAAGTACTTCAATCACATTCCAAAATTATCCCCAAAAATCTTTAAAATGCTAGTCTTTAAGCCTTCGGATGCTGCTGTCCCATGCTTAATAGATCCGACCTATAGATCAATAAGACACTGTAGAAGCGACTTCTGAGGCTAGGTCACAAAACACATTGTAGCTTCCACCTGATCTCCTGGACTGCTCACTCTGAAGCCAGCCACCATGTTATGAGGATACTCAGGTAACCCTATGGAAAGGCCAACCTGGGGCCCAAAGCAGCACCAACTTGTCAGCCAAATGAGTGAGTGACCTTGAAAGCAGATCCTCTAGCCCCGGTAAAGTCAACAAATGTTGCTCATGTAGACAGGGAATAAGCAGAATATACAGATTCTCTCACCTAATTGTAATCCACAATGGAAATTCCTAACAACCACCTTTCTGTGTGCTTAACAAATGAGCTACTCTAGTCAGATTTTCCCAAATTAACTTTTAATCATGGGCCCGCTTTTGTTAAACTCCAAACCAGCAGGATTTTCACACGGAAGTATCAGATAATCAGATTTAAATAGAAAGTTGTTTATCCTCTTGCGGTATCTGCTTTATATCTTTTAAAGTAAAAAACCCTTCTGGAGCTCAAATAAGACTTATCATTATGATTTAAAATTCTTAAGTGTATTATGTTCCAGAATGTTAATTTTTGATGAAAACACAAATCACTCTACCATATTAGCATATGTATTTGCCTTCTTAAAGAACATCCACAGATAGTGTTTATGAAATTATGGGTTTCTGTGGACTACAGTCTGAAAGACTAAACAAAAAATGGTAACAGTGTTTGCCTCTGCAGAGAGGATGCAGGTGGCTGAAGGACAGGGCTAGATTTATTTTCATTTCATACATACTCTCTTGCACTTTTTGAAATGTGTGCTATGTGCATGTAATATCTGCTCCAAGATAATACTGCTCAAAGATAATAAAGTCTCTTTTCCTGACGAAGCTATATTTTTTATTTAAGATGAGAGACACCTGAAACAACTTTAGTACTTATTCAAAACCATGCTCAGGGGCGCCTGGGTAGCTCAGTCGTTATGCGTTTGCCTTCGGCTCAGGTCATGATCTCAGGTCCTGGGATCGAGCCCCATGCCAGGCTCCCTGTGCGGCAGGAAGCCTGTTCCTCCCTCTACCACTCACCCTGCTTGTGTTCCCTCTCTCGCTGTGTCTCTCTCTGTCAAATAAATAAATAAAATCTAAAAAATAAAACTATGCTCACTACCTTTCTTTTTAAAGTCTGCTAAGTAACACATTATCTTATTATCTTAATAGCGCCTACATTTAAGTTTGAGGCCAAGAAGAACGTTATGTTTTTACAACTCTGGAAACAACCAAAATGATATGACAAGAAACAATCTGGCTTTGACAACATAAAAATACCATATGATTTTTTAAATTTCACATGTAGATCAGTCTTAGAAAAGTTACATAAGATGTTTGTTCCTTATATCACTTCAGAAAAATATCTGGAACAAAAACATAGTTAAAACATAGAATGCCCTCATTTTGTAGACACATAAGTTAAATTACAAGAAGGTTAAGTGATTTGTCCTGATCTAGCTAAAGGCAGTGCCAAATATTTGACTCCAGGTTTCATTCTCCACTGAACCAAAGTCAATTATTTCTGATTTAGAAATCTATTTATGTTTAACAGAGAAATGTCGTCCTATACCATTTTATACCACTTATTAATTTCAATAAAAATTGGACAAATATAATGAGGATATATGTGCTGGTAAAAATCATGTAAAATACCCTAATTAAATGATGAACATAGGTAACACAAGTAATAAAACCAGAAGCCTCCACTACTAGGTTTACAGAGGGCCTTCAACAACTTCATTAACAACCAATAAAAACAAATGTAAGATTTTAATTTGCAACTCAGTGAGATATATTAGGAACAGAATTACCCCTCACCCGCAACCCCATATAATAATCTGCTTTTGGGGGCATATAAAGCAGTATACTAAACATTGGTCAGAAAATGAGAACTCTTTTTTTTTTTTCCCCATTCAGTTACTCTTTTCAGTTCCTTACATTTAACATTTTGGCAAGAAAACTGTCATGGTTTAAGTCCGGTCTTCACGGTGCTAATAATAATATTTAATTAGCAGGTGGTTATCTGAATTGAGATACTCAACTTTTGTCAAAGACCTAATTCTACACTAAATCAAAAATCTCATTAGTACAATATAAACTAATATAAAATCAGAACATGTGGTAACTCATTATAAAATATCATCAAGTTGTAAGAAGAAAATCCTACCAATACATACCTCCAAAAGACAGTATATAAATTCTCTATGAAAGTGAAGCAATAACTGGATTTTAAAGCTGGCATAATACATTATATTGGTATAATAGAACAGATTTTTCTCAGTTTTTTTGAGTAATCATTAACTTTCTGTGAAAATTCGTAACTTGCTTCAACTTAGGCCACTCTGTAATTCATTAGAATATATGTGATATGAGTGAGTGTTCAACCAAATGAGCACAATAATTAAAATACATTTGTAGGTTTTGTCCAGTGTGACATTTTTTTCCAAGTTTATTTTCTTAACTGATAGCTAGTATCATCTTTCAGTGATGCCAACGTGTAAACTGATGTTAGAGAAAACAGAGGAAGAACTCTGGTGTTAGAATTAAGGAGCTATAAAAGAAATGCTATTGAAATATTAAAAAAGATAGAGTCTCTGAAATGAAACTATAACAAAGAAAAAGACAAGAAATGAAAGAAAGACTAGGATAAGAAGAGTAGAATGCCATAGGCCTCATTAAATAGATGTACTAAAATCTAACTCTAATGAACATAAAAGAATATAATAGGGAAAATGTGTTACAGTGGCGTGGAAACACTGCAAGATTTTGGAAATGAGAGTTAATAAGCACACTGACTAAATGTGCTAAATATTATTATGGTAGAATGGTATCTTTCATCATTGTCTAGAGGTACTTATTGTAACATAAGAGCTGCTTTTTTATATTACTGAAATAAAAATCTTCAGAAAACATATATGAAAGTCCAATTCAGGAACAGCACAGACATTAACAAATGTTGAGACGGAATGGCTGAGACCAATTCATATTTGGATTTAGTCATAGCCAGCAAACTAAGGAATTAAACACCAAACTCCACAAATTAAATTTAGAGAGTATAAAATTAATTGTATTTGTAATAAGTACATAGATATCAGTTATAAAGAAGGGTACGTTAAAATATCCCATTCTGATTGTGGATTTGATTATTTCCTCTTGTAGTTCTCTCAGTTTTTGTTTTATGTATTTGAGGCTGTGCTAGTAGATGCATGCAAATGTATAGTAGTCATATCTTCTTAGGGATTTACTATTATGAAGTGTTCCTCTTTTATTTGGATAGCGTTTTTTGTTTTTGTTTGCATTAAAGTTTAGTTTGTCCAAGATTGCTGTAACAACACCAGCTTTCTCTTCATTATTGCTTGCGTGGTATATCTTTTTCTATTCTTTTACCTCCAACCTTTTTGCATTCTTGTTTTTGTTGTGTCTCTTGTGTGACGTGGTTGAATTTAACTCTCCCATCTTACTATGTACTTTACCTTTGCCCTGTTGTAGTTAGTTCCCTTTTCTCCTCTTTCTTGCCATTTAGACAAGTTGGCTGTTTTTTCATTGCAGATTTTTTTTCTCTTACTATTTGGAAGTTACAACCTCTTTTTTTCCTCTTTTACTAGTTACTAGAATTTTTATTTGGTTCTTTTTCATATCTACCGTGTCACTTTGTATAGTTTTCAGTTCCATGCAAAAATAGTTAAGCTTGACTTTTATTCCCTTGAATGTAGTATTTTTCAGTCTGTATCTTGTAATTCCAACATGTCAGCTCTCTGTGGGTCTGATTCTATTGTCTGTTAGGTTTATTGCTAGATATCTTGTTATTTTTGGTGTAATTGTAAATGGGATGGTTTTCTTAATTTCTCTTTCTGCTGTTTCATTATAGTGTAAAGAAATGCAACAGATTTCTGTAGATTGATTTTGAGCAGGGAACTTCTTTAATGTATTAAAGGTTTTAACAAAAAACAAAACAAAAAACAAACCTTCAGCAAATGTACTTGAGAGTGAAATGTTAAAAGCTTTCTCTTTGAGATCAGGAACAAGACAGGGAGAGCAGCCCTGGGATGATGCAGCGTTCTATTTCTTGACCTGGGTAATAAATTCATGTGTGTTTACAATAACATATTAAGTTCTTCATTTTATGTTTTATGTACAATCTAGAATATGTGTTATAGAAAAAAAGAAATACCTGGAAATGAACAAAAGGTGATTAAGAATATCGCTAAAGTTCAGCAACTCTGTAGGTCCTAATTTTTCCCCCATTATGATTAATTTCAAACCAACTGATATTTATCGTGCCTATCTGGCAACATGCATTATTATATGTTTACAGCCTATCATCCAGTGACTTCGTTATCTATGAACCCATCTTAAGGAAAAAGGCCAAGATAAAAAGAAATCCATAATGTGCTAAGATGTTCATCACACATATGAAAATAAAATGGAAAACAACTAAATAACCAACTACAGGGAGTAGTTAAGAAAAATAATTCTTACAATGGGATTATTATACAGTCAATAAAAATAAGATTTACAAAAGAGTCTAAGAAATGTACATAACCTAATGTTTTTTTAAATTGGAAATATATACACACAAACATGTATACTACGACTAATGGGGGATATGTCTTAGGCACAGAAAAAAGACAAAATGAGAAGGAGGGAGAGAGGGGATGGGGGAGACAAAAGCTATACTAGTTTTCTTTATATGATGAGCTTATGCATATATTATCTATACTTTTTATTTTATTTCTCGAATTTCCTATAATGACTATATAAAGCTTTAATAATGGGGTATGTAAGAACTGAAGAAAATAATCACAAACCTATGTATTTTATCTTAATTACTTCGAAATGTAACTAAAATCTCAAATTTTTTTTAATCTCAATTTTTATCTCAGTATGATTTTATTCAGGTAAACTATTTTCTAATGGTTAAACTGTGTAAGTCTATAATTTGCTAATCATTTATAAAAAATTCTAATTGTATTTAGTGTTTTAAATCATATAACCTTAAAAATAATAAAAATTTGATCTCCAAAGATATATCATCTCCAGTTTTCTGGCTATAATTCTAAACCAGTCTGCTCCTAACAGCTAAAAGAGAAAATGATCTTTAAACAGGCTTCAAGCAGTCATTTCTGTAAAGCAAAATAACTGTTAGTCTCTGAATAAAAGATTATTATGGCTCCTCACTTTCTGGAGCAACCATTTTCAACCTCGGTTTTGCCAATATCCTGGTATTTTCTGACCAGTTGTGAGGTATGTCTCAAGTAATCTGTTATCAGTCATAAAGTATAAATGTGTTTAATGCTTATCATTAGAAATAATAATAAATTGAAGCAAACATAAGATCAACCCTATATGACTTAACATAGTTTGCATTCCAGTATACTTTAATGAGAGGAAAAGAATACAGTAGAGATAAATCTCACATCTTGGGAATTCCACATTCACTTATTCAATACTTTCTGAGCATCTATTTGAGGCCAGGCACTGTGCAAACAATAGAAACAGAACTGAAAACTATTAGGTCATAGGGTTAAGCATAACTGTCATTTTATAATTTAAAGCCTTTAATAGACTAACCCAATCCTACTTTTCACTACTTGCCAGCACAAACTTTTCTCCTCTAGTTCTCTGATGTTCTTTTAAAATATTCTAGCCTTCCCTTCTGCCAAACCTCTGCTTGAGCTGCTCCCCAGCCTAAGTGCTTTTTGTTCATTCACCAGCACCTGTAGAATGCTCACTATATGCCAGGCACTGTGCTTGGAATGAAAGAAGGAAAAAGACTTTTCTATTCTTTGAAGCGTGGGTTGAGTTCCACTTCTTCCTCAAAGAATTACTCATCATCCTCGCCATACTCTGAATGCTGTAGCTACTATCTAACACAATGGCTCCCAACCTTTAATGTAAGAAACCATTTTTAATATCAAAATGTTTCACGAATCTCATTCTCACTCCTCAGATGATCTCGTCTGGTCCCATAGCCCTAAATACCATCTATACACTGATAACTTCCAAACTATACCTCCAGCTCTACCTCTCCCTTGAACTCCTAATAGATATGCCTATTTAACATCTCCACTTGAATATCTGATAGGTATCTCAAACATAGCCATATCTAAAACTAAACTCCTGATTTACATCTCTCAACTTGTTTTCCACCTACCCCCTACCCCACAGCCCCCATCTCAGTAAAACGTGCCACCTTTCATCCAGTTGCTCATGTTGAAAAACTTGCGAATCATTCTTTACTTCTCTTTCCCTCATACTTCACGTCTAATCCATCAGTAAATCCTAATTATTCTACTTTTTTTCTTTAAAGATTTTGTTTATTTAGAGAGAGAGAGAGAGGGAGAGAGAGTTCGAGTGAGGGAGGGGCAGAGGGAGAGAATCTCAAGCGGACTCCAGGCTGAGTATAGAGCCCGACTTGGGGCTTGATCTCATGGAACTGAGATCATGACCTGAGGCAAAACCAAGAGTTGGACACTTAACTGAGCCAGTCAGTTGCCTCTCTACTTTCTAAGTATATCACAAATCTGACAACTTCTTTGCTCCCCTATCACTACTACCTTCTCCAAGCTGCACATTTCCAACCTAGATTATTGTAAGATTTTCCTAACTGGTTTTCCTGCTTCCATTCTTGCCTTCAATTTTCAACATAAGTTGGAGTAATCCTCCAAAACAAAACAAAACAAAACAAAAAACCAAGTCAAATCTGGATATTCCCATGCTTAAAATACTGTAATGATTTCCATTTCATTCGGAGTAAAATTGAGTCTTTAAATGACCTTCAGTGCCCTACTTGATCTAGCCTCTGCCTGTCTTACCAATTGTCCTACCACTCTCCCCCTCACTCACTCTATGTCAGCCACACTGGTCTCCCTGTTGTTCTTCGGATGTGCCAAAACACTTCCATCTCAGAAGGCGCTGCTTCCTCTCCCTGAACATTTTCCCTCAGGTAGCTCTGTGGCTTACTCTCATCACTTCCTTCAGGTCTCTCAGTTCAAAGGGTCTCTCAAAAAGCCCCTTCCTCACCAACCTATCTAAAGTAGCATCTGTTACTCTTTTATCCACTGAACCTGTTTTATTTATGTCAAAGCCTATTAACTACCATTGTGTGCGTTTGTGTGTGTGTGTGTTCACACGGATAATGTTTATTGATGGTGTCCCTAACCAACATTTATGCTGAGAGAGAGCACAGGCTCAGTTTTGTTCACCACTGTTGCCACATTATGTGCACACGGCAGACCCTCAAGAATATTTATGGGATGAATGATGGTAATTGCTTTTAGTTATGTTGACAAAATAATGAAAAATACAATACTAGAATTCAGTAAGGCTTTCAAATGAATTTACACTCTATTCATCACAAAAACATTATATACATGCTTTGGTGGTAGGAGGAGGACAATGTACATAATTCAGGGTTCAATAACAACTAAGGAATGGGGCCCTCTTATAATTCTTTATTCCTTCCCACATCCTTCCTATGTCATTCAGTAATTCTTTTCATAAATGGTTACTGTGTACCTCTTAGCCAGAGTATTCTAGATGTTAAGAATACAAATAAATAAATAAATAATTTAAAAAAAGAATACAAAAATAATTAAGACAAGGTGATGCCTTGAGACATATAAAAATAATACTTATAGAATATGCATATACTAGAGATACAAATATAGATTATAAAGTTGTAGCACAATAGGGGAAGTAATCGACATTTTAGGGGTAGGTGTTTAGGGAAAGTTTTAGTAGTGATGACACTCAACAAATACTCACAAAATCAAATAACAGAAGGTATTCTTCAGTTTACATGTGAAATGAGGGTTTTAAGTCTTAAAGTGCTACAGTAATTTGCTACCACGAGATAAGTTAGCCTTAGAATGAAACCAAAACAAGGGGAATGACAGAGCTGAACAGATCACAGAGAAACTGAGCCAAGTCCTTGATGATTTCAGGCTGGATAAAGCCTTAGATAAAGTTCAGCTGCAAGATCTAATCATTCCCTTTATTGTTTAAGCAGTCTGAATTTGGTTTTCTGTCACTTGCAATATAAGAATACAAATGAATGTCTATGAATTCTTTCAAAAAGCAAAGCATTTGCTTATTTCAAGGTGTAGGGCCACTACTGGCATTTTTGAAGGGATGAATCTTGTTTTGTGGGAGACATCACAGGACTTTTAGTATATGTGACTTCTACCCACTAATTGTCAGTAGGCCCTTACAACCACTGTGATAACCAAAAATGTCCCTATATATTTTCCAAACGCCTCCCACCCCAAAGGGAAAAACAAATCTATTTTCTAATAGTTTTATATGTACCCATTTCTCTCAGTGGTTCCACTAGGTACACATAAATGTACTTAACATCAACCTTAGGGGTAACTGGGTGATGGACATTAAGGAGGGCATGTGATGTAATGAGCACTGGGTGTTATATAATAAGACTGATGAATTGGGATGCCTGGGTGGCTCAGTTGTTAAGCGTCTGCCTTCAGCTTGGGTCATGATCCCAGGTACCTGGGATCCAGCCCTGCATTGGACTCCCTGCTCAGCGGGGAGCCTGCTACTCACTCTCCCACTCCCCCTGCTTGTGTTCCCTCTCTCACTGTGTCTCTCTCTGTCAAATAAATAATTAAAAAAAAAAAAAAAAAAGGGACTGATGAATCACTGAACTCTACCTCTGAAACTAATAATACACTATATGTTAATTAACTGAATTTAAATTTTAAAAAAGAAAAGAAAAACATCAACCTTAGAAGAACAGGGATATATCACTCAAATGCCTTAACTTTACATAATCCAATTTTAATCAGTGATTTATGACTATCTCAGTGTTTTGCCAAAATCCTATGCATGGCTTATATCAACTCTTGGGGTAAGCAGTGCTATAAGTCTGCTCCTACTATTGGAAAAGTCTTATTTATTTAAACTTACTTCTCCATAAAATACTGTAGAGACATGTCACTGATACTGTTGGTCACCCTACCCTCGGCCATTCACCTAACTTCCTCCTACACTGAAATGCCAGATAACGGTTTTTCCAGCCCCCTTGCAAGTAGGACATGAACATGCCAGGATGACATCTGACATAGGGCTTCGTGAAAGGTTTATTTGCCTAATCAAGAGACTGGAGGGCAAACTTCCTCCTATGTTTGGTGGCTGTGTGAGAATGTGATGTCTGGAGCAGAAAGAGTAACGTGCAGCAATAAGAGGACAAGCCTAAGCACAAAGATCAGCACACTAAGGATAAAGATGAAAAGCACCTCGATCCTTGATATAAGGTCATTGTACAGCTACACTGACTGACCAGCAATCCTCCAACTCTGGCCCTCTTTTTATGTGAAATATTGTTTGCTGTTTATCAGTGTTATGTAACCCGAGGCCAAACTAATATAAGATATATTCAAGATCTGACAGCTGCTGAGAGTGGGAGAACCAAGATGACTGCAAGGTTAGAGTGGGTGGCTGGGAGAAACGTGTTTACAAAAGAGAAATTAGAAGGAAGAGAAACACATATACACACATGCACATGTAAACACACTAGGTGAGGGTAGGTGTATTAAAATAAAATTCCATGCGATTCTGTTTGGTATGAGGTAAGCTTATGATAATACATCTAAGAGATATACAGCAAGCAATGTGGGAAGTCAAGTTACAGAATGGAGAAATATCCACATAAAAATGATGATTTATAACATTAATAAGATAAAAAAAAAAATAAGATACAACCACCAAGAGAACACAGTGAAAAGCACAGAGATCCTTGAGTACACTGGTTACCTCTTGTCATTTTAGATGAGGTTCATTCACCGGTTAAGCCAATTAGAATAATTCCACTCCTCTTGACAAAGATATTGTGACAGACTTGGCAGCAAGGCCTTCTCGATTTGTTCAATCAGAACAGAGGTTAGGACTTTCGGGAAAAGGCTAGAAGAGAATCCTTCTCTCTCCCTTTGGAAATAAAGAAGGCTATCACGTGGACATGAACATCACATGAAAAAAATAGCCTTTTTTTTTTTTTTACTAGGAGGGAAGCCAGTCTGAGCATAAAGCACAAACAGGAGGACAAAGTTGAGATAGTAGCAGAAAAATGGAACTTCAGCCCCGATGACATAAGCCTATTCTTGAAACCAATTCTACCTATGGGCTTGCCAATTATATAAGGCAATACATTCTTTTTGCTTTTAAATTCAGTTTGCATCCTAATGTAGGAACTGCTATGTTTTGAGGGAAGAAGTGCAGGAAATGTGAAAACACTTTCAGAGACATAAGAGAATCAGGACATACAATGCAGAAGAACCAAGAAATCAGATAATCTTATTCCTATAGAGTATATTTCACAAATGATCTTAGGAAACCTAGGATAACTGAGGAAAGACCATTAGATTTGGTGATTAGGAAGTCATAGGTGATTTTTAAAGTAGCAATTTCAGTGCTGAAATGGTAAAGGAAGTCAGAGTGCAAAGGAAAGAAAAATTTATATTTATTAGGAACTCCATAATGTACCAAACACTTGGGTGGACATTTAACATGTGTTAAACTCCTTCAATTATGACTCTGTAAGCAAGTTTAACATTCTGTTTTATAGATAAAGAATAGAGTGAGTAGTAACTTGCCCACAGCCACATAGCCACTAAGTGGTTTTAATAGACTTCAAACCCAGATTTATCTGGCTCAAAAGTCAATGTTTTTCCTACTACACCAGACTCCTGGAATTAAAGAATAGAAACACAATGGCAAAGCAGGCTCAAAATTCAGACTGGCTTCCCTGAGTTGCACAGCACACAGCACTGTATTTGGCAGCCTTGACACAGAAGCATATATATAGGCTGGAGAGGGAGAGACTGAAGAAGGAATGATAAAGGACAGTTCTACAGAAAGACAGGCAGGGATGACTGTGGACACATCTGGACGGGACTACTCTTGAAAGAGGGGAAGGACATTTCTTCCTCTGAGATAGGAGTAAATAAGGAAATGATACTGAGGACAGAAAAGAATATACCTCAGACAGTTGAGATTTTTTCTCAGGAAAGGAAGAGATCAAGTTATTTGCTATAAAAACCTTCAGGAAATGAGACAGTAAGGAACACAATCAGCACTAAAGACCCAGCAGACAGCAGAGCACCAACTGGTATGAAAACTAACCAATATCCACACACAATTTGTCTCTTGTATCCTTCAGGGGCTCAGAGGTCAAACTGAAAGAGCTAGTGATGAGGCTTATTCTGGATTGGGGACTAGAAAGGTAAATCTACAGAAAATAAAGCATTCTGGGGCATCATTAGTAAAAACTGATGACTGTGGGATCCTGGTTTAGAGAGCAAATGAAATCAGCAATACGCTAATGGGTTGGATGAACAGAGAGACAAAGAGAGGTTCATAAAGACAGTGTATGAGAGGGAGAAAACAGGTTCACTAAGAGTGGAAGAGTGATAGATTTTAATAACGGTTTGTAATCAGAGATGTGTTCTGACACAATCCTTCAAATTATTTTGCTAGAGGTAGAGAGCCATTGACTGGAGCTCAGCAGTCCTACTACCTCTTCAGCCAAAAGCACAGAATTGAGATAACCCCCTCTAAAAACGTACAGCCCTTGATTGTAGAAAAATGAAGGCTAAAAATAAATGAACGAACTAGCCTGTACAGGAATCAAACATAAAAATATCTCCCCTTTTTTTGAACTAAACAATTTTATCTCTAAATTTAAGAAATTAAAAAAATTTTAAAAAAAGGAAATTCATTAAGAGGTCAAAGTCTACAGCAAAGGGAAAGAGATTATGTGTTATGAGGCAGAATGAAAAGTAAACAAATCTGTCAGGCCTATTATACAACCCACATATTAAAGATTGTTAGTACAGAATTCCAATAGGGCAAGGATAGTCTGTGCTTTAATAACTTGGGAGAGCATCTAGCATAGCTTCAACAAAATGATATTACTCAATTTAATGTTAATAAATAGTCCACCCATTTGCAATCTCAAAGGAGAAGCTATCATTTATATCTTTAATCTCATTTTTACAATTTTGGAGCTCTTGAGAAATTATCCAACTACTTCTCTCTCCCTTTGGAAGTAAATGACAAAGGCTATCACATGAACGTTTCTGATAGCCATCTTTTTACTAGGAGGGAAGCTAGTCCCAGCACGAAGCCCAAACAGAAGGACAGAGTTGAGATAAATGCAGAAAGAAAATATGGGAAAAACAGCCATGGCAACTTCCTCCACTACCATTTCAATCCTGCAGTTTGCACTTATAAACTCTAGCAAGATACCAGGTTATTTAGGACAGTTTCTTCCACCATTAATTCTGAGTATCCTTGCCCCAGTAATGAAAGGAGGGAGAACTGAGACTGGCACAGCCTATATTTTGCAGAAAATATCAAGTCCTATAGCGACTGTTAAGTAGTAGAAACAATCGAGAATCCAAGAAATTTGAGAAGTTTTGAGTTTAAAAAGCTTTTCTCCATTTTAGTTCTTTCTAAATAAAACAAAGAGCTTGTACAATATGGGATTCTAAAGCTTCACTGGGCAATTTAAGCGAACACTGAATAAAAGAATAAATCACTTAACCTTTCTTGTGCTATTACATATCTTACAATCACGAAGCCTTCTTGTTTAAAACAAACACTTCCCAATTCTTTCACTAGATCTAGAAAACGTAAGCCCCCGCCTTAAAAGTTCGGAGACCAAAGATTTACTATAGTTAGAGATTAGTTTCCATGAACAATCATTAGCATCACAGGCACCATTCTCTACTTTGTAGGAGTTCGATGGGCCAAGGAGTTGCCAACTCTTCAAACCACCCGTTTCCTGGGGACTTGATTCCCTCATCAAGGTGAAGCTTTTTCTTTGTAACTCTACAGACGAAGCTACCGGGTATTCTTCCCAGTTAAACGTTTAAAGGAAGCAAGAGGGTCAAAACCAGGAAGATGGGAGGCGACTAAAATAGGAGGGGCAACGACCCACCCACCTAAAGCGAAGGAGAGACCGCTTGGACTGGTGAAGCTTCACCAGGAGCCAGGAAAGGTGCGGAGGGCAGCAGGCGTCGCGACCCCCACCCACTGTGTGAGAATGGAGGGCTTGCAAAGCTAAGGTCCAACTGGAAGCCTGAAAGGGGGCACAGGGCGGGGAAAGGGTGGGACGTGGAGACAAGAGAGCAGCAGAGTCCGGCCGAGCACCACTAGGGTCTGGAGCAACGGCGGGGCAAAGACACCAATGCTTGCGCCTCACTCACCTGCCAGACGCTCGCCCCGCGGCCAGAAGTGCGGACGCCGCCTGGGCGCTTCCTCTCCTGCGGGACACAGCCGCTGCCGCTGCCCGAGGTCCGGGATCCGAGAGTAGAGGGTGGTGCAGAAGCAGGCAAAGCGGCGACCGGACCCGAGCCCAGAGAGGCGTACATAGGGAGCACCGGGGGTCCGGGAAGGCAATTCTGTGCTTCACCTTCCTCAGCAGTAACTAACAACGCTTCCCGGGAACAGCATCGTGCCAGCCTCGGCCCGCTGCTCCCGAGCCTTCGCCCGCAGCTCCCCCCAGCAGCGGCCGGGTTTCCGGCGGCCACACTCCGCCCCCTTGCTACTTGGCTTCCGCCATCTTGTTGGAGGCGGGAAGAATGCAGCGCGCATGCGTGCGTAGGGACCGTCGGCGTCCTCAAACCCCGTAAGGAGGGGCTGGAATGCGCAGTCGCTTTGCCGCAGCGCTCAGACCCGTAGGTTTTTCGCGCTGCTGTCCCCCGCGCTCTTGCTACTGGGAAGCAGAATCTCAGTCGCCAGACCTACTCGCCCTTCTTTGACTGATTAGCGGCCCAATTAATAAAACCTTTCTGCACCCCCACAGTTATTCAGCAAACACCTATCCAGCGCCTACAATGTGAAGCGTTCTAGGCTAGGTGCTGATGATAGATTGATAAAACCTGGCTCCAGCCCTAACGCAGCTCATAATCTAGTGAAAAAGACGATAAACGAGCATACCGATTCTGGGAAGTCCTCGTTTGTCTCACACAGTTTTACCTGTTCTTTACCTTTAATTACCTCACTAGCTTAATTTCATTCAACGTTAATTAAACAAATAATATTTGAGTTTCTATTACATACTTGATACTGTCCTAGGCTCCAGCAGTAAGAAATATAAACTCATGAAACTTACATTCTAGTGGGAAAGAATGGACAATAAAAGACAAATCACAGAAGTAATGTTTGATAGTGATAAGGGATGGGAAGAGAGCAAACCACCAACAGATGAAGGAGAGCGAAGGGCGGTAATTAGCAGTCTCTCTCTGGTGATGACATCTGATCTGAGGCCTGGCTGACCACAGGGGCCAGGAACCAAGAGAAGATCTGGGTCAGAGCCTTCCAGGCAGAGGGAACAGCAAAAGCAGAGGACTGAGGTGGGAATGAGACCAGCAGGTAAGAGGGACAAAGAGACTAGGTGGCATGGACAGTGAGAGGAGATTAGGTCAGGAAGAGGCAGGGGTCAAATTAGGTAGGGCATTGAGGCTATGGTAGGAGTTGGATTTTACCACAAGGGTCCTGTCTACCTTGTTGACACTGTCGCAACTTCTTTCCAAATACTAATACTTCCTGACTGCCTATGCTTTGCATGTGCTGATCCCACAGTCTTGAAGATCCTTACTACTGTTCTTTAAATGTCTAGCTTGTCATCTTCCAGGTTTGTGTAACTGTCAGCTCAGAAAAGCCATCCTTCCTAAGCTACCTCTCACTCTGCTCTCCAGTTAGTTTCCAATATTGCACCTGATCATTTCTTCCATGGCACTCAACATTTTTGTTTTTCTATTTCACCCATCCCCCACCCACCTCTCTGGCAACCTAGTTTGTTCTCTGTATTTAAGAATCTGGTTTTTGGAGGTGCCTGGGTGGCTTCATCCGTTAAGTATCCAACTCTTGATTTCGGCTCAGGTCATGATCTCAGGGTGGTGGGATCAAGCCCCAACTGACCCCTACATCACGCTCTGTGCTCAGCATGGAGCCTGCTTAAGATTATTTCACTTCCTCTTCCTTTCTGCTCGTGTGCATGCTCACTATCTCTCTCTCTGAAAGAAAAAAATCTGGTCTTTTTTTGGGGGGAGGTGTCTTTTTTCTTTGCTTGTTTTGTTTCTTAAAATTCTACATGAGTGAAATCATGTGGTATTTGTCTCTAACTTCCTCACCAGATCCATCCATGTTGTTGCAAATGGCAAGATCTCATTCTTTTTTTTTTTTATAGCTGAGTTATATTCCATTTTATATATATCTCACATCTTTAGCCATTCATCTATGGAGGAACATCTGGGTTGCTTCCATATCATGGCTATTGTAAACAATGCTGCAATAAACATAGGGGTGCATATATTTTTTCAAAACAGTGTTTTTGCTTTCTTGAGGTAAATATCCAGTAGTGGAATTACTAGGTCACATGGTGGTAATTCTATTTTTAATTTTTTGAGAAACCTCTGCTGTTTTCACAGTGACTGCACCAGTTTGCATTCCCACCAACAGTGCAAGGGGTTCCTATATCTCCACAACCTTGCCCACACTTGTTATCTCTTGTCCTTTTGTTTTTAGTCATTCTGACAGGTGTGAACTGCTATATCATTATGGTTTGGATTTGTATTTCCCTGATGATTAGTTATGTTGAGCATCTTTTCGTGTGTCTGTCGGGCATCTGTATGTTTGCTTTGGAAAAAATGTCTATTCAGGTCCTCTCCTCATTTTTTAATTGGATTATTTGTGGGTTTTTGCTATTGAAGTGCTTACGTTCTTTATATATTTTGGATATTAGCCCCTTATTGGATATATCATTTGCAAATATCTTCTCTCATTCAGTAGGTTGCTTTCTCATTTTGTTGATGGTTCCCTTCACTGTGAAAAGCCTTTTATTCTGGTATAGTCCCAATAGTTTAATTTTGCTTTTGTTTCCCTTGCCTGAGGAGACATATCTAGAAAAATGTTTTTACAGCTGATGTTAAAGAAGTCACTGCCTATGTTTCCTTCTAGGATTTTTATGGTTTCAGGTCTCACATTTAAGTCTTCAATCTATTTTGAGTTTATTTTTATGTATGGTATAAGGAGGTAGTCCAGTTTCATTCTTTTGCATGTAGCTGTCCAATTTTCCCAGCACTATTTGTTGAAGAGACTTTTTTCCCCATTGTATATTCTTGTCTCCTTTGTTGTAGATTAATTGACCATATATAGATTTATTTCTGGGCTCTCTCTTCTGTTTCATTGATCTATGTGTCTGTTTTTGTGCCAGTACCCTACTGTTTTGATTACTACAGCTTTGTAGTATAACTTGAAATCTAGAATTGTGATACCTCCAGTTTGCTGTTCTTTCTCAAAATTGCTTTGGCTATATAGGGTCTTTTGTGGTTCCATACATATTTTAGTATTATTTGTTCTAGTTTTGTGAAAAATGTTGTTGGTATTTTGATAAAGATTGCATTAAATCTGTAGATTGCTCTGGATATTATGGACATTTAAGAATGCTGGTTCTTCCAATCAATGAGCATGGAAAATCTTTCCATATGTTTGTATCATCTTCAGTTTCTTTCATCAGTGTTTTATTGTGTTTGGATTACAGGTCTTTCACCTCCTTGATAAGTTTGTTCCTAGGTATTTTATTATTTTTGGTACAATTGTAAAGTGATTGTTTTCTTAATTTCTCTTTCTGCTACTTCATTATTAGTGTATAGAAATGGGACAGATACTGTATATTAATTTTGCATCCTGAATTCATTTATCAACTCTAGTAGTTTTTTGATGGAATCTTCAGGGTTTTCTATATTATGTCATCTGCACATAGTGAAAGTTTTCCTTCTTCCCTACCAATGTGGATGTCTTTTATTGTTGTTGTTGTTGTTGTTGTTGTTGCCTGATTGCTGTTGCTAGGACTTCCAGAACTATGTTGAATAGAAGTGGTGAGAGTTTACTCCTTGAAACATACAATCTTCCAAAACTGAATCAGGAAGAAATAGAAAACTTGAACAGATCAATTACCAGCAATGAAATTGAATCAATAATCAAAAATCTCCCAACAAACAAAAGTCCAGGACCAGATGGCTTCACAGGTGAATTCTATCAAACATTTAAAGAAGAATTAATACCTATTCTTCTCAAACTATTCCAGAAAATAGAAGAGGAAGGAAAACTTCCAAATTCATTCTATAAGGCTAGTATTACCCTGATACCAAAATCAGATAAAGACACTACAAAAAACCCACAAAACTACAGACCAATATCTCTGATGAACATAGATGCAAAAACCCTCAACAAAATATTAGCAAACTAAATCCAACAATACATTAAAAAGAAAAAATCATTCATCATGATCAAGTGGGATTTATTCCAGAATCTAAGGATCATTCAATATTCACAAATCAATCAATGTGCTATATCGTATTTACAAGAGAAAGGCTACAAGCCATGTGATCATCTCAATAGAGGCCGAAAAAGCATTTGACAAAGTACACTATTCATTTATGATAAAAATCCTCATCAGAGTAGGTTTAGAGGGAACATACCTTAACATAATAAAGGCCATATATGAAAAACCCACAGCTAACATCTTCTCGATGGTGAAAAACTGAGAGTTTTTCCTCTATGATCAGGAACAAGACAAAGATGTCCACTCTCACCACTTCTATTCAACATATTGTTAAATTATATATTTACTGTTTCTTCACTGTCCCACTAAATTGTGAATTCCACGAGGAGAGACAATGTTCTGTTTACCCGTGAACTCCATGGGCCTAGCACCACACCTGGCATGGGTGGTCACTCAATAAATGTCTGTTGAATTAATGAAAATTTGTCAGCACCTAGGTGGTCAGTGGCATTCAACATTGTTTTTCACTTGGAAGTTTTTAAAATTAAATGCAAGTGATTTCTTATTTATATGTCTCCTCAACTAGATTTACAAATAGGAACTTTGAAGGCGGGGTGGAGAAAGAATAAGATAGAAAAGAGTAAGTGATGGTGGGGCAGTGGGCAGATTGTATTGCATATGTTTGGAGGACTGGGAAAAAGAGGCTTCAATTTAATGGAGTGCCTATTTTATGTGCTGTGCACTATGCTAGGTACTTAATCCTCACCATAGCCCTGCTAGGTAGTAACCCTCATTTTGATACATAGAAAAATCCAGAGAGACTAAGTCACTTGCCCAAAGTCACATATTAAGAGACAGTACTGACCCCCTAAAGCCCATGCTCTGGCCATCTAAAGAAACTGGATTTGGAGATGGGCCTATTTGGTGATTTGACTCTATCATTAGCATGCTTTCCTCAGAGACTTCAGCTACTGCCATTTACGAATCCTGGTGGTATTGCTATTCTCGTAGGCTCTCAACAAAGGGCCTGATTGGAAATTGCTGTCATTATTTTCTTTTGGACTGGAGCAGAGCTCATTTTACCATTTCCTTTTCATGTTTTTTTTTAGAAATTTATTTTTCTTTTTATTAATAAGTTCTATATGTTTCATCAAAGGAAAAAGAGAGAGATACCAGAAAAATGGGTGCATATCCTAACTGCTAGCTGCATCCCCTTGGTTAGGCTTGTTCCTGTACGGCTAGCTCTCTCATCTAGGTCCCAAGTAATACTTTATACATCAAAGACAGTTCTCTGGCAAAGCATGACAGGCTCACCACAACAATCACTTATCCCATTTACTCATCAGAATTACACACCATCATTTTCCTCTAAACAGGATAGCTGCCTCAGGATAGCTGGGGAGAACTACAGGAAAGGATGGGGGTGCTATCTTACATCTGGGGCCATTCAGTCCTTGTATGAGGGAAGTAATAGACTATAACTCATGATAACATACACTTGTCAACTGAACCCAGTTAGTCCATATGCAAGCCCAGTAGTAGGTGGGAATACATACCTGAAAAGACTCTCTCACCTTCCGCCCTGCTGTGGTGTAGTTCTTCCTTGGAATAAATCCCAGAAACAAGACGATATCTTCAGTTTCTGTGGTATTCTCTCCTCTTATGGTGACCATCTGTTATGGGTTTAACATGCCCTCCCCCAACCCCACCAAAAAAAGGATATGTTGAAGTCCTAACCTCCAGTATTAAAGAGTATGAACTTATTTGGGAATAGGGTCATTGTGTATGTTATTAATTAAGTTAAAATGAGGTCATACTAGAGTAGAATGGACCCCGAACCCAATAGCTAGTGTCCTCTTAAGAAGACTGCCATATGGAGAAAGAGACATATAGGGAGAAAGCTGTGTGGTGACAAGGTGGAGCTGGAGTTATGCGGCTACGGGCCGAGAAACACCAAAGATTGCTGGCAAACCACCAGAATTTAGGAAAAGGCCAGCAAGAATTTCCCTACAGGATGGGGCACTTGGGTGGCTCATTCGGTTAAGCATCTGCCTTCAACTCAGGTCATGATCCCGGGGTTGAGGGGATTGAGCCCCACATCAGGCTTCCTGTTCAGCGGGAAGCCTGCTTCTCCCTCTGCCTGCCACTCCACCTGCTTGTGCTCTCTCCCTCTCTGAAATAAATGAATAAAATCTTTGAGGAAAAAAAAAAAGAATTTCCCTACAGGTTTCAGAGGGAGGATGGCCCTGCCCTCTTGACTTCAGACTAATGGCCTCCAGACCTGTGACAATCAATTTCCATTGTTTTAAGCCACCCAGTTCATGGCACTTTATTATAGCAGCCCTAGAAATGAATACATCATCTTACGTATATGGCGGGGCCTCAAATACAAGGAAGGAGTGGGGAGGGGCAGTGAGGTCTGTGCTACTGTCCCAATTTGGCAGCAAACCAGCAGTAAGACCTGAGGCTAGTCACTCCACCCCACTGAGCAAGCTTCCTCATCTGTGTGAACAGGGATAATGACAGCTGCTGTGCCTACCTCAGAGATCTGCTGTGATAACTACCAAGTCTTCCACCAGAGATGCTGTGACCAAGATGGCCTGACAGCTGCTGAGAACCAATTATGTAAAAGACAGCGCTCCTGCCATGGGGAATTTCACACTCTGGCTGAAGGGTCCTTTCCTATATAAGATAACCAGCACAGGCCAAGTGCCAAGTGTGTGCTTTGGACCCGATTCCCTACTGATATCAAAAGGAGGAAGGATCACTGTGGAGTGGAGTGGAGAAGAAAGCCTTCATAAAAGACCTTAGCCAAAAAGGGATTGATTAGAAGAATATTGGATATCTGCAGGGTGTTCAACAATACTGGACATTATGCCCAGAAGTAGTCCCAAGAAACCACCCCTGCAGCCACTGTGGGGTACAGATACTAGGACCATCAATACCACTTGCCCTTGACACTGGCTGATGCCACTCCCACCTGGGAACTAGATACAGTCTCTATTGTTGCCACTACTCTCAGTAGAACAGAGGGTCACTGTGACTTAACCACACTTGCTTTCAGTCCCAAGCCTGGGGGAAAATGATTGACACAGCCCAGTCATATGTTAACAGTCTAGCTCAATGCTGTTGAAATATAGAAATAGAAATATAATGCAAGCCTCATACATGATACTAAATTTCCTAGTGCCACATCAAGAAAATCACAGAAAGAAGTGAAATTAATTTTAATATGTTTTATTGAATCCAATATATCCAAAATATTATCATCTCAACATGTGACACTAGCTGCATTTCAAGGGTTCAATAGCTATGTGGCCAGTGGCTATCATATTTGACAGTATAGCTTTAATAGGGAGCCCAGCAAAATAAGTGTATGGACTTGTGATTTCCACAGTGAGAGGTAGGTTCTGCTTCAGAGGGAAGGCCATTTCCCTAACACAGGAAGGGGGTTCAGATGCAATCTTGTGGATGAAAGATAAACTTAAATGAAAACCAAGACTGGATTATAGAAAAAAAAAAATGAAGGACTTTTATTAATTTTAAGGTGTCGTGACTGGGAGCCACTGATGGTTTCTGAACTGGGGAAGTACTTTGAAAAGTTTAAGAAAGTTACCACGCAGATGTAGACATAACTTTAAGAACACTAGAATTGGAATTAGGAGTCCTGGATTTTAGTTACGCTTCCTATCTGTGAAGCCTTAGGCAAGCGGCCTCTAGGAATCTTCTCACGTTCAGAAATGGGGATGATGATATCTATCTCTCAGGCTTGTGAAGATTCAGTGAAATAATGTATGTGAAAATGCACAACAGCTAGCAAAGCACTCAATAAATGTTACTTGAATCTGAACGAATCTGAATATCTAGTTGGAGATTTAGATAAGCAGTAAGGAGGTTGAGCCATTTCCCCAAAGCCAAGAGGAATACTCTAAAATAAAAGCTAGAAATATGTATATCAGATATTTCAATTCTGCCTCAGTTTGGACCAGTTAAAATATGTACTTGTTTCAACGAACAAAGGGGAAAAAAGAGAGACAAACTAAGAAACAGACTGTTAACTCTAGAGAACAAACTGATGGTTATCAGAGGGGAGGAAGGTGGGAGAATGAGTGAAATAGATGAAGGTGATGAAGAGTACACTTACCATAATGAGCACTGAGTAATGTATAGAATTGTTGAATCACTATATTGGACACCTAAAAGTAATTTAGCATTATATGTTAACTAAACTGGAATGAAAATTAAGAACGTAAATAAAAATATGTACTTGTTTCCTCAGTAGCCCATTTCTTCCTTACAGCCTTTACTAGGGGTGGTCTCTCCTTCTATGGTCCAGAGTTCTTCGGGTAATATGACATATAGTTTGTTGGACTCATGCCTCAGCCTCTTCACAGGGTACATACATGAGGGCAGAGACCACATCTCATTCATCTTTGTGTTTTTGTTTTTTTTAAAGATGTATTTGCTTATTTGAGAGAGAGAGTAGGGGGAGGGGCAGAGGGAGAAGGAGAGAGAGAATCTCAAGCAGACTCTCCGCTGAGCATGGAGCCTGATGTAGGGCTCGATCCTACATCCCTGAGATCATGACCTAAGCTGAAATCAAGAACTTGATGCTTAACTGACTGAGCCACCCAGGTGCCCCTCATTCATCTTTGTATCTCTTCCCCCATATTGTCTTGAACTGGAAGCATCCAAACAGACAAGATTAGCAAAATTTGGTAATTTTCTTTAAGATTTTATTTTTAAGTAATCTCTACACCCAACATAGGACTCGAACCCACAACCTTGAGATCAAGAGTCACACATTCCACCAACTGAGCCAGCCAGAAATTTGATAATTTTAGAAATTGGATGATGAGTACTATGAATACTCATTATTACCATTCTCATTACTTGTAGGTTTGTTTGGAAATTCTCACAATAAAAAGTTTTTTAAAAATCCAAGAAATTTCTGCTTCAAGACATTGGAACAAGCTTATTTCTTTCTGTATCCCATTAAAATGCCAGTGGTAGGTCTTAATTTTCCATGAAACTAGTGGAGGTTAAGCTTCAAGAGCTCTTGCTTGCACAGGTCCTTTCCAAGGTCCCAGAAGGTGCCTTAGCAATAGGTTCACATATTTGTAAGTTTTTCTAAAATCTGCAGAAGCAGATTTTATTTTATATATTTCAATTGTATTGGTTAAGGTCATTGTCTCTTCTGATTTTCCCTCTGGCACAGTTTTCCTTGTGTCAAGTAGCATTAGAGTGGCTGTAGTCATTTGGGTATCCAGCTAAGGGGAAGTTGTGTTTCAGATACAATTTGTTTGAATTACAAGCTATTACTAATAACAAGTTGTCAAGCTGAAAAAAAAACCCATCAGTAATCACAATTTTTTTTTGATCAACGATGCTTGAAGAAAGACTGAATTATCTTTCTGTTCAATATATATAAATTTGATAGAATAAAATCATTATATTAAAAGCCAGACCAAAAAACCCCAAAAACCAAAACCAACAACAGCAAAAAAACCCCCCAAATTCCAGAGGAAAGTATGTCAATATAGTAGAGCATAAACTGTGTGTGTGTGTGTGTGTGTGTGTGTGTGTGTGGTATAGACATTGGTATTGTAATAGCATTATATGGTGACAGATGGTAGCTACACTTGTAGGGAGCATAGCACAGTGTATAGAGTTGTTGAATCACTATGCTGTACACCTGAAACTAATATAACATTGTGTATCAACTACAATAAAAAAATTATGTCAGGTGGGGGAGGGGGAGCCTGGGTGGCTCAGTCTGTTGAGCATCTGACTCTTGATCTCAGCTCAGGTCTTGATCTCAGGGGGTTAGTTCAAGCCCTGCATGGAGCCCACTTAAAAAAAAAGTATGTTGGGCAATAAAATAATAAATATATTGTTTTTTGATTTCGTAATGCTTGTGGATTTTGTATCAGCATTCCAAGACTTGTAATTTGTTGTGACTTATTTTCTCATTCTAATAAATATTCATTTTTCTTACCTAAGTCTGTCTTCAAATTTTATATTTTTTCTCCTAAACAGGGGCTCCAAAATTAATCTTTCATAAAACATGGATCTGAAATCATAATCGTGCACTTCGACATCCCCCTCTCAGCAACTGATAGGACTAAGAGTTAGAAAATGAGCGAAGATATGGAAGACCTGAACAACACAATGAACCAACAGGATCTAATTGACATTTATAGAACACTCCACAATGGCAGAGTGCACATTTCTTTTTTTTAAGCGCTGGTTAATAGACCACATGCTGGGCCAGAAAGCAAACATTAACAAATTTAAAAGAACTGAAATAAAAATAAATAAATAAATAAATAAAAGAACTGAAATCATACAAAATAGGTTTATTGGGGTGCCTGGGTGGCTCAGTGGGTTAAAGCCTCTGCCTTCGGCTCAGGTCATGATCTCAGGGTCCTGAGATTGAGCCCCCGCATTGGGCTCTCTGCTCAGCGGGGAGCCTGCTTCCCCCTCTCTCTCCGCCTGCCTCTCTGCCTACTTGTGATCGCTCTCTCTGTCAAATAAATAAATAAAATCTTTAAAAAAAAAAGTAGGTTTATTGACCATTATGAAATCAAATTAGAAATCAATGAGAGAAAGGCAACAGGAAAATTAAACTACTTGGAAATGAAACAACACACTTTAAAATCATACCTGGTCAAAGAGGAAGTCTCAAAGGAAATTAAAAAACATACAGAACTCGGGTGCCTGGGTGGCTCAGTTGGTTAAGTGTCTGCCTTCAGCTCAGGTCATGATCTCAGGGTCCTGGGATTAAGCCCCACATCAGGCTCCCCGCTCAGCAGGGAATCTGCTTGTCCCTCTGCTCCTCCCCCCCCCCATTGTGCTCTCTCTCTTTCTCTCTCAAATACATAAATAAAATCTTTAAAAAAGTAAAAAACATATAGAGCTGAGTAAAATTAAAATACAACATATCAAAATTTGTGGGTTGTAGCTAAAGAAGTGTCAAGAAGGAAATTTATGCATTACATGATTACCTTAGAAAAGAGGGAAATATCATGTTAGAAAAAGTCTCAAGTCTGTAACCTCAAGAAACCAGAGAAAAGAAGAGCAAAAGAAACCCAAAGCAAGTAGAAAGAAGGAAATGATACAGATAAGAGCAGAAATAAATGAAATTGGAAAGGAAAACAATTTTTAAAAAACCACAAAAAGCTAGCCAATAGCTTCTAGCAAGACTGACAAAATAAAAAGAGAGAAGACACAAATCAACAATATCAGTAACAAAATGGTATATCATAATAGTACCTGCAGCTTTAAAGGAATAATATGGGAGAATAATAAGGGAAAACCACAGAGAACTTTAAACTTATGAATTCAACAACTTAGAAGAAATGGACCAACTCTTCAAAACCTACAAACGACCAAAGCTCAAAGAAGAGGAAATAGAATCATTCTATCGCCATTAGCGAAACTGAATTTGTCATTAAAATTCCCTGGAAAAAGAAATGGAGAATTCTATAAATAACTTGAGAAGCATTAACACCAATTTTATACACTCTCTTCCAAGAACAGAAGAGGAAATATTTCTCTAGTTAACTTTGTAAGGCCAGCATTACTCTGATACCAAAAGTAGAAAAAGACAGTACAATAAAGAAAACTACAGACCAACATCTCTCATAAATGTAGATGCAAATATCATCAACAAAATGTTAGCAAGTCAAATCCACCAATTAAAAATACCTTTTTAATTAAATTTTTATTTGGATTTTTAAATAAATTTTGTATTAAAAATATGCATGACCAAGCAGGATTTGTGCCAGGTATGCATGGCAGGTTCAACATTCAAAAATCAATTCATACAAATCTATATTGTAATTTACATGTCAATAGTCTAAAGAAGCAAAATCATATGATCATATCAACTGATGCAGAAAAGCATTTGACAATATCCAAACTCCACACCTATTCATGACAAAATCTGCATCTTCTACCATGCCAAAAAAATGCTCATAAAAGGGAATATATCCATGGATATTGAGAATAGGAGAGTGTTCCATCGATTGAGGAGAGATTTTGACAAATATCTGGAAGACAGAAAGTGATGGAAGAACTAAGGTGGAGGAGACACTCCAGTCCAGAACATAAATTGAGGAAGACCGCAGCAGAAGACCACTGCAGAGGTGGTTGCTAGTTCTTCTTGGAGAAGTCCAGTAAAGATATGGGTTAGCAAGTCAGGTAGGGAAACAGGAATGGAATATGGAGTGTGGTCAACATTGGTGTTCTCTAACCATTTTCATGTCATGGCACACATGGAAAATAAGAATATGTGTAAGGGAACCGTTTTAAGGAAATGACTTTCAGACCCCCAAATTCCACATGGCCTGTCTCTAAAACGGAATTGCCCGAAGCAGCATCCCGAGTCGAAGTGCTTCTCCTTTCTCATCTCTAGTTTCACAATAGCTCTCTGCCACTTCACCAAAGAAAAGCATTCTTCAGTGGTTTATCACCCTGGATCCCAAGCAAAGGAATAGTTTAACATTAACCATTGCCTTTTAAATGCCCCCAGTCCATCTCATTATGCAAATTAAGACATCGATTTCTAATACATTTTACTTTTTGTGCTAATCATTTTTCTTTAATCAATAAGAATAAATTTTTTAACACATTGCCTTTTGGTCACAAAAATATAATAGATTAAATTCAATTTGTATCTAGCAGAGAAGTAGGATAAGATTATTAATAAGAGATTTTCAGACACTTTTACTTCTGGTTAAGATGGAGTAACAAGTACCACATCTACCCCATGCTTTAAATAACCCCCAAACTGGACACAATTATGTGAAGCCATGTTTTTGAGGCCTTGGATACTTGGCAATAATGAACAGTGAGCTCCGCGAGACAGGGAATGAATGTCTTAAATGTTTCTCTTGCTTGTTCCCTCTGAAGAAGCCAGTTCCCATGTTATGAGCTACTCTCTTGAGAAGCCCATGTATCAGGGAACTGAGAAGGTCTCTGGCCAAAAGCCAGTGAGGTACTGAGGTCCTCATTCCAAAGGTTCTCAAGGAATGCAATTCTGCCACCACTCACGTGAGGCAGCCCGGAAATGGATCCTCCCCTAGTCGAGCCTTTAGAGAAAACCCCAGCCTCGGCGGCTAACAGCTTCATGGGAGATCTTGAGCCATAAGCAGCCACATAAACCATGCTCAACTCCTTGACCTATCAAAACTGTGAAGTAATAGCTGTTTTTTGTTTCAAGCTGCTAAGTCTTATGAGAATCTGTTATACAGCATTGACTTACAATAGGAAGACAGACATAAGAAAGTATGAATTCCATTTCTAATACTACTGGAATTGGGCAAAGAGCAGGCTTGAAAATCTTTCATCGTGTAACCAATCACACATTTTCATTCTTCTTCTATGTCTTGTACCTGCTTCAACTTTTCATTCATAATAGAATAAAATGCCCTTCTTCTAAGTTCCACCTATTCCTTGAAGCTTTCCAACTAAAGTGACTGAATGTAATGAAGTAAGCGGCCAGAGATGCTGTGCTTTTCCCTCTAATGACAGAAAAAAAAAGAAAACACTCCATCTGGGTGAAAATTGATAATTAGCCATATCCAATTCCTGGACATCTGGCTTTTAAATGAAACTGAACATAGTAATGTCTGTTTCCCAGGGCATTCTTTTACCGAAAATGCTATTTATTCTTCTCATCTTGAAAACGAGAGCACCACTGCAATTTTAAATATCAAGTTACCAAAGATTTGTCTCAAATTTTTTCATGTTACTATAGTGTTATATATTTGTTGTAGAAAAATTGGAAACTACAGAATATCACAAGAAGAAGGAAAATAAAATTCACCATCCACGATAACTGTTAACATTTTGATGACTATCTTTCCAGATTTGACTATAAAAATAAAAGGCATTTTGGAAAAACAGTTTTTCTCCCTCAACAACAAATCCTCATTTAAAAAACCCTACAGGGTATTTTAATGAATGAAATGTACCAAAGAACACCAAACCGTTTATTCTACTGAAATCCACATCCATTTCCTCATACGATTGATGGTGTGGTTGTTGACATTGATATTTCGCTCTGACAACCAATCTGAATAGCTCAGGGAAATATCCCATATGGTTAAAGCAGTTCCGGCAGCATTTTGAGAGTAGTGGGGCTCACAGAAACAACATATGTTTGCACCCACTCTCCCTTCATGTTGCCACTGCTGCCCCGGAATTGGTGGTGGAGGAGGGGTTCATAGACTTGCACCCGGATCCTTATTTGGCTGGACCCAGCTCAAAGAGGTGCTAGAGACCTGACTGTTAAGTTTCAGGAATTTCCTGAGCTGGTTATTAAACACAGTCATTACTAAGAATGAAATGATATAAACTTACAATTAAATTACCTTGAAAGCAAAGGTAAACACTCAAAACTCATCACTTTTTCATCATTTTAGTACATTTTGTTATTACCTATGTATGTTCCTGGTCTGTTTCCATCTATTGAATCTGTATAGTGGAGATACTATATAATAGTTTGTTGGGGCACATCTTTTTGTTGTGTGTATCAGTAATTCATTTCTTTTTATCACAGTATCAGATTGCAGTGTACAATGCCATAGTTTGTTTCTCATTCATGGGCTGACGAACATTTGGGTTGCTTTTGGTTTCGAATGATTATGAATAATTCCATTTAGTGTTGTATTGAAGAAATCTTGCTTAGCCCATTGCCTAACCACAATTCTTCTATGATATATTCTAGAAGTTTACAGTTACAGGTTTCATATTTCTATCTATGATCTATTTTTGCATATATAACAAAATAGAGGTTCTTTCTTTTTCTTTCTTTCTTTTTTTTTTTTGCATATGTACGTCCAATTGCTCTAGCATTGTTTATTGAAAAGACTATCATTTCTTCATTGAATTGTCTTTGCATCTTTGTTGAAAAATCAGTTGACTACATGTATGTTTATATGTTACGTTAGAATTTTTAAATAAGACCTTCTTTGTCAGCAACTATGAATGACTGTTTTCTGGGAAAAAAAGGGGTAACTCAGAGGGCCATAGACACTATCCTCACCTTCTCGGGGTTAGTAAATTCTTGAAGCAGGAAGGTTAGAGGAAGGCTCAGGCCTAGGTTTGCTTTACCATGAACTAGAGGAGACAAGTTTTTGGTTGATTACTAACTTCTATAGTTGGTAGTTCTAACTTCTATAGTTGGTAGTTCTATGGTTGATTACTATATCTTCTATGTCTGAATACAAGGCAATCCTGAATATAAGGAAACCCTCCATTTTTTTTCAATAAAATAATTTTTAAAGGCGTTTTTTAGGTCAACTTGAATGTAATATACACTCCTAGGGATACAGAAAAAAAAAAACAGTCAAATATCTCCTTTTTTAAACTTTGTTATAATGAACAATTATATATAAAAATCCCATATTATATAATATGAGATATATGTTTAGAAATATTGCTTTTTTTTACTTTTGCTTATCATGACGGTTTTTTTTTTTTTAAGATTTTATTTATTTATTTGACACAGAGAGAGAGATCACAAGTAGGCAGAGAGGCAGGCAGAGAGAGAGGGAAGCGGGCTCCCCGCTGAGCAGAGAGCCCCAAGCGGGGCTCGATCCCAGGATCCTGAGATCATGACCTGAGCCGAAGGCAGAGGCTTCAACCCACTGAGCCACCCAGGCGCCCCACCATGACATAGTATTACTTAAGTTTTGCACATGTATGTTTATCAGAATCTTTGCCAATACTAGAAATACTTCATGTGTCATGTAACCTAGTTTCTTCAGAGCACACTAGCACCTCTATGTTATTTGAAATACAGTACTATTTGCATCTCCGCCTGAAGCTGTCTTCAGCAATTTTTATCACAAGCCACAAGCACCTATTTGCATAACATTACAGTAGTTGACATTTTTATTCATTCTGCACTCATGCATTTGTGAGTTCTACCTCATAATTATTTACAGTGGGTTTCTTTTTTAAGAAAATATATCTAGGAATTTTATTGTGCTTCTTCCAGGCAGGATGGCAGTCAAAAGGGGAGAAAAGTAAGGCACTAAAACCCCTGAGACTCACAGGGTAGGCATTGTGCAAATAGGGAACTGAGGAACAGGGGTTGATAAATGGGGTTGAGTCTCCTCCCAGGAATATCCTCATGGGGCAGGAGAGTGAGTTCTAGGAGGAAGGTGAAGCATCCTTGGCTATAGAGTGATAAGGATAGCCTGGGGTTCTTGGGGGCTTTGCTCCTTGCCTGATGAAGCAAGCTGGATTCAGAATTAAGAGTCTCACCAATATCCCCCACCAGTAGAACTGGTCAAGGGGCTTATATTTTGATGGCCTGTTTGTAAGTCTTGGGCTTTAATTTCTGTCCTCTGACTTAGAGACCTTCAGATAGCTTTATGAAATGGAAAGCAATGAGTGTGGACCTCTTTGATTATGTCTCCACAGAAAGCAACTTAGTACCTCTGCTCATGTTCCTGAAGAGAACCAGAAAAGCTATTTTTTTTCTGGCTTCAATTCACTGTGCCTTCTGAAGTCCTTCCTATTTGCCTTTGGAAAATTACTTTTTTTGTACAGCTGAGCTGACATTGCCTCCTGGGGCCCCAGTGTCTCCTGTCCAGATTTGCGCCCTGTCCCATCTCCCCTGTGTCCTGTAGGATGCGTGTCTGTGTGTGTGTGTGTGTGTGTGTATGTGTGCACGTGTGTGCGTGTGTGCATGTGTGTTCCCCACTAGATCACGAGCTCTTAGATGACGAGCCCTTCCACAGACAGACTAAACATCATGCTAGCTGGCAGAGGAGAAATATTTAGAGTCCATCTCCAATATCACAGAGCAGACAATGAAGGGTGAATTTAGAGCTGGGAGAGGGTAAATTGATAACTAGCACAGTACCTCATGCCTGAAAAGTTCAGGCTTCCTTCTGTTCATTCTCATCTACAGTCATTTTTCCTGGAGAGGAAAATGAGAGTAGCAGTAGCATCACTAGACACTGTGTTCTTGGCAGAACTTGGGTGCTGGTGCACATTCTGTTGCCATTTGCAGACAAAAGCCCTTATATTTGCATAGAGGTAGGGGGCCACCGTCTAGTTCTTCTTTGTATGCAATGAATCCAGTCAGCCAGGTGGATGTTGAAAGTCTCACTCTTGAGCTACTCAGGTGAGAGTCACTGAGGTCACATGGAACAGCCCCTGCCTATCCTTGAAGTAATTCTTTCTCTCAGGCATGTCCAGTGTTACCAAACCCCACAGATGGGACAGTGAAGTCCTGGGATACTGTGCAGATAAGCCGACCAGTGGTAAGGCAGGTGTCATTGCTGTCACTGGTCATCTGCATGAAGTTGCCTGGTGCTGGGAGGAAGGGGGTGGGCAGTGGAGAAGGTGGGGAGAAGGCCAAGTGTTCTGTGCCTCCAGCTGTGGAGACCAAAGATACTTCATGAGGTCCCCACAGAACTGCGAGTGAGTGGGTGTAGGCTCCCAGGATACCGCTCCCAGGAAACACAGCTCCCGGTGAACCTGAGGGCCTTCCAGACCACAGCCTGTGTATTTCTCCAGCCGACCTAGCTTATTCACTGTTGAGCAAAGGGTATCCTCCAGATCTCAATACCCCCTACTAGCCCCTATCCCACATGCCAAAAGTACCCAGGACTAGATTCCAGATCATAGCTTTCTATTCCGGAAGCACCTTGGAGAGAAATTGCTTGGGAACTGGTGGGTTAGAGGTGCTGAAATTATGAATGATCGAAGACATGTCTATTGCTGACCCTTCACCCATAGAAAAGAAGCTGAGATCAGCAAGAACCAACTGCTACATGAGTCATCAAATACTGGCGAAAAGGATAGAATTTGAAGCTATGAAGACATCTGCAAGCTCAATGAAAAAATACTAGATTTCTCTAGGAATAATTTTAGACTTTAGATTTTAATTTTAGAATTTATTTCTTTTTTTTTGTTTGTTTAAAGATTTTATTTATTTATTTGACAGAGAGAGAGAGAGCACTATAGGCAGAGTGGCAGGCAGGGGGAGAGAGAGAAGCAGGCTCCCCGCTGAGCAGAGAGCCCAATGTGGGGCTTGATCCCAGGACCCTGGGATCATGACCTGAGCCGAAAGCAGACGCTTAAGACCAACTGAGCCACCCAGTCACCGCTTAGTTATTATTTCTAAGAATAAGAATAGTATTTTAAAATATGGTACCTGATAGCAATTAGATTATTTGTTTTATTTGTAAGGTTGCTCTACAACCCATCTGCTGCCTGTGTTCAAAGGGGTAGTTACAAAGTTACTTGATTTTGAAATAAAGAGCAGGTTGGGGCTAAGATATGCCTTTTAAAAGAAAAGAGTCAAGAAAAGAAATATGGAAAGAAGAGGGCAAGAGAGTTTAGCTGAGACTACACTGCCCCAGGCTTGCTTTCTACCTTCCCCTACCAAGCTTCAGACACCTCTCCCTTTTCTCTATAAGAAGTAGACCTCTCCATAAGCGTGGAAACCCTAGAACAGAGGGCTTGACCTTTGTTTTTTTGGAAGCCAGAGTGGAGGTGGCAGTGTGGTAAGTGAAGCAGAGAGAAGACTGGAGACAGTGCTCAGAGCCTGAACATGGAGCTCTCCTGTAGTTTCCAGCAGCCGGCAAGACAGGGGTCGTCTTGCCTTGGGGCAAGGTGCCCCTACAGCATAGGATCTTGGGAAGGCAACCCAAGGGACCAAAATGAGGCCCCGTCTCCGAGCTTCTTCACTAGAGCCAGGAAGAGCTGAGGAGGGTACAGGTGGTAGACTTTATTCTATTAAGACACCAGACTACAAATTATGCAGCAGTAAAACTGTCACCTAAAGAAAGGATGGAGGTGTGTGGGGCACAACCAGACCCTTCCTTGCTGTTCTTCCCCTGCACCCAGAGGTGGGAGAGAAGAGAAGAATCTTTGCAAGTGGAGAACAGCTCTAATGTTGAATGTGAGCTCCAAATGGACTGAGCTTAAGTCTTTAATTTGACTAAATACTTACTCCAAGAGACTAACTTTGAAACTGCAGTGAGAGTGACAAGACTGAGTCTCTCCTCATCATTGAAAATGGGGGTTTTAGAGTTAAATTGAATTCAATTATACAGAAATAAGCTAACTTGAGTTGAGTTGTTTGTTGATTGTGAATTTTAAATCCATTACACTATTGTATTCTCCCTTTGAAGTCTTAAGTCATGTACCTGGTGTAGACGGGTATGTGACTCAGATGTGAGCTCAGTAAAACAGTATGAGCAGTGTCTGTGGGTCTGCAGTCCACACTTGGAGCCCTTGGGCACATTTCACCCATCTGAGTATCTGGCTCAGAGGCTCCAGAACTTTTCAACTTGTCCCAGCTGACAGTAGCCCAATGATGACCTAGCTTCTTCAGAAGCTAGGACACATTATACATCCCACTAATTATCTTTATAGGACCAAAAAAATAACATTTATTATGCACTTATGGCATGCTAAGTGCCAGCCTGTAAATGATATGTTGGAACATAGGAACTTACTTCGAGAAGCTCACTGGGGAAAACAAGGAGATAAGACGTCAGACCTGCAAGTACATCCTAATAAAAGCATTTGCTAAATAGTCCAGGCCAAACTTCTCAAATAGCAAATTGCTTTCCCCTCTCCTTTGGTGGCTAAGAAGACAAAGTGACAAAGGGTGGCAAAGGGGCCGGGTGTCAAATCAGGGATAGGAATGAGGCAATGAGTGAAGCTGGAGGCATCAAAGCAGAAAGGTCATAACTGTAAGATGGAAAAAGACTGTATAAGCATTCGCCCTAGCAAGCTGCTGGTCTGACTTTCCTTCTGAGTCTGGTCTCCTCCTTTACCATAAGCCAAATTCACAGTATTGTCAATGAGAAGTCTCCTCTGATTCTAGTCTCACCCGACCCATGGGAAAGTCCACTTGGTCGAAAGCTGTCCAGGAGAGGAAACTGCAGGTGTAGGGCAGTGTCAATGTGGCTTAGGTGCCCGACCGGTAGGGGTGGGGGTGGGGAGGGGCTAGCTGAGTGAATGAGAAGACTGCCAGGTGGTAAGAAAGAAAGGCATTATTTCCTTTCGCTCCAGGGGAAGGAATAATAGGCTTTAAGAAAATGATTTTTTAAGGTAGAAGTGTCTTCTATCACAGGGCTCTGTCATTTCCCCTGCATTAAATGACCAATCACCCTCCCCCCAACCTTCAGAGACTAATCCACTATTCTGAGGGAGAGGGCAGTTATCTTTGCAAAAATACCTCTGCTGCAATGTGAGATGGAGGCCACTTTAAAATACAATAGCTTCATCTATTCATTTGTATGCAATTTCATTTTTCAAGTAATGGGTCTTTTCTAGTAGAATTTGCTTTGGTCTAATCCTTTAAAATGTCCCTACAACTAAGCAACAATGTGAGTACAAAGGTGAGTGCATATTAATTCTAAAATTGATTCTATTTATTAAATGTTTTACTTTTTTCAAATGCTCACTGTAGTTGAATACTTATGTTTGAAACCTCTTCACTGACCCATGCTGTCTCAGTAAGACAGGAATAGCATAGCATTAAATTAATTTCCACAGCAACTAATATCATAAACACCCGATTATGGCTTTGTTACAAAATGTAGCAGATGGGAGAAAGAGCTGAGAAAAACAAAGCTCCCTTCAAAACATGGTATTTTTAAAACAGTTTTAAAAACTGATAGTGAAGGGAATACCGAGTAGTAAGCTTCAAAGTAAATTGCATAATATTTACCTAAATTTTGTCCTCACTTCCAAGAATTGTGCCTAGAACCCAAATCTTATTTCACAAATTAGCTCATAGAAGTTATGTAAGAATGACGTAGAACTTTTTGGCAAAATCTCCCCATAAGGAACTACTCACATGTATTGTTTATTACCCACGGATCCCTATTACAAATTGTCTTCTCAGGTGGTAAATAAAGAAGATGTTCGACTTGCCTTCAGCAAGGGAACAAAAGGCCGCTTCGGGCACCAGAATTTAATTTATTTGGGGCTGAGTTTGGAGAAATGTGATGCCCACCATTTGCCTGCTGCTGGCGGAAGGAGAATAGCGGCAGCGCGGAGGGAAGATGAGGCAAGGGCTACGTTACTTAGAACCACCAAATCGTGAAGCTAGAATTTAGGAAAGGCACAGAGTTTCTCTGTGCTTTCTGAAACAGAGAGGAGCCAGCCTTCAGATGGCCTCTTCTCCTGGACTGAAAACTTACAGAGAGTGCAGCACGGAGGACGGCAGCGTGGCGTGGGTTTCATCTCTGCTACTAACTCCTCGGCCGCAAGCTTTTCCTTCGGATTCCAAGTCCCCGGAAGAACCATGTGGGTGGGGTTGTCCAGAGCTGCATTTGGATAAAACTACCAGAGCATCAGCTGGATTAAAGTGATTCTGAAAATTGAGGCAAATGGTCTAAATGGTTCTATCAAAACTGTACTTTTGCTTGGCTGAAGCAAAAGTGGTCTTTCTGGCTTATCTCAGACAACAATAACAATTACTTACATCATTTTATAGCTATAGATGAGGGTTAAAAGAATTCCTTTGGAAAGTATATTCATATGGATGAAGCTGCTAGAATACATTTAACCATAGCATTTACTAAGAGCAAACGACAATGCCCAAAAGACAGTTTCTGACGGCAAAATTGTAGAGTAAATTGTGAAATGTGCACATACCTTAATCTCAAGGGTAATAGTTGTAATAGTGACTTACTCCACTGGGTTGTTAGGAGGCCTTTTTATCCTGGATAAAAAGTGGGCTCTTTGAGCTAGTTAGTGCCTCTATCCTATCCAGAATCACATAATATTTTTCTTGAGCTTCCTGTCTTGGTTTATTTGGTTTAAAGCTAACATCAAACAAGGAATAGACTAATCCGTATCAAAGGAGTTTAGAACTCATGGGCCTCTGGAGCCCTTGCTAAGGCCAATTAACCACATTCCCACCTTGTCAAGCCATTAAGTACTGGAGTGATAGGAGCTTTGCACTGAGCAGAGAAAGCTTCAAATAGCTGGCAAGAAAATAAAGGGCCTGCCCTCAAGAATGTCCTGCTTCAGGCTCCACCAAGGACAAATTCTTCAGTGGGACATACCAGCAGCCACAGAGGCACACAAGCAGAGCCTGTACCAGTGAATCTAGAACCCACACCATCCAGCCTGAAAGTACATTGATCTTTGTTGAAAGCTCGCTATGGAACTGGTTATTGTCAAGTTCTCATGGTAAAACAAAAACAGAATCTCTTTTCACCAGAGAAAGATGTTCATAATAAACAGGGTATATCTAAAAATGGTTTTTATTTTGGAAATAATATATATTCCATATATTCCATATATATGGAAGATTGAGTAGTTTTTTTAAGGTTCGCATTATCTTAATTTAAATTTCTATAAAATGAGCTTCATTTGGACATTCAATTACTCTAGCTCATTTTCCCAAAATACATCACATAGGCCAACATTCCCACCAAGCTAGGAATAGGAACAAGCTGTTAGTAAGAGGGAGGGATGGCTGAGAACTGGAGCTGCCAAGACTGCATGATTAAAAATGATCCTTGGGGGGAAAAAAAAATGATCCTTGGTTGAAAAAAGAGAGATTTCCCCCACTCGGTTATATTATAACATCTACAACAGTAGCACACACAGCTTCTGTGATTTACAACAAAAATGGCAGAATTTCTTAAGCCCAGAAACTTAAAAAATAAATTCTCCTCCCATTCCAGAGCCATGGGGGTGGGTGCAGCTCTCTTGCCCTATGGCTTTTTCAAAAGCAGATAATTGACTTCTTAAATATGCCATGCATTTCTTGTTTTTAATTGAGTAAAATGAAAGAGAGTGTTGATGAGCTAGTCCTCATCTCTGGAGTAAATAGAGAGACAGGAATAGGGTTCAAGTTCATTAGAAGGGGTTTAGAGTAGGAAGAATGTCTTGAATCCAAGAGTTGTGCAGCACAGAGCAGATCCTGATGAATGCACTTTTCCTGTCCCTGGAGAACTTATAGGGATGATAGGGCATACACCTGGGGGAAGAACGTGCACACACCATACTGTGGCATATATCTGCGGGAAGGGAGGGAGTGGGGTTGTAAGTGTGGTGATGGAATCGCGAGTGCTAAAATACGAGCTGTGGAATAACAGGTTCCTCAGCTGCTAAGGAATCCTAAAACAAGGGATGAGTGAGTGGCTGAGAACAGTGGGGAGGAGTGAATGCTTCTGCGGGTCTCATTGGGCAGCCCAGGCCTGACCAAGGCAATGTAGAGTTGTTTTGTGCAGCTGCAGAAATGGAAGAACAAGCATGGCAGCCACGTCTGAATCCCAGCCATCTTGCAGAGCTATTCCTGACAGTGACCTTGCTTTCTTGCAACTCCGGTCAGACCCAAGTATGTATAGCCCCTGGAGTCACAGTAAGGGCTCAAGGCTTTGTCCTTGGGGGGAAGGACAAGGGTCCACACTCCCTCTAGGAACTGCCCAATTGCACAGCCCCACTCCCACTCCCACCTACTTTTCAAACTAATTCTTTAGCTTGGCAAAAGTTTGGATAACAGACTCATACAAATCCTTCTAGAGTGTGCAAATCTGACTCTCAGGGAATTAATGAGAGAAATCTAAGTGGACAGGAGCAGGGTGGATGATTTCATTTGGGAGCAAAGCAATTTTCGCTTTCAAACTGGACAGGTTGACCTTTCTAGTTGGATGATTTTTAGTCTGATGATACCCTCAAAATATTTTAAATAAATTTCACTGCATATCAAATAAATGGAGAAACTCTCTAGGGAATCATGTGCCAGCAATTTGCCTGCACATTTTCCCCATCGTCAGGCTGATAGGCTATCAATGCTGTGCTACTTGTTTTCTCTAAGAGAAGTTCCATTAGAGATTGTGGTTTTCATCTGTTATTTCCTGCTTGGTGAGGTTTAAAAATTTTTCTAATGTTGCTATAACAAAGGTTTTGCTCATCAGTTTGTTTTTCTTTTACTGGTGGTAAAACATGGTAGAAGTGGTATTTGGTTGCCATGTGGACACTGGACAGATGGCAGGAAAATGGAGGGAAGGGAAGAGAGGAGATCAGTTGAGAAATGGAGACCTAGATCTCCTCTTCTGAGCAGGTGTTGCTCTAGGACATAGCAGGTTGGGTTCATGCTCTCTTAAACCCTTCAATGTCTTTGTTTATTCTTTTAAAAACTGGCTCCAAAGAAGAAAACTCAGGACTGTTTATAAAGAGTCATACTTTATTATTAGTTCATGGGCTTGAGCACCATGTAAGTGACTTTCTATTTATGGGATTCAATCACAAAGGACATCCTAACAAACAAAAAATCTTTCCCTAAACTTTTATTGAGTCATTATTTGTAGTTAAGTCATTATCTTCTCCTAGAAGGTTCTGTTAAATTCAAAAAGCAAAAATAAGAACCACTTGGCAGGGAAGAACTATTTTATATCAATATTAGACATTCTTACCTTATAATATGATGATGAGTTGATAGGGTGTAGGACACAGAATAGGGTTTTTTTCATCTTAAAAGTTAAATATAATTTATAATTTCATCCCTTTTAGTGTACAGTTCTGTGTTGACAAATGCAAACAGTAATGTAACTACCACTACAATCAAGATATAAAATAATTCTATCACACCAAAAAATTCCTTCATAACCCTTTGTGTCAAACCTTTCTCCATTCCTTAACAATCACTGATCTCTTTTCTGTTCCTATACGTTTGCTTTTTCCAGAACATCGTATAAATGGGCTCAGACAGTACATATAGCCTTTTAAATCTGGCTTTTGTCACTTAGCATAATGCGTTTGAAATTCATCCACGTTGTTTTATGTTTCAATAATTTGTCCCTTTTTATTGTTGTATGGATACAACAGATTTTGTGTATTTATTCCCTAAAGGCCTGCTATGGAGTGAATCGTGTCTCTCCAAAATTCATATGTTGAAACCCTAACCCCCAATGTAACAGTATTTGGAGTTAGGGCCTTCAGGAGATAATTAAGGCTACATGATGTCCTAAGAGTAGGCCCCTAATCTGGTAGGGCTGGTTCCTTTATAAGAAGAAGAGACACCAGAGGTGTCTCTCTGAGTACAGGCACGGAGGAAAAGCCATGTGAGCGCACAGAGAGAAGGCAGCCACCTGCAAACCAAGAAGAGAGTCCTCACCAGAAACTGAATTGGCTGGTACCTTGACCTTGGACTTTCTAGATACCAAAACTATGAAAAAATAAATTTCTGTTGTTTAAGCCACGTAGTCTGTGGTAATTTGTTATAGCAGCCTGAGCAGACGAATGCACGGACACTTGGGTTATTTTTATTTTTGTGATTATGGCTAAGTTTTATTAGCCAGACTTAGTAAGCTTTTAATTTTTAATCCAATTTTTTAAAATAGCTAATTCATTTTTGTGGTTTAAAGATACAAAAAGTCATATTATAGTAAGTCCAATAGATGGGCTTGCTCAGCATGTGCTCCAACTTTCTATAAGCTAGAGGCTGAAAAGTGAAAACTACAGTTAAATAGATCATTGAAACTAGAGTTTCAGATATGAATTGGATATACCAATCAAATAGACTTTTCTAAAATTCCAATTTGGAAATAAGTTATGTGTGGAAAGAAATGGCATGGAAGTCATCCATTTTGCTGATGAGGATGGTATGAATTGCAGCTAAGCCAGTTTTCCTCTGGCCAGCAGTGCTGGCTCTGACTCTGGCTTCTGATTTATGGAATGAAACTAAACAGGATGAACCTGGAACCAGAAGTCAAGTCCATCAATTTCTCTCCCTCACTGCCCTCACCCCTGTTTCCTGATAATGGAAGAGCTAGCAGTTTCCTTGAGCATTTGGTGTTTATCTGGGAGCTTTTTCAGGGGGCCTATGCCAGAGTCTGCTCTTCCAGCACTAACAGTGGGTTTTGTAAGAACCTAAATTTTTGTCTCAAAGGCACTTCTTTTAAAACTAGCCAGAGGGATTCTATTACTTGCAACTGAATCCTGACAGATTGAGATATACAGTGGAAAGACATCCTTTCCCAGCCACCCTGTTCCCCTTTCCAAAGGCAGTCACTATTATTTTCTCATGAATCTTTCTGGTATATTTTATATAAATATAATCAAATATAAATTTGTCCTCCTCCCTCTTTTTTAAGATTTTATTCATTTATTTGTCAAAGAGAGAGAGAGAGCACAAGCAGGAGGAGTGGCAGGCAGAGGCAGAGGGAGGAGGGACTCCCCACTGAGCAGAGAGCCTGACTTGGGGCTCCATCCCAGGACCCTGGGATTATGACCTGACCCAAAGGCAGATGCTTAACTGACTGAGCCACCCAGGTGTCCCTGTCCTCCCCTTTTTTAAAAACAGGAATTGTAACATATAGCACATAGTCTTCTGCGTCAACTTAAAAAACTATGTATCTTAGAAATCTTTTCCAAATCTGCACAAAGAGTTTCCTAATTCTCTTTTATACTTGTAGAGTATTGCATTATGTATATGAATGAACCATAATTTATTTAATAAATCCCTTATTGGTGGAAATTTGTTACTTCCAATTGTTTTCTTTTTTTAAAGATTTATTTATTTTTAAAAATTAGTTTGTTTATTTTTAAATATTTTATTTATTTATTTGACACAGACACAGCGAGAGAGGGAACACGAGCAGGGGGAGTGGAAGAGGGAGAAGAAGGCTTCCTGCAGAGCAGGGAGCCTGATGCGGGGCTCAATCCCAGGACCCTGGGATCATGACCTGAGCTGAAAGCAGACACTGAGCCATGCAGGTGCCCCAAGATTTATGTATTTTATTTTATTTATTTATTTTTTCCATTTTTAAAATTTAAATTCAGTTGATTAACATATAATGTAGTATTAGCTTCAGAGGTAGAGGTCAGTGATTCATCAATCTTATATAATACCCAGTGCTCATTACATCACATGCCCTCCTTAATGTCTATCACCCAGTTACCCCATCTCCCTACGTCCCTCCCCTCCAGCAACCCTCAGTTTGTTTCCTGTGATTAAGATTCTCTTAAGGTTTGTCTCCCTCTCTGATTTTTATCTTGTTTTATTTTTACCTCTTTTCCCCTATGATTCTCTTGTTTCTTAAATTCCATATATAAGTGAATCATATGATAGCTGTCTTTCTCTGACTGACTTATTTCACTTAGCATAATATCCTCTAGTTCTATCCACATCATTGCAAATGGCAAGATTTCATTTTTTGATGGTTGCACAGTATTCCATTGTGTATATATATCATATTTTCTTTATCCATTCATCTGTCAATGAACATTTGGGCACTTTCCATCATTTGGCTATTGTGGACATTGCTGCTATAAACATTGGGGTGCATGTGGCCGTTCAGATCACTACATTTGTATATTTGGGATAAATACCCAGTAGTGCAATTGCTGGGTCATAGGGTAGCTCTATTTGCAACTTTTTTGAGGAACCTCCATACTGTTTTCCAGAGTGGCTTTAGCAGCCTGCATTCCCACCAACAGTGTAAGAGGGTTCCCCTTTCTCTGTATCCTCGCCAACATCTGTCATTTCCTGACTCATTAGCCATTCTGACTGGTGTGAGGTGGTATCTCATTGTGGTTTTGATTTGGATTTCTCTGATGCTGAGTGATGTGGAGCATTTTTTCACGTCTCTTGGCCACTTGGATGTCTTCTTTGCAGAAATGTCTGTTCATGTCTTCTGCCCATTTCTGGATTGGATTATTTGTTCTTTGGGTGTTGAGTTTGAGAAGTTCTTTATAGATTTTGGATACTAGCACTTTATCTGATATCTCATTTGCAAACATCTTTTCCCACTCTGTTGGTTTTGGTTTTATTGACTACTTCCTTTGCTGTGCAAAAGCTTTTTATCTTGATGAAGTCCCAGTAGTTCATTTCTGCCTTTGTTTCCCTTGCCTTTGGAGATCTGTCTAGCAAGAAGTTGCTGTGGCCGAGATCGAAGAGGCTGCTGCCTGTGTTCTCCTCAAGGATTTTGATGGATTCCCGTCTCACATTGAGGTCTTTCATTGATTTTGAGTCTTTTTGTGTATGGTGTAAGGAAATGGCCCAGTTTCATTCTTCTGCATGTGGCTGTCCAATTTTCCTAATACCATTTGTTGAAGAGACTGTCTTTTTTCCATTGGATATTCTTTCCTGCTTTGTCGAAGATTAGTTGACCATAGACTTGAGGGTCCATTTCTGGGTTTTCTGTTCTGTTTCATTGATCTATTTGTCTGCTTTTGTGCCAGTACCATACTGTCTTGATGATTTCAGCTTTGTAATAGAGCTTGAAGTGTGGAATTGTGATGCCCCCAGCTTTGGTTTCCATTTTCAACACTCCTTTGGCTATTCAGGGTCTTTTGTGGTTCCATACAAATTTTAGGATTATTTGTTCCATTTCTTTGAAAAAAGTTGATGATATTTTGGTAGGGATTGCATTGGATGTGTAGATTTCTAGGTAGCATGGACATTTTCACAATATTTGTTCTTCCAATCCATGAACATGGAACATTTTTCCATTTCTTTGTATCTTCCTCAATTTCTTTCTTGAGTATTCTATAGTTTTCTGAGCACAGATCCTTTGCCTCTTTGGTTAAGTTTATTCCTAGGCATCTTATGGTTTTGGGTGCAATTGTAAATGGGATCAACTCCTTAATTTCTCCTTCTTCTGTCTCATTGTTAGTGTATCGAAATGCAACTGATTTCTGTGCATTGATTGTATATCCTGTCACTTTGCTGAATTCCCATATGAGTTCTAGCAATTTTGGGGTGGAATCTTTGGGTTTTAGACATAGAGTATCATGTCATCTGCAAAGAGTGAGAGTTAGACTTCTTTGGCAATTCAGATGCCTTTTATTTCTTTTTTGTTGTCTGATTGCTGAGGCTAGGACTTCTAGTACTATGTTGAACAGCAATGGTGAGAGTGGACATCCCTGCCTTGTTCCTGACCTTAGGGGAAAAGCTCTCAGGTTTTCCCCATTGAGAATGATATTTGCTATGGGCTTTTTGTATATGGCTTTTATGATATTGAGGTATATACCCTCTATCCCTACACTGTGAAGAGTTTTAATCAAGAAAGGATTCTATACTTTGTCAAATGCTTTTTCTGCATCTACTGAAAGGATCATATGGTTCTTGCCCTTTCCTTTACTTATGTAGCGTATCACATTGACTGATTTGCAGATGTTGAACCAAACTTGCGTCCCAGGAATAAATCCCACTTGGTCGTGGTGAATAATCCTTTCAATGTACTGTTGGATCCTATTGGCTAGTATCTTGGTGAGAATTTTTGCATCCATGTTCATCAGGGATATTGGTCTGGAATTCTCCTTTTTGGTGGGGTCTTTGGTTTTGGGATCAAGGTAATGCTGGCCTGATAGTGTTTGGAAGTTTTCCTTTCATTTCTATTTTTTGAAACAACTTCAGAAGAATGGGTATTAATTCTTTAAATGCTTGGTAGAATTCCTCTGGGAAGCCATCTGGCCCTGGGCTCTTGTTATTTGGGAGATTATTGATTACTGCTTCAATATCCTTGCTGGTTATGGGTCGGTTCAGGTTTTCTATTTCTTCCAGTTTCAGTTTTGGTAGTTAAACCTCTCTGGGAATGCACCCATTTCTTCCAGACTGCTTAATTTGTTGGCATACAGGTTGCTCATAATATGTTCTTATAATCATTTGTATTTCTTTGGTGTTGGTTGTAATCTCTCCTCTTTCATTCATGATTTTATTTATTTGGGTCCTTTCTCTTTTCTTTTAGATAAGTCTGGCCAGACTTATCAATCTTATTAATTTTTTTCAAAGAACCAGTTCCTAGTTTCATTGATTTACTGTTCTTTTGGCTTCTATTTCATTGATTTCTGCTCTGATCTTTATTAATTCTCTTCTCCTGCTAGGTTTAGGCTTCCTTTGCTGTTCTTTCTCCAGCTCCTTTAGGTGTAAGGTTAGGTTGTATATTTGAGACCTTTCTTTGTTTCTTGAGAAAGGCTTGTATTGCTATATACTCCCCTCCTAGGATAGCGTTTGGTGCATCCCAAAGATTTTGAACAGTTGTGTTTTCATTTTCATTTATTTCCATGAATTTTAAAAATTTGTCTTTAATTTCCTGGTTGACCCATTCATTCTGTAGTAGGATGCTCTTTAGCCTCCATGTATTTGAGTTCTTTCCAAATTTCCTCTTGTGATTGAGTTCCAGTTTCAAAGAATTGTGGTCTGAAAATATGCAGGGAATGATCCTAATCTTTTGGTACCAGTTGAGACCTGATTTGTGACCCAGTATGTGATCTATTCTGGAGAATGTTTCATGTGCACTAGAGAAGAATGTGTATTCTGTTGCTTTAGGAAAGAATGTTCTAAATATATCTGTGAAGTCCATCTGGTCCAGTGTGTCATTCAAAGCCCTTGTTTCCTTGTTGATCTTTGGCTTAGACAATCTGTCCATTGCAATGAGAAGGATGTTAAAGTCCCCTACTATTATTGTATTATTATTGATGTGTTTCTTTAATTTTGTTATTAATTGGCTTACATAATTGGCTACTCCTATGTTGGGGCATAGATATTTACAATTGTTAGATCTTCTTGTTGGATAGGTCATTTAATTATAATACAGTGTCCTTCCTCATCTTTTATTACAGTCTTTGGTTTAAAGTTTAATTTGTTTGATATAAGAATGACAATCCCAGCTTTCTTTTGATGTGCATTAGCATGATAAATGGTTTTCCACCCCCTCACTTTAAATCTGGAGGTGTCCTTGGGTCTAAAATGAGTCTCTTGCAGACAGCACATTGATGGGTCTTGCTTTTTTTATCCAATCTGATACCCTGTGTCTTTTGATTGGGGCATTTAGCCTATTTACATTCAGAGTAACTATTGAAAGATATGAATTTAGTGCCATTGTATTACCTGTAAAGTCACTGTTTCTGTATATTGTCTTTGTTCCTTTCTAGTCTATTTTACTTTTGGGCTCTCTTCACTTAAGGGATTCCTTTTAATATTTCTTGTAGGGCTGGTTTAGTGATCACAAATTCTTTTACTTTCTGTTTGTCCTGGAAGCATTTTATCACTCCTTCTACTTTGAATGACATTGTAGCTGGATAAAATATTCTTGGCTGCATATTTTTCTCACTTAGAAATATATATCCTGAATATATCATGAATATATATATATATATACACCCTGAATATATCATGCCAGTCCTTTCTGGCCTGCCAGGTCTCTGTGGATAAGTCTGCTGCCAATCTTACAGACCTCTTGTCCTGAGCTGCTTTCAGTGTTTTCTCATTGTCTCTGAGATTTGCAAGGTTCACTATTATATGTGTTGACCTATTTTTCTTAATTTTAGGGGGGGGGTGTGCCTCCTGGATTTGAATGCTTTTTCCTTTCTCCAAGTTAGGGAAGTTCTCAGCTATAATTTGTTACAATATACTTTCTGCTCCCTCTCTCTTTCCTCTTCTTCTGGGATCCCAAGTACTCTAACATTGTTTTGCCCTGTGGTATTGCTTATCTCTAAAATTCTCCCCTCATGATCCACTAGTTGCTTATCTCTCTTTTTCTCAGCTTCCTTATTCTCCATCATTTTGTCTTCTATATCACTAATTCTCTCTTTTGCCTCATTTATCCTAGCAGTTAAAGCCTCAATTTTTTATTGCATCTCATTAATAGCCTTTTTTATTTTTATTTTTTAAAGATTTTTATTTATTTATTTGACAGAGATAAAGAGATCACAAGTAGGCAGAAAGGCAGGCAGAGGGAGAGGGGGAAGCAGGCTCCCTGCTGAGCAGAGAGCCTGATGTGGGGCTCGATTCCAGGATCCTGAGATCATGACCTGAGCCGAAGGCAGAGGCTTTAACCCATTGAGCCACGCAGGTGCCCCAACCTTTTTTATTTTGACTTGATTAGACTTTAGTTCTTTTATTTCTCCAGAAAGGGATTCTCTAGAGTCTTCTATACTTTTTTCAAGCCCAGCTAGTATCCTTATAATCATTATTCCAAACCCTAGTTCTGACATACTCATGTCCATACTGATTAGGTCCCTGTCAGTCAGCACTGCCTCTTGTTCTCTTTTTTGAGGTGAGTTTTTCCCTCTTGTCATTCTGTCCAGAAAAGAATAGATGAACGAAACAACAAAATATTAAGATGGCAAAAACGACCCCAGAGAAATATACACTAAACAAATCAGAAGAGACCTGAAACTGAAAAAAAAAGAAAAGAATAAAAATAAAAAAGAAAAGAAAAAAAAATAGAATATAATCAGACCGGTGGACAGAACAGAGCAATACACTGGGTCCTTTGTGGCTTTTGGTCCATTTGTTAGAAAACTAGATCCCAAAATTTAAAGAAGAAAAAAACTTGTATATGTACAAAAATAAAATTAAATACAATGAAAGGACAGAATGTAACTGTAAAAATGAAAATTAAAAGACAAGAAAAAACAAAAGAAGAAAAAACCCAACAACAACAAAAAAGGAAGGAATATAAACAGACAGGTGACCAGAACAGAGCAATACACTATATCCTGAGTGTATTTTGGTCAGTTTGTTAGAAGAAACTACATCTCAAAATTGTAAAGAAAGAAGAATTTATATATATACAAAAATAAAATTAAATACATTGAAAGGATAGAATGTAACTTTAAAGATGAAAATTTAAAAAACTTTGGGGTGCCTGGGTGGCTCAGTCGTTAAGCAACTGCCTTCCACTCAGGTCATGGTCCCAGAGTCCTGGGATCGAGCCCCACATCAGGCTCCCTGCTCAGTGGGGAGCCTGCTTCTCCCTCTCCCACTCCCCATGCTTGTGTTCCCTTCTCTCCCTGTGTCTCTCTGTCAAATAAATAAATAAATAAAATATTTTTTTAAAAAAGGAAAATTTGAAAAACTTTAACAAAACAAAAAAAGGAAGAAGAAAAGCAAAAAAAAAGAGAGAGAGAGAAAATGATCAGACAGGTGAAGAGAAGAGTGCCATACACTAGATTCTGGGTGTATTTTTGGTCTGTTAGAAGAAATTGCATCCCAAAGTTGTAAAGAAAGAAAAACTTACATATATACAAAAATAAAATTAAATATAATGAAGGAATAGAATGTAACTGTAAAATGTAAATTTAAAAAGATTTAAAAAAGAATTGATAAAATAATCTTATTTTATTGGTTGAAAAAGGAAAGAAAAAAAATAAAATTGAAAGACTAAAGAATCATGGGGAAAAAACCATGAATTCTATGTGCTATATTCCCCTAGTGCTGGAGTTTTGCAGTTCTCATTGATTGGTAAACTGGTCTTAGTTGGATGTTCTTGCTGGTCTTCTGGGGAAGGGGCCTGCTGCTTTGAGTCTCAGGTGTCTTTGTCCGAGGCAGAATTGCATTACCCTTGCCAGGGACCAAGCTAAGTAATCTGCTCGGGATTGCTCTATGTGGCTTTTGCTCCCTGACAGCTTTCCTTGCAGTTTTAGAGAATGAGAATGAAAATGGCAGCCTCCCAATCTCTGGTCCCAGAGCTGAAAGCTCAGGGCCCCACTCCTTAGTGAGCCCTCAGGGAAAAGCAGTCAATCACTCCTGTCTCCCTGGTCTCAGTCTGCACTTCATGCTCACCTGGCCTGTGATGGAGCGTTTCTGTGTCTGGCACACGACGCTGTCTCAAGTCTCCAAACCCTGCAGACTTCTATGGAGGCACACTGCTATACCACTTCTCCCAGGGCAGGAAGGGGAGACTTGCTGGTTCTGCCGCTTTTTAGGCCCTGCTCGGAGTGCGGTCAGCTTAGACTGCTAGGGTTCCTGGTTTATGGCAAACCCGAGCTGAGAGCCCACTCCTGGGCTTGCTGATTGCGTCTGGCTTCCCCACTCTGATGACTGGGCACTCTGCCCCACTCAGGCACTCTCAGTCTTCTGTGACCCTGAGGGTCCTGTGACCACACTGTCCCACCTAGGATTCCATCCCATGTCACCCCTGAGCGCCTTTCACACAGGGACATCCCTCACTTGAGCAGACTTCTAAAAGTTCCAATATTGTGCTCTGCTGCTATATCACTTTCCAGTAGCTGGCTGATAGAGGCTCCCTTCCCTTGCGGTTTTATCTTCCCATATATCGCCTTGGATTCACTCCTCCTACCTTGCAGAAAGTGGTCGCTTTTCTATTTGTAGAGTTGCAGCTATTCTTTTCTTAGATCTCCGGTTGAGTTTTCAGGTGTTCAGAATGATTTGATAGCTATCTAGCTGAGTTCCTGGGAATTAACGAACTAGGTCTCCTGCTCCTCTGCCATCTTGATTTTTCTTCCAATAGTTTACTATTACTGAAACATTGCAATGAATATCATTTGTATACACTTGCATGTGCACTGGTATATCTACAGAGTAAATTTCTAGAAATGGAATTGTAAGGAACATGCACCTTTCTAATTTTGATAGTGTTGCCAAATTTCTCTTCATAGAGATTGTCCCAATTAACCTTTTCCCAGCAACGTCTGAGAATGTCTATTTCTCCGTCCCACCACTATAGTGTATTATAAAATTTTTACATTTTTTCCAATCGAATGGGTGAAAAATATTGTCATTGTAATTTTAGTTGGCTGTTCTCCCTTTCATTATGTGTAAAATTGAAAATCTTCTCATATGTTTAAGAACCATTTGTATTTTCTTTTCTGGTGAACAGTTTTTCTCTTTTGTCCATTTTTCTACTGGGCTTTGGTTTTCACTTAGCATTTTATTTATAACAGTTGTATTAGGTTAATTAGCTCAGTGTTCATGATATGAGCTGTAAATTCTTTTTCCAAGTTTGTTTCTTGACTTTGTTTTGATGATTTTAGCATGCATTTAAGTTATGTTATAATTTTTTTGTATCATAGTTTAGAAAGGTCTCTGCCATTCTGAGGATTCTTTTTCTCTTTTATGGTTCTTTAATTCCTTCCTTTTTTTTTTTAAAAGATTTAATTTTTTAGTAATCTCTGCACCCAATGTGGGGCTTGATCTCACAACCCTGAGATCAGGAATCACATGTTCTATCGACTGAGTCAGCCAGGCACCCTCCTTTTTTGGTAAACATTTAATTTTTTGATCCATTTGGAATTTACCTTGGTAGATGGGGAAAGGTGTGTATCTGATGGGAGTCAATTGGTCAGGAGCTCTCATGTTTCTGTCCATCTTGTGACAGCTTTTCTTCTGAACTCTCTTTTTAGGGATGTTTATATAGTGATTGGCCTCAGGAGATGGGAATATCGTCTCCCTCCAGGTCAAATGGCAGATATGTTTGCTATCCAGGATAAAAAAGATGTTTCCCTCTAGGTTAGGTTTGCTAGCAGTCCCCTTAAGAGATGGAGGGTTTCCTCAGCTCAGAGTTCCTCAGCGGGGAACACTGTGGTGTGTGGCATCCCCCTTGATGAATCTCTGTATCACTCTTGGGGGACTTAGGGAGCAAGGGGGAACTGATGCAGTTTTGGAGCTCATGCTTCTTTTGTCTTTGACCCAGGAGTCTCCTGTCTTCTGAGAGCATCTGAAACCCTAGCAGGCTAATGTGCTGGCTTGCAAGTAGGGTAAAATCTCAGGCTTGTTTAGTTCTTGACAGGATCTATTTCTATTTTTTTCCAGATGGCTACATTGTAATCACATCACCATTTAAAAAAATTTAATAATTTCACCTTTCCCAAGTGATTCTAGATGACAACTTTGTTATACACTAAATTTTTGTATGTGTGTAGGCTCATTTCTAGGCTTACATTCTATTTCACTAATCTGTCTATGCGTGTGCTAGTATATACTTACAATTTTTTAAAAAGATCTTATTTATTTATTTGACAGAGAGAGAGAGAGAGAGATCACAAGTAGGCAGAGAGGCAGGCAGAGAGAGAGTGGGAAGCAGGCTCCCCACTGAGCAGAGAGCCCAATGTGGGGCTTGATCCCAGGACCCTGAGATCACGACCTGAGCTGAAGGCAGAGGCTTTAACCCACTGAGACACCCAGGAGCCCCTCGATTTTTTTAATTAAAAAACTTTTTTTAGGGGTCCGTAAAAATGTTCTATTTTTTAAAAGATTTTATTTATTTATTTTTAGAGAGAGAGAGAGAGAGCACATGCGAGTTAGAGCAGGGGAAGGGGCAGAGAGAAAGAGAGAATTTCAAGCAGACTCCATGCTGAGCAAAGAGCCCAACATGGGGTTCAATCTCATGATCCTGAGATCATGACCTGAGCTGAAACCAAGTCAGATGCTTAACCTACTGAGCCGCCCAGTCACCCTGATGTTTTAATTTATTTTAAAATGGAAAGGAAAAAATGATTTTTAAGTCCAATAAAATGTTTTCATATGTAATATGAATATATTTGTCTATATTCCAACACAGTTATAAAACATAATTTTGGTATTTGTAGAGGAAGGGGCTCACAAAGGCAAAGTGCCTATGGCCCAGAAAAGTCATAATGTGGTGCCACTGGCCAGTGGTGCCACTCAGTGAGGGTAGAATAAAGGCACTTTTGGTGGCCCTAATGGACAGCCCTGACCAGAGGGAGTGCATTTGGGCCAAAGCCCTCCTGAGGCCATACACCCTGGGAATTGTGGGAAAGGAAGAGAAAAAGGGAATAGAGACATGAAATAGGAGTCCTTTACCATCTGCCCTTGGGGAGACCAGACCAAGGGACAGAAATAGCCCTATACCTTAGAAGATCCCTAATATGAGGAAAAAGCAGATTCTCTGACCTCATCGGGCTCCAGTCTGAGGGGAATTACAGTCTCGTACTTAGAGAGCCCCAGTCTGAGGGGGAGACACAGCCCTGCCTCAGAGAGCCCAATCTGAGGGAGGAGATACAGTTCTGCCTTCAGGGATACTGGTCTGAGGGAGGAGCTAGTATATACTTTTAAAAAACTGAGGGTTTACGATGTTTAATATCTCGTGGAACAAATGGTCACTTACTCTCTTCTTTTTCAGAATTTCTGTGGAACTTCCTGAATGATTATTTGCATGTGAAATTTAGAATCAGCTTATTCAGTTAAAGAAAATTCCTTGCATTTTATTAATGGTAGTGTCAGACTTATAAATTAACATAGGGAGGATTAATATCTTTATGATGCTGAATCGTCTTATTTAAGAACATGCTATGCCTTTTTTAAAATTCAAGTCGTCTTCATATATATGACATCTATTCATTTTTAAATGTGAATTTTATACTTCACTATTTATAGAATTTTTTTCTTAGTTTTTGGTAGTTTTTTCAATAGATTCTCTTGGATATCCCAGTTTTACAATTACAGCAATGGAAAATGTAGGTTATTTGGTCTTCCCTTTTAATACTTTTAATTCCCTTCTCCTATCTGTTTGGTTTGTCTCCTTGACTAGTACCTCAAAAAAATAATGTTAAATAATAGTAACGATGGTAGAAAGTTATTGAATATATACATGCCTTGTAGTATATAAGTACTTTATACCTATAAAGCTATTTACATCTCATAGCAAGCAGCCTTAAGAAGTAAGTCTCATCATTATCTACATTTAACTCATACAGAAATACTAAGCAAATTGCCCACGGTCACATGGGTCCTAGGTGGCAAAGTTGGGATTTGAACCTTGGTGGTTGAACACCAAAGTCCATAAAGTTTACCATTTTCCTGCAATACCTCTTAAGAGAAATAAGAGTAAATAAATGTCCTTTTTTATCTGAGTTTGGTGGAAATGTTTCTGGTGGCTCCCCATTAAATATGATAGTGGCTCTGTGGCTAAGATAGATCCACAGAATCATGTCAAGGATTGAGAGTTTTTCTGAGGAACAGATATTCTTTTCAAGAGCGTTTTTAGTATCAAGGGAGATGATCTTAGATGGCTTTTCTCCTTGGATCTATTAAAATGAACTAAGTTAATAGAGTTCCTAAAATTGACTTACCTTTGCATCTCTGGAATGAAGCCTACTTGGCCTTGGTGTGTTATTTCTTTGATGTGCTGCTGGATTCTGTTTGATAATATTTTCTATATGATTTCTGCATTTATATTGATATATGAACAGGCAGAGCTTTACAGGAGAACAAATTCTGGTGTATAGGAGGGAGGAGAAAATTTTAGCTGGAGGCCCCTTAGAGGAGATGAAGGGCCCCTGAGTGATAGCTAACAGAAGCAATGCTTAACATTTGTTCATCAAAGAAATTGATGAGAAGGTGGGAGTTCCAAAGCAATAAGAAAAATATTGAAGAGGAACTCCACCTATTTTATCCAAGTTTCTTAAGATGTGTTTTCAAATGAAGAATGCTCCTATACTTCCTATATTCTCCTATATCTCCTATTCTATACTTTCTCTTCAAAGTGTCTAGTGGTCAGAAGGAAAAAGCTAGCTGGAGTTCTAGTCCCTCACTATTAGTTACTAATAAAGGAATAACCACATGATAATTGAATCACTCCCTAAACATAGTGGTCATGGTGGTGAGTTTTCCAGTCTTCAGTGAAAAATAAAAGAGGGTAACATGTCTACAGCTGGATCACAAAGCTTCATTTCATTGTGGAGAAAAACTGAAGAAATACCAGAATGACAAAAGAAGATGACTAAGTTGATAGAGGTCAAAATAATGCTACTAACTGCCCTTAATTCTTTTTTTTATGAGTACTTCTGTGTAAAATATTGCAGTAGTGTAGACGCTCAATTCTGTCCTTCACCAAGGACACCAAGGGGGAGAAGAGAGCTCAGGTCTTCTAAGGAGGACTCTGAGGGCTGCTCTGCTGGCTCCCCAGGCAGTGTTTCTCAGTTGAGAGATGATGGAATCACCAGCATCAGAATCTCCTGGGGTGTTTGCCAAAGAGTAGGTTCCCAGGCCCTACCTGGGATGAGACACTGAAATCTGAATTTTCCCTAAAAGCTAGATAAGTCTGATGCAGATAGTCCTAGGACCTCATTTTCTTTTCTCTTTTTAAAAGATTTTATTTATTTATTTGTCAGAGAGAGAGACAGAGAGAGAGCACAAGCAGGGGGAGAGGCAGGCAGAGGGAGAAGCAGGCTCCCCGCTGAGCGAGGAGCCCGATGTGGGACTTGATCCCAGGACCCCAGGATCATGACCTGAGCTGAAGGCGGCCACGCAACTGACTGAGCCACCCAGGCTTCCCAGGAACTCATTTTCAAACAGTTCATGAGAGATGCTTGATGTCTCCATTCTACCTCATATGAATCAAAGCAAAATGCTACATTTTAAGCATATCATGGCTTAGATCTAGGCCCTGCCTTCCAGAAAGATGTTTACATACAGACTATGATACACATGTGCATACCATACATGTACAGACTGTGATAATCCATTTCAGGATTTTTGTGTAGAGAAAACCAGACAAGTTGGTATTACTGAAACAAATTCATATAAAAGTAGACAACTGACCTTCCAGGATCCATAGGTTCTGTGCATAAAATTCTTCAGTCAAATCCTAGATGTCAGGGCTGCTAAATGATGCATATCCTTTCACACCTTTTCGCAGGTTGAATACCAAAGGGAGAAAGTTCCTGTGGATGTCACCATGGGGCATCACAGGAAGACAGCTGTCTCTGGCTTCTAGTCAACAATCTGCAATGAAAAATGAATGTTTCAGTACTTCTGAATAGCCTGCTTAATAATTTGGAAAGTAGAACTCATCTCTCTGATGCTCACTAAGCATTTTTGGCAAGTAATTTGGACATGTTTATCTTCTCTGACATTGCCTAACGGAGCTATCTACTTCCCTGGTGTATGTTGAAAGTGACTGGCTAAAATGTGTGCATTCTACACTCCACAATAAGGTGTGTGTGCGCTACAGATGGAAGTGGCCCACTTTGGGCACCAGGCCTAAGAAGTTAAACTAACCAGTTCTCCAGTAGCTATTCACAGGGGTATTTGTTGTTTTAACCTCTTAAGTAAGGTCTTAGATCTTTCAGGGATGGTCTCTAGAAGTTAAAAAAAGTTTTAATCCAAGACGGCAAAAATATATTCCAATTTAAAAAAGTACTTCATTTCAAACTGAGTGGGAAACAAACATTAGAAGTTAATTAAAAGGAACATTATAAATGCTTTGCCAATGTTTCGATTCCTGAACCTGGAGAAAGTGGTCACAGTAGAAAAGTGTGACTTATTAGGGCGTTTATATAAAGAGCTTTAAAACTGGCCTAAGAATCTTAGAAGAAGAAGAAGGAAGAGGAGGAGGAGCAGGTGAAGGAGGAGAAGAAGGATGAAGAGGATATCTAGTATGATTTTTTGTCCATAATATCTTATGACTAGAAATTAAGAAAAAAAAGGGAGGTGGGTAGCAGCTGCTGGAGAAAGGACGAATCCAAGACCTATGCTCGGATTCATTTCATCAGTCCTCAAATTTATCCAAGAAATGGCGTAAACTTGTAAAAGAAAAGGTGAAGCTGTGGGTTTTCATCGGTACAGTCAAGTATGTACAGGCTCCTTCTAACTATTTGAGGAGAGATAATTCTAGGAGACAGACTGCTTTTTACTGTAGGGGCATGTTCATACTCTGATTATAAACTTTGGCATGGCAAGCCTTCCCAAACCTGTCTTAACCAATTCATACCGCCCAGTTCAACACTCAACACCATCAACTTAATTTTTCATTCCAAGAAAGGTGATAAAATCAAATATCACTAAAATTGCTCTTCATATAAACACTTAATTGCATTTTATCCATTTTCATAGAATTCTTGAACAGCTATTGAAAACTGAGTAACTAGAAGTTACAGATGGACGTATATATTTCAATCATCTGCCATGATAAGTATAGCAAATAAATGCTCTTGATGCTTTGGGACTCTTGTATTTCAAGATGGATTCCAAATGTTAAATGCTACATGTTAGAATTAGGGTTAGAAAATATTCAGAGGAGGCACCAGGAAAGTCAGCCAATATATTTTCTTGAATTGTGACTACTCTCATTCAAGCCCAAAAACAGGTTCTCTAGAGCAATCTATAAAACTCTTGTTTTCGTTCTGCTTAGTAAGTATTTATTTCCACTACTTTGTGAAAGTTACAAGGAAAAAAAAAGAGGATTTCCATTTCTACTCCTACCCCAGAGCTCAGGACACTGGCTGTATTTCCTCCTCCTGATAGAATCAACTATTGGTACAGTGCCCTCAGCATCTGTTGAAGTGACTATATGACAACATGGAAAATGAGTAGAATATAATAATAAGTATAGAAACCAAGGCTCAAAATTAGTTTCATGCGTTGGTTGCAATTATGTTGAAATAATATATACATGCAAATAAGACTAGAAAAAGACATGGGAAAAGTGAGGCCAAATGATCTGTTGGGAAGTGAGATTTGGGATGAATAACTTTATTTTTAAATTTGCAATATTGTTGTTATTATATAGTTTGTAAAATTCTTTTAAAAAAGGATGTGATTGACTTGTAGAAGAAAAAATTCTTTAAAAAAAGAGTGTATTGACTCGTAGACTGAAAACTATAAAACCTTGTTGAAATAAATTAAAGAAAAACAAATCAATGGAAAGAAATACAGTGTTGATGGATGGAAAGACATAATATTGTTAAGATGTCAATACTACCCAAGGTGATCTATAGATTCAATGCAACCTCTATCAAAATCCCAACAATGTTATTTGCGTAAATAGAAAAATCCATGCTAAAATCATGTGGAATCTCAAGGGATCCCAAATAGCCAATCTTGAAAAAGAAGAACAAAATCAGAGGTCTCACACTTTCTGATTTCAAAACTTACTACAAAACCATGGTAATCAAAACAGTGTGGCACTGGCATAAAGACAGATATATAAACCAATGGAATAGAATAGGGAGCTCAAAAATATCTCATATGTGGTCAAATGATTTTCAACAAGGATGCCAAGACCAAGAATGAAGGAAGGACAGTCTTTTCAATCAATGTTGTTGGGAAAACTGGATATCCACATGCAAAAGAATGAATTCAGGCCCTAACTTTATACCATATGCAAAAAATTCACTCAGTATGGATCAAAAACCTAAATGTAAGAGCTAAAACAACAAATTCTTAGAAGAAAATATAGAGGAAAATATGATGCTGGATTTGGCAAAAATTTTTTGGATATAACACTAAAACACAAGCAATAAAGGAAAAAATACATCAGTTGTACTACATCAAAATTAAAACGTGTGCATCAAAGAATACTATTAACAGATTGAAATGGTAACCAAGCAATGTAAGAAAATATTTGCAAATCATATATCTGATAAAAGATTGATATCTACAATGTGTAAAGAACTCCTACAACTCAACAACAACAGAATAAACAACCTGATTAAAAAAATGGGTAAAAGGGGCGCCTGGGTGGCTCAGTCGTTAAGTGTCTGCCTTTGGCTCAGGTCTTGATCCCAGGGTCCTGGGATCGAGCCCCGCATCGGGCTCCCTGATCAGCTGGAAGCCTGTTTCTTCCTCTCCCACTTCCCCTGCTTGTGTTCCCTCTCTCGCTGTGTCTCTCTGTCAAATAAATAAATTAAATCTTTCCAAAAAATTTTTAAAAAATTTTTAAAAAATGGGTAAAGGACTTGAATAGACACTTCTCCAAAGAAGAAACACAAATGGCCAATAAGCACATGCAAAGATGGTCAACATCATGAGTCATTCGAGAAGGGCAAATCAAACCACAATAGGATACCAGTTTGCAATCATTAGGATAGCTGTTAATAAAACAAAAATTAAAAAAAAAAACAAAAACAGAAAACAAAATATGTTATCAAGGGTGTGGAGAAATTGGAACCCTTGTGCACTGTTTGTAGGACTGTCAAATGGTACAGAATGGCAATCTCTAAAAAAACTGAAAATTGAGGGGTGCCTGGGGGGCTCAGGCAGTTAAACATCTGCCTTCTGTTTAGGTCATGATCTCGGGGTCCTGGGATCCAGCCCTGCATTGGGCTCTCTGCTCAGCAGGGAGTCTGCTCCTCCCTCTTCCTCTGCCCTTTCTCCACTTGTGCTCTCTCTCTCAAATAAAAAAATAAAAATCTTAAAAAAATTGAAAATTAGGGGTGCCTGGGTGGCTCAGTAGCTTAAGTGTCCGCCTTTAGCTCCAGACATGATATCAGGGTCCTCAAATCGAGCCCTTTATTGGGCTCCCTGCTCAGCAGGGAGTCTGTTTCTCCCTCTCTCTTTGCCCCTCTGCCCACCTGTGCTCTTTCTCTCTCAAATAAATAAAATCTTTTAAAAAAATTGAAAATTGAATTACCAAATGATCCAGCAAATCCACTTCTGGGTACATACCTAAAAGAAGTTAAAGCAGGGATTCAAACAGACATTTACACACCTATGCTCATAGAGGCATTGTTCAAAATAACCAAAGGTGGGAGCAACCTACATGTCCATTGACAATGAATGAATAAACAAAATGTGGTACATACATACAATGGAATATTGTTCAGCCTTAAAAAGGAAGGAAATTATGACACAGGCTACAACATGGATGAACGGTGAAGACATTATGCTAAGTAAAATAACCCTGTCACAAAAGTCATCATACTGTATGATTCTTCTTATATGAGGTTCTTAGAATAGTCAAATTTATAGAGACGGAAAATAGAATGGTCTTTGCCAGGAGTTGGCAAAGGTGAAAATGGGGTGTTATTGTTTAATGGGCATAGAGTTTCAGTTTTACAAGACGAAAAGAGTTTTGGAGATGGATCGTGGTGATGGCTGCACGACAAAATGAATGTATTTAATATCACTAAACTGTACACTTTAAAATAGTTAAAATGAGGGGTGCCTAGCTGGCTCATTCAGTAGAGTATGAGCCTCTAGAGTATGTGATGTTGGGTGTAGAGATTACTTATAAATATCTTTAAAAAATAGTTCAAATAATCAATTTTGTTATAGATTACCACAATAAAAAAGTCTGATTAAGTACACATTCTAACTCTCTCATCCTAGGCAGTACCTCCTGAGATCCTGTCCCTTTCTTTTTCTATATTATCATTTCTTTTAGCCTTGTTCTTAACGAGATGGTTCCAACTAAATTGCCCCAATATCAACTTTGCAATAGATCTCTTCCGACCACTTCAACCGTCAAATTCTTCGCTAGTGGGCTTATCTTTGGAGTTACAAGTATTTACTAACTAGGTAACATATGGAGGGCCCGGTATTTGGTGCTATGGACAATAAAGTAGAATATGGGCCCAGTGGCTTTCAGCAATACCCTGACAAGAAGGGCACAGGGGACACAGAACACCATCTCCAAAGGAAAATGACACTTGATACACCCCCTGGGAGTGGTACAGACCAAAAGTGCATTAAGAATTCAAGTAGGAGAGATAGAGTTGAAGAAGTTTTGGAGAATGGGTAGGATCTGATTACATGTAGATGAGATGTACTGAACTTATGGGGCAACTCATGAGTCAACTACTAACATGTGCATTTTTTCTCATCCTTGGCACCACTGACATTTTGTCCTATACTATTTTTGTTGTGGAGAGCTGTCTTGTACATTGTAGGATGCTTAGCAGCATCCCTGGCCTATCTACACTAGATTAGTAACTCCCTTATCCATCCCAGTTGGGACAATCGGGGCGCCTGGGTGGCTCAGTCAGTTAAAGCACCGGACTCTTGATTTTGTCTCAGGTCATGATCTTAAGGGTGTGAGATCGAGCCCTCTCATCCAAGATCCAAGCCCAGCCCCACTGGGCTCCAAGCTCAGTGGGGAGTCTGCTTGAGACTGTCTACCTCTGCCTCTCCCCCTCCAAGTAAATTTTAAAAAGAAATCTCCCCAAATTTCAAACCTCTCCCCTTTGAGAAGCATTGATACATGGAACTTGTCCCTGAGCCAAGAAAGACACCAGTTTGACCAGAGTAGAAAGTTGAGTCATGAGAGTATTTTCATCCAAGTTTTCTAATGTCTATTTTGGCACCTGACACATAATGGATGGTTTATAAGTCCTTTTGTTCATACCCCCCCTTTTTAAAGATTTTATTTATTTACTTGAGAGAGAGAGAGAGCACGAGCGCGGGGTGGGGGAAGGGTAGAGGGAGAGGGAGAAGCAGACTCCCCACTGAGCAGGGAGCCCAACGTGAGGCTCGATCCCAGGACCCTGAGATCATGACCTGAGGTGAAGGCAGACGCTTAACTGACTGAGCCACCCAAGCGCCCCTTGTTCATTCCTTTTGAATGGTGCTGTAAGAAAGTTGATCTGAAACTTTTAAAAGAGTTTGGATAGGGAAATCCCAGAAGTAGATGGACCATTTAGGAAACCTTTGTAATAATTTGGGAAAGAGATATAAAGACTTTAACTAAGGTTGTGATTAGTGGAATAGAAAGAGGAGAGATGTAAGAATTTGTGTGAAGTTAAAATAAATAAAACTTGGGGACGGGGATAATACATCTGGGTGAGCTGGGTAGAAGAAAGGTGGGGCCCTGGTCTTACTGAGACACAGGGAAATCCGCATAGACATAAGCAGAAGTCTCCAGGTAACTGAAGATTGAGTATCAACAGTTTTTGATTATTTCAAATCATGAAAAGAATTTCTATAGCAAAGAGTCAAGCTGATGTGGAATCACCCTGCAGGTAAAGGGGGCATGCAGATCTAGGCTTTCTTGAGTCTTCTCACAAAAAGAAAAGAGAAATGTAAGAAGAAGGACAAGGAGGAGAGAAAAGCAGTGCAAAACTGTTTTTTCTTTGTTGCTGTTGTTTCTGCTCGGTAGTATCAGTTGGAGATGTAAAGATGAATAATCTCTGATTTGGGGGATACTAAAATTCACATTTGAAGCTCAGCATGTCTCTTTAAAAGCCGAAAAAGAATAAAAGAAGAACTTTGTGCTTTTTAATATTCTAAACCATTTCCCCATTTTCACAGAGGAAGTACAGACAAAGCAAGGGCAAAATTTCAGCATGAGGGCCACCCCCTGGCTCACAGCCTTGGACGTTGCTAAGCGGGTGAGCGTCCTATTGTCATTGGAGAAAGCCAGCTGCATCGCTAGATAGAGTGAGCCTGTCTCTGCAACTCCAAGACTGTAATTATGCTAAAATGGGATCTTGCAGCAGTGAATATAAAGAGAAGCCTTGGAATAGCTCTCCTCCACTAAACAACTTTATGGTTGAAAGGAAGCAATTACTGAGAACAAGATGAGACTAAGTAAAAACAGCATAGCTTTCCAACTTTTCCAACTTGGATATTGACAGCATTGTGCTGACCTCAAACAGTCTTTGCTTTTTTTCTCCCTGAAGCCATCATAATTCCCATTTTCTAGCCTGATTTTTAGGTTAAGTGGAAATAATTTTTTAAAATTAACCACCCCCCACTCAGTTTAAAGCAACTTTCTAGATCAGCTTAAATCACACCAGGAATTCTACTGAAGTCTTTAGGTTCCATTGTCCTTCCCACGACGACTTGGAGAGGCACTGGCTAGCCCAGGAAGTTCTTTGCTACTTGCTGCAGCAGCTCTACCTTCTGAAATGACCACTGTCCAGCTGAGAGCAGAGTTGCCTGGGGATAAAACAGGTGAAGGAAGCAGACTGGAGGGTTCCTAATTCTTTTCCTTCTCTTGGGATAGAAGGTGGCAGAAATAGGAAATTGGAACTAGAACAAGATTCTGTCTGAGGCCGGAAGCTGCAAATTAGTACCTCCTACCCCAGGGGGTCCAGCACCTCATTCTGCCTCTGATGCCTGCAATGAAAAATATCTACCTTGAACTCTCCATCCCTAAGGTACATTGTCAGGTTAAGAGAAAGCAAGGTGGAGTTTGAGAACAAGCCCACTCAGGCCAGGTCCACATAGGTTAATTAGATGACTAGCTTTCTAAATCGTTCTAGAACCCAAAAGATCAACTTTTATCTAATTACATTGCTGGTCCTGCTCAGTGAGATTTATCATTCTTCTGGAGGTCTTGGCCAAAGCATAAGAAAACAGGAAGAAAAAGGATGAGAAGTATCGAGAAGAGACAAAGTGTCATGATCTCTAAATGATATGATTGCCTTCCTAGAAATATTAAGGGAATCAAAGGAAAAGCAATTATGTCTAATGAGAGGTAGGAGTTAGGAGGCCAGATGTAACTGTAAGCACACCAAATCAGTAGGTTTCCTACATAATCAGCAATAATCAGTTATAAAATATAAGAAAGATTAAAGGAGAAGAATTCTTTCTTTATTTTTTTTTTTAAAGATTTTATCTATTTATTTGACAGAGAGAGATCACAAGTAGGCAGAGAGGCAGGCAGAGAGAGAGGGGGAAACAGGCTCCCTGCTGAGCAGAGAACCCGATGTGGGGCTTGATCTCAGGACCCTGAGATCATGACCTGAGTCGAAGGCAGAGGCTTTAACCCACTGAGCCACCCAGGCGCCCCGAGAAGAATTCTTTAAATAAGTAAACATATGTCCATCCATTGTAATTTATACAGTCATTCCCAAGATGAAGCGAGTCTCTATAAGAGGACATGGAAAGATAGCTGTGATATCAGGTAGAAGGAAACAGCAAGATCCAAAACAGCACATAAAGAATTAAAGCAAATAAAATTACATGTATATATACACATATACATGTACATATATATATATGCATGTATGTAACACCTGTATCTCATGCCTGGGAATTTAATCCAAAAGAATTCAATCCAATCCTTTAGGGTGGTTTTCTTGGGGGTGGGGGAATGGCTGATTTTCTCTTTCTGTGTTCTATATTTCTCTTAATATTTTTGTGTGACAATTATGCATTACGTTTGAAATCCAGAAAAAGCAACAAAGATTTAAAATTTAAGAAAAAGAGCTTCCTGAGCTCTCCATTTGTTAGAGCTGGAAAGTACTTAGGGTTCATCTGTTAGTCAAACATAGAAAACACTTGAAAGCTCATCTCCTTAAAACTGAAATTGAAAATGAACAGCTTCCAAAATGGAATCAAAAGTTCTAGGTTCTGTTCATAAGCTAGAGTAACTGTGTATTTATATTGTTAAATCGGAACATATTTTAGCATAGGGAAATTTCTCATTTCCCTTGGTGTTACAATCAACTTTTAAAAACATTATATTTTCTTCTAATTATGTCAGTAATTCATGTTTATTCCAGAAATTTAGAAATTACCAAAAAGTATAAAGAAAAAATATATAGATTATAAAAATAATCTATAATCATGTTTTTCAGAGATGATAAAGATTAATGTATATATACTTCTTGAAGTATATATTGAACTCACGACCCTGAGATTAAGAAGTTTCATGTTCCAGGACTGAGCCAGGCAGACGCCCCATAAAGATTAGTATTTTTGTGTATATATCTTCCTTTACTCTTTTTATCAATGCATTTGTATATTTTTAAAAAGGATCACAGCTATTTTCCTCTGACAACACATGGCGAACACTGTTCCATGCCATTCTTTGAAATACCATTGAGCATTTCCTGTACTTCCAACTTTTTGTCATAAATAATACTATAATGAATATATCGATATAAAATTTTTGAGTGAAAAAAAAACAAGCTCCATGAGCACAAGGACTTTTTCTGTGTTATTTACAGATTTACAACTGTGTCCCCAGTGCACAGAATAGAGCCTGATTCTTAGTAGGGACTCAGGAAGCATTAATGAATGAATCTCATTTGCTCAGGCCAGTAGAGCTTAAGCTTTAATGTATATAAGAATTATCAGGAGACCTTGTTATAGCCAAATTCCCAGGTCTCAGTCTGAATCCAAGATATCGATTCAAACATCTTTGGAAGGGCCCATGTGATTCTGATGGTGGGACCAAGCTTTGGGAAACACTGCCTTAGGCTAAATACACAGAAGCAGAATTACTGGATCAAAAGCATAGATATTTTTAAAGCCTCTGGTTTATATTGTTAATTTACCTTCCTGGAAGGTTTTACCAACTTAACCAATTCACAGCTTTCGAGAATCCTCCTCCCTGCTTCGTAATATATAAAACTACCTATTTTGCTGCCTTTTGTCAACATTGTGTATTTTCAGGTTAAAAACTCATTACTGGGGCACCCGGGTGCCTCGATTGTTAAGCATCTGCCTTTGGCTCAGGTCATGGTCCCAGGGTCCTGGGATTGAGCCCTGTGTCAGGGAGTCTGCTTCTCCTTCTCCCACTCCCCCTGCTTGTGTTCCCTCTCTCGCTGTCAAATAAAATCTTAAAAAAAAAAACAAAAAAACTCATTACTGATTTGATAGAGATGAGGAGAAAATTGTTTCTCACTAAAAATATAAAAAGTCATAAGAGAAAATGTATACAGAATGAACTACTCTTGTTCACCTCTTGGCATATTTGTCTGCAGTCTTTGCTTCTTTAAGAAAAAAAATCATTATTGTTTTTGTAAAAATGGCACATGCTTATTATAAAGAATGTGTACACTGTAGAAAAGGAGAGTATAAGGGTTTAAAACACCTCAGGTTGCACCATCTAGAGATCTTTAGACCTAACAATTAGAAAAGCATGATTTTAGACATCTTTCTCTGCATGTCTATATACAGTGGCAAACAAGAGATGGATGGTAGCTGGCTGGTTGGCTGGATGGGGAGTAAGAGAAACGTACTTTTATAAAAATGAAATCATACTACAGATAATGAAGAGTGTGTTCTCTTTGACGCTACCTGGGTTCTACTCCCCCTTCCGGGATTGTGTTAATGGTTCTATGCTAGAGCTCATACTCCTCATGTAGATGTATATTCTACTCTCTTCAGTGGTTCATGGCTTGTAGGTTCGGTTTCCACAGAAGCTCAGAGCAAGGCAAGGAAATGAGTGGAAGTGGTTTCTTTGGGAAATGATCCCAGGAAGCACTGGTAGGGGAATGGAAAAGTGAGGAAGGGAAGGAAGCCAGTAGAGGGAGGAAGAACAGCCAGGGCATGCTATGGAGTAGGGCACTTGTGTGGCCAACGGGAGCTTGATCCCACTAGAGAACTCTGGTAGACCGTACAGAACAGATGTCAGAGTTAGCATAATGAGGAGTGGAGGAATTGGATTTTTATCCCACCTGTTGTCAAGTCACTGGTTGAGTTTTGCTAGGAGGAGGCATTAATTCCCCAGTACTTCCTGCCTGCCCTACAGGAGGCTAAGCGAGACTTGCTGGTCAGAAAAATCCCCAGAGAGTTGGAGGTGTTTGGAATTGGAAGCCTAAAAAGCAAACAGAGTAATTGTGAATGCTGCAGGGGTGTGAGTGCGGCCCCAACAGTGTTGGTAGGTACCCTTGGGTTTTGGGTTGTTTCCCCAATTCGGCCTGGAACCCTGGAGCCTTTCATACTTTCCAGAGAGAGTCAATAATGTTGCCTTTTCCTCTATTCTATCTCTTTCCCTCTCCATATCCATTCCTATTATTCTTCAGTCAGAAGATGAAAGAGAGATATGTACATCTGTACAGACCTCGCTCCAGATTTGGGAGTACTGGTGAGAACTCTCAGGATTTTGTTGATGGCTTTCTCTAGCTTCTGGGGGTGGCAATGAGGTTGGGGGCTGAGCTTTCTTGTGTACCTAGCTTCTCTGCTGTTCTAGAAGATGGTACCCTTCCCTCAACCCTCCACGCCCCCAATTCACGGTCTTAAAAAAGCTTATTGTACTGTGGTTTGAAAATATATCCACAAAATCTTTGACATCCTCCTCTAAAAGGTAAAGGCATATTCCCCTTACTTTGAGTGTGACCTGGACTCAGTGACTGTTTTCTGACGAATACAATATGGTGGAAGCGAAGATATTGTCTAGGTCGTGAAAGGCATCCTATTTTTCTTCTTGCTCTCTCTCTCTCAAATTATTTACTCTGAAGGAAGCCAAGTTCCCCATCATGAGGACACTCAGCAGTAGAGAGATCCACTTGATGATTCTATGAACAGCCAGTGAGGAATTAGACAACAGCCATAAGTCTAATGAGTGAGTTTGGAAGAGGATCCTCCAGGCCCAGTCCAGTCTTCAGATGGAAAGCCCTGAACTAGACTACCCAGGTAAGCTGCTCTCAGGTTCTTGACTCACAAAAACCATGGACATAAATGTTTTGGGGTGACTTGTTAAGCACAGTAGACAATAATATAATAGCATTAGTATTTTCCACTTCCTAATTTAGTTCTTTTTTGGTAAATTTGGGGCTGGCTTTTATGCTGTTTTTTTGCTCTCCTTTTTAAACATGCAGTTTTAATTTACATTAAGAAACAACGTTCGATATTAAGTTTCTTGTCTTGAACATGGCATAAGATATAAAACTTTGCTCTTTACTCCTTTCTATTATGCATAAGTCCCGGGGGATCTAGGCCATTATCTGTCATAATTTCTTGGACAACAGTGAAGAGTAACTTGTTCAGTAATGTCCTTTCCCTTCACATTTTATCTATAAAGAGAACAATGAGAGGTTAATGCTTTGAACTAATAGCAGTACTTTAACAAGTTCTAGACAAAAGAGGCTTTGATGCTGTCTCGAGGAACCTCTTTGTTTTTTTCCACATGCTTCTAAAATTTTCTTGGATTCTCTTGATTGTCAAATCCCTTAGTCACCAACATCACCACTGTCTTTCCTTCTGGTTCTAGCTGATTCTTCTGTAACATCAGGCTTATAGTTTCAATTTTCTCTGTTTGAAATCTATTAGGAAAGCTTTTTCTCCTGTAAAGTTCACATCGGCATTTCATTTTTAGAAATATTGCATGAAGGACATAGAGCAAAGGGCAGAATCAGACGTCCAGGGACATGACTCCACGAAGCTTAAGTAGCATCTCTTAACCCAGAAACTAAATAAAGCAGATATTCCACTTGAAGCAACTCTTGCAACTCAGTTTTTACAACTTAATCACTTTAAAATAAAACTCTTCCGTTTTTAAAGCATAAGAATTAGAGAACAGGGCCTCAAGTCATACTCGATGACTTGCAAAAAAAATCGCCGGTAGAAACACACAATTAAAAATGTGGAAAGTGAAATTGTGCATATTCAATGATAAGAACCATGTAAAAAAAAGTATGTGTGTATGTGGGTAAAGGTTGGGAGAACTAAAGGAATGTAAATAATTATTTCATTCAGGCCTGACATGATAGGTATATTTTTTGAAACCGTAAAATCAAAATCTTTCTGGAAGAAAGAAATGGAACTATGTATGCCTGAGTGGATTTCTGTAAACATACCAAGCTGCAGAATTTTTAAAAGCAAATTGGGCCAGGGTTATGAAGGAGAGAGAAAGAGAGACTGTTCTTTGATTCTGGCTGAAGCAGGCTTCTGAGTTAAGACTTTCCTTGTGCTAGTGAAAAAACGTTTCCTCCCCTACCTTCCCTTTTCTGCTTGACCCCATTTTGCTGGTAGCCTGCTTTTCTTCTCTCTTGATGGAAAAATCTTTAAATTAGTTTATAGTTGAGTGTTTTGCCTAAACAAAAATAATGATAATAAAACTTCCCCAAAATGAACTGTAATAAGCCCCAATTTTAAAATCAGACTGACCAGGAGCTAAGCCTGCTGTCACTTTGGCTCCTAAGAAACAAGGGCCTGCCTCTGTCTCCTGGACTTGTGGCTCTTGTGAGTGTGGAAATGACCTAAGGGAAGCCAGCAAAGGAGCCTGTGGAGCAGTCTTATGACTGGAAAAAATCAGTAGGCCTGCTTTATTAGGTGTCTCTATAAAACTCTGATCTGTTATGCCCCACTCATTAAATAACATAACAAGCACAACAGGTGATATTACAGATGTGCATGTGGGTAACTTTAAAACCGTGACTATCTCCAGGAGGAATTGCATTTGGAGAAGCGCCAGTTGCAGGCAATGTCAAACTGTTTCCATCTGCCCAGAGAACTGCTGGACACTGATCGTTTCTGCCAACTCTCAGCATGGGGGTCAACAAGGCCTTTCTCCTTCATCGGCAGACAGAGAGGGGATGGGGGTGCATGTCAGGCCAGACACAGTAGATCTCTACCCAGAGGACCCCAGCCCTGACCTTGGTGTCTGAGTAGAGGTGACCTTGCAGAAAACCAGGTTTTTTTTGTGTTTGTTGTTTGTTTTTCATTTCTTAGCTATCTATTTTTTATCAGTCTATCTCCTGCCTCCAGAATGGAAGCTCCGTGAGGGTAAGAGCTGCTCTGTTTCATTCATTGCTTTTCCCCCAGCATGAATGTCCTGTAAAATGGTTTGGTGAATGTGTCACAGGACACTGGGGAAGGGGGGGACCCGAGGTCTGGATTGAAGAAATTGAATGATGTTTTTCCAAAGACTGCCGGGGCCTCGAGTTGGGAATCATCATTGAGGGAAGCTAATTACATAGCTAACGATCTTATGAAAATGCAGGTTCTGATTCAGAAGGTCTGGGGTGGGTCCTGAGATTCTGCATTCCTAACACGCCTCCCGATGACCCTGGTGCTGCTGGTCCAGGGACCACGCTTTGAGTAACAAGGTTCTAAACTCAGATCTGCTATTAGTCTCAGTGGAAACCTGCCTGGAACAGTCTGGGTACACTGTAACGTGAGTGAGACGACAGTGAAGGTCTGGGCAGGGAGAAGTTAGGACGGGTCTGCAATGGCAGGCTCGGGGAGCGGCTGGAGCAGTCTTGCCTGTGGCATTGTTAACTACTCTGGCTTGGCATCTTTGGAGAGGTGAGGTCTTTTGTCTGTGGCTCAGTGCTTCAGCTTCCATTTCATCCTGTGACCTGACCTCTTCTTACAAGGGTCAAAATCTCCGTCTCTATAAATGCAAGTATTTTCGTATCGAAATTTCTAAAACTCATCTAAACTATAAACCTACATCCCTTGTCTTCCGCTCTTCATTTTTTTTTCCATTTCATTCTTACAAGTATGAATATCTGTGTTTTATGATTTGTGTCTTTCTCTGATCTTCATTCCAGGTTTTAATGACTCTTATTCCATTAGCACTAGATACTTTATTTCGTATCTCAAATGTCTCCCTACTCCAGGACCTGTGAACATATGATCTATCCCTTTTGGAAACTTCTCCAGAGATTCCACAGTGGGAATCAGACTCTTGCCACTTGCAAGCCAAACTTCGCCTCTGCAGTCACATAATGTGGAGGAGATCGGCTGCTTTTCCCGTCAACCTCAAAAGATGACGGATTTGAGGGCAAAGCCTTGGTGGGTGGCTTTTATTTTCTTCGTTCTTTAAATTTTCCCCCAAATGTTAAAGAAATAAGTATTTATTACTTCTATTTACAATGCTATAAAACAGGGTATTTATTACAAATATCCTTGGCTTCCTTTCATAAGCCACTGCGGATCTTTTTTTTTTTTTAAAGATTATTTATTTATTTATTTATTTGAGAGATAGAGTGAGAGAGAGAGAGAGCACAAGCTGAGAGGGAGGGAGAGTGAGAAGCAGAATCAAGACCTGAGCCAAGGCAGACGCTTCACCGACTGAGCCCCCCAGGTGCCCCTCATAAGCCACCTTGGATCTATTGATTTATCCAAATCCTTTTTGAACTTATAGGTTTTACCTTTTCAACTTATGAGTTAGAGAGCTTTGTAAAGAAAAAAAAAACATATAAGTTAACTACCCATGATAAAGTCTTTGATTAAGGACCAATTTCTGGGGGTGCCTGGGTGGCTCAGTGGGTTAAGCCTCTGCCTTCGGCTCAGGTCATGATGTCAGGGTCCTGGGATCGAGCCCCGAATCGGGCTCTCTGCTCAGCGGGGAGCCTGCTTCCCCCGCTCTCCCTCTGCCTGCCTCTATGCCTACTTGTGATCTCTCTCTGTCAAATAAATAAAAATAAAATCTTTAAAAAAAAAAAGGACCAATTTCTAAGTTGATCATTTTAGAGAACTGTGTATGCTATGCTTCTTTAGTCAAACACTGAATGTTAGTTATGATCCTCATAAAATTGGCAAATGAACATAAAACATCTACATGCTCTTCTATTTTAAGTTTTGGTTCTCAGCGTAAGTGGTGAAATGAATTACAGGACAGAGACTAATACCCATTTGGTGGATGCTCACTGGGTAAACCCATAGGAGAGGCTGTGTGATCTCCCCAGAGTCAGTGACACCCAGGTTTGTGTTCTCATTTACCACGTCCTATGTCACCTTAAGCACAAGTTCCATCATTCTGAGCCATGTTTTTCTCACCTGCAAATGATCCATAATAGCAGTACCTACCTCAGATTAATCATATAATTGTTATGAGGATTAGGTAATACAATTGACAAAATCCGGTGGAGAGGAAACTTTGCAAGAGGAGCTCAGTGATCCAGTTTCTACAACAAATAAATGGAAAGAAAAGTAAAGAAAGATGTTTGGCTTTGGGGGAGAGAAAAAAGCTGAAGGGGGGAGAGATTGGATACGGGTCCTAGCAATGAAAATGTTAGCTGTTATTATGTGTCCAAATTAAACTATACAGCAGTTTTCTAAACTCTGGTAAATATTTATGGCACCCTATTAAGTGCCCTTCTACTAGGTCTACTCAGTCATTCAGGGGTTACAGGGAAGGATGGTGATAGACCTCACTCTTGGTCCTGGCTTTGATGATTATTAGATGTGATATCTAGGGCAAATAATTTTTCCATTTCTCTATCTCTGCAGCTATAAAATCTGGATGAAAATGACACCTGTCTCATAAGGCTGTTACAAAGATTCATGACACCTGTTACGTAAAGTGTTTAGCACCACACCTACCACTCAATATATTTTCAGTAAATAGTGCTTGCCATTATTGTTATCACCATAGTGAACATTTTTCCTGCTCTCAATAAGCTTATGCTCCAATTGGGGAGATAACACACATCCACAGAGAACCATAACCCAAGGCCCAAGGTGAGGAATATTGCTGGAGCCAGAAAAGTGCCATTGGAGTGCAAAGGGGAGAACCAACCGTGGGAAACGATTGCATTTCCTTGAAGATGGGAGGGACTCCTGAACTCCTTCCTCTATGGCCTCACTCACTTCTGCTTTCAGAGCAAGAGGCTGAAGAGAAGGGATATGAAGTCAGGAGGTTTGTGTCTGGACCACATACATTTCTCGAAGGGTCTGCCCTCAGACTGTAGGAGCTACAATTTCTGGGTGCCGAGTCCTCTCTTCAGAGAGCCCCAGGGGAAGCTGCTGGGGGTGCAAACTCTATATCCACCCAGATGGTACTTTTCATGCACTGGATGTGTTGGGGCCTGACACCATTAACACTCTCCCTGTCAGTACTTCCAAGTTACTCCCACACAGCAGCTAGGAGGGGAGGGGAGCCCTGCCCGAGGTGAAGGGGGAGGGAAATAAAGGAAAATAAAGCTCACCTTGGCACCAAGATCTCTGGCATTTGGGAAACAGTGGATCCCCACACAGAGCGGCCAACAGACCTGGTAGAGAAGAGAGGCTTGAAGCCACCTTAGGAAGTTCTCTGCCTTCCCATCCTCCTTGCTCCCATCTTATCCTTCTCAAGCAGCCCAGTGTCCTGTGCACAGTGCTCCAAACACTAGGGCTGAGATGGGGTGAGGTGAGGCAGAGAAGTCCTGGACTTGGGTCAAGAGATCAGGTTGAGTCCTGGCTTCACTATTTATGGGGTGGCCTTGGATAAGTTGCATAACTGCACTGGCTTGCAATTTGCTCAACCATAAAACAGGTTTAGTAAGACCTGCCCTGAGTACCTTATGGGAGTATTGGGAAGATTGACTGAGTTAATGTGTATGAAACCTGAGTTATTATATATCAATGACTTTGTTCCCTTTGCCCTTGATTTTGGCTATGTCTTGAGCCTTCTGGAATGAACAAATTGCTGAAGTAAGTATTTCTACTACTAGCCTTGACCAGGACATATAAACAGCAGGTTTCTTTCTGTAAAGGTCATTTATATTTGGTATGTTTAAAATGTTTTTTTCATTTATTTCTTCCCTCAGGGAAATCTCTGTTCTCTGCATGATAGAATCCTTACTCATCTTTTTGTAATTCAACATAAATACTGTAATCACTTTAAACTCACTGGTAGGAATAGCAGGTTTCTTCAAGACTCCATCATTTGCTATTAAGGGTAAAAGATGACCTTGTCTGAAATATAGAATATAATCATTTCCGGTTCTGGAAAAAAACTGTTCTTTGAAGAGTCCGTGCCTCTCCTTTACATGTTTCTTTTAAAAGAACTGCAAGCTCTAGTGAGAAAGATGCCACAAAAATAGAAATGCCAATCTTTAAAGATCTCAAGGCACTTTCAAAATGATAAATAATTAATTTTCACAGCATCCCTGATATGATTAATCTTATTTTAGAGATGAAGCAAGGGAGGCCAACAGAAGTTCAGGGACCTGCCCAAGGTAATAAGCAGTCAAAACTGGAATAGAAGCCAGGCTGGAACTTCTAATATAAAGGTTCTCAGTTTAGTACATTTACTGAGCAGGAACTATGTCCTAGGTGCTATGGGACCTGATCATCTAGGAGCTCATGATCTGGTGGGGAACACACACACACACACATACACACACACACACACCCTTAATATAAAGCAAACAAACAGCAACGAATACTATTTGAATCTAATGGTTCAAAATATAAAAATGAGGAGAGGAGAGATTATGACTCAGGCAGAGGGGAAATCTGGAAATATTTTTTGTAGATGAGCTGAGGCTTGGAGAATGGGTTGGACATTGAGACAAGGACACAGAATGGGGAAACAAAAGGACATCACTGCAGGCAGACTATTCTGGTTTGAGTCAATAACCAGGGTTTGGAAGGCATAGGAGATGCTCTTATAAAACAGCAAATAGAACTGGGGTGTGCGCAGAGTAGGGATCCGCTTGCCAAAGACTTTGAATTCAAAATCGAGGCTGGATTTTGTTGACCATGATGAGTCATCGGTGGCTTTTGGGTAGGGAAAATATAAGATATCAGTTCTAATAGGAAGGTTACTACAGCACCAATATGTAGGATAAGTTAGAAGGAGAGAGAACAGGCAGGGAACAGGTAATTTATTATAGCTTTCAATCATTTGAATTTTCCTGGGGCCAGTCTGTGTATCCCTGATGAGTTGTTGTTTAGCAGGTCAGCAGTATAACAAGTTTCTACTCAAGTGATCATAGCAAAGTCTCAATGATGATCCAAGGAAAGTTCAAAGGTTGCAAGAGAGAGGAAAGCAATGAGTAAAAGACAGAAAGTTAAGAGGCAGAATTTAGAACTTGAGTAATTGTATAGATCTGTGACCTGGATACCCAGGAAGGGTAGGCCTATAGCAGTAAGATTCTTAAATCATGGCTAGGATCTGAGAAAAAAATAATAAACCTGTTTTGGGCTGAATTGTGTCTTCCCCAAATGTAGATGTTGAAGTCAGAATGCCTAGTACCTCAGAATTTGGCTGTATTTGGAAACAGTGTCCTTAAAGAGGTAATTAAGGTTAAATGAGGTCATTAGGGTGGTCCTTAGTCCAATATGACTGGTGTCCTTATAAGAAGAGGTTAGAACATAGATCCATGCACACGGAAAGCCCACGTGAGGACACATGGAGAAGACAGCCATCTACAAGCCAAGGAGAGAGGCCTCAGAATGAAACCAGCCTGCTGACAACTTGAGCTGGGACTTCTAACTTCCAGAGTGGTGATTTAAATTTCTAAGTCACCTAGTCTGTGGTATTTGTTATGGCAGCCCTAAAACATTAATACATTACCTTAGAAACTAATATAATTAATAGCTTCCTTGGGGCTAGAAGAACTCAGGGACTTGGACTGGAGCCAGAAGTACAGTCAACAAGAAAGGGACCATAAATTTAAAGAGGTAGGAAGGGAGAGACTCAGGTAAATGGAAGCACACAGATCTAAGGATCGCCAACTAAGACGTCTCTTAAACCAGACAAAATATTTAGTCGCTGCCTTGAGTCATCTGCTTGCTCTTAGGAGTAGCTTTGTTGCACTAGGGAGCCCTGATCTGAGGCTGTGAGGGATGATGATAGTTCTGTGCCCTCAAATTATCCCGCCTCTGAGCATCATTCAAAACAGCTGGCCACCCCTTCCTTCTTGAAATACTCTCGTTTCTTGGATTGTGTGGTGTCACAAGCTTCCTCTATTTCTGGTGGCTCCTTTTTAATTTCATTTGCTGCCTCTTCTTTCCCTACCTAAATTCCAAATGTTAGAGTTCCTCAGGGTTCTATCACAGACCTTTTCTTCCCTGACCACCTAGTTTCTCCAGGTGAACTCATCCAGTCCTTTGGGTTAAACACCATATCTAAACAGTTGACCCCTCAAGCCTACAGTTCCAGCCTTGAGTTCCCTCGAGCTCCTGCCTCACATATCTAAATACGTACCTGATGGTTTCCATTGGATGTCGCACAGACATCTCGGGCTTTATGAGTACAAAATCACACTCTGATTTTCCTGACCAATCATGTTTCTTCCCTGCCTTTGAGTCTCAGTTAAATTTTACGATAGTCCACCTAGTTGTGAAGACACAATACCTGCTCTCGATGTGGGGAGGGGGTCATGGCGGTCACAGGAACTTATAATTGGCAAAGTGATTGGAAGAGGGTAAAGCACTGGGTGATGTGAGGCCTAATGATGGTGAAAGACTAGACTACATGGTTTCTAAGGAGCCTTCCAGCCTTTTACTCTAAGGCATTCATCATCAGGTGGGGCCAAGATGAGGGAGGGTGTGAGGATCTGAGGGAGATTCTTGAACTATTTAAATGCAAGAGGTGCTTGAAAATAGTTTTGCTTACAACTCTCAAGTGCAGCCCAGCTCTTTGGAAGATGGTTTAGATTTAGAATGCAGCTGTGACTCTCAAGTCGGGGGGAGAATGTTGGTTCCATGCCACCGTCTCTGTGGTAAATGAGTCGTCATGTAGGATTAAATTGGACATACTTTCTTCTGTCTAAACTTTCATGATTTAATAAGTTTTTCTTTGCTGTAATAGACAAAAATGAGTGGTAACGTGGAATAAAATTTGGCATAGTTTTTCTCTAAACTGGCAACTAAAAAAGTACATTTTTACATGAAAGCTATTCTGTGGCAACATTTGCTTAAACTACAGAATCCACTAGTGCGGGAATGCGTGTTCAAACCCCGAAAAATAAATTCAACCCTCGTCCCACATCTATGAAAGATTCCTAAACCGCTGCTTCCTGCAGACTCTCCATTCACATCTAAAGTCTTTAGAACTTCTCAGGAATTCAAAGAGACAACGTTCTGAAGGCACTGGTATGTCACCGAGGGTGAAGGAATGAGCAAGGGAGTGGGAATCAGGAGGCTCATGGCCAGTCTTCCTCCACCACTAGCTGCATGGGCAACGGTGAGCACGAACCCTTTGGTCGATTTGTCCGGCTATGTTTCCTGGCTTCTGAGATCTAATCATACACAGAAAACACAGAGAAGCAGTACAGTGTGCTTGGTCAAGAGCTTGGGTCCTGGAGGGGCGCCTGGGTGGCTCACTGGGTTAAAGCCTCTGCCTTCGGCTCAGGTCATGATCTCAGGGTCCTGGGATCGAGCCCCGCATCGGGCTCTCTGCTCAGCAGGGAGCCTGCCTCCCCCTCTCTCTCTGCCTGCCTCTCTGCCTACTTGTGATCTCTCTTTTGTCAAATAAATAAATAAAATCTTTAAAAAAAAAAAAAAGAGCTTGGGTCCCGGAGCCCTACAGTCTGGATTCAAATCTGTACCCTACCACTTCCTAGGCGTACGACTTTGGGAAAATTACCTAACGTCTCTGCCGATTTTCTCATCGGTAAAATGGAGTAATGGTAGACATAGAACAGTTGTGAGGATTAACTAACTTCACAGACCTGAAAGACACCAGAGAGCACTTTATCATTTTTGCTAATATTGTTCATTGCAGCACTGTTTATAACAAAGAAGCTTGGATATAACCTAAATACCCATCACTAGGGGACTAGTTACATAGACTGTCAAGCAAAGAATAAGGTCGAGCTCTGTATGTTCTTATTGAAGATCTCCAATCGAAAAAAGCAAGGCACAGAGCAGGGAAGAGCCTGCTCACAGATGTGTGAGTTCACTTTTAAAGGCCACATATAGATAAAATTGTGCTAGTGGGTGCATAACGATTTCTGAAAGGACACATGGAAACCCCTAATAGCAGTTGGATCTCAGGAGACTTGGGGGTGGAGCCAGTTAAGAGAGACTTAATTTTCAATTTATGCCCTTGAATTTGTTACCGTGTGCATGAATATTATTTTTCATGAAATAAATTAGTTAAAAACAAAACCAAAAATGATGATGCTTCCTGTGTCTGTTTCAGAAGATCATTTTGAGAAGTGAGTGTAAGATAATGAACCTAAAAGCATTTTTAAAAACTGGAAAATGCCATGTCAATGTGATGCATTATAAAAGTGAGAGTGTTTGGCCTGGAAAAACTAGAAGCTCTAAATGTACATGGTTGCTGAAATAAATAAGTGTGGTTCTAGAGTATTGGCGTAATGATTAATAATAACCTTAATAATAATAGTATTAACAGGACCCTTGTATATTGACAACAAGTAGCATTGGAGTATTAACAGTATTCTAGTAGTATTAATAGCAACCAGGGGTCCCATGAAAATCAAAGCTTCTCTTCTTATTTTTCTATTTAAATAAAGGGTGAGGGTCCCTCCCCAAGATTTTTTGCTTTGGAGTCCTAATTATTTTGCAGCTTTGGGGAAAAAAAAAATCAATACTAAAATTTCCTGTGTTTCAAGTATTTTTTTCGTTCTTTGGAGAGATATAACTATTATGAAAATGTTTCCAAATTAGATCTCCTGCATCCTTCATTAGATACTCTGTCTGTGAAAAGATTTTTCTATATGAACATTTTAAAAAGATTGAAATCCGTAAGAAATTAAACATGAGGCTAATTTCAAAGGGGAAGATTATAGAAGTGCTCTGATATGCGGCCCAGAGAAGAGAGACCTGGTGGGGAGGAAGGTGAGGACAACCTCTCTCCTCTTCCTCATTTCCCCCATCAGGGAAATTTTGAGTCGAGCTTCAGGAAACAGACTTCCTGCTTTGTGGCTCAGTTGGGAAGAAGGAGGTCCTGGAAGTGTGCAAAAAGCTTGATTCCATGCTGCGTACACCAGAACGATCCTCAGGACTTGCCCGCCCTGGGGCCCCGGAGCCTGGGCACCCAGCGGCACGTCCCCTGCTCCCCGTGGAGCCTCCGAACATGGCCTCGCCAGCATAACTCGATGGGTTTGCAGGGCTGTACACAGTGGTGCACAGCAGCTGTCTCTGCCTCGTTTGCTCTCTCTCCCTGCACTTTCAGCTTCTGGTTTCTCTGCTCCCTCTGCCCCCCCCTCCCCCCAGATCGGTTTCCACCTCTGCAGTCACAGACCCTCCTTCACCCGAAAGCCGTGGTGCAGCTTTGTATACACTGCTGGTTCCAGCCATCTGCTCAGTTTCAAGCCTCAGGGGCCACCGCGTGGAGACCGGCTGGGGTTCTGCCTCTCCCCTTCTTCTTGCATCCTGGACAAGTAAGTGCAACTAGGACGGCTCCTCCAGCTTCCTGCCAGCTCCCAAACCTCTAATCTGGGTTGCAAAGAGCTGCTTTCCCTCAGCAGCAGATTCTGCCTGTCATCCTGATTTCTCTGGTTGTCTGGAGACAAAATGCAGAAATGTTGACAGTGCATCCACTCTTTCCCGTTTCTCTCAGAAAGGCCCTCTTCCAAGCAGGGGCTGCTGGGCGCAGTGACACTGGCCTCTAAGCTGTTCAGAGCAGCTTCTCACCTCTTCTCCCTGCCTGGCCTCGAGCCATTTCTGCTTTGCAGAGCTGCACGTCGCAGAAGCCTCATCTCGCACCAGATTTGGAGAGCGAGATTCGGATGCTTGCAGGAAGGTGATAAGGCATGTCTTTTTCTAGTGACACAGAGATTCAACCACTTGACTCCTGTCTGTGTTTGGGACAGGCAGCTGTAAGAGAGGAGAGCCCTTAGATGATGCTGTGTTTCTGGGCACAGATGCCTCCTTGGAGATTCAAGGGAATGAATGCCTTAGGCCACAGTTGCCTGAAGGGCAAGAGTGGAGACAAAAAAAAAAATCTCTGCCCTGGAATAACAGCTGGCCATTGAGCTCTGATTTTGACTGGATTTCTACCCCTACAACCACCACTCGTATCCCTAATCCTGAGCAGACATGCCTGCATAGCTGGGGGAGGAGACTGCCCGTGAGCAGGGACAGGCAGCGGGGGACAGAGGTCGAAAGCTGAGTCACTTTGTCCACTTTTGGGGTGAAAATTGCGGACCAGTTACAAAAAGGTGTAGCGAAGTCCACATGTAGGTTTTGAGGTCATTGTGATAATAATAGCTACTACTTTAGAGTGCCCTCCACATATTAGACACTGTCTTTGGTGTTTACTTACAGTAAGTCATTTAATCATTGTAATAACCCTTTGACGTGGTTGGTTTCATTATCATCCTCATGTTACAGCTGAGGAGACCAAAACTCGGAAAGGTGAAGCAACTCACGTAGGATTACACATTCAGTGAGTTGCCCAAGTACTGTTCAAATCCGAGCCTTCTGCTCCACACTACAGCATCTATCCCAGGCCTGGCTGGCTGAGGGATCCCTGAGGTTCCCAATCTTTGTTTCAGGGGCTAGTCTGGAGGCAAAGGAGGCTGCCCCAGCTTTGTGCAGGGCTGCTCACCAAAAGAACCCAATGTGTGGAAGCGCTGAGATGAAGTTTGGTTTCGATCTGAAAATGAAATGAAATGGAGGAAGGACAGGAAATGTTGAGCAGGGAAGGAAGGTGACAAGAAGGAAAACAAGGAGGGGCACCTGGGCGGCTCAGTGGGCTACAGCCTCTGCCTTTGGCTCAGGTCATGATCTCAGGGTCCTGGGATCGAGCCCCACATCAGGCTCTCTGCTCAGCGGGGAGCCTGCTTCCCCCTCTCCCTCTGCCTGCCTCTCTGCCTGCTTGTGATCTCTTTCTCTCTGTCAAATAAATAAATAAAATCTTAAAAAAAAAAAAAAAAAGGAGAACAAGGAGAAGGATCATTAAGCTACCTTCACTTATTCATTTAGGTAATAAATGAGTGTCTCCTATCCATCAGGTAATATGGTAGACATTAAGAACCAATGGCTAGCGAAAAAGAAGACAGAATCTTTGCCATTGGAGAACTTGTAGTTCAATGGGGGAGGGTGACCTTCGTCAAATTACCACATATGTAAATTTCAGACAAACTCCTGTTCAGTGCGGTGCAGGAAAACATCATGGGGCTTAAAATCATATAACAGGAGGCCTGGCCTCATCTACCTCTACCTCCTTATTAAAATGTGTAGGGCAGAGATTTAACACACTGCCTCTTTCAGGGGAATGATATACTGATTCTGGTATTCTTGAGTGAATAGATCTTGCAAACAAAATAGTCATCTGAGTTTTTCATTAGAAGAGATTTAGAAAGGAACCATAATGGGCGTGGGCATGATTTTTGCCCTTAAACTCCCCCCAACCTGTTTCGGTTTTAGCTTTATTTCTTCTGGTTCTGTGCACCTTTTCCTAAATCACTGTGCCTCTAAATCACTATCAATTCCTCTTTGGTAACAATTTCTCACTGAAGGACTCCTTTGTCGATGATTCTGTTGTCACTCCCTCAGTTTTGCAAAAGCATCTGGGAGCCAGTTGGCTAACTTCCATTTCCCTTTAGGGTTCTGTTTATTCCTCGAAGGTTTATCTGAACCAAAGGGCTCTAATAACCTTCATTGTTTATTAGACTCACTTTGTCTTTGGATAATCTATAGACTCCTTGGCATTCTCTTTTACCATATACAGAATGTATAGTTTCTTATGAGAAAAGTATACAGTAAATCTGATTTCTTCTATTCTCCCTGCACTCCATAATAGGAGAGGTTAGAACACTCAAAATAATAAGGCAGTGATGTAAAACAACTAATTGTATACCAGTCCGGAATAACTTATGTCATAGGTAATATGGCTTTTCTTTATCAGAAGCAATATTGACTTAAGAGGGCACGTATTGCGTGGAGCACTGGGTGTGGTACATAAACAATGAGTCTTGTAACACTGAAAAAATAAAATAAAAGTATTTGGGAAAAAAAAATTTTTTTTGCATGTCAAAGAAATCTGATTAGCTGATAGTGCTTTAGTTGTTAGGAGTTATATTTAGTTGAAAATTATGAGAATGAGCATTATTTTTTACCACTGCTATGCTATAATTGCTCTTTGCCAAGAACATTCTTGATGTGCACATTGTGCAGTCCAAAGTGGTGGGTCATTGCCACCTGATAGGGGTTTCTTGTGTTAGAATTTTGGAATTTACAACCTCCATGGGTGTGAGCAGGTACCAGGGAAAAAACCACATACACTCAAAACATTCCCATTTTCCCCCCTCTTCCTATTAAAATTACTATACACAACCAGGGCATAAAAATAGACAGCAGAAGCTGAGGGTATTCACTGTTTCCTTTCAGGACACACTGGAAATGCTGGCGATACCCCCTCACCTAAGCATGCTGAACCCAGCTTCCTCTCCAAACACAATAGGCATCAAATGACTATTTTTCGAAAGCATGTGTCTCCCTCATTTTTGAAAATGTTTCCCAGCTGGAGGTGGGCTGTGAGACTCTTTCTAGAATTTTCTGTTCTAGGCACTTAAAAGGGATCTTGGGTGACTGTCCTGACCTCTTTCAACCTGAGCTTTCACTTCCACTGACTGCTCAGCCTGCTTGTACTATCTCCCAGGAATAGTCTTATAGAAAGTTCATTTTCAAGAATGTCAAGTGGAAACTACTATTTAGCTAGAAAATGATGCTTTCCAAAGGGTGTAAGTCAAAGTAAGTAACACACGTTCTGTCATTCATTCAGGCAACGTTGACTGAGCAGCACCATTCAAGGTCCTGGGTTGGGATGGGGCTTACAGTGGTGAGCAAACAGCCCTGGGCTGCGTCCTGGAGAGCCCACTATCTACCAGGGGAGAGAGAGAGAGTTCAAAACAGTCTCACGAATATATGATTACAGCTGTGAGAGGTGCTGAGTGAAAGGTAGGAAGCTGAGAATGTGAAAGTGGGTCAGGTGGGTTCTTGGTGAGTGAGACTTGAAAGACATTACCCTTCTTGTGCCTTGCATTTGGCTGGCTCCTGCCGGGGTCCATGCGGGTCTGCTCCGGAACAGGGGCACCTGCTCGGGGTGGTGGGGGGGGCAGGGGGGGCTTTCATGGGAAGTAACTAATTCATGGAGGCCAAGACAGAGTCTTTGTTCAGCATTTGGTGGATGATACATGGTCTACTCTCGTATCTTCTGGAACCAAAACCCAGGCTCTCAAAATAAGAGGGATATTCTTACAAATCTTTCTGTGCAGCATTTAAATTATTTCAATAGGGGATTTGAATAGGAAGTCCAAGAGACATGACGCATAACAAAGCATTTTAATCACATCATCTCATCTGGTCCTTAGGCCAGCCTTGGAGGGAGACATTCTTTTTGTCATCCCCATTTTATAGGTGGGGAAGTAGACCAGATGGGTGTTTCAGCTACTCATCCCTCCACTTCCCTTATCATAACACTTAATACAGTTTATGGTCATGACTTATTTGATGTCCCAAGACCTCAAGCTTTATGAAGGCGTCTATTCTCACCACCATGTCCCAAGCACCTAGCAAGGGCCAATACATAAAAATAATTATGTCAAAAGAATAAATAAACGAATGAATGGTTACAAAGAAAAGCTGTGCTCTGGAGGAAGAAAAAGACATTGAACTAATTTTCCAGTGGGATGTAACCAAACAAGACGACTTTGTCCCAGATGGGTTGGAATTCAGGGCAACAATAAATGTAAGGGCCAACCCAACTTTGCACATGCCTGAACTGAAAATCTGTAAGACATGTGAAAACACACAACACTTATCTTAAGCCTCTCCCACAAAATTACTACCTCCACCTCGGACTGTTGTTAGCCCTGCTGCCAAGAGACACAATGAGGACCCCCTCCCTCGCTTCACTTTCCCGCTCTACCTCACATCAGGAGCGTCCCTGAGTGTCATTGTTTTACATGTAGGAGCCGAACCGAGGAGTCCTGTCCGGCTGTGTTAGAAATATGACTTCCTCCGGACAGACGTACATTTAACTCAGTAATCGCCACACTGTGCCCAGTACCCCACCCCACCTGCCTTCTCCTTTCTCTACCAATCCCCCTCACCCTTTCAAAACCTAGTTGCTGTGTCATACTCCAACGCCCTGTTTGTCAGAGTGTTCTCCCCTGGGTTTTTCACTGGTAGGCGAAAGACATTCAGGCAGAAGAACGTAGCAAATGGGAAGACTTCAGGGGTCGTTTGTTTATACTGATTAGACTGGGGGATGGACCTCGAGTTTCACACAGAATTGGGCATTCACTACTCCAGGCTTTTGCCCCTGGATCCAAATCAGAGCACTGGTAACTTGAGAGTTGGACCCAGACCAGCTCAGCTTGTGACCGGCAGCACAATTCTCCCAGCTGTTATACCCCCACCTCTGTTGTCACTCTTCCGGGTGTTGAGTTTCCTGCCCTAACAACTGTTCAAAGGACTTCATTTGAGTAAATTGTATGAAACCATTTTATACGGGCTGAGGCAGAGAGGACGTGGGGCTGGAGTTGGATACGATGTGCTCAATGGTGCCTTATAACCCAGTGAGGTTAGTTCTCGGGGCCCCACTCGCAGCCCCCAGACATTGTATTTATTTGAATGGGAGAGTTGTTAGGATAGGGCTAAGGAAGCAGAGATCCACATAAAATTTACTCTGATTACCTAGGGAAGAAAAGTCGAAGGTCAGTATAGAAAAGGTCTTGAAAGGGAAAAATAGCAAAAAGAAAATAAGAGTTTTTTTAAGTTGATCTTCTCCATATTATTCACTATAAAAAATTAACTCACACTGGAAGCAATGAACGTGCCTTGAGAGTATATGTATGTATATATGTATACATGTATATATGTGTATATGTATATATATACACATATATATACAGTTACAGCAGATACTGGGCATCTGAATAGACCAGGAGTCAGGAAAGTGGTTGCTAGTCTTGCTTTTATATGTATAACTAGGTAAACCACTTCCCTCTTTTAAACCTCATTTTCCTCATTTGCAGAATGATGGGGCTGGGTTGGATAATTTCTAGGGTGCTCTTTGCAGGTAATAAAATTCTCTGGTTTACTCAGTTGTTTTCAGTGAAGTGAACTTAGCCTTTGAACTGTCACTTAGAAAGAATTTCTTAAGCCGGTAAGTGGCAATTTCAGTGAAACAATCTGTAACTGAATTTAAGGTACATTAATAAAAAGAGCCCAATCCTATAGGAGTGTGTCTGAGAATGTTGAACTGCACGGAGTATTTCAACATGACATGAAAAAAGCAGTAATAAGATCAGAGGTAACGTTATAATATTAAAAAGAGAGATAACTCTAGCAGCGTTAACTGCACCACAAAGAAAATACAAAACAATACGACCCCTGTTATTAGTCATTGTGGGATTCAGTAATCGCCTCTTGCCATTGCAAAGCATTTGTAGCCAGGAAAAGAATGTCTGCTTCAAATGAGAAGAACTAAGGCGATCGGAATTTTGAAAATACTGTCAGAAAGCAAGGCTCTCCTATAATTTTATATAAAAGAGTATTTCTCAAGTGAGACCCCTGGTGTGTCAGTCTCAGAATCCCCTGCAGTATAAAAGTGCATACCCTTGGGTACCATTCAGACCTATGGAATTAGAACTCTAGAAGCTAGTGTTTTAACAAGCACCTCGTATGCAGGAAGAGACTTGAGAACAAAAGGTCTAGAAATGTACTTGGGACATCAAAAGCTTTGCAGAATATACCACAGTGTCCTGCAGAAGGAAGAGAATCTTCCAGGTCCTTACGAATAAGAAAAGATGCTTTGTGTTAATTTATCAGCATCCAGTTAGGAAAAAGATTTGTTAGATCCCTTTCTTACAATAAAGAAGGGCACAGGCCTGGGCATCTGCCCTGAACTTGGCATGGTGGAAGCAGCAAAGTATAGTGTTAAGAGTGTTGGCTTGCAAGATGGACAGGCCTGGGCTTGGCTCTTGCTTCTGCTTAACTCCAGGCAAGAATGCAAACTGGAATTTGGTGCAAGCATTAGTTTTGCTAACAATTGTATATCCTAGCACCACATGATAAGATCTCAATAAATATTAATGTTTGTATTAGTTTCCTCTTGCTGCTGTAACAAGTTATCACAAACCTAGTGATTTAAAACAACATAATTTATTCTCTTACAGTTCTAGAGGTCAGAAGTCTAAAATGGGTCATTAGGGCTGCATCTCTTTAGGAGGCTGTAGAGGAAAATCCATTTCCTTGTTTTTCCAGCTGCTAGAGGCTCCCTGCAGTCCTTAGCTCATGGCCCCATCCTCCATCTTTAGCCAGTAGTGTGGTATCCTCAAATCACCCCCTCCCTGACCTCTGATTTGGTTGCCACATCTCCTTCTCCTACTTTGGCCTCCTGCCTCCCTCTTATCCAAACTCTTGTGATGATGTTGGATCCACCTGGATAACTCAGGATAATCTCCCCATCTCAATCAATACCCTGTATTTAATCACACCTGGAAAGCTCCTTTTGCCATGTAAGGTGACAGTGACATCATCACAGGTTCTGGGTTTAGGACAGAGACATCTATGAGGGGAGGCCATTGTTCTGTCTACTACAATGTTGTCAAACAAAAGTTTCCTAACTTCTCTAACCCTTGGGCTTCTCCATTGTAAATGGAGTTTCTATAAGGATTAAATGGAGTAATAAATAAAGGTAAGTTAAAATTATTATGCCTTCTAATTATTCTGGAATAAATTGCTTATAAAGGAGTGACTTAAATATATTAAACTTGCATTTATTTCCTTCTTGCTAGTACTTCATTACTAGGGGTAAAAATTTAAATTCTGAGGACCTCAGAAAACTCTTAAGGATCTCCTGGATCAGGCAGGGTTTAGAACAGGAAACAGAACAACTCTAGGTATTTTTTAAATGGAAAGGAATTTAATACAGGGCATTAGATAATTCTAAAACCATTGGAAGGGGGAGCAGGGATCAGCTGCGGCTACTGGCAATATCGAGTTTAAGAACACACAGTTGTAGAGGGAATCTAGGGACCAGGAAGCCATCGCCATAGTGAACACAACCTCTCCATCCCTGTTCTCTCCACCCTCTTAAAGCTGGAGGTTAGAAATTGGAAGTCTGAGTCCAGCTACCACCGGCCTCTTGACACTCGGAGACTTTGTTTGCCAGTAGAGTCACAGGAAGATGTTCTTGGCTTCATTCCCATACTCTAAATCGAATGTAAGAGCATCCCATTGCCAGAGCCCACGTGGTATCCAGAACTCCAGCATCAAGGGAGTCTGGAAAATGTATATTTCAACTTTCTAGTCTCTGCTGTAGGAAAGCACAGAGAATGAGATTGAATGTATGCTGAGCCACAGCCAGCCATACCCAAGCCAGCTTCTCTCTAGCACCTTCTATTTGCTAGTTTTTAGGGGTGGGGGAGAGGGAGAGAGAGAATCTTAAGCAGGCTCCATGCCCAGTGCAGAGCCTGACGTGGGGCTCAATCTCACAGCCCTGAGACGATGACCTGAGCCAAAACCAAGAGCTGGTCACTTAACGGACTGAGCCACCTAGGCGCCCCTATTTGCTATTTGAAGTATGTACCTTGGAGGGAAGCCCAGCTTCCTATGATGTGTTGCACTGTAGGACTTGAGAATGTTCTAAAACCCTTATGACTCGAGGATCTAGATCTCAGAAGAAATTATTCTCCTAAGAAATTAAATATTTCTCCTAAGAAAATTTCTCCTTTGGTGAAATTCCCAACTTCTCTTTCTCTAAGGGTTATAGATTATTCAACATGTTTTTAAACTGAATATTTAAAAAATCTTTTATGTAAATTAATATGGTTTCAAAATACTGAAAAGCTAATGTGGGTTAGAAATTATCAGCAGGAGTCTTAACACAAGTCCGAAACATAGTAGGTGCTCAATAAATATGTTTCCTTTCCTAAAATGTAAGTTGGCCAGCCTACAGATTTTCTATATTGGAACTGTTAAGAGTTTGATTAATGAGTTAAAATATATATGGCTAATTTAAATAATGAGTCATAGTTCTTAAAGCAGGTTGTGGTAGGGGTTAATTATGATCAAATATATACCTTGTATCAAGTGGGTTCTCAGTAAGAATTCTCTTTTCTTCTATTCCCCATATAGCTTCTGCCTACCAGGGCAAAAAAATGCAGAGAACCTTTGGTTTGGGGTTTCCCCAAGCCCATTTAGCCATATTTCAGTTCCAATGAACCTGCCAAGCCTACTATGCCACATGGCCTTAGCCACACCAGCCACTCACTTGGTTTAACCTCAAACATGGTATACAATTTCTAAATGCTCTAGTGTAGTCTCTGGAAGCATCAAAACAAAATAGGACAACAAAAGAGCAAACCACACATCGTCCCTTGCATTTATTTGTTTTTCAGGGGAAGAAGGATAATTTTGCACTGTAACAGTGGAATTATATGATGTGAAATGGGAAATGACTACTCTTTGCAGAAGCTGAAATTGCTTTTTCAGCACCTAAACACAAAACTACAACACATCAATTTGGTAGCCTACTGCCAAGCAAAAGAAGGTCCACATTTTGGGATTAAGCACATGACGATCTCTTCTGTGGCACTAATTTTAATTTAATTTAATTCTGTGACACTAATGTCATCTTCAATACTATGTAGAGTGGAATTTCTATTTCATTATTTCCACTGCCCCATTTCTTTCCTTTTTTTTAATTAACATATAATGTATTATTTGTTTCAGGGGTACAGGTCTGTGATTCATCAGTCTTACACAATTCACAGCACTCACCATAGCACATACTCTCCCCAATGTCCATTACCCAGCCACCTCATCTCTCCCACCCCCCTCTCCTCCATGCCCCACTTCTTTAAACAGGTAAAAATATCTTCTTAACCTCACTTGTTAGAAAAATCTGACACCAACACAAAGCACTGGTTGCTAAGTATGAATCGAAGTGAAAGTTTAGAGCATTGTGGCAGACTGGCAGAGCCCCCAGCAGAACACCGTGGCCTGCCTGGTCCGTGATGTGAACAGCCTTCGTGGCTTCTCCCCCACAGCGGTGTTTGGAAAGGCCTAGCAAATCTGGCTCTGTGCCAGGCAATTGAGGGGCACATTTTTTCTTGTGAATCGAATGAAACACCCCTAGGCAGACCCACCCATGGAAGGCCCCAGGAACAGCTGGGTGGAATTAAATGGCATTTATTCCTATATTGGTTATGGCCAGGAGCCAGGAATCCCACACCCAAGATGCATGTGGCCTCCAGCACACATGAGCCTCGGTATTGATTGTGGCTGGAACTCCACTCTCAGTGTGGACAGGATGTAAATGATTGATTTTGTATTAAAAAATTCCTGAAGGATATGGAGGGACTGTTTATTTTTTGCTCTGGGCCTAGTTTCCCTGATACCCATGTAATTCTCACATGTCTACACAAGAAAGGGGAGAATTGTGCAATTATGCCTTAGATTTAGATGACTCACACCAAGTAATCTGGTCAGAAGTGTCCACAAGGATCTGGTCTCAGGTTCACTAAGTAATTATCTAGTGATTTCATGTGACATTTTGAGGACTGGACTTAGGGCTGGAAAAACTTGATATTACAAAAATATCATTTCCCTCAAATTATCCTGTATGTTCATCTGGAAGATTAAATGTGCTAAGAATGAATTAAATAGCTAAGAATGTTTTGAAAAGGAAAACAAAGGACTTACAAGGTGGTGGCCAGCCTTATCAGATGAAAAGATGCTATAAAGCTATAATGACTTGAATGTTGTGGTATTAGGTGAGAAGAGATATTTAGATGAATAGAACAGAATAGACAAGACCTATTACCTATGGGAATTTAGCATATAATACATTTTGTAATTCAAATCAATGAAGAAGGCATAGATTGTTCAGGATGTTCTATTAGGACATTTGGGAAAATAATTCAATTACAGTATGAGCTCTTAGGATATACCACTTATCACCACCTGAACCTAAATCCAAATGGGTTAGAGATTTATACATTTAAAGATATATGAGAGATGAAAAGAAAATATAAGGGAATTTGTGTGTGTGCAATATGGAAGTAGAGAAGCCTTTCTAAACACAACTCTAACTCTAAACCCTAGAGTCGTAATAGAAAAGATGGCTTCATTTGACTCTACCAAACTAAAATAGATGGTTCATAGAAAAAGAAAGACAAGTTCCTATAAAAACACGTTCATTCTCATAATTAAGGAAATGCAAATTAAGCATAAAAAATACTTTTTGCCGATGAGGCAACTTTTTAAAAATCTCAAAATCAATATTGGTGAGAGAGTGAGGAAAGAAGGAGTTGTTTCATATACTTCTTGAAAGAACAACATGATACAACCTTTGTAAAGGCAATTTGTTGCTATCAATCATATATTTTGAAATGCACATAACTTTGCCTAACAATTACACTTTGATAGTATGGCAAAAACATGGCAATGTATTTATTGCAGCATTACTTGTACCAAATACAACTATAGCAGAAACAACATAAATGTCCAGCAAGGGAAATAACAAGTTAAATTATGATGTACCCATGTGATGGAATATTATCTAACCATTAAAAAGCCATATGGGGCACCTGGGTGGCTCAGTGGGCTAAAGCCTCTGCCTTCGGCTCGGGTCATGATCTCAGGGTCTTGGGATCGAGCTCTGCATCGGGCTCTCTGCTTGGCAAGGAGCCTGCTTCCCCTCTCTCTCTGCCTGCCTCTCTGCCTACTTGTGATCTCTCAGTCAAATAAATAAATAAAATCTTAAAAAAATAAAAAATAAAAAAAAACATATATACTGATATATAAAAATTACAAGATGTATATATAAATTAATGGGAAAAATTTCATGATACAGAGAATTCTTAAAAATATGTAATAAAAACATGATCACATAGGTAAATTTTTTGAAAAGCAATATACATACAATATAAATGTAGGCATATGTATATTATATTCTTTCTGAAATGAAAACTGTTCACAATAATTATCTTTAGGGGGAGGTTCTAGGGATAGCAGTGTGCATTTATGTGTGTGTCATGAGTGGGGGTTAGGAGTAGGGAGGTGAGTAGGAATCAACAGTGGAAAAGGTTGATTCAAGCTAAACTGTAGGGTGCTTTGAATGCCAAGTTAAAGATTTGGAACTCAAATGTAGGTAACAGCAAAGAATTATAGATTGTAGGAAATAAAATGAGAAATAAAAAAGTACATGGGAACAAATGAAAATGAAAACATAATGGTTCAAACCTTTGGGGTGCAGCAAAAGCAGTTCTAAGAGGGAAGTTTATAGCAATACAGGCCTACCTCAAGAAGCCAGAAAAATCTCAAATAAACAATCTAACCTTACACATAAAGGTGCTAGAAAAAGAACAACAAAGAAAACCTAAAGCCAACTTAAGGAAGGAAATAATAAAAACTAGGGCAGAAACAAATGATATAGAAACTAAAACAAAACAAAACAAAAGCAATAGATCAATGAAACAAGGAGCAGATTCTTTGGAAAAAAAATCAATGAAATTAATAAGCCAGACTAATCAAGAAAAAAAGGGAAAGGGCCCAAATAAATAAAGTATCACAAATGAGAGAGAAGAATAGCAACTAACACTACAGAAATACAATTATAAGAGAATATTATGAAAAACTATATGACAACAAACTGGACAACCTAGAAGAAATGGATAAATTCCTAGAAACATATAAACTACCACAACTGAAACAGGAAGAAAAAGAAAATTTGAACAGACTGATTATGAGCAATGAAATCGAATCAATAATCAAAAACCTCCCAACAAACAAAAGTCCAGGGCCAAATGGCTTCACAGAGGAATTCTACCAAATATTTAAAGAAGAGTTAATACCTATTCTTTTCAAACTATTCCAAAAAATAGAAAAGAAAGGAAAACTTCCAAATTTATTCCATGATACCAGCATTACCCTGACAGCAAAACCAGAAAAAGACAACACAAAAAAAGAGAACTAAGGCCAATAGCTCTGATGAACATAGATGCAAAAATCCTCAACAAAATACCAGCAAACTGGGGGTACCTGGGTGGCTTGGTTGGTTGAGCAATTGACTCTTGATTTCGGCTCAGGTCAGGATCTTGGGTTATGAGATGAACCCCACCTTGGGCTCAGTGCTCAGGGGGAGTCTGTTGCTCTCCCTTTCCCTCTCCCTCTGCCCCTCCCCCTGCAAGCGCTCATGCTCTCTCTCTCTCTCAAATAAATCAATAAATCCTTAAAAAAAATACTAGCAAACTGAATCCAACAATACATTAAATACATTCATCACAACAAGTGGGATTTATTCCTGGGTTGCAAGGGTGGTTCAATATTCACAAATCAAACAACGTGATATATCACATTAATAAGAGAAGGGATAAGAATTATATGATCATTTCGATAGATGCATAAAAAGCATTTGACAAAGTACAACAATGATTCGTGATAAAAACCCTCTACAAAATAGGTTTAGAAGGAACGTACCTCAACATAAAGGCCATATATGAAAACCCACAGTTAACATCACCCTCAATGGGGAAAAACTGAGACCCTTTCCCCTAAGGTCAGGAACAAAACAAGGATGTCCACTTTCAACACTTTTATTCAACATAGTACTGGAAGTCCTAGCCACAGCAATCAGACAACAGGAAAAATAAAAGGAATCCAAACTGGTAATGAAGAAGTAAAACTTCCACTATTTGAAGATGACATGATACTATATATAGAAAACTCAAAAGATTCCACCAAAAAACTGCTAGAACTGATAAATTCAGTACAATCACAGGATACGAAATCAATGTACAGAAATCTGTTGCATTTCTATACACCACTAATGAAGCAGCAGAAAGAGAAATTAAGAAAACCATCCCATTTACAATTGCACCAAAAATAATAAAACACCTAGGAATAAACCTAACCAAAGAGGTAAAAGACCTGTAATCTGAAAACTATAAAAACATGGATAAAAGAAGTTGAAGACGACACAAAGACATGGAAAGACATTTCATGCTCATGGATTGGAAGAACAAATATTGTTAAAATGTCTATACTACCCAAAGCAATCTACACATTTAATTCAATCCCTACCCAAATACCAACAGCATTTTTCATAGAACTGGAACAAATAATCCTAAAATTTGTGTGGAACCACAAGAGACTTGAATAGCCAAAGCAATTTTAAAAAAGCAAAGCAAAGCTGGAGGCATCACAAATCCGGACTTCAAGTCGTTTTACAAAGCTGTAGTGATCAAAACAGTATGGTACTGTCACAAAAATAGACACATATATCAATAGAACAAAATAAAAACCCCAGAAATGAACCCACAATTATATGGTCAATTAATCTTCGACAAAGCAGGAAAGACTATGCAATGGGAAAAAAAAAACCAAAAACAATCTCTTCAACAAATAGTGTTGGGAAAAATGACAGCAACATGCAAAAGAATGAAGCTGGACCACTTTCTCAACACTACACACAAAAATAAATTCGAAATGGGTTAAAGGCCTAAATGTGAGACTCGAAACCATAAAAATCCTAGAAGAAAGCAGAGACAGTAATTCCTCTGACATTAGTACTTTCTCTGACAGTAGCAACTTTTTTTCTAGCTAGGTTCCCTGAGGCGAGAGAAACAAAAGCAAAAATAAACTATTGGAACTACATCAAAATAAAAAGCTTCTGCACAGTGAAGGAAACAAGTAACAAAATTAAAGGGCAACCTACTGAATGGAAGAAGATATTTGCAAATGATATATCTGACAAAGGGTTAGTACCCAAAATATATAAAGAACTTATACAACTCAACACCCAAAAACCAAATAATATAATGGAAAAAATGGGCAGAAGACATGAACAGACATTTCTCCAAAGAAGACATACAGATGATTGACAGACATTTCAAAAGATGCTCAACCTCACTTATCATCAAGAGAATACGAATCAAAACTACAATGAGATATCACCTCACACCTGTAAGAATGGCTAAAATTAACAAAACAAGAAACAACGGGTGTTGGCGAGGATGTGGAGAAAGGGGAACCCTCTTGCACTGTTGGTGGGAATGCAAACTGGCACAGCCACTGTGGAAAAATAGTATGGAAGTTCCTCGAAATGTTAAAATAGAACTACCCTACAATCCAGCAATTGTACTATTGGGTATTTACCCAAAGAATACAAAAACTCTAATTCGAAGGGATGCATGCACCTCTATATTTATAGCAGCATTATTTACAATAGCCATGATATGGAAGCAGCCCAATTGTCCATCAATAGATGAATGGATAAAGAAGAAGTGGTGTGTGTGTGTATCTATATATATACACACACATACATATACATACATATACATATATAATGGAATATTATTCATACAGAAGAAAGAATAAAATCTTGCCATTGCAATGATATGGATGAAGCTAGAGAGTACAATGCTAAGCAAAATTAGTCAGTTAGAGAAAGATAGATACCATATAATCACACTCATACGTGGAATTTAAGAAACAAAACCACTGAGCAAAATGAAAAAAAGAGAGAGAGAAAACCAAGAAACAGACTCCTTTTTTTTTTTTAAATATTTTATTTATTTATTTGAGAGAGAGAGACACAGCGAGAGAGGGAACACAGGCAGAGGGAGTGGGGGAGGGAGAAGCAGGCTTCCCACCGAGCAGGGAGCCCGATGTGGGGCTCGATGTGGGGCTCAATTCCAGGACCCTGGGATCATGACCTGAGCCGAAGGCAGACGCTTAACGACTGAGCCACCCAGGCACCCCAAGAAACAGACTCTTAACTCTAGGGAACAAACTGATGGTTACCAGAGGGGAGATGGGTGGGGGGATGGGTGAAATAGGTGATAGGGATTAAGGAGGATACTTGTGATGAACACTGGGTGATTAAAAGAAAAACTTAAAAATAATAATAATAAAAGGACTGTAGATCGTCAATAAATTTTATTTAAGCTTTTGAATACATACATTAACATAGTTTAAAATCAAAAGAAAAGTAAATGAGATATAGTGAAAAATTTTCCTCTTATCCTGTCTTTCATCCTTCTAGTTCACCATCTCCCCAATAATGGTACCCACTGTGATTATTTTCTTATGTTTCTTTCAGAGTTTCTTTATGTTTTTTCTTTTTAAAGATTTTATTTATTTATTTGACAGAGAGAGAGAGAGAGAGACAGTGAGAGAGGGAACACAAGCAGGGGGAGTGGGAGAGGGAGAAGCAGAATCCTTGTGGAGCAGGGAGCCCGACTGAGGGCTCGATCCCAGGACTCTGGGAGCATGACCTGAGCAGAAGGCAGATGCTCAATGACTGAGCCACCCAGGCGCCCCTCTTTATGTTTTTATAAGCAAATGGAATTATGCTTATTTTTGATAAATTAATGATACTTATTTTTCTTTCCTTTTTATGCAAAAGTTGGAGTATTATACACAATGATCAGCACTTTGCTTTTTTTTAACTTAATCTTAGATTTTAGAGATCTTTTTATTTTACAATACACAGATATGTACTCATTCTTCCGTAGAGATGCCTATTATTGCATCCTCTGGATTACTGTAATTTATTTAATTAGTACACTTTTGTTGGCTATTTGCATTGTCTCAATACTTTTCTACAAGAAATGGACTCCTACATACCTAAAGAGGTAATATTTAAAATTTTTAAATTGAAGTACATCATACACTTAAACCTTTTTGGGTAGATAGATACTGGTCATGAGTAACCAGTTGGGTCTTATGTGTATGTTCCAGTTAAACATTAGGCCCAAAAATCTTTTTGCATGTAATCAAATAGATCTGTAAAATGTAGACTCTGTAGAATCCATCGATGCAGCCTCAGAAACAGAATTGCTGGATTAAAGGATATAGGCATTTAACATGTACTGCCAAATAGACCTCCACAGGAGTTATACCAACACAGATTCTCTATGGCTTTTTATGAGAGTGACTCTTAGGGGTGCCTGGGTGGCTCAGCTGGTTAAGCGTCTGCATTTGGCTCAGGTCATGATCTCAGGGTCCTGGGATGGAGCCTCATGGCAGGCTCCCTGCTCAGCAGGGAGTCTGCTCTCCTTCCCTACTTGTGCTCTCTCTTTTAAGTAAATAAATGAAGGAATCCTTAAAAAAAAGAAAAGAGAGAGAGTGACTCTTTCCCTACAACCATGACAGCAGAGTGTGTTATCAAACTTTCGCTGGTCAGACAGCTGAAAAATAATATCTCAGGACAGTTTTAATATTTATTTTTCTTAATATGAAATCAGGTGAAAGTGAACAACTTTTCATATGTTTAAGGTGTATTTGTGAGCTTTTTTTCCTTGTGAATTGAACGTTTATATCTTTTGCCTCTTATTGTATTTTATTCTATGTGTTGATGACTTTTTTTCCCCCTTACTGATTTCTAGGAGCTTTTATGCAATAGGGAGATTAGCTTATTGTCTATGATGTGAGTTACGGTCTGGGCCACCTCCACTTAATCAATTATCTTTTGACTTTGTTTCTGGTGTTTTCCTTCCGGGCTGAAATTTTTTTCTTTATGGCTTCTTGATTTTGAGTCATAATTAGAACGGTTTCTCCTACTCCAAGATTATAGGAGTTCTCAATGTGTTCATTTAATAGTAGTAAAGTTGTCACACTTAATTCTATGATCCGCGTGGAATTTCTCCTCCTGCCAGCTGGGAGGTATGGCTCTAACTATATTGTTTCATTAAAGATTTTTGCAGTTTGTCTTGCATGACATCATGGTCACTTCCTGTAATGGTTTAAATGATAAGCCTGACACAAGGATTAGTGACATATTTCCTACTCAATGTCTGGCCACCCATAATTGGCATTTGTTGCAGACACTGCTGGCTGCCCAGTTGACAGCTATTTCTTTCATTTTCCTTGCTACAAAGCCCTAACCATGCTTGGGTAACCACCCCTCCATGATGTGACTTAGGGCGAATCTCAGTTAACCTGACTGAGCCTATCGTTGTCATCCCATTTCCCTTCTCAGGGAACGGTTTTTAAGGTGGCATATGACTTATTCTAGCCAATAAGAGGTAGGAAAGTTCTGCTGGAAGGATTCTAAGAAAGTGTTTCTCACTCTTAAAACAAGACCAAAGGAGGAAAATTTCTTCTTCTTTTCTGTGAGGTGCCGTCATGTCTGTGTGGGATCCCAGCAACCAAGGCAGCCATTTTTCTACCTGAGAGAAGAGTCAGCCATAGATGAAGCCAACTGTTTGGCAAGAGTAGGACCATGAAAAGAACCTGGATCCTGGCTGGTGTCACTGAGATGTTGGACTCACCATTTCTTGTAGCCACTCTTCCTCTGGACTTCTTAGTATATGAAAATGAGTTTTCTTCTTCATTAAGTAATCAACAATGGCTTGTCTGTTAACGGTAGCATCATAATGCAGTGGCCCACAAATGTTGCACATAAAATGAAACACAGTCCCAGAATAACAGAGCATCCTTGATGAGGGGTCTTAACACTGCTTTCAGCTTGGTTTCCCAGCCTTGCATTTTGACATCTTAACATCTTTGACACATTGGGGCTAGCCCTGTGCAATGCCACCACAGCAGAGCGCTGCACAGAACATTCGTGTAGTTGAAAAAATACTGAAGACTGCAAAGGTATGTGTATGAAAATTGACAATAGTATTTCAAGTTTAAATATTTGACTTATACCCCAAGCAGAATTTTTTTTATGATTTTACTTTCCTGGATTTAGTGGAATTTAAAATTGTGCTATATAGTTTGTTATAGGCTTTTTGCATTAATTTTGCATTTTTTAAATAGTGTATAAAAATAGTATTTATCTTGATTACTGAGGTTTTGGGGGCCATCTTCTATTTTTCACCTGAGGTGCCAGCCACCATAGCTTTGGGGCAACACAGTGTGGGCGAGGTCTCTAGATAATGTGACCAAACTCTCTGCTTCTCTGCTGTCTAACTTTGGGAATATATAGCTCCATGTTTAAAAGATGACTAGTTTTCCAGAATCTCTCTGGGGTTGCTCCTCCTATTTTCCTCCTTGCCTTACTTAGCATTCTCATGTTAGGAAAAATGCAAAAAAAAAAAAAAAAAAAAAAGAGAGAGAGAGAGGAAAATGAAAGAAAGAAAGGAAGAAAGAGAGAGAAGGAGGGAGGGAGGAAGGAAGGAAAGAAAGAAGGAAGGAAGGAAGGAAGGAAGGAAGGGAGGAAGGGAAGGAAGGTCCTCCACTGAATAAGCTCTAACAGCAATCCTGTATGTGGCACTTTGAAATATGAGTTAGAAATGCAAAAGCCAGTTGTTTATTTTGGACCAAGTCAGCAGATTGTCCGGCCCAAGGCAATACATGTAAAAAGCTCTTTGGAAGTTAAATTTGTTTTATTATAATAGCAAGTGTTTTCATCTTTTCTAACCCATGGGCAACTGAAGTATTTTCTGCAGTCAGGCTGAGACAGGAGACACTTTGAGATAAATTACCTCTGACTGCACTCCAGAGATCTGTTCATGCTGCTGCAGCAGAACTTGCAACAAGAGGCTATTTGGTGGCTCCTTAAAGGGGACACAGTAAAGGAAATTGAAAGAGTCTTTCTTAATATAGTGGTCATTTAGATTACAGGTTTGGGTGAGGTGGTTTTTACATTCAGGCCCTCGATGTTTTTCAACATGGGATTCAAAGTGATTGGTAAGTACCATGATAGAAATAAAAAACTGAAATCAGTGGGAAAAATGTTGATTTCTCCCTCAACAGCATTTTGAAATGTCTGTCAGCGGGAGGCTCGAAAGGTGGCCACTGCACTGGACAGCTTATGTAGAGATAAGACAATCCACGGCCGGGCTGAGACTCTGCCCCTGAGCTCCAGCACGCCTTGCCACTGTCAGACGACCAGCTCATTAGTATTTAAATCAGCTCATAAATATTTCCTGGAAATTCACAGTTGCTTAAGCTTTACCACTATTCATCTCCTGTTCTCCTTCTTTAGTCTTACTTAACGCCTTTGTTTCTTAGGCTGATAATATTGCAGGAGGGTGGATTTCATTGCCTATTAATCTTACCGATGTATGATGATGAAAAAGGAACAGAGGAAGTCCTGTGAGAGGATAGAGATGAGAAACAGAGAAGGGACGTAGAAGGAAATTTTACTCCATTTCCTTTGCGCAAATAAAATTATCTAATGATGGACCAAGGAAGTCTGTATGAAATGAGGACAGCCCAAAAGCATATGCCAAGGCAATTCAACCTGAATGAATGTTTCTTTCACATACTCTTTGAAAGCTTTGAAACAGACGAAACATTTCATTGGGGGCAGGCCCTGGATGTTCCCACTGGGGAGATGGTTGCATGGTTACAAAACCTCCTCTGTTCAACATAAGAGCTGTATTTCTAATTATAAAATAATGATGACAGAGAAGGGCCAGTTCCATCATGATATTCTGTATGGTTCTTAGCATTCTGCCAGAGTTCAACACTAATACCCACATACAATGCCAACATCCAGTTCTTTAAATGAGTGTGAGTAAAATTTAACCAGTGACAAATGAGAGGAAAATAAATATATCCTATTTCATCAAATTTAAAGTGCCATTGACTGTGCCATTATTTTACACACCGCTAAGAAAGAAAAAAGTGCTACCAATTAAACTAGGACATACTGTAGATTGTAAGTACATCCTGATTTCAGAGATGTGAAAAATGTGAATCAGGGAAATACGTTAATTTTAAAAACAGGTTATTCTGGAAAGAATAAAGATCATTCAGCGGCTATACCTGAAAGAATGTTGATAATGGTGTTAATCTATTTAGCAGGAGCACCCCCTCTAAGAAGCAATGGCTTTTCCCATATCCTGAACGATGGGAGAAGCATAGAGAAGCAAAACTTTGGGACAGACCCTGAGAGTTTGCCTAGGATGGGGGACACTAATGGCACTTTGTCATTAACATGTCATGACAGTGACATGTCATGTCACTCAAACTTGTGCTCCAAAGGTCTTCCAGAGATAAACTTCAGAATAAATGGAGAGATCTAACATGCCCAGGCAGTTGAGAGATAATTTGGCCTAAGAGGCACCCAATCCTATTAAATGTAGTCTACACCACTTAGCCTGCCATTTAAGACCCCATAAAATCAGGCCTGAAGCTCCTTTCTGAGTACTCCCCCTCCCCACTGATTTTCTATACGTAATCCGTACTTCTACCAAATTGATTTACTCCATTTTCTTAAACCCACCATGTACTACCTGAACTCTCTGTCTTTGCTTATACCACAGTTTCTCAAACTTGGCACCATTGACATTCTGGCCTGGATAATTGGTTTTTGTGGAGGGATGTACTGCGTTTTGCAGGATTTTCATCAGCATCTCGGGTGGCTGTCCACTAGATGCCAACAGCTCCTCTTCTCAGTTGTAACAACCAAAAATGTCTTCAGATATTGCCAAGTGCCCCTGGGGGTAGGGGACAAAATAACCACTGGTTGAGAACCTCTGCTGGTACCATGCCAGCCTAGTGAAACAAAGAGTGCAAACTTCAGTGTCAGATGTACTTGAGCTTGAACCCTAGCTCCCTGAGGGGGTCATTTGAATTTTGTGGCCACTCAGCACCCATTCCCCCTTTCTGACAACACTGCATTTTCCTTTGGGGGAATAACCGTCTTCCCACTGTATGTAGACTTGACGGGACTCTAAGTCTTGGAGAAAATACCTTGTTCTCCAAGTGGTGGGCATGAGCCACTGAGCTTGGCCAGTCTTGCCCAGTGCTTTCTCTTAGGACTTTGACCATCTCGAGCAGAGTAATGGCAAGGACGGGGGAAATGTTGGGGTGAACAGACTCCTGAGTGAGATTGTGAAGTAATGCCTACTCTCTTTGTATCTGTCCTAACTCTTGGCCTTTTTTTCTGATTTAGGTTTCCAGATTCCCATCTTCTCCATATCCTGCTATCCCTCCAGCAAATGATCTTTTTTGGTTAAATACGCCAGAGTTGTATTCTGTTGCTTAACTCTAAAGATGCCCAATTGAAACACAGCCACCGATAGGCTTTCTGTTTTGAACCAGTCTCTCGACATTTCCAAACCCATGTTTCTCTTCTGCAAACTGAAAATAAAAACTATTTACCTTTCGAATTGGCAAAAGGTGCCCTCTCCCTAATCTCTGCCTCCCTAAATCAAGATTCTGTGCTAAGTCCTGGAGATGAATGAAATACCGCTTCTGACCTTATGGGTTCACTTTCTCCCTCCGACAAAATTAATGGCAGGACCCAGACTACACAACAAAGCAGAAAAACCATTCTGAGTGGAAACATTACCAGCAGGTCAATTTCAGCTTCAGCTGAAGTTAGCCTTTGTCCTCATCTGCCCACATCTCACTTCTTTTTGTGCTTACTCCTTGCTAATGGCCTCCCTCCCTGCAGAGGGAAGAGAAGGCTCCTGTCAAGGAGCTTTATGCATTCATTATTCTGTACCCCAGCCTGACTCAAGCTGCTAAAGCCTCTGAGATTCTGCAGGGCTGCTACGTTAGCAGCGGGAGCAAATCAAAGAATTCGGGGTCAGCATTTTCTGTTTCTCATCTGACAAACAAGGTCAGGTACTTCTTTGAACAATCCAGTTCCAATAGCTGTGAAAAACAAAGAAACAAAGAAGGGAAGGTTTTTCCAGAAACGTCGGTGGTTAGGCACAAGGTAGGTTTAAGTTTTCAGCTTTTGTTGTGGGAGAGGAAAGTTCTCCGCATCCCAGGCTTTGCCCTTTCAGAGTTGGGGGGGGTGGAGAATCCGGGGTGAAAGCCTCTTTTGTCTTCCCTTGCTCCCTGCACTGAAGTGCCAGGCACAGAATTCAGTTCCCCAGGGAATCAGAACATCATTGCCATCAAGGTTTATGGCCCTTGCGGCCAAATCATGCCATTAATCACCACCGCAAGGTGTGAGCCTTCGAACAGAGAGAATGCTGTACAAGCAGGTGAAAGCAACGGATGTTCTGGGTTTCAGAGCCGAGGGCTGAGGTTCCCGCCAGATGGGAACCTCAGCCGAGAGGATCGCGAGTCCCTTTGTCTCTCCCTCAGCCATTCTCTGCCAGATAATACCTTTAAACTGAAGGCAACCTGTTTCCCCAAATACCTCTCTGTGTACCTTCTGTTTTTAACTCTCCAGGGGTACATTTTTCAGTCTCTTTCCTTACAACAAACTACATAACGAATGTTCTTCTTGCTAATGAACTAAGAGGATAATGTTTATTAGAGAAAGCTGGCCTTGGGACAAAACCATCTCTGCTGGCCTCCCCCTCCTTTGTTAAATTAGTAAACACTAAACATTCTGTTGTCTGAGGACTGGCTCCTTTTAAAAATGCCAATGAAAAAAAAAATGTCAACGAAATATTGAAACCTCTCCCTGGGCAGAAAAAAAAGGTGAGACCTCAGGACAGACCCCAGGTTTTCTGTTGGACATCTTTCCCTGGATGATCCAGAGGACCCTTGAAGTCAACGTCTGAGGATGGGCTCATAACTTGCACCCACAAACTGCTTTTCACGTTTCCCCTCTCTAGATGACTGCCACCATCATCCCTGAAGTCGCCTATCCAAGTACATGGGAGTCATCTTAGACACCCCTTCTGCCATACACCCCACTCCTCCTAATATCCATCAGTAAACAGGGCCAGCCTATCTCTCAAAACCATCATCTGCTCCTTGTCCCTATTGCCCCTCCCCTGGTCCAGAATTCGTCATTTCACATCTGGGCTCTGACAATAGGACTTTGATGAGTATTTGCTTCTGCATCTTGTTTTCCTCCATTCCACCCTTCCAAGGGCTGCACAAGTGGCCTTTCTAAAGTGTAAACCCTGTCACGTCTCCTACCATAACTGATGTCTCTGTTACCCCGTGAATAATACAGTTCCCTTGCACTGTGTATGAGTGGATGTTTGCCTACCCTTCACATCCATCTTCTCCCACTCCTGCTGTTCTCATGTCTCTGGTCATGCCAGATGACTTGAGGTTTCCTGATTGATCCATGGCCTTTCCCACCTTCATCCCTATGTGTGCTCTTCACTCATTCATTCCGTAAACATTTACTAAGTACCTACTAAAAATGTTCCAGCCACTCTTCAAAGCTCTAAAGCTACAGTTGTGAGCAGGACAAAGTTCCTATTGTCTTGGGTTTTCTAGTGAGGGGAGAAAGGCAACCAGCCTCAAATAATATAGAAAAACTCTAAGTCCCTTTCTATTATACCTCCTCTCCAAATCCCAGTCTCCTCCTCAAGTTAAGCACTTACTATTTTTAGGGCTTTAGTGTGTATCCTGTAACATTTCTATGCATTTTTAGATATACAAATGTACACACAGAAATATATACTTTTTATGGTAAGAAGCTATTGCATGGATCTCTGTGGGAATGATGAAGGCCTTTCCTAAATCAGTAGCACGAGTGATACAAAGAAAGGATTCAAGAGATATTTAGAAAAATGGTTTAGATTACTTGGTGGTGGATTACACGTGGAAGGTAAGGAAAGCATATCTTTGATTATATGAAGGTTTTGTGAAACCTTCCCTGATTCCCATTGTCTACGGTAGTGGTGTTCAACCAGGGATAACTTTGCCCCCCACCCTGGGACTATGGTAAAGTCTGGAGACATTTCTGGTTGTCGGAAGACAGGTGATAAAGAGGAGAAGAATGATATTACACTAGGGCACAAAACAGTTGCACAAGATGGCCCCTCATAACAAAGAATTACCTGGTTCAGAGCATCCATGGTGCCAAGTTTGAGAAAGAGCATTAAGTGGATCTCTTACCCTGACATGTAAGGCTCTTCAAAATATTGCCCAACTCCCTTTCCAAACTAAATTCTGTTACTTCTGTTATACAGTAACTGGCACGTTGCCTGGTAATTAGCTATGTACTTACCTGTCTCTGGACTGGACTCTTTACAGACAAATACTAACTAATCACCTGCCTCTCTGGCATTGTGTAGTCACTCATTGAATGTTTACTGAATAACTAACTAATTTCAAAATTGACCTTGCATTCACTTTCCCTGGATAATTCAAGAGACTTTAGTGTTTTTCAAAGCACAAAGTTTGTACACTACCTTGTGATGAATTAAATTTTGTTCAGCAAATATTTACTCCCCCCATCAAGATTCCATGAAAACAGTATATTTCCTCTCCCTTGACTTTTGCCTTGGTCCTGTTACTTCCTTCGGCTGGTGGGATATGAGTGAACTAGATGTGAGTGGAGGCTTGGCATGTGCTTGAGTGGAGAATGAGCCTTCTCCCACTTCTGCTTTTCTCTGTGAGAAGAGCCTGCCTTGGGTGATGCTGGTTTTGGGAGGACGAGAGACACGTGGAGTAGATCCGGACCTAACCAAAAGCTTGGAGCCTAGTCAAGCCTAGATGAACCATACTCCAATTTACCCGCAGATGCATGAGTGAGAAGTAGATGCTTACCATTGACTGCCCCTGAGCTGCAGGTGGTTTGTGACACGATATTATTGTGGCAATAGCCCACGGAGACACGTGCCCATCAGAACCACTTGGGCGCTTGTTATGAATGGGATGTTTGAGCCCCGCCCTAGACCTCATAACCGATAATCCCTGGAGTGTTTTTAGAAGTCTATTTTAACAAGATCCCCAGGAGATTCTTATTGCTGACTCCTGGGCTATAGCATTTATCACCAGCTATTTTCGGTGATGTGGAAAGAACAGTAGGTTAGCCCCCAGAGAGCCGCTATAGTTACCTACAAAAATCATTCTGAGAAATTTGGGGCTGTAAAGAAAACAGGAAACAAGATTTTTCTCACCAAATCATTTCACTAAAGGGGTGGGAATTGAGACACTTAAAGCCTTCTTGAGGTAATTTATAAATATAGCATTTCTCAAAAAGCTACGCTTTCATGCAAGTGCCCAGTTAATACCAAGTGTTTAAACTTGCATAAGTTAAAACTAATTGGGCTCTAGGATGTCCATGACAACACAATATTAATTAATCAAACACATCTGTAATAAGCTCTTATTAAATATCAGGGACTCTGGAAGACAATGGAAAGATCAACTATCCTAAGGAGCTTCCAGCTTACTTAGCTACATTCCTTCCTACCTGTGTAGAGGTGGGTGTTTGGGAGTTTCAAGGAAAGTAAGTGACACAGTTATTGACCTCCAATTGCTTTCATGGGCTGACTCCTATCATTTCTTTAGGTGCCCAGTCATGCTTCTCCCCATTTGTTCTCTTTGGGACCCATCCTGAATCTGGTCTCTAGGGAGAATTCTTTTTAGTGGTTGCAAGACAAAAACACTCTCTTCTCCACCCTGAATTCATCTCAGCACTCTTCTTTCAGGTTCCTTCCTTAATGTACTGCATCCTGCTAGAAAATTCTACCTCTCAGCAACCATGCAGGTGGCCATCGCTCCCAAACTCACATTCTCCATCTCCCTTCAAAGTGCTAGTCCAACCTAGCCAGGAGCATTGACCGTGACCAGGAAACATTATAATGGAACATATAATCACCCTTTTAGGTCATGAAATCCATTCCTCCAGAAAACATTTTCAGGAGCAGATGGAATAAGGACGTGGAAATCTGCAGGAAGTCTCACTGTACTTAATACGCTTCAGAAGCAAATATTGATTTGTGTTATTTGCTTATCTGCAGCTCATCTGCTAACCCCAGAGAATGGGTTACTGAAGTAACCTTTGGTCACTGACAACATAGAGCAAACAATGTCCTTATTTTTCTCCCAACAATAAAACATCATGTTCCCAGCAAATTGCCTTGTGCCTTTTTCATATTACTCATCCAAACCACAGCTTTGCCCTGTGAGACTTGACTTCTAAAAGAGACAGCTAGACTCATATCATAATGATGTCATCCTTATCATCTTATATGGACAATTCCTAATAGCATCAAATAGCATAAAGTGTAAGCATTTCTAGAATCAGAGTTGCGCCTTTGATATGTTTTCTACCTGGGGTACCCTAAAAATATTTAACAACAGTGAAATAGGAGAAAGGGAACAGTGCACTTGTGGGCTGAACATCTCTGTAATTCTAGTTCTCTAAGTTGGTACCACTGGGCAGCTCTATATTCATCACTGAGAAGTTCAATTACTGAGCATTCAAGAACTGCCAGCATTGATCCAAAGGGCATGGCTTAGAGAAGTTCGAATTCCCTTCTGGGTCTGTTCCTGGCTGGTCTAGCATAGGAATCACCACTGCCATTTGTCCTCTGAGGCAGATGCTATTGGTGTCCTACCCAGATCCTGTTTTTCTAGGCTGGAGCTCCCTCCCCACAACATCCCACCCACATTTGCTGTGGGTGTTGGCTGCTAATAGCAGCTCACAGCTGTCCCTTTCTTTAGGGACAGAGAAGCCAGGGAGGTTATGACCCCCCCCCTCCCTGGGAAGGTGGCCTGGAGCCAATGACTGACTGATGGGGGTGGTATAAAAGCCTCCCATCTCACCTCAAGGCAGAACAAACTGGTACAATTCATTTTCCAGAGTTCCCCACTAGATCAGGCTGAGGTGAGACTTCTACTGAAACCACATCCTTCCCTAGAGATTTTCCTTCCCTTGTTCTGCTCTCCTCCCTCCCTTACAGGTTTTTCCTGAGAATACTCCATTATTTTGTTAATAAATTGCTTATACAAGAATCCCCATCTCAGGTTTTGCTTCCAAGGAGCTTGTTTAAGACATCCTCCCAAATAGCGTGAGAGAAATCCTCCCTAACAGTATATTGCAACTGAGAGCAAGGTGGCCGAGTCCCAGACACTAGTTGGAAACTCTTAAGATGCATTTAACCATCAGTGAAAAATAGAAGAGGCTGCCAATTGGTTACATACTGTTACAGTAGACATTGATCTGGGTACAGTGTTCAGAGATCGGGGTCTTCATTTGAATGGAAATTTCTTTTTTTTTTAAGACTTTATTTATTTATTTGAGAGAGAGAACAGAGATAGCAAGAAAGCACGACCAGGGAGGAGAGGGAGAAACAGTTTCCTCACTGAGTAGGGGGCCCAAGGATCCTGAGATCATGACCAGAGCCGAAGGCAACTCTTAACCGACTGAGCCACCCAGGTGCCCCTGATTGGAAATATCTTAAAATCCAGCCGAGTTGCGAATAGGAACTCATCCTTCACCTAACAGTCGCAGTTACTAACCACTGGACAGTTCCCCAGTGATACAGGTTGTGAACGAATGCAAGTCACAAGTCATGCTTACATATTTAGGTCATAACAGAGCAGCAGCAGAATTTTCGGAAATGAATGACAAAATAATAATAGTAATAATTGATAATTACTATTTATCATAGGCATTGTAACCAAAGGCTACACACTCCACAACTCCATGAACACCCCATCTGGATAGCAAGGACCCCACTCAACTGTGATTCATCAAAGGTATTAGTCTCCATAGCCCCAACATAGTTGGAAGATGGTGGAAATTTGCCACACTGGCTGGAGCCTCCCTCTGAGGGAAAGATCAGTCCTCTCCCTTTTGAAACAATTAAGGTAATCATTACTCTCATCTGCAAAAGGCCTTGTTCCTTCTCATTTCAAGCACTTTTAGACTCTTTCTTTTATGCTTCAACTTAAGGGGCCACCTGCTCACTAGAAGCTGTGCTTTTAATTGAGCTACTAAAAGCAAGAAAGCATTAATCAAACATTAGCACTTTTTTGAAGTCAAGTATAATCTAGAAGCAGCAGACACTAAAATCCTGACACATAATTGCCTGTAACCCATTTCCTTTTTTAAACTCGTTTGTCTAGAATATTTTCACTCTTCAGCAGGGTTCCTTCTTTCCATGGCTGGAGTCCTGGGTTTCCAGGTATTTACTCCAGCTTCCTTTGAGAGATCAAGGATGCCTTGAAAATTATTGACTAATTGGTGACAGGTCTCAGAGAAAGGCACATGTGTACACACTGTCTTAAGAACAATGTCAAGGTGTGGGTAATAACCTTGCCCAGGCAGGGAGATGGCACGGCCTTGTGTATCTGGGCACTGCCCCATCACAGGTGCTGCCATGAAATTCATTAACTTCCTCCTTTAATGGAAGAACTCTTCTTTCTACCAAACAAGAGCCTCTGTGCTTGCACTCTGGATGCTCTCCCAAGAACAACACCCTAGTCACTGCCTGCATGTCTTTAACATTCTCTCTCTCTCTCGTGGATAATCTTATCATTGGACATACTGGTTTTAATATTACTCATCTGAAAACACATACATTCTCCTTTGATCTCAAGCCAGCAACCTATTGATTTAACTCTTCCCTACAGAGCAAAGCTTACTGGAAGAGCCGTCTCTATATAGGGTCCTACTTCTTCACCTTCTACTCATTCCTTTCTCCAGGTCAGGCTTCCAAGCCCACCTCTCTGCTCAATGGCTCTTGTGTTGATAACCCTAGAAATGATAGGTATTTTTCTGCCCCTGTCTTATTTGGCTTCTCGGTAGCATTTCATGCTGCCAAATACTCTCCCCTCTTCTTAAAACTTTCCTTCTCCTAACTTCCATGCAGTAGAGTACTGGTTAACTGGTGGTGGGGGGAGGGGTGGGACTGTTTTATAACATTTGCCTTTTTCCATCATGTAAATCAATACCCGAACCATGGCCAACATCAAGCTCCCAGTGCTTTCACAAGGCTCACCTACCACTGCTTCCGTGGATGGAATCTTAGTACCACTCATTCCTGGTTTTCTCCTTTAACCTCTGGCGTTTCCTGCTTCTTGCATTTTTTGGTCCTTCCTCCTTCACCAAAATTCTAAACAATGATCTTCCACAGGTCTTGGATCTAGGCCCTCTTCTCTTTTCCTTTCTTTTCATCCTATTCCTTTTCTTTCTTTCTTTTTTTTTTTTAAAGACTATTTATTTATTTGACAGAGAGAGAGAGAGCACAAGCAGGGGGAACAGTAAGCAAAGGGAGAAGCAAGCTCTCCGCTGAGCAAGGAACCCGATGTGGGACTTGATTCCAGGACTCTGGGATCACGACCTCAGCCAAAGGCAGACGCTTAACTGACTGAATCACCCAGGCACCTCTCTCTTTTCCTTTCTTTCTTCATAGAAGGTCTAGACTATCCACATGACTTTCTTTCCTTTAAAAAAAATTTAAATTGTATTTATTTTTGCCATAAGCAATAACTTAAAAAAATGGAAATGATATAAAAATATTTTTAAAGGTCTCATGTCTACTCCTGTCCCCATCCACCTCTACCCCTTTACCTTTCAGGTAAGCATTTTTATTAGTTCCTTGTGTATTTTTCCAGGGTATCCTTTGGTAAATGCAAATGTATGAATATGTCTGTGTATATGTGAGTGTGTGTGTGTATACATATATACTTATTTCTCCCCTTCCACAAAAGGTAGTATCATAAACACTATTTTGCATGTTTTTTTAAAAAAAAATTTATGTATATGCCGGAGCTCTTTCTATATCAGTATAGAGATATTCACATAATTTTAAAAAATACCATCTCTATGCTAACCACTACCAAATTTATATGTTCCATATAGACTCTTTTCAGAGTCATAGATTTCCTAACTGCTTACTTGACTCTTGATATCTCAAATTTGTCTCAAACTTACCATATCCGAAATGAAACACTTGTTTTCACTTCCTGTGGCATACCTTATCTTGTTGGCCCACCCATTCCTTATTACCAAATCAGAGCACCCTTTCCCCAGCTGCTGTGAGTGATGGCTGCTAATGGCTTACAGCTGTCCTTTCCCTGGAGAATTGCCTTCAGCTGACGTGACCCACCTTGTTCTGGAAGTTACTCTCACAACCAACCACCAACTGAAACTGAGGCTTCTTGTCTTACTAGAGGACAGACTACTCTACAGGGAGGTTTATGTGGAATCTTTGTTCCATTCTTTCCTCTTCCCTGTCCTGTTTCCCTCACCCCTTTCGTGCTTTTCCTGAATAGGAATTTTCCTAATATATACAGAGCTACAAATTAAAAGTCCCAAAACCCAAGGTCAGATGGACAAAGTACATAACAGACTGATAACAGAAAATGTAATACAAATGTCTCTTAATATTGGAGAATATACTCTTATTTATAATAAAACAAACATAAGGTTATACTAAGACAAGAATTTTTGGCTTATCAGATTGACGACATTTGATATATATTGTAATGGCAATAGGGTGGGGAAATAGGCATCTCAGGTGTTCCTGGAAGGCATGTAAGTTGGTGTAACACTGTGGAGGACTATAGACTCTGGAATCAAAATTGACATAAACCTACAGTGTGACCCACAGATGTTGTTTCAAAGTGCTCACAGTAGCAAAAGATTGGAAATAACCTCAATGTTTGTATGTTGGGACAAGTTACATAAATTATAATATTTCCATGTAATGGTATATAATCAATAAAAAAATGAAATATGCTTTATGTTCTGAAATGGGTTAATCTCTAAGATGAACTATTAGATGAAAAAAGCCAGATGAAGTATAGTGTGTATACTATTATTAACATATATTATTTCCACATTTATACTATTATATAATGTATATACTATGTATATATTTGTTCATATATGCATTAAATGTCCCTGGAAGGATCACGGTATGGTATAATAAAAATATATATTTGGTCTTTGCCGCAGTTCTAGCACAGAACTCCTAAAACCCTTGGAATTTCCTGAGTATTAGGAGTGTCTTCTGTTATTCATAACAAGCCCCTTTCAGCCACATCTGAGTTTATGCTAACAAGGCAACTGAGGGTGGGGCCCCCTTGATAGCTTCAGGATAGGGGCTGGTCACCAGAAGGAACAAGCAAATGATTAGTGTTGGAAATTTCAGCCTTTCCTTCATGGAGGGAAGGGGGCGCTAGAGAATCAGTTCAATCACCAATTGCCAGTGATTTACTCAATCATGCCTATGTAACACTTGTATAAAAACTCTTGAACAATGAGGTCTGGAGAGCTTTCAGGTTGAGGATAAAAACTCTTGAACAATGAGGTCTGGAGAGCTTTCAGGTTGAGGAATACATTGATGTGTTGGGAGAGTGGTGTGTCCCAAGAGGAGATAGAAGCTCTTCCCAAGCTCCATACCCCACACCTTGCGCTATTCATTTCTTCCATTTGACTGTTCTTGAGTTGTAGCCTTTATAATAAACCAGCAATCATAAGCAAAATACTTTTCTGAGTTCTGTGAGGCATTCTAGTGAATTATCAGACTCGAAGGGCAGATGAGTAGGAACTGCTGAATTTGTAGCCACATCAGACAGGAGACAAGACATTCTACATAATACCGCTTTTTATTAACCTAATGCACATTTTTAAAAAATTGAAATTCTACATTAAATCAGAAGTATCTGTAATTCCACAGGTAGATGATGGTGGTTGACATTAAACAAATAATAAGCATTAAACATGTACTTGGCTAGAATACTCAAACTGTGGGGAAATTGTTTTGTTTACTTCCACAAAATATTTTTCCATGAATACGTAGCACTGATATTTGCGTACTACATAATATAGTTTATTTATATGAAAAGGATCATTATACTGTTCACCCTGTCCTGCACATTGTTTTTTCAGTTAATAATATATCTTGGAGAATTTTCTGTGTTAAAACATGACACATCACTTCATGTTTGTCTTAAACTATTATATTGATCATATTGCTGTATTAGAATTGGACCAATCTGCTTTTTTATTTTAAAGATTCTTCATTTGTTTCAAGAGAAATCATGCGGGAGCAGGGGGAAGGGCAGAAGGAGAGGGAGAGAGAGAATCCTAAGAAGACTCCACGCCAAGCATGGAGCCAGAGACAGGGCTCAATGTCATGACCCTGAGATCACGACCTGAGCAAACCAAGAGTCAGTTGCTTAACTGACAGCACCACCCAGGTGCCCCTAACCAATCTGCTTTTGATGGTCCTTTAGGTTGTTTCCAACCCCACCCCACCCCACCCCTTTTTTTTTTTTGGCTGTTACAGATACTCCTGCCATGATTAACCTTGTTCACATTATTGTTCACATCCACGTTCAGTTGGTGTACTTTTGCAAGGGGTTCTTAGAAATATATTTAGGGGCACCTGGGTGGCTCAGTCGGTTGAGCGACCGACTCCTGGTTTTGGCTGAGGTCATGGTCTCATGGGTTGTGGGATCAACCCTTTGTCTGCTCTGTGCTCAGTGGCGAGTCTTCTTGAAGGATTCTCTCCCTCTGTCCTTCTTAGCACTCTCTCTCTCAAAATAAATAAATCTTATAAAAAAAAAAGAAAAATATATTTAAAATTTTGATTAATTTGCCAAATTTTTCAAAAGAGTTATTTAAATTTATATTCTCAAGAACAGTATAACATTTTTTCCTACATGGTAACCAATTACTAAGTTTTATACATTTTTTTTCAGTTTGCAAATCTGAGAAGTAAAAAATGATACCTCAGTTTTGTTTAATTTGCACTTCTGTAAAATTGAGTGAGGTTCTTTTTATGTTTTTGGCCATTTACTTTTATTTTTTTTGTTAATAGACTATTTAGTTTGCCTATTCATCTCTTTCCTGAATCCTTTCTCTATCACATGTGAGAAATGTTTTCTTTTAGTTCTGCCATTTGTCTTCTCATTTTGTTTATGGAATTTTTTTCACCTTAAATTTTCATTGTTATCTGATTGGACTTATCAGTCTTTTCCTTTATGCCTTTTCGGCAGAGGGTTAGTTGGATATTTTCCAGGTGTTTTTACTACACAAATAGAAAGCAAAAAGTTCACAGAAGAAATTTAAAAAATGTAGAAGAGGTGATATAAGAGAAAAAATAAGCTTTGATATCCCTACCACTGAAAAAAAAATCTATTTTATTGTGTCTAGATTTTATGCAATTTTTCCTGATGATAATAATTAGAGGCAGACTTCTCAGGTTGCCAACGAGCATGGCAGAATAATATTTTTGAAGTATTAATGTATTTTAAATAGATTTTGTACATTAATAAATTTAATTTGAAGTAATTGCTGTATGTTCAAAGATTAGTGGTTTTTGTTCCTATTCTGTCCCTACACTGAGCCAATATTTACTCTGTTTATACTCTGTTTACTCTGTCGATAAAGACCCCATGGGCTGGGAATGAGGGAGAAGAGTGGAAACACTGTTGTGTATCTCCAAAGGGCAGCCTGGCGCTGGGCCCTTTCTGGGTTGATGGGAATGGGGGGCTGAAGGGCTGACAAGGTCTGCCTTGTCTTCCTGGGCGTTCCAGGAAAGTAGTGGAGGTCTGAGATTATCTCATTCTTTGCCCTAGTGTTTGTGTTGGGAAAAGAAATTTCAGCATAGCAGTCAGTCCTGAGTCTCCCACAGCTTGGAGTGGCCAGAAGTACATTCATGCTTGTCAGAGACAGGTACAGGAGTACCTCAAAAAGGCCTGGCAAATTAGAAGGTGCTGTGAATTAGGAAGAGGGGCCTAAGAACAGATGTCAGCACTGTCCTTATATCAAAGGCCAGATGGGAGCTCAGTTGCCTCCGTGGATGCCAGTGGGGAGAGACGCTGACAATTGGCGACTCCTAGGAATAAGCACATGGCAGAGGATGCCAGCATGGACAGATGACAACCGAAGACCAGATGAGCCCCCTCTATGTGCAGATGTTCTATCAATCTCCCCCCAACTCCTGGGGGCAAAGGCAGGAGGGAGGAAAACCCTGAATGGACCGAGATTACTTGGAATTGACTTCTTTCTACTTCTGCTATCAAATGGAATGGGGGCTTAAGATAGAAATTAGAGTCAGTTATGGAAAATATAGGTTTTTACATTTTTGCATACCTGAGTTTTGTTGCCATAATATTATGACCACCATATAGTTAAGTATGAATCGAGGCACCAGAAAAGACCTTTGATAAAAGCATGACTAGAAATGTTTTCCATCTTGGGGTGGGGGGAGCTCAACCTAAGAAAGGATTCTAGACTGTAGAAAAAATTGTGGACAGAAGAAGAGCAGTGGGATTATTTCTCTTCGTTATTTAGATGGGAGTTTTGGTGACACTTGTATTGACAGAAAAATACAGTAGAAATGCAATGTGTCACTCAACAGATTTTATCTTGATGCTCTAGAAAGCATGGCTCTGGAGTTTGCATTCAAGATTCATAGTACTATAGTTAATCTACAGGAGGAAAAGGTATCTGTGAATGTTTAGTGTTCTGGTATTTCCCAGTTCTGCTCAGAGATCCAGATAACTAAGCTCAACAACATATAAAGTTTAGAAGGAAGAAGGAGTGACTATATTCTTATTCCAACATAGATGTATTCATTAAAACTAGAGGTTCTCAACCCTGGATATCATTAGAACAATCCAAGGAGCTTTTTAAAACACTGGGTCTAGGATCTGCCATCTCCAAGGTTCTAGTTTAATCCGTCTGAATTCACTTGCAATTGTGGGATACTAGAGAACCAGAGAGCACAGGAAACTTGACTTTGCATTGCTGAGCACTAGCAGCTTGGATCCTCCTATGGAAAATACTGCTAGTTGTCCCATTATACTACTAAGAGCTTTCATTTTGTAGTTGGGTGTATGGTCACCCAAAATACAGGCTGTATTTCACAGTGCTTTTTACATCAAGGTCTGGCCATTTGATTATGTTATCCCGCCTCCTCTTACCTTTTCAATGAGAATTTAAAATGTTTTTGGCTATGAGTAGCAGAAAATCCAGCTCATGGTAGTTTAATAATAGGTAGTTTAATAATTATTGTCCTATAACAATGAACAACAAAAATGGTAGTTTAATAATAGGTAGTTTAATAATTATTCTCCCGTAACAATGAGTCTGGAGGTTGGCAGTCTAGAGCTGAAGAAGCAGCTCAAAGATGTCATCAAGTCCAGATTCTTCTTGTATTTGCACTCTACCATTCTTAGCACAGTGGTTTCTCCCATCGTGGTAGACGGCACAATGGCCGTCACACCTTCCAGCATCACTTTCATGTTTATAGCAGGAAGAAAGTGGGAGGAGATGGCTCTAGCTTTATCTGTCCTTTGTCTTACTAAGAGAAGCAGTCTCTCACAGAATTCCTCCTAGGAGACTTTCATATTTATCCCATTGACTAGAACCATGAGAGGTTGCTAGGGAATATTTACGTTTTCTAGCCTCTACGCTAAGAGGGAGAAGGTGGACGGAATAGATGTTGGGTGGACCAACCAACAGTGTCCATTATATTGTCCTACTATATGTATTCGGTCATCATTTCTGCTCATTTTACTCCATAGAGTTACTCTTGAATCTCTACGGCCACTTCCCTAATTCAAAACCACCTCATTTTTGCCTCCACTTTTGAAAAAAATCTCCAAAATGGCCTCTATTTGCAAGCTGCTTTTGCTGTAGTATTTGGGAATATTCAATTCTTCTTTAAAAGACAAACAGGGGTGCCTGGGTGGCTCAGTTGTTAGGTGTCTGCCTTCAGCTCAGGTCATGATCCCAGGATCCTGGGATCAGGCCCCATATCAGGCTCCCTGCTCAGTGGAAGCCTGCTTCTCCCTCTCCTACTCCCCTTGCTTGTATTCCCTCTCTCGCTGTCTCTCTCTGTCAAATGAATAAATAAAAAAATAAAAAAATAGAATAAATAAAAGACAAAACAAACAGATAGTAGGATACAAGTCTTAAGAAGCACGAAGCATCGGTAGTAAGTAAACAAAGAGCTTATGAGACATAGCCAAACCTCACTGGGTGTGTCAAGCATAGAGAATGAATAAACAAGTAGCATGTGAGACGTAGGTAGAATTCATAAGCTGTGTTAAGAATAGACAGTAAATTACTAACCTATGAGAGAGGCAGAGGATACATGGAGTAAATAGCAAATCGGATATAACAGGCAAGAGAGTTGCTTACAGATGGAGGGCTGATTGTGTTTTCACTGGTTTGGCAGTGATATGTTGCCCCTCCTCAGTCACCTGATAGTGACAGTATGATTATGATTTGCCTAAGCTTTGCAGGTAAACTGTTGCTGTGCACAGGCGATGTGGACATGTGTCGTTGCCTGTGCCTCTTCAATGGAGTGAGTATGTCCTAAGTCTCTGGTGCCTTCCCTCTGTGGGCTCCTTGCTCAAACCTCAAGCATGGTCCTCACCACCACGCCATCAGTGGGGGACACTGATGTGATGGGGGCAGGTGAAGGAGGGCGTGTGAACACGACTCAGGCACCAGGGTCCTCTCACCTGCTGGCACCCTAACCTGTGTTGACCACTCCATCGGCTGCCCTGTGTTCTCACCATGGGTTTTAGTATTTACGTAGGTATGTATGTATGTGTTTATTTTTTTCACCACGGGTTTTAGATTGATCTAATGAACGATGTGGTTTGAGCCTTTTAATTTGCGCTGGGACCTTTTCTGTTCTCTGTGGGAGAGTTTTGCTTCCGGCATAGTGCTCCGGGTTGTATACCTGGAGGCCACAGGGCACCAAGGTCATGTCCAACACAGCACTATTCCTCTGTTTGCCCACTCCAATCCATTCTCCGCATACTGCCCTAGAGTAATCTGTTACGATTGCCATCTGATCAGAGTTAACTCGCCTCCAGCCTTTCCGCATCGCACCACTGCCAACACAGAACCATCCCTCTTTAACAGCATACGGAGAGCTTGGGCTCCCTAAGAAGTGGAAGGTAAGCTGCAGATTAGCTTGCAGGAAATATATTAGGAGGCGCTCTTGGGAGCCTTTATATCTGACCCATCCCCCCAGCATCCACAGATTTTTCGATGTGGGTGGTTCCTGGGGAAGCGGGTGTGACCTTGCATGAGTGACAGCTATTCAGTGAATCCCTCTGAAGTTCTGGAGCGGGGATCTGGAGAGCACGACACAGTCCTATAAGATTTTACATGGCTGGTCAGTGCCTATTTCTCCATCTTTTTCTTGCTTTTTCTTCCATTAAATGCAGAGCCACTAAGATCTAGTTGCATTGTTCAAACATACCATGCTCTTTCTTCCTCCATGCCTTGTTACTTTGCTCCTTCTGCTTGGGATGGCCTCTGTCTGCTGCTTCCCCCTACTACTGCCAATCCAGACAGACATTTTCTCAGATCACACCTCTCACCCAGACCACACCCATTCCACCTGCAGGCGAGGTCGGACCTGTTCCAATCCCCTCTCTGGGTCTGCAGTTTATCTGCGGCTCCCATGGGTCTCAGTTGCGGGAAGAGTGGGGCTGGCGTCCTGCATGAGGCACAGGTGATGAGTGCTTGGACAGGAGGGATAAAGGCAAATCATGTCCCACATTCTAAGATACCTTCTCTCTCTGAACATCCCCCTTCTCTGTACCCTCCCCAGCCACCCCAACTCCAGTAATAAGAAACCTGGATTCATTTTGTAACAGAAGACTGCACACTGTAGCTCTAAATTGTGCTTTAAAATGTTAATGGTAGGCTAAATCGAAAAACATATAGGGAGCATTTTGAAGATGCCCTGCAGCTGGATTTGTTTTATGCTAGAGCAATTTTGCTGCCTGGTTGCTTCCTGCTGAAAGCACAGAGGATGTGCTGAAATGCTGCCACTGTAAACAAAACCAGATCAGGCAGACGCCTCTCTCCTGCACCAACAGACCGACCTTATAAGCTGTTGGCAGCAATGCTCTTTGACAGGCACAGTGCTAGGAAGCAAATGGCTTCCAAAACAAGAATTGAAAGGGAGGAATTCCTCAACACCAGCTTGAAAAATGTTAGCACTAGAAGGAACTTCAGAAATCATGTAGCCCAGGGGCGCCTGGGCGGCTCAGTGGGTTGGGCGTCTGCCTTCAGCTCACGTCATGATCCCAGGGTCCTGGGATTGAGCCCCGGGGGGGAGGGGCGATGAGGGGGTGTCTGCCTCTCCTTCTGCCCCTTCCTCCAGCTTGCCCATGTGCTCTCTCTAATAAATAAATTTTTTTTTTTTAAGATTTTATTTATTTGACAGAGAGAGACACAGCGAGAGAGGAAACACAAGCAGGGGGAGTGGGAGAGGGAGAAGCAGGCTTCCTGCAGAGCAGGGAGCCCAATTCGGGGCTCGATCCCAGGACCCTGGGATCATGACCTGAGCCGAAGGCAGACGCTTAATGACTAAGCCACCCAGGCATCCCTCTAATAAGTAAAATCTTAAACAAAAAAAAAAAAAAAAGAAAGAAAGAAATCATATAGTCCAGCTTCCATAATTTATAATTGAGGAAACTGAGGCACAGGAAGACTAAGGTAATTTATCTTAAGGCACACAGCTTATGAGTGGCAGCCTGAACTAAAACCCAGGTTTCTTGGCTCCTAGTCTAATCTTTATTCTGCTACATTGTATTCAAGGTTGTTACATTAGTGTTTTTATTTTTGCCATTATGTAATTCCCATGATCAAAGTAGCTATAATATCTAACTACATATGGAGTGGCTATGGGTTCTGTCACTGGGAGGAACAGTTAACAAATCCACTAATTGGACTTTGGTGTTCGTTTCTCTCCTCAAGGCTAATTACTTGTGTAATTAAGGCATTTTTCCTTGATCATAAATGCAATCACAAAATATGTGATGAATCTTGACTTTGTGCTGTCAGGACCCAACATATGTATGAAGTCTTTTCATTAAAACTTACGAAAACTAAACAACTAATTAGCTGTGAGATGTTTAAACATTAAAGCAAATTAGTAAATTTTAGAATTATTCTCTATTTTGTATATCAGCTCACACATGTATGACGAACCGTGAGGAAGTTGAATTATTTGGGGAAATCATGATTTACTATTTCCTTATCATTTTCTTTGTGAAGCCTCTGACATGCCACTGAGTTAAAGCAATTTGTTTGGCGTTTAATGTTTCTTTGTGTTCCGATGACACCTTTTCCTCCCTGCAGCTCAAAGTACTTAAAACATATCAACTCAGTAATCCTCCCCACAGTACAGCCAGAGAGAGTAGATAGCAAATATAATCCCCTTGATACAGAAGGCCGAGAGTCTCTTTGGAAAATCCAGTGTACCATGGACTCTTGTGCTAAAATGCGTTATCAGAGCAGTTGTGCCCTGATTGGAAATTGCGGTCCAAATTGTATGTGGCTAGTTATTTGCCTCTGGCATCTTTTTAATTGAGAAAAGAGAAAATATGAACAATATAGTATACTGCTGGGTTTAAAAAACACCACATTGCAAACTACGTGGATTAACATAGGCTTCCATTTTTTTTTTAAGATGTCCTCAGCTGTAGTTAAAAGCGGAATGATTGAATATATGGAATAAGTCAACCAATAATAAAAATGATGATTATCGTTTACTGAGCTCCTACTCTGCATCAGATACAGAGCCAAGTATTGTAGCCAGGCTTCTCCAATGCCCACACCAACCCTGCGAGACAGGCATCATCGTTCCTATTTTATAGTCGAGGAAGGCCCAGTTATGAGAATCGAAGGCACATTGCAGGGGGACAGCACTAGTTAAGAGGATGCTAGGCCAGGCTCACTACTCAGAAACATTTCTTCCCCTCTTTTCTGGTTTCCTGCCCTGCATACCCCTCCTCTCTTTATTCATTCAACAAATAGCACACACTGTGTGGCATGGGCTCCGGGCATGGAGTGTATGGTTGTGAACACAGTGGTCAGAGTTCCTGCCCTCCTGGAGCTGCCTCCCAGCCTCAAGTCTGTATTTCTCCATGGAAGTGGTAAGAAACAGACAGAATAAAGGTAGGTGTGAGGTGGTACACCTGGGCAAAGAGAAGAAACGGCACCAGTAATAGCTGGAGGTCGTCTAACCAAATACTGATTTCAGAGTTGGAAAGTGTTACACTTTTCCCTTCTTCTCTTCCATGATTTTATTTTGGTCATTTCGGAATACACCCAGCACCTCGTTGTAGAATGTAAAGGCAGAACACTTTGCAAGAAAAAGGCACGGCTGTTAGCCAGTCCAGCACAACGTGGAATCTTGGAGAATGCTCAGGGTTTAGGTGAAATATTCCAAGCCACGGAATGGTGGAGCTGAAGCAGAAACCTGGCAAGTGTGTCCAACATGTTCCACGTTTCACCCACCCAGTCCATGACCCACTTTCTCTGACAGCTGACAGCATCTCCCTTATCCTCTACCTCATGTCCTAGTGGGTTGAATCATCTTCAAAAACTCATGTCTACCCATCACAACTCTACGACCTCCTTTCAGTTCTCCCTTAGAGACACTCTCTTCCGTGTTCAAGCCACACCTCACAACCCTTTAGCACCTGCCCTGTTACCTTACCTCAGCCCCACACTTCCCGCAAGTAACTGTAGGTATCTGGTAGCATCCAGAGTGGACTACATCCCTCTCTATCTCCTCCCAGGCCAGTCATCTGGGGGCCCAAAATGGCCACTTCCAAAACTGTCTTCCAATGTGTCTTCCCACGAGCTTGTAAATATTGCCCACGGCCTCCCTTCCCTCTTTGGAAATAGTTCGACATGTGAAAAATCATTATGAGTGGGAGTTAGTGGATTTACCCAGCCCCCCTACTAGCATAATGGCAGCTCTTGCAGGAAGGGAAGTTCACACCACACCTTGTCTGGTATTATTAGAGCAAGCCAGGCCACATGGAATAGACTCTATTCAACAGAGGAAAAGATTCACTCACCTTTATTCCTTAATTAATGCTGGCACCAATTCCTAACCTTCTCCAGGGAAAAAATCTCCTCACCAGCAGAGCCTAATAGAATGCTAGCAGGAAATTTACCATCACTCCATGTGCATACCACTCCATTTTGTGTCTAAAGCTTGCATCAACTTTCAACTGAAGCTCCTTTTTCTTAGGAAAGAACACTGTCTTTGTTCTCTGGGCTGGATTGTTTTATTGTTTCTGTTATACATGTATTTGGGCCTGGAGATTATAAGTAAGATTCTGGTCTAGACAACACGGACAGGAAATAAAATTAGGGATGTCTCCCGGTGCCAGGAACAAAATTGTTGTAGCAATAAGTAGGCTGAGCACTAATTAATCAATGAAAGGATTATGTTCTTAAGGAGGACAGAGGGCAATTTTGAGGTATGAGAGGACAGGGAAGAATTTGTTTGCAGGAAAAAAAATATAAGGCCTGATTCCTGATTTGGGAATTCCTGGCAATTTTGAGGTATAGGTGGGCAGGAACAACAACAACAAAAAGAATATAAGACCCGATTCCTGATTCGGCCGTACTTAAAGTGTGGGCACTGGCACGCAAGCATTAGCAAAGTCCTCTCGCATTTCGTTGGATATGCAAATTCAGGTTCCATCTTGGACTTCCTGAATTGGAAACTGGGAGTGGGTCCTAAAGTAAACCCTTACTTTAGCAAATCCTACAGGCGATTCCGATGCATGCTAAAGTTTAAGAACCCCTGGGTTAAACATCCTCTGTAGGAAGAATATTTAATTCAGGACACCTGGTGTAGGAGAACACTGGGACAAAGAAATCAAGGGTTAGTTTTGTTCCATGTGGGGAAACCCATCCCACCCAGGTCTCTGGGTCAAGGCTGGGGAAGAGCCAGGAGCGGAGCCCCAGGGGCCCCTGCTGGTTCCTTTAGAATTCAAAGGAGGGCTTCAGAGCTGAGCTGCCAAAAACTTTGTAGCCGGACTAATTAGTCCCTAGGAATTTCCTGTAAGGGTTTGAAGGGCTGGGTTGGAAACTCACAACCAATTGCTCTGGTGAAGTGAGAAAAAAGGACCAACCACGATGCTGCAGTACCACGACAGCCCTTCCTCCCCAAGAGGGACTGAAGGCGGGCTTGTTTCTGTGTAGTAGGCTGTGAAAAGCCATTCCTTTGCTCTGATGGGAACTGGGCTCAAAGGAGTTTCCCTTCTAGCAAGATGCTGAGAATAAACCCAGTGCTGGCCAAATCTCAAGCCAGGGTCACAGGCCAGTCAGCCTGCCCGCTTCCCTTTCTAGCTACTCCTTCCTCCTTTCCTATGTTTTTTCCTTCGGTGTGGCCAGAGGCTTTCACTGAGAGGTCATTCTGTGTTGACCATAGGGGGACCACCGCGGGACACAGGACCTGAAGCTGGAGCCCATCATTGTAACCTCTGGGGACTGAATTAGATGCTCACTAATGGCCCTTCCAGTTCTGATCTTTTCCTGCTGAAATGTTTCTCATGGTCCAGAAGCTTCGTCCCAGTGAGAAATGCAGCCAGAGTTCTAAGACCTCTCGTACACCTTCACAAAACTCACCGGTCCAGCCACCGCTTTCTGTCAGATGTCACACCTCAGCAAGATGAGCTTCTCACGACTGTCTCAAACTTGAGATTCATGGTTTACATTTCTCCCCTAGGTCCCCTCACTCATGTATGCATTTGTGCATTCAGCCCACGCTTACTGAACTTGGACTTTATACGACGGCGAACCCTTCACTCTGAGTGATGGGAGCAGTGCTGCGTGTCCTCTTGCTTCACCTTGGCTTTGTGGTTCTTCTGCCCTCGGCTTACAACTACCATCCCCTCGGCCAGCTGGTAACTGCTCACTTAACCTTCATGGTTAAGTTAAGATGCCATCTCCTCTCTCCGGCTTTCTCTGATCACCCCATGATCCCAAGCATATGGATTATTTTCTCCTTTGAGCCTCCATTCTATCTGGCCCCACATCTGGCACATCTCTATTTTAAATATTGTTATACTTTATTCTACATGCACATTTTCCCTCACCCAGATAGGCTGTGAGGTCTGTAAAGGCAGGAGTCATGCTGTATTCGCGACGGGAGCCTCATGCCTAGCACGTGCTCTGTATCGAGCACACCTTCACTAATGCCATGCGTGCACTGAAGCACACTAAGTATTTGGGTCTGTACACTGTTTTTCAGCATAAAGAGAGGGCGAAGGTCTATTTCTTCTAAGTTGTCCACAGGCATTTATTTTTAATCAGAGTAGTTTTCTTCGACATAGGCAACAAATAGCAGACTATACTGTTTCATAGTTGAGAAAGAAAAGGAGCTGGAAAGGAGGTAAAGCAGTAAAAACAGATTGTATTCAGGACTACTGCAGTAGGGGAGAAGACACCTCAGAGTAGAACTGGGCCCAATTCTGAATACAGCATGGGCAAGTGGGGGTCTGCCACCAAGGAGCAGGGGGGAGGGAGAGGGTCAGTGGATGGAAAGTCACTAAAGGGAAACATCACAGCTAATGAGAACCCTGGCGAACCCAACATGATGAGATCTTTGCTGAAGACAGGCCAGGGTGACCAGATATCCCTTGGAGGACAGTGGAGGATGAGGACCCTGCTTAGATCCTGAAGGTGATCAAATATGGAGAATGGGAGCTCTTATAAAACCGACCTAGCAGGGTTCCTGCTAAAACTAGATTTTACAGGGAAGTGCACAGATGAGCCCAGAAGGTCCAGGGGCCTGATTATGATTAAAGTTTGGTCAGGAAAAGAAACTTTTCACAAGCTAGGGGGAAAAGACCATAATAAACTCGGAAAAAGAATCCAAGGGAGTTTGGAGTATCATTCTCAAAAGAAGTACATGCCAATAACAATGCACAGTAAGTTACTTATGGGTTAGATCGCTTTCACATATTTGATCAGTAATACAGATGGTAAATTCTGTGGGAGGGGGCATAGATAAAAATGTCTTTGGGCCCTTGAAGTTTTTGTTATTATGCACAAAGTCAGTGCATGTGTATTTCTAAAATCTGATTAAAGTCTTTGTATTCTCTGGGGCTCTGTTAATGGGATATGTTGGCAGAGAAAAGTGAAACCCAGGAGAAGTTAACATTATTTATTCTCCATAACTGGAGGTTAGAGTCTCAAGTTAAGAACCACTAATCTCGGGGCGCCTGGGTGGCTCACTGGGTTAAAGGCTCTGCCTTCGGCTCAGGTCATGATCTTGGGGTCCTGGGATCGAGCCCCGCATCAGGCTCTCTGCTTGGCGGGGAGCCTGTTTCCCCCTCTCTCTCTGCCTGCCTCTCTGCCTACTTGTGATCTCTCTCTCTGTCCAATAAATAAATAAAGTCTTTAAAAAAAAAAAAAAAAAGAACCGCGAATCTCTAAGCTGTGAGCTAGTCCGTGGTTTGACTTCCTACATGGTTATAGCAACTTTAAAACCTGTCAATTGAGGATATAAACCAAGCTCACCACTGCATTAAGGTATACGTGTAGAAAAGTTATTTACATGCTTCTAAAGCACTGTCAGGCCATAGAAAGCACATGAAAGCCTCACAATGAATTGGTGCCTGTCAGAGCCTTTGAAAATGTTAAGTACCCTACAAGTGCCCAGCAGGGCTCCTGCTACCATTGTTTTATTGTCTTACCAAATAACTATGGCAATATCATGCCATTCCCCCAGCGAGTTTAATATATCATTTGCATTTACAGTGTAGAGTTGTTATTAAAGGCAGGATATTTTTGCAAGTGCGAATATTACATCTGCTGTCTTCCCTCTCTTGTAGTGGCACAGTATTTAAGAACCTGCTGCTCAACCACCTGCTCATGTTTATTACTGTGAGAACCACATTCTTGTCATCAGCAAATTTCTCTTTTTGGTTGTAGCATCATTCCAACCTCATCTTGGATGGTGGTCTTCAGAAAGGGCATAGAGTTGGACACCAAGATCCAGGAAATGGGTGGCACAGTTTTGCCTGATTTAAAAAGGATCCCCACCCCCCCACCCCAAGACCATGCACGTTCTTCTGTTGATAATAACATCTCTAGGACAGAAGGACAACTTCTGGTTCTCATTTTTAGGGCAATTCACTTGTTTTAACAGGCATGTGGTCAAGCTCTGGGGCTCTCCTTTCAATCACAAAGAGCCATTGCGTCAAGAAAACTCATGGGCTGGCAGGTTAGCTTGAGAGCATCCTGATGAAGAATATTGAGGAATATTTCCTGCAAAAGATCCTTTCCACCCACCTGTAGTCGATTTCAGTAGTGGTTTCAACTATAGGAAGGATGGTGAGAGAGATAAAATGATTTGTTTCATTGCCAAAGGATTCATTTGGGGTGACTAGGAGACCCTTTGCAATGGTCTTGGCTTTATTGTGAAAAAAAAAAAAGGTGGTGAAAAACTAGAATCCCAGATACGAGCTAAAAAAGACCAGAAAGTCTCCTGCTCTTGAGGTCTAATCTATTCACATCTCTGCCATTAGCAGGAGGAAAGGACTAGAAAAAGAGAGAGAGGAAGGGAAGGAAAAAATGAAACGGTTAAGAATTAGACAAAGTCAAAGAGGTGAAGAGACACTTCTGCACTGGCCTGGGTATTAATATTCCCTTAATATTCAGGGCTCTAACAAATGCTGAAGACCAATGATTAAATGCAACAAGAATCTTGAGTCTGGTACTACGAAGAGGGAGGAAAGGGATAGTGAAATGAATCTAATCAACATTTACACCTCCACCATGCTGGGCTGTCACAGGAAGGTTCTGGTTCCTGTGAAGGCCTTGAGGCCACTATGAAGGAGACATGGGGCTTTTAGGCACCAGGATTATGACACTGGATTAAAGGAGGGGAGATAAAGCTTTTCCTGGACAAGGAAGTAGAGAACATCCTCTGGGGTAAAGGACTTGGTCAGGGTCATGGGAACTTAGAAATTTCAAGTTTAAGTGAATCAAGTCTTTAATGATCAGACAACCCCCATACTGTTTAAACTATTCGAGAGGGTAGAAGAGAGAAGCAAAGCCTCCCAATTATTTTATAAGCATAAACACTCATGACAAAACCTGTCAGAGATAGAACAACAAAAAGATACATGAATATAAGCAACTGAGATGAAATGTTTGCAACCAGAATCCAGCGGAACTTTAAAAAAATAAACTGGGGGATCTGGCTGGCCAGTTGGTGCAGTGTGCAACTCTTGACCCTGGGATTGTGAGTTTGAGTCCCACGTTGGGTATAGAGATTACTTAAATAAATAAAACTTAAAAAAAAAAAGAACAGGTTTCTTTTGGGAAGGCAAAAGTAGTTCTACCCTAGGTTATCTAGTAATATAATTCCCCAAATTTAACAGAGGAGTAAAACCATTGTCATTTCCACTGGTGCTAAAAAAATAATTTGATATAATGTAACATATATTTATTATTTTCTAAAGTGTCCTTAATAAAATAGGAATAGATTCTTAATATGTTTAAGATACATATGTATATATAAAGCCAGCATCATGCTTAATGGTGAGACCAATTCCCGTTAAATTCAGGTATGAGACAAAGATACTAAGTACTCTTAGTTAACACTGTCCTATGTAAATATTAATTATGAAAAGACAAAAAAGAAAATAAAGGAGTAAAACAATTAGTTGCAGAAGATTTGATTCTACATTTAGAAATTCCATGAGAATGGGTTGACGTGTCATCAGAAAAAAGAAAATTCGGTAAAGTGGGTATTGCAAATGTAATGAGGAAATAGCTCTCTATATACAAACAGCTACTAGTCAAAAATATAATTTAAAAATTCCATTTACACTAACAGTCAACACAAGCTATTAGGAAATGATCTAACAAGGAATGGACAGACTCACACATCTCGTACATTCTGAAAACTGTTTTTATGGTTTTAAAAGTTTCAATCTATAATAAAGCCTGAATGCCAGCAGAGTTTTTGTACTCATCAAAGTGGAAATGAGCCAAGCTGGCTTGTCTCCACAACATTTTAGAAGAGAAGGAGCATTGTACTGGGAGTCCAGACCCCAGAGGCCTGACTTGTTCACTAACTAACTGTGTGATCTGAACAAAATAACAAATTTTCTGGATCTTGGTATCCTCAGAGAAAAAGAGTGGGCAGGTGTGTTGAATCGAATGTTGTAAACCGGAGCTCACAGGTGTGTTTTATTTGACCTGCTTGAAATTAGTTAGGGATAGTAGTCAAAATTGGGGTGTTTCACATAAAAATCTGCATTTTCAGCTTCCTTTGGAAATTGCATGATCTGACATAACAGGGCTGGCTCTCATTGCAATGATCAGCTGCTGCTGTGGAAAGCGGTCAACCCTGCTCTCAGAGCCTGGCCTGTTTTCCAGACCCTCTCCCTCCTCCCACCACCAGGGAGCCACAGGCCTGATGATTTACCTAGTTGGCTGACCCTGAGGGCGCTGAGTTGCAGCCTGTGGTCATTCTGCAACTCCTACACTCTTACAATTTAATGATTCGGTGATTCTAAAATTCAGTGTAGCCGTCAAGTCTAGAAAAATATTCCTTTTCTGTATTACTTAAAAGGCTGGGCATTTTGAGCTAACGTGGGTGCAGCAAGCTCTGGACGATGCTTTTCTTTTTTTCCTTCGCTCGTAGCAGCCAATCCTTGGTTACCATGGTGATTACCATCCCTTAATGATAACGCTGCTACCATACAGGAAATGTAATTTTTTTAAGCTCAGTAGAAAGCAGTGGGGGAACAGTGGGTATAAAAGGCTTCTCTCCCCCTCTGTCCCTAGGTGTTTCTCAGTCACCACAAAGGACAAGAACAGGCAGCTGATCAATTTCGCCAGACAAGCAAACCTGAGAGCTGCTGTCAGGATTTAAATATCTTCCCTGGGTCCCAGTGCCCACATGGGAACCCTGAGAAAGGCTATTTTCAACCTTCGGAAAGTGTTCTGCAGCAAGTCTCAAGGGACTTAATTAAAATAATCAGTTTTCACAGCCAAAGCTCTTGACTCTAACCTCCCCCACAAAATGAGCATCCCATGTGCAAAACGCCGCACTCACACGTACTCCGAGCAAGTGAGGTCTCTAACTGCACCCTCTCCTTCTGGTAGGGATCCCACAGTCTGTGTCTGGCCCTTTCTGGCTATACTGGGCTCAGTGAAAGGTGTTCCGTGGTCCTGCCTGTACCTTCCAGGCCTCCCTCGGGGGTGTCAGAGTTTCCGTGTCCAGAGAGATGGGAGAAGCATGTGTATTCCACAAAATCTCCCAGCATCCCAGGGCTCACTTCTTGAGATGTCATTTTGAGAGGCAGCTTTGATCTACCCAGGGATGACCTAGCTCACCAGGGCTTTAAGTCTCTAGCTCCTAAGCTTTATTTAAAAATCCTGGCCATAGAAAGCTGGGTTAAAGAGGTTGCATTAAAACATATATATATATATACATACATATACATATACATATATATATATATATATATATATATAATTACTCATTTTATTGTTGGTAAGAACATTTAACATGAGTTCTACCCTCTTAACAGATTTTTAAGTGTACAATACAGTATTGCTACCTATAGGGACAATGTCATATAGCAGATTTCCGGAACTTAATTCATTTTGCATAGCTGAAACCTTACACTTGTTGTTTAATAGTTCCCCATTTCTCCTGCCACTGAGGTTGGATTTTAAGAAATGAGTTAATAGACTAGAATCACCTCCGCAGGACTCACTCTCTCCTTTCGTCTTTCTTGCTCCTTCAAATTTCCGTACAGTTAAAATTTCTTTCGAAGAAGTAGCTGAGTAGAGATATGCGACCAAGCAACTAGAATCTAGGTGAGAGGTATACAGAAGTGTCCACTGTAAAATTATTTCAACTTTTCTACACATTTGACATTTTCATAATAAATATTGGAAAGTGAAGGTCTGAAGCAGAACTTACAAACCAGGGGCCCACAGACCATGATTTATTTGGCCATCAAGGAATCGTTTTATTGAATCTGTTGCAAACATTTTAAAGATCAGGGGACTTCACATTAAAATCTGGATTTCTGGTTTCTCTAGAAATATCAGGAGATCAGATATCATCAGGCCCCACATTCTTGCTTGGAAACATTTTACTGGAGCAGGGGTGGCCGTCCTTTTTCGGTGGGGCATGTCCTCTCTGCTTGGACACAGATTCCACTAGATAGACATTCCTCATTTATGTTACTTGAATGGGCTAGCTTCTCAGTTGGTAATACTCATCCAGCCTCAAAAGGGGGAGAAAGTCTAAAATGGGGGCTCGACTCTATGTGAGTGTCTGTGTGCCCACATGTAGTTAGCAGGAAAATGCAGCCGTGCACCTCTGTCTTTGTCCTGAGTGGTTGGGAGGCAAAGCCTCCTCCTGCCCTGTCTGCTCACGGCCTCTGGAGGTGCTGCTTCGTGCCACACCACGAGGCCAAGTGAGAACAGCCCCTGTGACGAGGTCTGGGGGTGGTTGTATCAAAAGGAAAGTCTTGAGACCAGCTGAGCAAGGCTGCGTTTATTGGAGAATGTTGCCTTCTGACCAAAATGCACTCAACAGATAATCTCCTATCAGTTAGTTGCCATCATCGTTTATCATAAAGCTTCGTTGGTAGGTGTCAGGCAAAGAAAGCCGTGAGCTCAGGTGTCCTGGAGCCTAAATTTGATCTGTGCATATCACAATGGGAAAATCCTACCTCTTCTGTTTTTCTTTCTGGCATAAAGGAGGTTTGTGTGTTAAAATACTTTCTCAGCAGGAAATGGTGTTTGTTGAAGTGTTTAGTGTTTCCAAAACTTGATTTTTCCCCCCTCTCTCCTTATGCCCTTTTCTTTAGGGGTCCACACTCAACAGGATACCTCCATTGGGGTGTGCTGCACCCCCAAGTTCTGTTCTTGGTTGGGGGGTCCTAGAGTGGGAGCCGTGTCTACCAAATCTGCTATTTTAATAGTCCACTGTGAGCACTATAAGGCTTATTACATCCTTCTGGGTGATAATGGTGAGGGTGAACTCAGGTCCCTTCGCCTTCTACTTCTTCCTCCAGTGTTTTCTACTGAGCTTGGAATACAATATTATCTCCTTCCTTGGCCAGCTGTCCTAACATGGTCTGACCCCTCCTTATCTTCCAGCCTCATATCCCGTTCTTCCCTCCCCTCCCCACACTCCACCCACACTAGCTTCTTTCTTTACTTTAATACCCAAAGCTTGTCCCCTCCAGGGCCATTACACTGATATTTCCTCCTCCTGAACCACTGTTTCTCCAGCTCTTGGCCCCACTGACTCCTTCTCCTCATTCGGGCTCATACTGGCTCCTCAGAGGCCTTTCCTGACCACCATCCTTTCCCCTTCATGCCCACTTGCTATTACATTATGTCATCATTTTTTCATTGCATTTATGATCTAAAATTATTTTTATTTGCTTGTTTAGTGTCTACCTCCTCCACTTCTGTGCAAGCTCGGAATCAGCAAGGACCCTATCTCCTGTCCACCATAGAATTTCCCCATGTCTCACAATTGGTGACATGAAAGGCAAGGTTGCCACCTAGTGTTTAGACATGTAGATGTGTCTACAGCAATACCTTTTTTTTTTTTTTAATTGTGTATGAGTCTATACAAAGCCAAATTTCTACAACCTGCTACAACAAAGACCAGAATTTATCAAGGGAGTGTAATTCCCCACAAAGTGTCTCTTTAGAGGCCCCGAATGGATTCTTTGCATTCTCAGGGGTTTCTGCCCAAAGCAGAGACACTGTCTTTGTTAGCCACTATAGAAATCCAAGCAACCAAGACAGATGCATAACTCAGTTTCACAAGGTTGCAAGCATATTCTCCAGACTGTGTTTTCTTCCATTCCACCTGCCTTCAATGTCAAGATGTGCTACTTATAAAAGAAGTGAAGCCCACGTTAAAGAAAAGAGCAACCCATCACCTCAATTGCTTATTGCCCTGGTAACGTAGGGAAGGATGCATCTTTAAGGTTCAGGAACACATGAACCATTCAGACTCTTAAGTGGTTGCGGCCAAGCAAGAGACTTATCTGCACTGAAAAATCCTGGTAGCCTCAGGCTGGGTTATTTTCCACTTCCAGCCATGTTGAAGACTGGCAAGACAAAGAAAGGGAAACTGTGAAAAGTAGCCAGATGAGGGTGGTACCAGGGGAACCCATTTAATAAAGAGCCTCAGTTAGGCTGCTAAGATATCACTCTGGGAAACTGGGTTATTAGAAATGATGGGAAATGGGTGGTGAGATGTAACAGTGGATGGGAATAACCATGGCAACCAAACTATCCATTCTCTTATTATTTCACTTTTCTTGAGACTAAAAATAGATCAAGTGTAGGTCATTGTAAACAAGAACAGCAATGGTTTACATCTCCTGCTACAGCTTTTGCTGGCTTTCTTTTGTGGGCTTGTAAGGAAATGCCCTCCTAACATAGGAAAATTATCATATGTCTTTTGTTCTAACTATCTAGTCTTTGCTATATATATGACCCTAATGCACATAGTGTTCTATTTTTACTTTAGAATATATTTTCTAAGAGGAAGTAAGAAACAATTATGGAATTATAAGGCCGAATTACAATGTGTTTTGGAAACCACTTGCTCAATACAGGATTTTTTTTTTCCATCCTAAGAGATCTAGGTTCTATTTAAATCTCTGCAGTGACAAGGAGCTTATTATTTAATGATGTAGCAATTCTATTTTTAAACAAATCATTGGAAAGTTATTTCTCTATTTCTATTTATTCATGTACCTGATATTAATGTCATCCTATGCTGTACCAAGCACTGTGCTGGGCACTTCAGATCCAGTGGTGAACAAAATGAACCCAGTCCCCGAACGCCCCGAAGTTACAGTCTGCTTCCCTGTGACTTCCCTCTGGATATCTGCAACTAGAAACATTATAGAACAAACCAGTTATCTCTTTCTTATCTGAGAGTCCTCTAATGTTTGTAGAGAACCGTCAGATTTTTTCTTATCAATACAGCTTGTGGAGTCAGTGAGGATTCCTTGGCTGCAAGCAAGGAAAACAATGGACAAAGGCCCTGGCAAAAAAAAAAAAAAAAAAAAAAGTGGGCCCATTTGAGGGAAATAGGATAGCTCAAAAAATTGAAGGGTGAGTGGAAGAATCAGCCTTGGAGAGAGCAGAACAGTGGCAACTTTGGGCATCTAAATAGCAGGGATAAATGAAGTTTTTGAAGTCCTGCTATGGTTTCAGTAACAATTGTTTTCTGTTGTCCCTCTGATCAAGACTGAAGTTTCTTGGAGAGATCGGAGGAGAGAGATTCTGATGGGCTCGCTGGAGTGCCATGCCCACCCCAAGCTGGGGATGGTGGTGGAACTTCTCCATGTCCACACAGAATGTAGTCAATGAAGCAATGGGTGTTCCTGCAAGGAAAATCAAGAAATTGCCAGAAGGAGGAATGGATGCTGGTGACAAAACCAACAAATGACTATACGGTCGCTATCTTCATCAGTATACTTTGGGCAGACAGACCACTTGGAAATAGGTATGCAAAGAAAAACCTGGAGCTCCTCCCTTAGAAGTAACACTTGCCTGCAAGGTCTAATGGACTTATCTCTCAAGTAAGAACCCCCAGGTCTGCCTCACCTTCCTCATGTGACCCTCAGGATGACCTTGACAACCTCATCCATGTTGGTCTTACTCCATCCCGAATTCGTTTCTCCCTGGGAGGCACAGGAGAAGCCCAGTCCAGCAGTGAAGAAGGGCTCTTGGCTCTTCTTTTTGAAAACTGCCTGCTGGGTCCAGCCCAAGCACCAGTGCTGTCTCAAACCTTGCTTTATTTCCAAACAAATATGTTTAGAACCTCAAACTGGGATCTGCATCCATTCCTCATTTCACCATCTTAGCTGTGAGTGTATCATATAGCATTTTGTGAATGTAAATGAGGTTAGTTGGTTTCAAGTGCTTGTTCTGGGCAATCAGGCAGTTTTGCTAAAAGTACATACAAGAACATCCTAGATTTTTGCTGGAGATTAATGTGAAAACTAAATATTTGCATATCTATTTCACAAAAGGGAAAAGTCGTTAACTTTCTCCACTATTCTAGCAGCTCCCTATTTTTTTTTTTTTTTTTTTTGGAAGATTATTACAGAATCTCACATGATGTCTGCAGGGTCCTGTGTGCTTTGGAATAGAATTCACGTGGGCCCAGTGTTATAAAGTCTCCTAAAGCTGCTAGGTGTGCGTACTCTTGCATTTATTTACACGGCCTGCCTTGGCTGGACCCAGTCTAATTTGAATACCTGTCTCCTTGCTAAAAAGAGGCCAATGAGCTATTGATTAGATCTGCCTTCAACTTGCAGAGCTCAGCTGTATTTAAAAGAGGAAAGGCTTTACAACCAGAAAGACCCGGGTTTAAGGCCTATGCCTGTCTCATACTAGTTGTGTAGCCTTGGTCCAGTTTTTTTAACCTTTTCTAGGTCTCAATTTTCTCATCTGGAAAATGGATATAACCTCATGGGGGGTTTGGATTGACTGTACCAGTCAGGAGACAGAAATCACCCAGTTGTTTTAATAGGGAACTTCCTATAAAAAAAAACTGCCAACCATACTGAAGAAATGAAAAGGCAAAAAGGAAACACTAAGAATGTGGCAGTCTTAGCAAGCACCTGCGACCCTAGAACCTGAGGAAGGAAAAGAAGATCTGGGGACTGTTAAGGCTGAGAAGCCCGAGGCGGGACCCTGCAGACCTGAAATTCAGGCCTCTGAGAACGGGCTCTGCTCAGCTGTACTGTTGCCTCAGGAGCTGGAAGGCCCCCCTGCGGGGTGAGGCCCAGCACTCTGAGGAGGGGACACGGAATTGCTGGTGCTGGGGCTTCTAGGGGATGTAGTGCTGCCAGTTCTGCGAGGTTTGGAAGACACATAAACCAGAATCAACTGTGCTGCTAGCCCTGGGGTGCAAACGCTTTGCTAGGATAGTACTGACAGGAATGGAAGACAGAAAGGCACAGGAGGCAGCGGGTCCCCTTCCCTGCCTTGTGTGCAGCCTTGTGGTTAGTTTCCCTCTAGTGCCCTCTATTGGCAAACCCCAGCTGAGAAAGGAGAACTGACGTTTGCAGAGTCCCCACCCCACAGTCTCAGAGGATGAAAGGCTGGGAAACAATCACTTTCTAATTGGCCACTTTGGCTTCTCGGCATCTCTCTTCCACACAAGAGCTTTCCCATGGACTTTCATACATGGAAACAAAGATGTTCTCAACCTCATTGTACCTCAATGTCCCAAAAGTCCCTCAAAGTCCCAGCTGTCATTGTATCTACCTCTGGGAGACAGTTATATCATTCATTTTTGAGCTTCCTTAGTTATTCTCAACTTTGAAGTCTCACCAGAACGTTCTGTTACCGAAAGACTACATTTTCTTATGTAAAATTAGTAAGGGGAAGGAGAAGAAGAAATACAAAATTAGTTTATATCAGGGGTTGGTAAACTCCAACTTACAGGTCAAATCCAAATTTAAAAATAAAGTTTTTGGAACATAGCCACACTCATTGACTTACATTTTGTCTCAGGCTGCTGTGGGGCTATAAGGTACATTTGGATGTTTGCAACACAGACCATGTAAGTCTAACATATTTGTTATCTGACTCTTTACAGAAAAAAGGTTTACTCTTCTTTACACACACACATACACACACGTATACGCACATTTCAGAAACTGGTTTATTCCAGTTTTCTACCCTCTCTGTTAGAACCTCAGTTAATTCTTTACTTGGTGAGCTGACACAAATATTCATTCCTGAATGAGTGTCAGAATGAATTCAGAAGTATCTGAATCCTCAGTGATTCTGCCTTTTTATGGTTACTGGAGTTTTCCATTAACTTTTATTGTTTGTCATGGAAGTGCTAAGATACAGCCCAGAGAATCCCTGAGTACTGGACATGGTTCTTCCTACATTCATTTTGTAATAGCAACACAATTGGCTCCTGGTTATCAGAATCATTCATCCAGGCCAGAAGAATAATATTCTTTACCTGATGGTTCAGGGACATAAGGAGCCCAAAATGACCAGTGGCAGTCTCATTTTCCAATTTAATGGAACCATTGTTGTATAGGCAACAGGAATCGGTCTTCCCTCCAAACCAGTACAGATCATTATTGCACAGATGGGAGGCAAGAATTCTGCAAGAATGTTACTAGATGTAATAGTGATAGAAGCCACTTCTACATCCACCCCTTGATTGCTGGACCCATGTATGCAGGCTATGGATGAAAGAGCACCAAAGAGCATACATATATTCTATCCTATAGATAGAACCTCATGCATTCAGGATATTGTCTTTTAACCGACACTGTAACCTAGTTTTTGATGGGCATCCCATGATTCTGTTGGGCCAGCTGCTGCTGGATGATGGAAAACATGGTAAGGCAGACAGGCATCTGGTGTGTAGTGTCTTCTGCGCAACCTGGTAGAAAAGGCATCAGTGCCAGTGCCAGATCAAGCATTCCTCCAAGGTAGGGGGTGTTCACTATGATCTTAGGCAAATGAAAGAGGCCAGTTTAGCCAGATATCCATGGGATACTCTCCAGTCCTATCCATCCCTCCAGTCCTATCCCTCCAGTCCTCTCCATCTCCAGTCCTATCTGGGGGTACTTTGTGCTCCTTGCTTTTCTTTTTTTCTAGAAGTGGTCCTCTCATAAATTCTCTCCTCCTGAGCCTCCCATCACTGCTGTCAACGGCTTCTCTGACTAGGACAAGCTTCCTCTGCAGGGACCTAGGAGGCTTCCAAGCCACCGAGGGAGTTCTTGCTGCTGAACAGCCTGGACAATGGCTTTCTAGACCCCTTCAGCCTTCATGACAGCTGCATCCTAATTTGCATAATTCTCCATGGCTGTTCAGCCAGAGTAGGTATCATGGGCTTGAAAAAGGAGTTCGTTTTCTCTTTCTTTCTTTTTCTTTCTTTCTTTCTTTCTTTCTTTCTTTCTTTCTTTCTTTCTTTCTTTCTTTCTTTCTTTCTTTCTTT
>CM052895.1:74781469-74803455 GCA_028534135.1 Potos flavus | reverse complement strand
TAAAAAAAAAAAAAGATTTAGGCCATTGACATGATTTGTTGGGCCTGCATCTTAAACTACACAAATTTTAAATCAATTACTTTCATTTAAAAATCAGGAAATTTTACCAAAAAAAAAAAAAAAATCACTAGACTTCTCACTTCTTTGAAAATAGGGTGATCTGACAGCATTAGACCCATATTCTTCTATGGTAACAATGAGCTAGAAGTGGGTAGTCCCTGAATGCTTTAGACAGAGCAGGTACTGCCTCACTTGCCACAATCCAGATGCAATTCAATTTGCTTAGTTACATTACCTGCCTGTGCCCTAGAAGCATTTGATTTTGTATCCCCTACTGTGAGTCAATGAAAGACACAAGCTCAAAATTTCAGGACTATAGCACCTCTGCTTAGGTTTCTGCTTAATTAACATAATCTTAAAAATTGAAATGGAAAAATAATACATGCTCATAAAAATTAAAACAGTGTATAGAAAAAGTACACATTTAGTAATCTCACTGATCCAATAATTCTTTTTCCTCATTCTCCAGAAATAATACTAGTAATAGCACCTTTTGTTTTCATTTAGATATTTTCTATGAATATGACTTTTTTTTTTATCCAACTGGTGTTACCTGCTTTTTGTAAGGCTATATGTGTATACAACTATTGGGTCCCACACATGTGTAAAATATGCTATGGTGTATTAAAGTAACTATCCATATAATTGACAAAAAGCTCTTGCTAAAATGTCCAAATATTAGAGAAAAATGTTTTAAAATTATCTGACTGGTTGCCTTCATTAGTGATCCTTTCAGCTCCTTTCTTTGTGGAAGGAATCTATCCTTTCAGTAGACATTCATTGAGTTTCTTTTATGTTCAAGGCATTCTGCTAGGTAAAGTGGGAAATAGATAAATTAAAAACAAGATCAACAACACTAACATAAGAAAGGAAGTGACTAATTTTTCCCCAAAAGGAATGGGGTGAAGGTATTGGATTTTATTTTATTTTTTTTAAAGATTTTTATTTATTTATTTGAGAGAGAGAGAGAATGAGAGAGAACAAACATGAGAGGGGTAAGGTCAGAGGGAGAAGCAGACCCCCCACTGAGCAGGCAGCCTGATGCAGGACTTGATGCGGGACTTGATCCGGAGACTCCAGGATCACTACCTAAGCTGAAGGCAGTCGCTCAACCAACTGAGCCACCCAGGCACCCAATTTAAAATTGGATTTTAAATTAAACATGCTCTAATTTCAGTGCACCAAGCCTAAGATTTGAGGGATTACAGAAGTCTAGGAATAATCCAAACTTGAAAAGGTAAATAAGAAAAAGTTTCAGCTGAGTGATTTCAATGACAATTTTGCTAAAGTGAAGTTGGGATGAGAGAACCCCAAAGTAGAGACAGAATTAGAGATGTGCCTATGAGAGATTTAAGGAGAAAGAAATTTTGCCTTTGAAATCTTGTATCTCAGTTACCTGGAAAAAATTATTTGTTTGTTGAATATTCTCTTGAATTAGAGAATGGCAAATGCTGCCGATCTTTAAGGAAATAACCAAAACCAAACAAAAAAACCCATAATGTTACCTTAAGGGCTTTTCCCCACTATAGTTTTTTGAAAGGTGGGGCCTCTTGTAAATAATAGAAAATACCCATTGTTACAGATCTGCAATCACTGTGGATACAGAATTATGGGGGACACAAAGAATACCCAGAGTTCTTGCCAAAGAAATATTGCCCTTAACAAATTCTTTATTTTGATCTCCAGCAAACTGATGTTTTCATATACTCAATGTGATGAGGAGTTGAAGAGTTATGCAACTCTAGTTTTGACATGTATAATGGCTATGTGAAATACTTACTAACATTGGATAAAGCTGGGTGAACTGTTTTTGCAATTTCTTGTGAGTCAAACTATTTCAAAATATAAGGTTATTTTTAAAATGGTCATTCAACAAATTTTCATCCTGCTTTGGAATGTCTTATCTTTTATCTTGAATGCCTCTGTTAGAAGTTTTGATTTTAAAACTTCTTACTTATTTTATGGATAATGCTAGTTGAAATATCAATGAAATTGTCTGAATTATGCAAGCAAAAATATCTGTTTTTAGAAAAGCATTTTATTCTCTCATGAGTCATCTAGGCTAGATTTCTTCAATGACAAAGTTCAGAGGATAATTGGCCAGCCTCAATTTCTCTTTGCTTTGCTTTAGAACTTTAGATAAGAAAGAACATTTTTCATAAGAATCCCGTAAGTAAAAAAAAAAAAAAAGAATCCCGTAAGTGTACAATTTTTTGTTCTTTTGTCTCAAAAGTGTATGAGCTGTTTGAAATATTAATAGTACCATAATCAACAACTATTTTTTTGGTATTACTTTGCCAACAGCTTTTTCTCTCCCCAACACATATCATACCAATCTATAAATGTGTTGTATTACATGATAAATTACATTAAACCAATAAATCCCCCCATTTTCTTATTCTGTATATTAAAAATACTATAAATTCACTTAGACATATCATTAGAGCCCCCTTAAAAAAAATTCAGTGCTATGGTCTCCAAAATAGGGCTCACATGTCCCAGGGGAGGTTCAGGTTGATTCATACTAATTGTCTAAACTTGAAAAACTAATGTGATCCAAAGCAGTGGTAGCCAATATACTGTGCCAATGGTCTTCAAAATTCATTTAGCAAAATTTCTCCACAAGATTCTTCATAATCAATTAAGAAAAATTTCTTGTATTCATCTTTCTAGTAGGTAGTAACTATTCTTTCAGGGAGCATGTATCAGTAATTTACATATTTCCATATTTTCTAAAAAGCATTTTGGCCTTTTTAGTGAATCATCACAGTAATTATTCACCCTTTTCATTCAAGAAAGCATATAGTTTCTGTTTAGAAGGGATCTAGATGCTTTCCAGCCCAACTGACTGCCTACTGCTTGAATCTGCTTTTGAAATTCTCACCAAGCATTCATCTAGCTTCAATCATGCTATGACCTGGAGAGCCTCAGGCTCTCAGAGGCAGTGCTTCAAGGACTACTGTGGGTTGGAGGTGGGGGAAACTGGAAAAAGTGAATGCTGACCTGGCATGGGTCCAGTTCTCCTCATTCATTCATTCAACAGGAGCAGCTGGGGATAGCATCTGATTCACTTAATCAGCTTCTTTGTGAGATTTAATCTGTAGAAAGCATTCCATTGGTCAAGGAAGTGACCCTTGAGCTGAGTCTTAAGGATGAGTAGGAGTTAGCCATCCAAAAATACAGTAATTGGGCACAACCATTTGAATGGAAAAATATGTTGCCTCAAATAAGCTACAAAAGAGGGATGTCAGAGCAAATGAGAGAGTAAGCACCTCCAAAAAAATCTTCATAAAATTAAAAAAAAACTGGCAAAAATCATGAGTCAACTTTTTCAGAACTTTAGATATTTAATCAAAGGTTTGTAGCAATCTGGGGAGTGTTTATTCAAGAAAAATGGCTGAGTCCCAGTAAAAACTGTGAGATTTATGGCATTTTAACTTGCCCTATTCCCATCCCCCACTCCCTAGCTCCATGATAGCTTTGAAAACAAACAACCTGCAATCATGTTGAAAACTGGCAACCTGGGAGCCACTGAAGGTTGCAGAATGGAGTTGGACCTACTTCAAAACCTCATTCCCAGAGAATTGTCAGTGTTTGACTTGTTTGGTAGTTTCGTGAAAGATTCTACTTGCAAGTCTGTCTTTATTTGATATGACTCAGAGTGGAGCTCATTTAGTGGAAAAAGCTTTTCACTAGCACTGTTTATTAAAACAATTAGTGGCAATTGTTTAAAATTTGTGGCTGCCAGGGGTGATAGATAAAGTTAGGTTAAAAAATAGGCTAACCAAAAAGTTTAAAGGAAAAGATGGGGAATAAGATATCCACAGGGACTTTGAAAAGCTCTGACATATTCCTAGCAATCTAGAAGGTCAAGTGTATGCATAGGGCTATGTATGCCCAGGACTCTGTGCACGCTGAGAAAGACCTGAGAACACCCAAAGCTTGTAGCTCTGGATGACATTGAGGGTGTAGAAAGTGAAGGCTAAGGCAGAGTTGTTAACTTTCTGACTGAATGTTGAAGGCATGTTCCAATATACAGACATATGGTACCTTGGGAGACTCACTGATTTTAGGCATTTAAGGAAATCTCTGCCCAACCATCACCTGACCACTAAGCTAACTGAGCAAAGATTTCAGCAGCAACATATGACAAGGAATACAGACTTTATCATTCGGAAAATGATAACTAAATGATAACTAAAATGATAACTAATGATAACTAAAATGATAACCAAAACAAACAAACAAACAACAACAAACAGCAGCAGCAACAAATCCTGAGAAGGAGGGAGAATTTGATTTCCAGAGCTGCCACAATTTGTTATTTAAACATCCAGTTTTCAACAAAAAAAATCACAAGATATGCAAAGAAATAAGAAAATACGGCCCATATATGGGGGTGGGGCAGGCAGGGAAGTGGCAATTAATAGTAATGGTCCCTGGCAAGGCCCAAATGGTGAAATCACTAGACAAGGACTTTATTTTTCTATTTTTTATTTTTAAAGATTTTATTTATTTGAGAGAGAGCGAGCAAGGGAGCCGAAGGCAGATGCTCAACTGACTGAGCCAAATAGGCGCCTCTAGACAAGGACTTTAAATCAGTTATTGGCCAAGAAACAATGAAAAGATGCTCAACATCATTAGCCATTAGGGGAATGCAAATCAAAGCCATTTAATACCCATTAGGATCGCCATACTAAACAACAACAACAGTAATAATAAATGTTGGAAAAAATGTGGAGAAATTGGGGTCACAGAATACAGCAGTAGAAAAGTGTTCAATCTATTTAACAAACCTTACTTTGGTAAGTGAAATCTCCTTCACTTCAGAGGCAAGAAAAATATCTATAGGTAATCAAGATACTTTCTAGCATTTTCCATACTGCTTCAAGTACCCACAAATCATACTGAGGTGTCCCAAAAGCATCTACTTGAAAGAGCAAAGAAAGATTTTATGGGATAATTTAGTGGATTAAATGCCAGAGGCACATTCTTGATACATACATTCCTCCTTGTATATGCTTGACTTCTCTTTGTTATGAAGAACCATAGATCCTGGTTGAAGTGATTTGTCTAAAGCTCAGATGAAGTACCTTGCAGGCCAGCAATGTTCTGTCTCTAGTGCCATAGGAACCAACACGATTCAGCTTTGGAGGCACATGCTATTTAGTTTTACAAGATATTATTTTGATTTGTAAAACCGATTAACCTCTTTGACTCTAGGCTATTGTACATTTGAATCTTTTCTCAACAAAAAATAAATTAGGACTTTCTGTAAAATGTATGACAAATTTGTGATTGTATGGGTTAGGATAAATCAACCAATGTACTGGAAAATAAACCACATTAAATATAATATAGTTCTTTATTTAAATGACAAATGTTAGTGGTCTCCTTATAGGCATATATTGAAAGTTAAGTGTAGTAGCATTTGTAAACCTACTGGTCAATTCTGAATTCCCCTGAATAGCCTTATCATTCTATTATTATTTTTTTTTTTAAAGATTTTATTTATGTATTTGACAGAGAGGAGAGAGATCACAAGTAGGCAGAAAGGCAGGCAGAGAGAGAGAGGGAAGCAGGCTTCCCGTCGAGCAGAGAGCCCGATGCGGGGCTTGATCCCAGGACCCTGGGATCATGACCTGAGAGGAAGGCAGAGGCCTTAACCCACTGAGCCACCCAGGTGCCCCTCATTCTATTATTTTTTAAGATAGTTTCAACTGGTAACCATAAATCACCTTCTATTATATTAAGGATTCTGGCTGTGATGAATGTGGCAGTTACCCTCTGAGTCAGTAAAACGTATTCAGGCGTTGCCAAGTCCTGTCAGATGTTCAACTAGTTGAACATATCTAATTCTGCTTTTACTTAAGAGAGAGTAAGTTTTGTTAAATCAGACAAATTTCTTGTTTCCATTTTTCCTACTTCATCATTACAATGGTTACTAGTAACTTCCAATAAAAATAATTATTTTGGGGGCACCTGGGTGGCCCAGTCATTAAGCAGCTACCTTCGGCTCGCGTCATGATCCCATGGGTCTGGGATCGAGCCGTGCGTCGGGCTCCCTGCTTGGCGGGAAGCCTGCTTCTCCCTCTCCTGCTCCCCCTGCTTGTGTTCCCTCTCTCGCTGTCTCTCTCTGTCAAATAAATAAATAAAAATCTTTAAAAAAATTATTTTTCTTTTTCTTCACTAACTTATGTCTCAGTAAGTTAAAGTCTAAGTACTTGTATGATATCTTCAAATACAAAGTGCAAAATGGGATTCAAATTGGTTTTAATCTTGAGACATTCAGAAAAGCATAAGTCAAGGCAATGTATTGGCATAGGATTGGTGTTGAATGAGAGATCTTGATAATTATCTAATGTTCTAAATTGTACACCTTACACTACAAAAGAAGTTTCAAAATAGAATAAAATATGTTTTGGCTCATGTGCCTAATTGAATATTTAAAAGATTTTGTTTACTTATTTATTTAGAGAGAGACAGTGAGAGTGTGGGGGTCAGGAGCAGAAGGAGAGGGAGAGAGAGAATCTCAAGCAGACTTCATGCTGAGCACAGAGCCCAATGTGGGGCTCAATCTCAGGATCCCAAGATCATGACCTGAGCCAAAATTAAGAGTTAGACACTCAATCAACTGAGCCACCAAGGCACCCCCCTAATTGAATTTTTGATACTTATTAAGGCAGTTCTTTACATTTAGACATTTTTCTCCTCCAACCAACCACTTAATGAATGGTCTTAGAAAACCCCTCAGTGGCACCTTCCTTACCCTTCCTGGAGGCCTCAGAGCCAATTTATATTTTTGGAGCCACTTGGACACAGAAAGCTGGCAGCCTTCCCTGGCAGATGGTCAGGCTGAGCACACCTTCCACAAGTATATTCTTTATTTTTTCTCTTTCTTTTCCAAAAACTCCAATCAAAGAAACTGAAATTCAAAGCAAAATCAAGGACACCTTGATTGAAATAAGATTAGAAGAAAAGCCTCCAATCTAGAGCTGCTTTTTTTTAGCAGAATCTTTTTTATCATCTGATAAGTCAGATTGTTCAGTCATTGCAGGTTTATATTGGGATGGAATAATATTCTATCTTTCTGGATGTAAAAAAAACTAAAGAAAGAAAAAAGAGGTGGAGGGATAGATTAATCAGTCTTAGAAGACCAAAAATATACTTTGAGAGGTGACCAATATTTCAAGGAGCCACTTCTTTCATAGCTACTTAACAAACAGCCTTTGGTATTAGGCTCCAAAAGCCTCCCCTCTATTGGCAGAGTTTCCCCAGCTGAGAGCTTTCTCCTTTGGCAGATTTGAGGGTTTGTGCCTCTCACTGCCACTACTGATGCTGTTCTCTAAGGGTTCCTGTAGGGTCCTGCCACGGTTGTCTGCTGCCAAAGTCCCAGTGTAGATATCAGAAAAGAGTCATTAAAGCACCTAATTTGGGGTGAATCTCATTGTCAATTATACTAATGTACCACTACAGTGGTGACTTTCCGATTGGAAGCTTGAGTGGTACTAGATCTACTAACCTTACCTCCAAGCTCCAAGGGTTATGATAAATACCCTACGTGTGATCCTATCCACTCTCCACAGGGAGACTGGGTTCTAGATCATAACCCCAAATTACTATCATGAAATTCATCCCTTATTCTTCCTCTTCCTTTCTCTAATCAGAACTTTAATTATTATTATTATTATTTTGCTTTTTTGAACAGGCAAATTTGTTTAAGTAAGTTTTCTTTTTAAAAATTTTTTTTATTGTGTTACATTAGTCACCATAAAATACATCATTACTTTTTTGATGCAGTGTTCCAAGATTCATTGTTTATGTACAACACCCAGTGCTCCATGCAATACATGCTTCTTGGCACTTCAGTCCCCACATGATCAGTTTGGTGTTTGTTTGTTTTTAAATTTTTTATTTAAATTCAATTTAGTTAACATATACTGTATTATTGGTTTCCGGGGTAGAATTTAGTGATTTATCAGTTGCATAAGATATCCAGTTCTCATTTATCAGCTTTATTTTTAATAACTAAGCCTGACCGATAACTTCCTTGAAGGATAGAAAAAAAATAAGTAGAAACCTAATGACTTAAAGGGGTTAGTGTCAGCTGGAACACTCAAAATCACCTGCTACAGTTACAGAAACTCCTTCAGGTCCAAAGAGCCCAAGTCATAAAAGCAATATCTTTGGACCTCATTTTCCTCATGTGCAAAATGAGGAGTGAACCACATAATTTTTGGGTTTTCTCCCACTTCTAACACCCCAAGAGTGAGCATATTACAGAAGTTTTAAATTAGGATTTTAGGGTCTCCTATTTGCTTAAATCAAATACCCCACTTCCAAATCCATTCTTGATGATGTCTCCTGTATCAGGAAATGGTTCTTTATTAATTTGGTAGATAACTATTAAATGCTTATTGTGGACCAGGTACTCTTACGGGTACTGAAAGTGCAAAGGCTCTGTCCTTAAGAAGCTGTGGTCTAGTTAATGGATGCCTTCATCCTTCTTTCTTCTTCCATCTCCTGGGGGTAATAAATTATTATTATTTACCCATCTCTCTCATCATCCTTTCTCTGTCTCCTTTGATGGTTCCTCTTTCTCCTTGTAGTTCTAATGAATCCCAAGGATTAGTCATCCCTCTATCCTGATTTCCCTCCACCTTCCCCTAGAGGGCTCTCCCAATGGCCACATAGCATACACTTTCAAAAATGCTCATTTTCTTGACTACTTTAACCTTTTGGCCTTAAGCCATTCTGTCACACCAACATGCCAGGGCAGTAATCCAAGGCACAGACACTGTAGTTCTATTTATCTACCAAGAAAATTAATCACTTCTGCCTAAATCTGCTCTGGGCATTTCTACCTCATTCCCAGTTCTTGGTTTTGTCTCCATTTTTGGATCTTCTCTTGTCTTTCACATTGCTCACTGAACTTGGTTTCTATGAGTTTCCTTGGGCTGCTGTAACAAGTTACCACAAACTATGTGGCTTAACACAACAGAAATTTATTCTCTCACAGTTCTAGAGACCCAAAGTCTAAAACAAAGGTGTCAGTAGGGTCTGTTCCCTCCAAAAGCTCTTGGGAAGAATTCTTTCTTGCCTCTTCTAACTTCTGATGGTTGTTGGCAATGCTTGGCACTCCTTGGTCTTTACATGCACATTGAATCTCTGCTTCGATTTTCATATGGCCTTGTCCCCTGTGTCTCTATCTCCCTCTTCTTATAAGGACATAGGATTTAGGGCCCACCCTAATCCAATATGACTTCATCTTAATCTGCAGAGACTCTGTGTGTGTGTGTGTGTGTGTGTGTGTGTGTATCCTACTGGTTCTGTTTTTCTGGTGGATTCTTTACTAATATAGCATGTAAAGAACATTAATTGAAAGAATAAACTGAATGTAAAAATGAACAAATAAGCCTTCTAGAGCTATGCACTGATTTCATTTTCCCAGCTTTACTATATTCTGCCTTTCACCAACAGATCAATCTTCCTTTAACACCAGTTTTATCACTTTATTCATCTTCTAAGACATTGACTTTAAACTTTTTTTTTTTAATTTTTTTATTATTTGGTCTCTTTTTCTTTCTTACTCTCTTAACTTACCATTTTTGAAAGCTAGACTCAAACCCGTTTCCACCATGTCAGTCCTCATTTACCCAACCTGCTTCTCTGTGGGCAACATTTTATCTCTACTGAAAAAGTTAGTTTTGCTCCAGGGAGATGGAGCAGATGTGCTCCATCCATATTCTTCCTGACAAGTACAACTAAAAATCCTGAATAAATAAATAAATATATATATATATATATTTTATTCTATATATAAAATTAATGGAAGAAGACTTTGAAAATTAGAAAGAAAAAGGTAGAACAGTTTAAGACTTAGGGGCACAATGAACAACACAGTGGTGAGTTCCCTGGTTTTTCTTTTTTGTCTCATATATCTCTAACTTGGAGCTGAAAAAGGAATCAACTCAGAAATGTCAAATAGGCAGAAAAAAAAAAAAAGCCCCAACAAAAGCCTATATCCAAAGGGTTGTTTATCCAAAGGACCAAGAAAGGGGAAACCTGGCAAGCCAGAAAACTTTCAGACAATAACAACTCTACTCCAGCCAAACACCACAGAAAACACTATGTCTTCACTCCCACTCATGCCAGCAAAAGCAAAAGGGGGAGCCTAGACTTCCACACTTGTTAGGCATTAATAAGACACTCAGTACTCACTCTCAGTAGGGTGTGTCAGAGAAGGCCAAGTAGGTAAGTAGGGAGCCTGGGCTTCTATCCCTCTTTCTTTCCCTGGAGCCATCTCAGAGGAGGCCTAGAAGAGATTCAGGGCTTTCAACATCACTCAGTGGTAATGAGGATACTCCTATTGCAGTGAACACATGAAAATCAAAACTGAAAAAACGATGTCATTTACATTTGCTCAAAAAAAAAAAAAGAGATAAATACTGGGAATTGGGGGCAGATGGCAGAGTAGGAGGACACTAAGCTCACCTTGTCCCATGGGTACAACTAGATAACACCCACTTCAGTGTAAATAACCCAGAAAATGACCCCAAGACTGGCAGAACAAACTCCACAGCTAAATGTAGAGAGGAGGTCACACTGAAGAGGGTAGGAAGGGCAGACCTGCAGGACTGTCCATGGAGGGAACAATCCAGGGGCATGGAGAGGGGAGAGAAACAGACTCACACTGGGATAACTCCATGGAAAATACGAATCCCCTAACATGTAGCTTTGAAAACCAAAAGGGCTGAATTTTGTGAGTTCTTACAACCAGTGGGATTTAAAACCTGGAATTTAAAAAAATCAGTGAGCTCAGCTCTGGGACAGCTGGGAGAATAAGAGGAAATTGAGTCCCTGCCCTCAGTGAGACAGCACAACAAGCAGCCTGCAGAGATGATCACAGAAGCAGCAGTTTGAAGAATGCTTGCAGCATATGGGAGGGAGAGTATTTTACTAATCTCATAGTATGTCCTGGGGAGACAAAGATGTTGGGAGATTCCTCTAGGATCAAAGGAGCTGGCAGGCACCATTTCCTTCTCAAGCCCCTCAAATAAACACAGGGCTACTTGTGGAATCAGTGCAACTCTGAGTTATTTACCAGGTTCCACCAGTTCCTCACTGCACTGCAGAGCACTACAGAACCTCTTCATAATGCCACTACTTTCAAGTGCAGGAGATGTAGCTGACTTTCCTAACACACAGAAGCAGACACAGAAAGTTAGACAAAATGAGGAGACAGAGGAATATGTACCAAATGAAAAAACAAGACAAAATCACATCAAGAGACCTACACAAAACAACATAAGTAATATGCCTGACAGAGAACTGAAAGCAATGCTTATAAAGATCCTCACTGGACTTGAGATAAAGGTGGAAGACTTCAGTGAGACCCTTAACAAACAGATAAAAAAAAAAAAAAGAAAGCAATCAAAGATGAAGAACACATTAAGTGAAATTAAAAATACATGAGATGGAATTAAAAGTAAACTAGACAAGGCAGAAGAACAAATCAGCAACCTGGAGGACAGAGGAACAGAAAGTAATCAAGCTGAGCAGGTGATGAAAGAAAACATAATTATGCAAAATCCGAATAGACTTAGGGAACTCAGTGACACCATCAAGTGTAATAACATTCGCATTATAGGTATCCCAGCAGGAGAAGAGAAAGAAAAGGGGGCAGAAAATTGATTTGCAGAAATATTAGCTGAAAACTTCCTGACTCTGGGGAAGGAAACTAAAATCCAGATCCAGGAGGCACAGAGATTCCCCCATCAAAATCAACCCAAGGAGGTCTACACCAAGACATACAGTAATTAAAATGGCAAAAAGTAGTGATACAGAGAGAATTTTAAAAGCAACAAGAGAGAAAAAGGCAGTTACATACAAGGGAACCCCTATAAGCCTATCAGCAGATTTTTCAGCAGGCCAGAGAGCATGGCATGATATATTCAAACTGCCGAAAGGAAAATATCTGCAGCCAAGAATACTCTATCTGACAAGCCTATCATTCAGAATAACAGGAGAGATGAAGAGTTTCCCAGACAAACCAAAGTTAAAGGAATTCATGACCATTAAACCAGCCCTAGAAGAAACGTTAAAGGAGACTCTTTGAGTGGAAAGAAAAGAACATAAGGAAGAGCATGAAAAGTAGGAAGCACAAAGGCAGTACGAATAGGTATAACTGTAAATATCAAAGGGCTCACAAAATAAAAGAATATAAAGTATGATACCATATACCTAAAATGTGGGGAAGGGAGGCAGGGAGGCATAAAGAAAGGGTTCAAACCTAAGCGACCATCAACTTAATATAGACTACTATATGCTGAAGATGTTATATACAAACCTAATGGTAACTATAAATCAAAATCCAGTAATAGATATGCAATAAATAAAGAGAAAGGAATCCAATTACATCACTAGAGAAAGCCAACTTATCATGAGAAAAGAGACCAAGGGAAGAAAGGAATAAAGAAGAACGACAAAAACAATCATAAAACAAGTAATAAAATGGCAACAAATACATACCTACGATAATTAATTTGAATGTAAATGGACTAAACACTCCACTCAAAAGACATAAGGTGATGGAATAGATAAAAAAAAATAAGACCCATCTATATGCTACCTACATGAGACTCATTTCAGACCTACATACACATGCAAATTGAAAGTGTAGGGATGGAGAAGCATTTATCATGCAAATGGATGTGAAAAGAAAACAAAGGTAGCAATACATATCTAACAAAATAGATGTTAAAACAAAGACTGTAATAAGAGGGACGCCTGGGTGGCTCAGTTGGTTAAGCGTCTGCCTTCGGCTCAGGTCATGATCCCAGGGTCTTGGGATCGAGTCCTGCATCGGGCTCCTTGCTCAGCGGGGAGCCTGCTTCTCCTTCTGCCTCTGCCTGCCACTCTGCCTGCTTGTGATCTCTCTCTCTGACAAATAAATAAATAAAATCTTTTAAAAAATTAAAAAATTAAATGCTAAAAAAAGACTGTAATAAAAGATAAAGAAGGACATTATATAATCATAAAGAGAACAATCCAACAAGAAGATATAACAATCACCCAATATAGGAACAACCAAATACATAAAACAGTTCATAACAAACGTAAAGGCAGTAATCAGTAGTAATACAATAATAGCAGGGGACTTTAATACCCCACTTACATCAATGCAGAGAACATCCAGACAGAAAGTCAACAAGGAAACAGTGGCTTTGAATGATATATTGGACCACATGGATTTAACAGATATTTCAGAACATTCCATCCTAAAACAGCAGAATACACATTCTTTTCAAGTGTACATGGAACACTCTCCAGAATAGATCACGTTATTAGGCCACAAAACTAGTCTCAACAAAGTAAAAAAGATCAAAGCATATCATCCATCTTTTCTGACCACAATGCTATGAAACTAGAATGAACCACAAGAAAAAAATCTGGAAAGAGCACAAATACATGGAGGTTAAATAACATGCTACTAAATAATGAATGGGTCAACCACAAAATCAAAGAAGAAATAAAAAATACATGGAAACATGGGGTGCCTGGATGGCTCAGTCAGTTAAGCATCTGTTTCTGCTCAGGTCATGATCCCAGGGTCCTAGGATCAAGCCCTGCATTGGCCTCCCTGCTCAGCAGGGAGCCTGCTTCTCGCTCTCCCTGAGCTGCTCCCCCTGCTTGTGCTCTCTCTCTCTGTCAAATAACAAATAAAATCTTAAAAAATATACATGGAGATAAATGAAAATCAAAACACAATGGCCCAAAATCTTTCGGATGCAGCAAAAGCAGTTCTATTTTTTTTTTTAAGATTTATTTATTTATATTAGAGAGAAAGAGAGCATGCAAATGGGGAGGAGGGGTGAAGGGAGATGGAGAGAATCTCAAGCAGACTCCCCACTGAGCACAGAGCCCGACATGGAGTTCAATCCCACATCCAGAGATCACGACTTGAGCTGAAATCAAGAGTCAGACACTCAACCAACAGAGCCACCCAGGCACCCCAGCAAAAGCAATTCTAAGAGGGAAGTTTATAGTAATACAGGCCTACCTCAAGAAGCAAGAAAAATCTGAAATAAACAACCCAACCATACATCTAACGGAGCTAGAGAAAGAAAAACAAACAACCCAAAACCAGTAGAAAGAAGAAAGCAATAGAGATTAGAGCAGAAATAAATGAAATAGAAACTAAAATATACAATAAAACAGATCAATGAAACCAGGAACTTGTTCTTTGAAAAGATCAACAAAATTGATAAACGTTTAGCCAGGCTAATCAAAAAGAGAGAGAGAGAGAGGACTCAAATAAACAAAATCAGATATGAAAGAGGAGAAATGACAACTGACATCACAGAAATACAAAGGATCATAAAGGAATAATATGAAAAGTTATATGTCAACAAATTGGACAACATAGAAGAAATGGATAAATTCCTAGAAACATATAACCTCTCAAAACTGAATCAGGAAGAAATAGATAATTTGAACAGACCAATTACTAGCATTGAAATTGAATAGGTAATAAAAAAAATTTTCGAAAAACAAAAGTCCAAGACCAGGTAACTTCACAAGTGAATTTCATCAAACATCTAAAGAAGAGCTAATACCTATTCTTCTCAAACTATTCAAAAAATAAAAGAGAAAGGAAAATTTCCAAATTCATTTTATGAGGCCACCATTACCTTGATACTAAAATCAGGTAAAGACAGTACAAAACAGAAAACTATAGGTCAATATGTCTGTTGAACATAGACGCAAAATCCTTAAGAAATATTAGCAACCCAAATTAAATAATACATTAAGAAAAATCATTCACCACAATGAAGTGGGATTTATTCCTAGGATGCAAGAATGGTTCAATATTCACAAATCAATCAACGTGATACATCACATCAATAAGAGAAAGGATAAAAACCATATGATCATTTCAATAGATGCATTATAAGCATTTGACAAAGTACAACATCCATTCCTGATAAAAAAAACCTCAACAAAGTAGGTTTAGAGGGAACATACCTCAACACAATAAAGGCCATATTTAAAAACTCACAGCAAACATCATAATAAGTAGGGAAAAGCTGAGAGATTTCTCCTATGGTCAGAAACAAAAGGATGTCCACTTTGACCACTTCTATTCACCAAAGTATTGGAAGTCCTGGCTACGGCAGTCAAACAAGAAAAATGAATAAAAGGCATCCAAATTGGTAAGGAAGAAGTAAAACTCTTACTATTTGCAGATGACATGATACTATATATACAAAACCCAAAAGACTCCACCAAAAACTACCAAAACTTCTAGATGAATTCAGCATGGTGACAGGATACAAAATTGATGTACAGAAATCTATTGCATTTCTATATACTAATAATGAAGCAGCAGAAAGAGAAATTAAGAAAACAATTCCAATTATAATCACAATAAAATTAAAAAATATTTAGGACTAAATTTAAGCAAGGAAGTGGAAGACTTGTACTTTGAAAACTATAAAACATTGACAAAATAAGTTGAAGATGGGGGTGCCTGGTGGCTCAATGGGTTAAAGCCTCTGCCTTCGGCTCAGGTCATGATCTCAGGGTCCTGGAATCGAGCCCCACATCGGGCTCTCTGCTCATCAGGGAGCCTGTTTCCCCCTCTCTCTCTGCCTGCCTCTCTGCCCACTTGTGATCTCTCTCTCTGTCAAATAAATAAAAAATATATATTTAAAAAAAAAAGTTGAAGATGATACAACAAATGGAAAGATATTTCAGGCTCATGGATTGCAAGAACCAAAATTGTTAAAATGTCCATATTACCCAAAACGATCTACAGATTTAATGCAATCCCTATCAAAATACAACAACATACTATCAAAAAAGACCCTGAATGGTCAAAACAATCTTTTCTAAAAAGACTTAAAAAAAATTTTTTTTTAAATATAGGCTCTATACCCAGCATGGGGCTTGAACTCAAGACCCCATTATCAAGAATCACATGCCCCACCAACTGAGCTAGCCAGGCACCCCAGCCAAAGCAATCTTGAAAATGAAAAGCAAAGCTGGAGGTATCACAATTCCAGATTTCAAATTATACTACAAAGCAATAGTAATCAAAACAGTGTGGTACGGGCACAAAAATAGACACATAGATCAATGGAGCAGAATAGAAAGCCCAAAAATAACCTCATGATTATATGGTCAATTAGTTTTTGACAAAGGAGGCAAGAATATCCAGTGGGAAAAAGACAGTCTCTTCAAAAAATTGTGTTGGGAAAACTGGATAGCTACATGAAAAAGAATGAAACTGGACCACTTTTCTACACCATAGACAAAAAATAAACTCAAAATGGATTAAAGACCTAAATGTGAGACCTGAAACCATAAAAATTCTAGAAAAGAGCACAGGCAGGAATTTCTCTGACATCTGCCATAATGTGGCCATTGGCTGCATTTTTCTAGATATGTCTCTGAGGCAAGAGAAACAAAAGCAAAAATAAACTATTGGGACTGCATCAAAATACAAAGCTTCAGCACTGAAAAAATAAAATTAAACTAAAAAAAAGAAAAGAAAAAAAAAAAGCTTCAGCACAGAAAGGAAACAATCAACAAAACTAAAAGACAACCTCCTGAATGGGATAAGATATTTGCAAATGACATGTCTGATAAAGGGTTACTATCCAAAATATATATTTATACAATTCAACATCAAAAAACCCACAAATAATCCAGTGAAAAACTGGGCAGAACACATAAGCACACATTTCTCCAAAGAAGACATATAGATGGCTAACAAACACATGAAAATCACTCATCTTCACGGAAATACAAATCAAAACCACAATGAGATATCACTTCACACCTGTCAGAATGGCTAAAATAAAAAACACAAGAAATAACAAGTGTTGGTGAGGATGTGGGAAAAAAATGAATCCTTGTGCACTGTTGGTGGGAATGTAAAGTAGTGTAGTCACTGTGGAAAACAGTATGGAGTTTCCTCAAAAAGTTAAAAATTGAACTATGATCCAGTAATCACATTACTGGGTATTTATCAAAAAATACAAAAATACTAACTCAAAGGGATACATGCACACTTATGTTTATTGCAGCATTATTTACAATAGCCAAATTATGGAAGCAGCCCAAGTGTCCATTGATAGATGAATGGATAAAAAAAGATGTCTTTTTATCTTCTTTTATTGAATCATAAAAAAGAAGGAAATCTTGTCATTTGCAATGACATGGATGAAGCTAGAGAGTATAATGCTAACCGAAATAAGTCAGTCAGAGAAGGACAAATACCATGAGTTCACTCATATGTGGAATTTAAGAAACAAAACAAATAAGCAAAGAAAAAGAGAGACAGGCAGACAGACCAGGAAACAGACTTAAAAACGGAGAACAAACTGATGGTTGCCAGAGGGGAGGGGGGTTGGGGGATGGATGAAACAGTTGACGGGGATTAAGGAGTGCACTTTTCATTATGAGCACAGGATGATGTATGGAATTGTTGAATCACTATATTGTACACCTGAAACTAATATAACACTGTGTGTTAACCACACTGAAATTGAAGTAAATAAAAAAAGAAATACTTATATAGATGTAAATCTAGCAAAAGGTATGTAAAGAGATACCATGTTCGTGGAATAGAAGACTCACCATTAACAGAGATGTCAATTCTGTCCTGTTGATTCACATCTTTAACACAATTCCTATCAAAATCCCAGCAAGATTTTTTTTAGATAAAGACAAAATAATTCCAAAATTTATATGAACTGGTGAAGGAACTAGAATAGCTAAAACAACTTTGAAAAAGAATAAAGTGAGGGAAACAATTTACCCAATTTCAAGACTTAGTATATTACTACAATAATCAAGACTATATGATATTGGAAGCAGGATAACACATAGATCAATGGAACAGGATACAGAATCCAAACAGATGTATATAAATATGCACCTAATTGTTGATGCATATTTAACAAAATAATTGTTTCATGACAAAGGTATATAAATAGTTCGATGGAAGAAAGATAGCCTTTTCAAAAAAATTGTGCAAAAAATAAGAAAAGAAAGAAAAAAAGAAAGAAATTTGACTTCTCATTCTTTATACAAAAAGTAACTCCAAATGGATAATGGACTTACATGTACAATGTAAAACTATAAATCTTCTAGAAAAAAGCATAAGCGAAAATCCTTGGCATCTAGGGCATGACAAAAAGTTCTTAGACTTGACACCAAAAATATGAACTGTAACCGTCCCTCAGAATAATATACTGCTGAAAATATAACTATGAGGAGTTGTGCTGGTCATGCAAGCATGCTTAAAGATAACCTTGAGAAAAACATATACTCGCAGCAGGCCTCAGGTGGAGGGGATGCCCAGCTCGCTCAGGGCTGAACATCGCCTGCTTCCCTTTTTCAGTTATCTCCGCTGCCTCCGAGAGAGCTTGGTGATGGGGTTATCCATTCAAGTGCTAAGTGCGCTTACTCTACAATGAATTCCATGCTGATTGAGCAGGCACACCCTTCTCTTCTTCTTGTTTAATCTATAAGACTCAATTTATGACTCACATTCCTTCTTGTTTACCCACAAACAATGTATAATCTTCTTCTCCTTTGTTGATTGTTATCTTGTATCTAATAAAATGGGATTAAGGAGTTGTTCAGGCAGCAGTCTTCTCAACTGCTGACCCCTGCTCCCAATCTCTCTTGCAGCTGACTTGTTTGTGCCTCATTCTTCTCCCATGCGCCGTCAGGAAGCAGCAATGAACTATATATAAAAATAAATTGACTTCATCAAAATTTAAGATTTTACTCTGTGAAAGACCCTGGTAAGAGAATAAAGCTATAGACTGAGAAAAAATATTTGCAGACCATGTATCTGAACAAAGCACTAGATTTTAGAATATGGAAAGCACTCTCAAAACTCAAAAGTAAAAAAGGAAATGGTATATTTAGAACATCAGCAAAGACATGAAGAGAGTTCTCACCAAATAATAATACACAAGTGGCAAATAAACACATGAAAAGGTGTTCAACATCATTTGCCATTAGAGAAATACAAATAATAACTACAGTGAGATATCACTACACACCTATAGGAATGGCTAACATAAAAAGTTGTGACAACATCAAATACTGGTGAGGAGAGGGAAAAACAGGGAAAAATAGATTACACATACATTGTTGATGAGAATGTAGAGTGGTAGAGCTCCTCTGGAAAACAATTCATCAGTTTCTTAAAAAAACAAAATGCATAGCTACCATACAACTAAGTAATTGAACTCCTGGGTATTTATCTCAGAGAAATGAAAAGAATGTTTACAAAAAATGCTTATACGAGAATGTTTATAGCAATTTTATGTATAATAGCCCCAAACTGGAAACAACCCGAATGTCCTTCAACAGGTGAATGGTTGTTTTTGTTTTTGTTTTTTTAAAGATTTTTATTTATTTATTTGACACAGAGAGACACAGTGAGAGAGGGAACACAAGCAGGGGGAGTGGGAGAGGGAGAAGCAGACTTCCTGCAGAGCAGAGAGCCCAATGTGGGACTCAATCCCAGGAACCTGGGATCATGACCTGAGCCAAAGGCAGACGCTTAACGACTGAGCCAGGCAGGTGCCCCTGAATGGTTAAACAAACTGTGATAATCTATGCCACGGAATACTATTCAGTAATAAAAAGAACAAACTATTGGTACACATAACAACTCGGATGAAGCACCAGAGACTTGTGATGAGTGAAAAAACCCAATCCCACATTGTTACATATAATGATTCCATTGAAGTGACATAGTCATAGAAATGGATTATTGATCAATGTTTGCCAGAGGTTAGGAAGGGGGTGACATAAGGAGGAAAATGGGTATGTCTATAAAAGATAACTTGGGGAAGAAATTATAGGATACCATGTGGTGTCAAAATTGAGGATCTGAGGTTTCTGTTCATGGAAATGATGGAAATGTTTTATATCTTGACTGTATCAATGTCAATATCCTGGGTGTGGTACTGAACTATTTGTAAGATATCACCATTGGGAAGAAACTGCGTAAAGAGCACTTCTAACAAATGTATGTGAATCTATGTGAATTTATTTCAAAATTAAAAGTTTAATTTTTAAAAGTTATCATATATTATGATTCTCTTCCATATTGTTTACTGTTTATTCCAAGGGAGATCATCTTGGTCCCCTAATAGATTCTAAACAATTCAGAGTAGGGACTATCTTATTAATCTTACCTCTGCCATGGTGTTTGGCACAAATCAGGCATTCAGACAGCATTCACTGAGTGAATGAATATTGTTAATCGAATTCTCCTCCGTGCCTAAAGGAGGCACAAATCAATATATACATATGGCTTGAGCTCCTCTGTCAAGGCAGATGGAGGGAATCTGGGGGATATACTTTTTGCACTGCCCCAAACATCCTTGCAATTTCTCCCAAGGATAAGATATAGGAATTAAAGCAACGCAGAGTGGTCACATTAACGATGCCCAGACAAAACCTACTTCTAATGCTCCCCACCCCATTAAAATGTTGAAGGAAGAGAAAATGAGATAGGGTAAATATATTAGTAATCTTTCTCCTGCTTAGAGAAGCAGAGGGGGAAGTTCTTGCATAGAATAACACAGCAGAAAAGTTTATATGAACCCAATTTTCCAACTTGGACCAGGAAGTAACCAAGTAGGAATTTCTCAGTTACCTCTCATCATATTGTTGCTGCAGCTTCTGAATAAAGTGATCATGGACACTGCACGCTTCCTTGATTTGATGCAGACCCTTAAAGGGGTTAACTGAGCTGGATATAAACTAGAACATTTTTAGGACGTAATTAATAATTTACCTTCTTCTTTTTTTTTTTTAAATATTTTATTTCTTTATTTGACACAGAGAGAAATAAAAGAAATAAAATCTAACCAAGTTGAAATCAAAAAAGATATTAATGAGGTGCAATAAAAAATGGAGGCTCTTATTGCTAGGATAAATGAGGCAGAAGAGAGATTTAGTGATATAAAAGACCAAATGATGGAGAATAAAGAAGCTGAGGAAAAGAGAGATAAACAACTACTGGACCACGAGGGGAGAATTTGAGACAAGTGATACCATAAGACAAAATAATATTAGAATAATTGGGATCCCTGAAGAAGAAGAAAGAGAGAGAGGAGCAGAAGGTATATTGGAGCAAATTATAGCAAAGAATTTCCCTAATTTGGTGAAGGGAACAACAATCAAAATCGAGGAGGCACAGAGAACCTCCATCGAAATCAATAAAAATAGGTCAATGCCCCATCATCTAATAGTAAAACTTACAAGTCTCAGTGACAAAGAGAAAATCCTGAAAGCAGCTCGGGACAAGAGGTCTGTAACATACAATGATAAAAATATTAGCTTGGCAGGAGACCTATCCACAGAGACCCGGCAGGCCGGAAAGGACTGGTATGATATATTCAGAGCACTAAATGAGAAAAATATGCAGCCAAGATTACTATATCTAGCTAGGCTGTCATTGAAAATAGAGGGAGAGATAAAAAAGCTTCCAGGACAAACAAAAACTAAAAGAATATGCAAACACCAAACCAGCCCTACAGGAAATATTGAAAGGGTTCCTCTAAGCAAAGAGAGACTAAAAGTAACAGACTAGAAAGGAACAGAGACAATATACAGTAACAGTCACCTTACAGGCAATACAATGGCACTAAATTCATATCTTTCAATAGTTACCCTGAATGTAAATGGGCTAAATGCCCCAATCAAAAGACACAGAGTATCAGAATGGATAAAAAAAACAAGACCCATCAATATGCTGTCTGCAAGAAACTCATTTTAGACCCAAAGACACCTCCAGATTTAAAGTGAGGGGTGGAAAACCATTTACCATGCTAATGGACATCAAAAGAAAGCTGGGGTGGCAATCTTTACATCAGATAAATTAG
>CM052895.1:74745877-74780969 GCA_028534135.1 Potos flavus | reverse complement strand
TACCATGCTAATGGACATCAAAAGAAAGCTGGGGTGGCAATCTTTACATCAGATAAATTAGATTTTAAGCCAAAGACTATAATATGAGATGAGGAAGGACACTATATCATACTTAAAGGGACTGTCCAACAAGAAGATCTAACAATTGTAAATATCTATGCCCCTAACATGGGAGCAGCCAATTATATAAACCAATTAATAACAAAATCAAAGAAATACATTGACAATAATACAACAACAGTAGGGGACTTTAATACCCCCCTCACTGAAATGAACAGATCATCTAAGCAAAAGATCAACAAGGAAATAAAGGCTTTAAATGACACACTGGACCAGATGGACATCACAGATATATTCAGAACATTCCATCCCAAATCAACAGAATATACATTCTTCTCTAGTGCACATGGAACATGCTCCAGAATAGATCACATCCTGGATCACAAATCAGGTCTCAACTGGTACCAAAAGATTGGGATCATTCCCTGAATATTTTCAGACTATAATGCTTTGAAACTAGAACTCAACCATAAGAGGAAAGTTGGAAAGATCAAATACATGGAGGCAAAAGAGCATCCTACTAAAGAATGAACGGGTTAACCAGGAAATTAAAGAAGAATTTAAAAATTCATGGAAACAAATGAAAATGAAAGCACAACTGTTCAAAATCTTTGGGACACAGCAAAGGTGGTCCTGAGAGGAAAGTATATAACAATACAAGCCTTTCTCAAGAAACAAGAAAGGTCTCAAGTACACGACCTAACCCTACACCTAGAGGAGCTGGAGAAAGAACAGTAAAGAAAGCCTAAACCCATCAGGAGAAGAGAAATAATAAAGATCAGAGCAGAAATCAATGAAATAGAAACCAAAAGAACAGTAAAACAAATCGATGAAACTAGGAGCTGGTTCTTTGAAAGAATTAATAAGATTGACAACCTCCTGGCCAGACTTATCTAAAAGAAAAGAGAAAGGAACCAAATTAATAAAATCATGAATGAAAGAGGAGAGATCACAACCAACACCAAAGAAATACAAACCATTATAAGAACATGTTATGAGCAAATATACACTAGCAAATTTGACAGTCTGGAAGAAATGGATGCATTCCTAGAGACATATAAACTACCAAAATTGAACCAGGAAGAAATAGAAAACCTGAACAGACTCATAAGAGGGGGATGGGTTATGGACATTGGGGAGGGTATGTGCTATGGTGAGTGCTCTGAATTGTGTAAGACTGATGATTCACAGACCTGTACCCCTGAAACAAATAATACATTATATGTTAATTAAAAAAAAAAAAAGAATTAAGAGAGGGCCACTTGACAGGAGCTGTGACCTTTCATAGGCCCATGGCAACCCAATAGAAAGAGATCTTGGGGGAAAAGATAGCCTAATCTCATTCTGCTTTTTCCCTGTGTCCTTTTGCAGGTTTCTTCCATTGGCCAAACCCAATAGAAAGCTAGAGAGCAAGGGACTCATTGAAACCATGTATACAGATCAGCTTCCCAGAGTACAGAGCAGGGCTGAGGTGAATAGAGAGTAGTTCTGGGGTGGGGGTGGGAGGTAAATGAAAGAAAACCAATACAGAAGGTTAGTTATTTTATAGTGAAATTCTATTGCAACAACAGCAAAAGCAACAAAATAAAACAATGAAACAAAATGAACTCAAGATTTGTTGACAACTTGTCCCTAACTGGCCTCCAAGACTAATTTACCTTGGAAAAGGATGGTGCAAAAGCTGAGAAGCCTTTAGAAAGAGCATTCTTCTAAATGCTCGTGTCAGAAGTGGCCATGAGAGACAGTCTACAGGGAATGCCTCCTTCAAAATGTATAACTAGGAGGCAAAGGGAGAAAAACAAAGGGGATTTCCCCAGAGGGCAGAGCCAGGGTCTGAGGTGGGAAATTCTATTGCCTATCCAGAGGGGCCTCATTCTTCCTGTCTACCTGGGTGTAATATGGGCTGTGTGTTTCACATCAACCTTTCTAAATGAGAGTTTTTGTTGTTTCTTCTCTCTTCATGGTACCAGGTGTATTTGAAACAGGTATCTTTATTTTTAAAATTAAGTTTGCCAGGCCACATGTAACCACAGAATGGTTCAACCACAACCCAGAATGGTTCAAGAGAAGCAGATATCACCCAGAGACACTGGACTCTGATCTAGATGTAATAAATCGAGTTGTATTCCTTGGGGGAAGAAGTAAATGTATTCCACATGAACACAAATATATGAGAATAAGAAAAGGTATGAAAATTGTGTAGTCAGAGGGGCAGATTGTGGGGGCCACTATGGATGGCCTACCCAAGAGCTTTTCATCAACCTCTTTTTTCTTGCCTTTCTCTATTAGAGAGATTGAAAAGCTAAAATACATACTTTCCAGATTCCCTTGCAACTATATAAAAAAACACAGTTGTGGCTACTGAAATATTGAAAGAAGTCTCTAAGATAGGTTACTGTGCTTCTTTCTCCATAGAATGTAAACATGATACCTAAAGTTGGAGCAGTCATCTTATGACCATCAGGATGGATTCTGCATAGGAACTATGATAGAGCAAAGTGATAGATGAAACCTGTTTTCCTGATTATTACTGAACAAGACCTTCAGCCAATGTAATCATAATTATTATAGACTTATACAATGATGTTGGTTGGCTTTTTTTTTTTTATAGTTCTTTAAAAGTTATACCATTTTTGGATGAAGACTCCTTTTGCTGCTGTTGTTGTTTTAATTAATTAATTTATTTTAGAGAGAGAGTGCGAGAGCGGGGGAAGGGGTAGAGGGAGAGAGAGAGAGAGTACTCAAGCAGACTCCCTGCTGAGCATGGAGCCTGACGTGGGCTCAATCTCAGGACCTTGAGGTCATGACCTGAGCCGAAACCAAGAGTCCAATGCTCAAATGACTGAGCCACTCAGGTGCCCCTCCTTTTGTTGTATTTATTATCTTCATGACTTGTTCACCCCCAAAAATACTAAGTAGATGTGGTATAAGAAGTGACATTTTGACATTATGGTTTCAGGCAAAGACACACTCAGATAAATCATGGTGACACAATTGTTAGTCAGAAAATATTATGTAGACCAAATATGAATTGTGTACCATAGTGAAAAGCTTAAATTCATTAAAATATGTAAAGCAGGGGCGCCTGGGTGGGTCAGTGGGTTAAAGCCTCTGCCTTCAGCTCAGGTCATGATCTCAAGGTCCCGGGATCGAGCCCCACATCGGGCTCTCTACTCAGCGGGGAGCCTGCTTCCCCCTCTCTCACTGCCTGCCTCCCCGCCTACTTTTGATCTCTCTGTCTCTCTGTCAAATAAATAAATAAAATCTTAAAAAAAAAATATGTAAAGCATTTAGAACAGGGCCTTTCACATAACACAAGCATAACTAGCTTCATGACCGTGGATCTAGAGTCACATAGGGCTCAGTGCTTACAAACATTCCATGCTTGGTTTAATGCTCTGCTGCCATCTTAAAATCCTTAATAATTTTATCTTTGAACATACGTACTGTAAATAAACACTGATAGAACAATACAGCATGCACAGAAGTGGAGAATATACATGCAATATGTGTTTCCTCCATTCTTTGCTGTGTCATTTGCAGATAGTGTCTGCAATGGTCCATGGGCACAGATATGGTCCATAGGTCTGGTGGACCCACTAGTGTGGGAATTGAACAAGACTCAAAGCAAGAACAAAGTAAACATGTTACATCTGTAACTGAGTAAATGATGACATTGATAGCCCCAGAAGGCCATGCTTTCTGTTTGAACCAGAACTTGTTTTAAATGCAGAAGGAAGGCAATGTCATTCTAAGAAATATACACAACTAAGGAAACCTAGCATATCTTTCCCACTTCCCTTAGTAGCCAACCACCTACATTAAAAATTATGACATAGAAAGAAAAAGTTAGGGCAACCCATAGTTCCATTTCCTTTCCATCCTTCTTCCCTCAGAAGTAAGCCAAAGGTAAAGAATGTTGATGGAATACACACATAACAAGAAGCAAAAGAAAGTTATTTCCATGCTGTGTTTCTACTGTTCTGGGAAGACTAAAATGCATATGCATGTATGAGCTGCAAAGTACAAATTTGTAATTTCAGTGATTCTATATAAAAGTTAAATGTATCTGCATTTAAAACTGGCATCACATAATATAAAAATGAATGGTAAAATTCATGCTAATAGTTTAAAAATTTGAGTTTTCTTTACATAGAATGACATTAAATAGGAAATTAAAAACAGGACAAGTTGAGAGATAGTGGAAGGAAAAAAAAGGCTTTATATTTTAGTATCTTTAATGGCACTTTTTTTTTTAAACAAGGACCCCTGCATTTTCATTTCATACTGGACTCTGAAAATTATATAGTTGACCCTAAATATGATGTACATTTATGCATAATAAGCTAGCTATAATAAACACTAATTATAATTATTTTTTATTTATTCGACAGAGAGTGAGAGATCACAAGTAGGCAGAGAGGCAGGCAGAGAGAGAGGGGGAAGCAGGCTCCCCGCTGAGCAGAGAGCCCAATGCGGGGCTTGATCCCAGGACCCTGAGATCATGACCTGAGCCGAAGGCAGAGGCTTTAACCCACTGAGCCACCCAGGCACTCCAATAAACACTAATTAGACATCTAATTATTGATAATTCTCCAATAAATGGTCCTTTAATAGAGGGGGAAGGAAACACAACTTTGCTAAAAGAGCCTATTCTACTTACAGTGCATAATTTAGCTAAAGATCCATTTCCTATAATATCTGGGGGAAAAAAACAAATTTTCTTTCCAGTGTAACACTGGTGCAAGAAAAAGCAGAGAGGCAAGAGCCATAGTTTGGGATACTATGGATCTTGGAAGAACCTTGATTCCCTGAGCCCTTCCAAGCCACTCCTGCTCTGTGCAAAAGAGACAATTACACTCACTGTGAATGGATGTGGCTGCAGAGATGGGGCAGATGAATGGTTGACAGTCAACCTCAGCCTATTGTTTTATATTACCCTGAGGCAGAGGCCAATGGGGTACCATGAAACTGGCACTGGCACCCAGGTCTGTTGGTAGGATAAAGAATTTCAAAGGCCAGATTCCATATCCAAAGTCTATGACTCAGATGGATCTAAGGCACTGGTTCATAGCCCATGAAATTGAAGCCTACTCAGTTACATGATCAGAAAACCCATTAAGCATAGCTCTTAACCTCATGGAGCCTCCAGAATTCACAACAATAGTGTTCTCAGAAAAAGGTAGAGCCACCTGAACAGTCCAGTTACTGTCGTAGTTGTAGTTATTAGACAAGGGAGATCTTCAGAAAGCAGAATCAATGATCATGGAGATTGGTGAGCAAAGGAGATGTACCCTCCAAGATCAGAACTGGGGCAGTTGGCAGGTGGACTAAGGACTGCCTGGGCATGGAGTCTTTTCCATTCCTGTCCAGCAGGAGAGAATCCCTGCTATGGTCTAGGGACAATTGTATTCTCTCCTTTCCCAAATGGCAGTTGTTATTGAAGTTATTCTCTTCTCTTTTCATTAATTTTTATTGGGTTGTTTGACTCAGCTAAATATGAAGAGCTACATTTGGAAGGAAACTGGATATCACCCAGAGAAGCTGAGTGTCACCTGTGCTGCCCTTTTCTGAGTCCTTGGTGTTCTGAAGGCATGCCGTGGTCTGTGCCTATTTGGGCAGAGGAGGCCTCCAGCTTATCTGGGCACAGAAGCTGCACTGCCCACTTCCTCATGCCTCATAGTGTCACACAGAGTCCCTTCGGAAAATAGCTCCTTCAGCCTCCACCTGTGGCCACTCTTTCTGGATGCTCAAGCCCAGGTCTATGAGGCTGGCCAAGCCAAGAGAACATCACTGAAATTTGACCATGTGCTCCCACATCTCCTTCCCTCCAGGGCTTGGGCACCCTGCCAATCCTCCAGCAGTCCTGCCCTACCAGTTCAGCAGACAAGCCTGGTCCTGTCTGAATCTTGGTTAAGAGTCACTGCAGAAAACAGATGGACCCAATCATTCACACAGTCTTTTTAAGCAGAAGGATGGTGAAGTAATTGAGCAGAGAACCGGAAGTACCTGAAATTGACTTGCCATTTGATTTCAGGGTAATCCATTGGAATCAAGCAGAGACAGCAGAGGAAAATTATTTCTTGAGTGAGGGGTATTGGGCATAATGGAAAACAGGATTTTTCTTATTTTCAGCTGAGGCCACAAAGTCGAGAATAGTAGACGGCAAGTACCCTCCATATTCCAAAGACAGGTGCTGGACCATCTCAATAGGACTTACTAAGAGGTGACTCAAAACTGGCTCTGCTACCTCTTCTAGGTTTAGTGAAGGATTGAGAAGGAGGATTTCTTCGTCTGGTAGGTGTTGAGCTCTGTGGTATGGCTCCTTCCCTCCTGGGGGAAGAGAGTTCATGCTACCCTCTCCTACTTCAAGCCAAGTGAGGGGGTTCTGTAAGCACTTCTGAAGCAAAGATGCTGGAATGGAGTGTGGTGAGGGGTTCATGGGAGATTGTGGCACATGACTCCCAGAGGTTGAAGGATCTAGGGACTGACTCCTGCCTAGAAACTTCTGAGGTTCAAGGTTCTCTGGACCTGCTCCTGAAGCAGGGCACTGTGAGCAGCCACAGTTGAAGTGATGGTGGCTGTACTTGCTCGAGATGCGGGAGATTCCCTGGGCCAGAGCGGCCCTTGTGGCTATACCACTGGAAACAAGATCTGGAGTGGTAGGACTAAGCAGCCATCTGGGGAGTGACTTGCCTATGTCAAAGCACATAAAATGACGGGTATATCTGAGAGCAAAGTCCCCAAAGAACCCCCAAAAGAGAAAGAGCCAGCTTTAGTGCATCTGCCATGCGGGGTTTACTAACACCGGGTTACAACAGCACCCATCAGGTCGGGCCCATGTGCCCCCTTCCCTATCCTCTCCCTGCCATCTTCTCCCACCTTGGAAGAACCAAAAGGTGCACAGTGAGTGGGAGAGGAAAAGTGGTGAAGCCACGGAGGGAAATTGTGAATAGGAGAGTAGACCATGCCCCTTCCCCACTGCAGGTCTGTGGACGGTGGTAGGGAGAAGCTGGAGATCCAAGTTGTCATTTTTATCACACAGGACTCATTAATACTGTGCCTGAAAATACAACCTTTTAATATCTGAAAGGGACTGCAAAACTATGTGATCTGCTTAAACTCTTATCCAGGGGCTGAGAAGGGAGAGCCAATAGAGGACATATCCGAAGATCAAAGTGGGAGAAAAATGAAGGTGCTTCCTATCTGTACCCTGTGGGGTCCAATGCATTCTAGAAGCCTGTTACGTCTGAGATGCTAGAGAGAAACTGGAAGATGTAGTTAACAAGTATGGATTACAAGTAAATGCCTCACTAGAGAAAATATGAGTTGATGTTTGCAGGGCTGTATTTCACTATTAAAATTATAGCATTTGACTGGGAGACATCAAACGTGGACTCTTCTCATAGTTTCTGTCAGTGACAACCAAAATTATTTCCCCACCTTGGTAATTCATTTCTTTGGGAGAAAAAAAAATCTGAGGACTTGCTTTTTTATATTAACATTCTATCATAACTATTTCCCATATATTTTTCATTTTCTCCTGAGTGTAGTTTTAAATGACTTTATAACAACATCCTATAAAGATATTTAGATTACTAACAGTTTTTCTCACTCATAAATAGCAAATCATGTAGATAGGTCTTTCTTGATATTTTTAAAGCTTATCTCATTTGGTTATATTCCAAGAACCAATTGAACTGTTTTAAGTCTCATGATTATTTCATTTTGAATTCATAATAATTCAAGGTATAATTGGTTCTTATTAATTATAATTGAAGTAATTTTTTGCTCTGTGAATTTCAGGGCCTTACTGGTTAGAAAAGAAAGGCAGTTTCATCTAAAGCTGATCACAGTGTGTGTTGTTTTTTTTTTTTCTCCAAATCAAAAGCTCATAAATTAACAATTTATTCTATGAGTTTTCAACTTCTGGTTTCGGCAATAAACTATTTTGTGGAAATGGTTTGTGTTTATTGTTCATACAATGTTAGCTCATTTTATATTATATAGCTCATTTAGCTCATTTCTATATTATATGTGCTATATTAAGAATAAATTGCATTTAAAAAATATTTTTCCGTTAAGAATTGTTACTTGGTAAAATAGCCATTTCCTTATTGTTTCCAGTTTGTGAGATTTTATCATACCATGCTTACAGTACAAGACTTGGAGCTGGTTTAAGAGTTCATGGTAATTTCATTTCATTGGCTAGACAGTTCTGTGGAAATAAAGTAGCTTATACTATATATGAGGAAGTTTGAGTGGTGAAGTAATCACTTATTAAAATTCTCTCATATTTAATAATACGATAATGTTAAGTAAGTTATAAGAGCAGAATGAAGTATGTTCCACATTATTTTGCTTATAAATGTAGTTTTATAAAACAAATAAGGTTTCAATTGTCAGAGAACAGGAAAGAGAATGGCAACAATAATAAACAATGCCTGATCTAATCCAATGACGTGCAAATATTAAACAATGTCCATACGTAAGACTCAAGTTTAAGGACTTGCATTTGGTGTCACAGTTTTTAATGTGTGAAGGATAACACAGATAAAGGTAACATAATTCTAAAGTTTAATTTGAATTTTTGGCAATATGTCTTTCAGCAAAGAAAACTGGACTCTTTCCTCAGTTGCCTTTGGCAATAAGCCCCACAGTGACTGATCTTCATGACCTCATCCTGGAATTTGGCTTGAGTGACCAGTTTTAATCAACCTGAAAATAATGCCCCTTTGTCTATTAGAAAACAAATGGCGACAGATTGGCTCTTTCTGCTATAACCATAGCTCATCTGACTAGCTTTGCCCATGAAAGTCTAAGAAAGTATGGAATACAATTTGAAGAGTTAGTTGTGTGTGAAAATCTTAATGAACTCAGTCACCTTGTAATTTCATAGCTAAGAAGCAGCTGTCTGAATAGATTAGCCATTAAATCTCAGATGTGGGGCTGTTTGACCTTAATTTGCATATTTAAAAAATCCGATTTTGCAGGCTATGCTCGGCTCTCTGAGGCAAGTGAGGAGTCTTTGAACACGACTTCGCTCTGTCAGGTTATGAGGTTACACAGCAGAAGCTGAGCCAGTTCCTAGTAGAAAAACAAAATGTGGCACTGCTTTCCTTTGTTTATTAAATTAGAATGGTTTTATATAATTAGTGTTAGCTCACTGGTCACTTCTGTTTTCTGAGATGCTTAATCAATATTCATTTACAGCACTGGGGAGAGCTGTGGTGGGCAAGAAAACATCATTTATGTTGGTCCCTAAAGTATATTTCTGAGTATAGATATGACTGTGGTGCTGCATCAGAAAACTGCAAATAAAATAGCAAAGATACTAAAACAGTGTTGCCGAAGGAAATATTGAGAAGAAACAGGCACGTAAAAAGTTGGGTTGTATAAGTGACTATTAGTGGATCACCAATATTAGTAATAGAATCCTGCTCAGAAGACATACTGTATTTCCCAGGCTCCCCTGCAACTAGGTGAGGCCATGTGCTACAGACTGAATTGCATCCCCCTAAAATTCATGTTATGTGACATTACCCTCCAGGCCCCGCCCTCATGTGACTGCATCTGGAAATAGGGTTTCTGGGATGTAATTAAGGTTAAATGAGGTCATAAGGGTGGGGCTCTAATCTGATAGGACTGTGACCTTTGAAGAAGAGGAAAGGCCGTCTCTGTCTGTCTGTCTCTCTCCACCATGTGAGGACACAGCAGGAAGGTGGCCATCTGCAGGCCAAGAAAAGAGCTCTCATCAGAAACCAAATCAGCTAGCACCTTGATCTTGGACTTCCCAGCCGCCAGGTCTATGAGAAAAAAATTTCTGTGATTTATAGCACTCAGTCTGTGGTGCTTTGTTATGGCAGCTTGAGGAGATGATACCAAATAATAAGTTCTGGCCATGAGGGATGAGCAATGAGAAGCACAACTTTTGAGTTGGGCCATTTCAGAAAATGCACACACTCTTCCCTTCTCTTTCTCATCAGCAGGAACCTGTACATGGTGGCAGATCACCATCTTGGACCACTCAAATGAGGACAATGCCTTAGGGATGATTGAGCAACAACACAGAAGGGGCCTGTGTCTTTCATACTACAGATCTGACTGCTTAACCCTATAGTGCCTGCGCTTGAACAACATTACGTGAGAGAAAAGCAAATTCATTTCCCTTAAACCACTGTTATTTCGGGTCTTTGTCTCAAAGGCAGAATCTATTTCTTAATTCACCCAGTGTATAAAATAATTAAAGAAGAGTGGTTAAAATCTTAAAAGCATTAACATCCAAACTTTAGAAAAAATGTGCAGGCAAAACCAAAAGTAAGTAAAATATAATCTTTGGGTAGATTGAATTAGTTTACAGTTGTGGTTGCCAATTTTCAATCTCTTTCCTGAAGCCTAGACTCAAGAATTCCTGGAAAGTTGCCGAATGCCACACTCATTCCCCTCCGTTCCAGTTTGCTCAAATCATCCCTCTCATATATCCCAAAGAAGGGGACTCTGCCTCTCAATCCTCTAGAATATCTAGGCCTGGGAGTGGGGAAGGGTGCACGCAGTTTAGGTCCTTCACTATTGACTGGTTGATTCATTATGAAAACGGGGAGTCAGAAACCAAGGGCCATGGGTGAGGTGCCAAAAGAAAAGGAATTTGTGGATGGATCAGAGAGAAAGTCCTTAGAGGGGATGGGCACCGAGCCATCCTTTCCTGTTGTGTAGGTTGTATACTGCACAACTCTAAGGCAGAAAATTCATTAAGTCAGAGATTTGTACATTCTAACAATCTTCCAACAAGTGTTAGTGAAGTGCCCTGTCAAGGAAAATCCTTTTCCTATTTGCGCACAGTTGTGGTAATGGGCTAGCACTACTGCTTGCGTGGGTGCAACTCTCTGATTGAGCCTGAAGACCAAGAGTGGGAGCCTTTCCGGGAGTAGAGAGAGAGAAGATGGCAATCTACAAAAAAAGGAAAAAGATACCTTCCCCTTCAAAAAATCAGTGAGGAGGGGCTCCTGGGTGCTGCAGTGGGTTAAGCGTCCGACTCTTGGTTTCAGCTCGGGTTGTGATCTCAGGGTCCTGAGATCCAGCCCCATGTCAGGCTCTGTGCTCAGTGTGGAGTCTGCTTGAGAGTCTCTCTCTCTCTCCTTCTGCCCCTCCTGCTTGTGTTCTCTCTCTCTCTCTCAAATACATAAATAAATCTTTAAAAAAAAAAACAGGATTCAGAGTGCCAGCGGGACCTGAGTTTCAGAATATGCAAAGAAGTAGCATCTAGACCTTGAGACAGTGCCAGAGTGTGGTGTACAATAGGAGGACCAATGATATGTAGGAGGTAAGGACGCTGGATTAGAAAGGTTCCTATATTTTCAGTCATTGCATAGGGAATCCTAGACACTCAAAATGGTGTGTGTGAGTGGGGCATGGGGGAAATGGTGGGGAAAGATTTATAGCATTATATTTCAGCCATTTAAAAAAGCTGGTTTTATGTCAAACTTATCTTAAGAGTAGCTGTCCCACATTTCATTCATATATTTCCAAGAGTTGAGGAGAGAGGGAGAAAGAAATGGCAACACTGTGAAATTCATTGTTTGTGTTTTAAAATTCTATACACTGTTCTGCATCAGAGGTTGTAAACTGGCTGTTCAGCTCAAATTTGGCCTTGCAGTCATGTTTTGCTCTGCTGACATAACATTTTTTAAAAGTTTGTATTTTGTCGCCAATGTTTAAAAAAGAAGAAATTTCACAATCAAATTGGGATTTGAGGCTTGTTTTTTGAAAACTGGAAAGTGTGGCAAAACTGAGCTCACATTCCCTTATGGAAATAATCAATGAAGCTGAATAAAGGCAGCCCCTTTTAGATGAAGCCTCTATTTTTCAGCCTACCACAATTCACAATTCCCACCTGGCCTGCCTCATTTATGTTACCTGCCTGGCTTCTGCAGGCTACCCCCTGTAGATTTCAAATAGGGACTGTTCCCACCCCTCTCCCCCACCCAAGGACATAATGTACTGTGGGTAGAGTATGTGCTTTATAAATATTCATTGAATAATGAAGGAACGAATGAATTGATCCTGTTCAAGGTTCACCAAAGTCTAATGTCAATGATCGTCCTCAGGCTAGAATAAGTTATGGACCAGTGTTTTGATCATCTTGCTCAGACCTCTGCTTCTGGCCAGGAGACAGGTGCACTTCAAGGCCAGAGCCACGGATCCATCTCCAGGGAAGCAGTGTTTGTAGTTATTCCTGAAGATATCGTGAAACCTGGTCCTGCTCTTCATTTTTATTGAAACCTTTATTTTCTGATTGCCTAAGCCTGGTATTTTGGGTGATTTCTAGATGGAGGCTTTTCTGTTTGTGTGTCTTTGTAAAGCGGCTTTAGATTCTTTGTTCAAAAAAAGATGACTTCTGCCTGGTGACCTGATTTTGCTTATCAGTTTATTCAACAATTCTGTGATTTCAGTTACTTCCTCAGGAAACTGTGTTTGAGTCCAAATGAAACACTTAAGTGTTTTATCTGCAAGTAACACACCAAGTGTCCCAAATGCACTGACATTAATTTATGAGTCATTTAAGAGAAAAGACTATTAAAGGGAAATTGTGTGTGTGTGTGTCTGTGTGTGTGTGTGTGGCGGGGGAAAGAAAGAAAGGAGCAGTTGAGGGTGTTTTGTAGTTTCAGCAGAAGGAGTGGGGTTGGGGTCGTGAACAAATAATTTAATCCTGAATTACAGTGGAACATACTGGTATAAATTCAAATGCAAAGTTCTTCTAAAATTAAAAGAAAACCATCCAATTAATGCTTTGGGGGTAAAAATCTCTCTCATTCTGGGGTAACATTTTTCTGCCATTCTACTTAGCCCAATTGTCATGGATTCTGCTCCTTTTTGTGGGAGCTGGAACAGGGAAGAAATCTCTCCAGAGTTCTGTAAGTTGGTTGGTGCTTCATAAATAAGCCAGAAAGGATTTTAAACTTCTTCCAGAAGGATACAGTGTATTAAAGAAATAACACTAAAATTTGAGTTGCCTCATTGCCAAGATCATTTATGTCCCTATTTGCTAGGCATATCATTTTCAGGTAACTGATAACCGTACCTTCCATACAATTCACAAAATAAAAAGCATTTTCTTCTCTAACTTTGAATGTGTTTCCAAAGCCCAACATTTAAGGGAGGGAAAGGCACTCCCATCCTGAAAGCATTTATTAAGTGTCTCTGGTACACCTACTACTTGGCCAAACAAAACGCAGAGAGTGGTGGATGCAAAGACAGGGAAACGAGAGAAAGGGGCACAAGAAAAAGACAAATCCTACCAGGAATAGCTTCTGATCGAAAAGTCAGTCTTTGGGGACAGATAAAATTTACATGCTTCATTCATTCAATTCATTCACTCATTCATGTATCCATTATTCATTAAACATTTACTGATTTATATTTAGAAAAATATAACATGAACAAAATTAAGAGACCTACGACTGACTGGGGAAACTGCATAAAAGCATTCAATAATTGTTATCTGTTACATCTACTAGAAAATAAAAAATATCACAAAGAGCTTTGACAAATTAATAGAGTGTTAAAAACACTCTAACAGAAAATTGAGCAAGGTTTATGAACAGGCAATTCATAGAGGAGGAAATCCTAATTGCTAAGTGTATAAAAATATGTCCAACTACACTATAGGTGAGGGGGAGACGCTTATTTAAACACCAACGAGAGGGCGCCTGGGTGGCTCAGTTGGTTGAGCAGCCGACTCTTGATTTCGGCTCCAGGTCATGATGTTGGGGTCCTGGGATCAAGCCCCAAGTTGGGTTCCACGCTCAGCAGGGAGTCTGCTTCAGGATTCTCTCTCTCTCTCTGCCTTTGCCCCTGCTTGCTCACACACACACATTCTATCTCTAAAATAAGTAAATAAATTAAAAACAAATAAATAAATATCAATGAGATACTATGTTTCACACATCAGGTTGGCAAAATTATAAAGGGCTAGTGAGGATAGGGAGAAATAGTTGCTACATCTTTGGGAAAAGAAATCTGGTGGGATCTGTTAAAAATAAAAGGACACATATCCTCCTTTGACTAGTGGTTCATTTTGGCTGGAACTGTGTGAGTGCTTGGCAGGAGAAACACCCAGGGCGAGATTGGGGATTCGCTGGGGAGCCTGTCTACGCAGGGGAAAGCCCTGGCACAGTTGTACCGCAGGACCTAGAAGGTGATGAAGATCAGCCTTACTGTTTGGGAGGATGCTCTGGCTACATGCAAAATGAGCTATGGCTAGTCACAGCGCTGCAGTCAGGGAGGTGAGGTAACTGGCCGTGAAGAGAGAAGTCCAGATGCAGGAAAATGAGGGTCTGACATGAGGGCAGCAGGCCTGAGGGGCGTGGGTACTCGAGAGACAGAGTGTGAAGCCCATCGGCTGCCTAATGAATATTCTACACTGGGATGCTTTAATGCAGATACCCCCGAGGCAGAGGTGAGAAGGCTAGGAAACAAGGCTGACCAAGATCAACTTCTGAAATAGCTCAGATTTATATCGAATTCTTCCTTACCTCTTTGGGCTGGGCCCTCATGCTACCCTGGACTACCCAGAACTCTCCACCACGGAGCCTCCGCAAACCTGCCTCCCTCCAGACAGCTGCCGGCTTTAAAAGGCGGGAGGCCCTATGCTGTGAGCCCCGAGAGGGCGGCCCCTGCCTCCTGCTCGTTTGTGTGTCCCAGCCTCTGGCCTCGAGATTGCCACATAGTAGGTGCTCAGTAAGTATTTGCTTATTCTGAGCTTTCATCTGGTTACTAAGAAGATGATTAACTAGATGACACCAACATATACAAGACAGCAACCTAACCCGTGACCTTTCTGGGGTCACTTGTTAACCCAAAGGGATATATTAGTGACACTGAAGTTTCTGGGAGACGGAGAAGTTTAGAATCTGGGCCTTCCAGGACTGTCACATCCTACAACACGGACAATCATCTAGATAAACCACATTAACCTGGCTGGGCAGGAGAAAGTCGTCCCAAGTGCCATGTTTAGTTATGAGAATCCAGTGAAATAATCTTAAACAAACAAACAAAAACCCCAAAAACCCAAAACGTTGAGAAGAGGGCACAGAAAATAGAGATCAAGATCTGTCACAATCTGGTTTCTGCTCTACACTGAATTCACTGTATGGAGCAGCAGAATCTCGGTATATTCTCAGTGTATATTTGATTTAGTTCCATCAATCTGTGACACTCAGACGCGGAAAGTGTGTATATGTTAAGAGCTCTGTAGTTTAGTCCTCAATTTCAGTATTTCATACTATAGCTGCTTCGGGCTTTCCACAACCCAGACTAGCCCTGAGCTGATGAATTCCTCATCTGATTTCACTGATTGTCTCTTTTCTTCACCCGTTAGTAGGTTCCCAGCTCCCCTGGATGTCCCTCATCTGGGTCCATGCTGAGTGTTAGTCTTTTCCCTGGAATACCTAGAACCAGCTCCTGGAGGGCAGAGGCCTGTGCTTCTCATTAGTATCTCTTTCTCAAGGCTTTGTGTTTGACATCCAACAGGAGCTCAGTAAATGTCTGCATTTAAATTAGCATAAACCATGGGAAGGGGGTGACTTCCAGTGTCCTCTAATTGGGTTGAAAGGAAGCTGTGTCTAGAGATGGGGAACAGATTCTGAAATCACAAACTTATTGCTGGTTCCCAGAGAGGCCAGGCTCGTGCTTGCAAGCCCCTCTACTTTTCTGTCCATCATTCACACCACCTACTCGGAAACAACTTCCGTGGTGGTCAGGAACCATAACGATATCATAATGGCAGCTATTATTTATTGCTTATTTGTCAAGCGGTGTGCTCTTGTTCTTTGTTATGTTTGAATTCTGTTCTCTCAACAAGCCAGCAAGATTGAATTCTTCTTCTTTAGTCATTGAAATAAGATCAGAGAGGTTAAATGAGTTGCCCGAGGTCACTGGGCTAGTAAGTGATAGAGTCTCTTGGTCTCTAAAATCTGGGCTTGACTCATAACACAGAGCAGTTGGTTTGCTTCCTCCTCTCCCCATCCCCACGCTCATTTATTTAAGAATGTGTCAGGCATTTTCCTCGGTGCTGGCAAGGTAAAGAAGTGTCAGCGAATGGTTTATAGTACAGTGTGCTCATTGCTCTGATAAAGGGATATGGAAAGTGCTGTGGAAAACCAGGGCAGAGATAAAGCAGACCAGGGTCAGGAGTAGGGCAGTCTTCTCAGGGGAAGAGATCCATGAATATGGTTTTGAAAAATAGTAGGAGTATTATAGGTGGAGAAGGGGGATAGCCTTGTTTGGAGAACTGCTTAGCACTGGGTTTAAATACTGGTTTATCTCTGCACTAGCTGTATGACCTTGAAAACTTATTTAAACCCTCTGAGCCTCAACTTACTCATCTTAGAAGGCTTCTGCAGGGCTCTGGTGAAAGCCAATGGGATAACACAAGTAGAGCACCTGGCTTGCTGCTGGTTTTGCAGAAGGTGCTGGTAAATAGCAGGGGTAGTGGATGGTGGTGGTGGGGTGGTTGTTATCATCATGATTGAAGGAGGTGGCTTGTGGCAGAGCCTCTGGAACAAGCGAGACTGGTGAGAGGGCTATGGAGTAACCAGAGGCAAGGCGAATGAGGAAGCCTGGAAGGCGAGGCGGGGTAGATTTGATAGACATCTCAGAGGTTGTAGATGACATAGCAAGAACCTAGTCGTTGCTCGGATATGTTACAAATTGAAGGAGAGGGAGAAACCTTCTCCTAGGTTACAGGCTCAAGCTCTAGGTGTGGTGACAGCAGAAAAGGGAGAAAAGATTCTAGCACATCTACTTTTAAGAGCCCATCACCCTGTGGGGTCAGGAGAGATGGAAACCCAGTCACCTAGATTTGACGTAGTGACTGTGGGAAGGGGCTCAGCTTGACAGCAGGGTTGGGAGGGAAATGGCGCCGCATATTTCTAACCCCTAACCTCATGTCCCAGAAGAAATGTGAGCATGATGGGGCGCCTGGGTGGCTCAGTGGGTTAAGACTCTGCCTTCGGCTCAGGTCATGATCTCAGGGTCCTGGGATCGAGCCCCGCATTGGGCTCTCTGCTCAGCGGGGAGCCTGCTTCCCCTTCTCTTTCTGCCTGCCTCTCTGCCTGCTCGTGATCTCTCTCTCTGTCAAATAAATAAATAAAATGTTAAAAAAAAAAAAGAAAGAAAAAGAAATGTGAGCGTGCTCAGACAGTAACTCTAAAATTATTTGGGATGACATTATGTCTTTAATTTTAAAGCATCTTTTAAAACCTCAGGAAGATTTAGAATTAAGTATGGAAGTAAATCCAGGCAATCAATGATTTTTGTGCTAAGGGACCTGTGAATATTTGGCACCTAAGTGTTTGTAATATTTAAGGCAATTGGGCCTTTTAGAATAAACAAGCAATCTTGTTTCCAAAATAAATTTGTAAGTGAATCATTAATTTAAACTTGTGACTATAAGCTGGAAAATATAAGAATATCTTACCAAGTTTAAAAACCATATTAGAAATTTTAAAACATTTGAAAAATATTCTTAACATCCATGTACAAGAGTAATTTGGGTTCTTAAAAAGGATTTACTTGTTCTTTAGATAACTGAAATACTCAAGATGGAACTAAAGTGTATAAATACAGTTTAAAACGTTTAGGGGTGTTTTTATTAACTAAGTTTATAAATTAATTTAATATATTAATCAAAACTTCCTTAAAAGTGCTTGTTAAACTTTATTACTTTTATGAACAGAATAATAAGATTTGTAAGTGAACTAAAAGCTCAAGCAAAACCTAGACTTTTCATTTTTAACTTCAAAAGACTGTTGTTTTTTTTAAATAACGTTCCTGAATAATCATTTGTCTTGGCGAAAGCCTCTCAAAGTCCTCTTAAAGTTACCAAAAACACAAACATGTTGACATGGTGTACACCTAAGTAAAAAGAATACTATAGGGGTGCCAGGGTGGCTCGGTTGGTTAAGTGTCCCACTCTTGGTTTTGGCTCAGGTCATGATCTCAGGGTCCTAGGATCCAGCCCCACATTGGACTCCGTGTTCAGCATGGAATGTGCTTGAGATTCTCTCTCCCTCTCCCTCTGTCTCTCCCGTTTCTGCTCTCTCTTTCTCTCTCTAAAAGAAATAAAAACCTTTAAAAAAAAAAGAATATATGATATTTCCCAAATAATATATAGGCTATATTAATAATATATTCTCAAATATATATCAAATATTACTAATTATATATAATAATAATATATTTCCAATAATATATTTATGAGTATATATGTGTGTATGCATTCCTTTTTCCTCTCCTAGAAGAAGGAATGGCATGCAAACATTGCACACTAAACGTTGGATGGTCTTGTCTGAAAGCCATTTTCCATGGCTCTTATATTCAGTAACCCCTGTGGAAAACAAAGAGATTTCGCTCCATGAAGCCTAATTGCCTGCTGAATAAATAAATAAATAAGTAGATGAAGTGCCGCACACGTTTAATGAAGGTAAATATTGACCCTGACACCATATGTTTGCTGGGGTGTCAGCTGAAGTGTGCTGGCAGGTTCGATCAGTCAGGGGATCTGCCAGCCTCGGAAGCAGGGGCCTCCGCATTCAGGAGCACAGTCTGGGGATAGACTGAAATATCAATTGGGCTCTCCTGCTTGTGCATTCTCCCCATGCCCCCCCAACACACAGGCACCAATCCTTCCACCAAAGGCAGCTTGCAAAATCTAAAATCCAAAAGAGGAAAAATAGGATGGATATTGATTGCTCAACTTCAGAGGGTCCCACGGGAGCCTTTGTTAAGTCAGACTGAGGAGGAGAATCGTATCTTTGGTTATGTTCACTTTTACTCAAGAAAGGAGTGTGTGGACAATTGTAGCATGTCTTCGTGGAACAGACTCCCTCCCCCTGCAATACCACTTGCTTGGGAAGTCCCATCACCTCTCTGAGCCTGGGTTTTACTCCACATCCTATGGATAATAATATTGGTCTGTCTTTGTCCTAGGGTTTAGAAGCTCAAGTGAGGTTAATTACATAACGAGGCCTGGAGAAAAGGGTTGTGGATTTTAAAAAGTTAGGTATGATGACTTCTGAGAACAAGTCATTCTGCGGTATCCCTTCACTCTGCCTTGGCTTTCTGACCCCCTTCCTATTTCCCAAGCCCAGAGGGGTCTAAGGAGGGGCAAAGATAGGACAGGCTGCTATTACAGGGGACCATGGGGACTATTGCAGGTGAAAATATCCCAATTTCCTTTTTGTTCTTTCTGAATTAAGAAATTCAGTTATAGATTTTCAAAGAAATGAAACTTACTAATTTCAAGGATACACAGAATCAGAGAAGTTAAATATTTTCATGAATAATAGACACAACTTATTTCAAGGAGTGGCAGATAGCACAGAAGTAAGTGGTCCTTAAAAAAATGATGTAGGTTCTTAGGTTTCTTGCTATCTTACACAGTTAAATAGATGCAATTTTCATGCAATAATAGACAAGTCATTCTGCGGTACAGACACGTAACATGAGTTCATAATTATAACACTGTAGTTAAAAAATAAACTACTCAATCAAAAAGTCGCATGTTGATTTTCCAGGGTCCTATTTGTACTTCTATATTTTTTAAGAGGGGGGGAGAGGCAGAGGGAAAGGGAGAGAGAGAATCCTAAGCAGACTCCCCGCTGAGCATGGAACCTGACATGGGCTTGATCTCGAGACCCTGAGATCACGACCTGAGCTGAAACCAAGAGTCAGATGCTTAACCGACTGTACCACCCAGGTGCTCTTGTACTTCTATTTTATACAATAGTGATCTAGCTAAAGGAAGATGAACAATTGTTGAGAACTATGATTCTATAAGACTTCAAAGTCCATGGGATCAGAGACCCATGTCCAGTTTGTTCACTGCTAAGCTTGATACATGGTGGATTGTTAATGAGTACTGATTGAGTAGTAAGATGAAAGGAGCTATGTGGGTAGCATTTTTAAAATGTATGATTTATATAATGTGGAAACTTGGGAAATGGAAATACATATTTGTCAAAAATGTAAGGCATAGAATGATTATTTACCTTGAACACATGGTCTTCATTTTAGAACATGATTTGTCAAACGACCTTGTGTATTTGAGTGATGACTTGTATCATGGCCGTTTGTTGGTTATTTCTACTTGTTTTTAAGCCTCAACTGCCTAGTTATTCCTTTCTAGAGCCCCTATTTGGGGACTCATGTGATTCCATAGAAGGAAATTCTGTCTATCATTCTGGGTACCTTTTGACCTAGGCTAAGCCATTCAGCACAGTTTCCCTTCAGCCACTGCCATTGCTTCAGGGGTGGATGACATCGTCATCATCACCATCATCATCCTCATCAACACTTTCATAGTGTTTAGCAAGGGCCAGGCTCTGTTCTAAGCATTGCATTAGTCCATTGAATCTTTACAACAACCACATGAGGTAAGGCACTATTATAACCCCTTATATTTGCTACTCTGAGGCACAGGGCTGGTAAATAGTGAGGTGGGCTGGGGTCTGAACTTGGGCAGTTTGGCTCTGGAATCTACGCTCCTAATGACTCCACTGAACTGCTTATGACTCAAGCTGGTCAATCGGAGTGAACCTTCGGCCTCCAACTCAGAGAGTTAGGAAGGTTGGCTCCCTTTGCTGTGTGTGGTGTGGACACCAGATATGAGTCCTGGAACTCTTCCAGGATCTGATTGTTTCAAGAGAAGCTGGGCTGAGTTGAAGACCAATACATAGAAGTGGTAGAGGTGAAAGGACAGAGACAGAGAGAATCAGAGTCAGTTCCTGGATGCTGTTTCAAATTTGTAGTCAGTGAGGCAATAAACTCTATTTTAAAGGTTGGTTTAAGTTGGGTTTTCAAAGGCATCCTGATATCATTTGATTTATAAAAAAAATTATATACACGCATTCTTTCTTATCTGCATCTGTTACATGAAAATATTTGTACCTGTGCCTATCACTTATATTTACCAATGAACATGGTATAAATACAGAGACATGAACAATATTAAATAGATTATTTCAGGGGCACCTGGGTGGCACAGTCAGTTGAACATCCCACTCATGGCTTTAGCTCAGGTCTTGATCTCCAGGTCGTGAGATCAAGCCCTGTGTTGGGCTCTACATTTGGCATAGAGTCTGCTTAAGTTTCTCTCTCCCTCTGCCCTCTCCACTGTGCTCTCTCTCTCTCTCAAATGAATAAATAAATCTTAAAAAAAAAAGATTAGCAGAAAAGACTAGTATAAATATGGTCCTAATAATTACCATATACCTTCAATTTTCAAGATGACATTTTTCCACATGTTAATATTTCTGAAATTGGGCTACCTCCTGTAATAGATAGTATCTTCAATTAATCGGCAATTTTTCTTTCCTAGCAGTAAAATAAGTTACAAATGTAACTCGTGGCATCTTAGATTCAGTGAAATACAGTAATTTAATTAAAATTGGATATAAATCTCTTTAATATTACTTTATCCTATGTACAACATGGACTAAGCATACTCAGACTTACACTAGTGATATATACATTATATGTATATACAACAAAGCTTAAATTAATTTCATACTTTCCTAGAATCCTGGCTGGGGATATATTACAAGTAGTGGCAAATTATAAACTGAAAACATAAATTAATTAAGACTTAAGGGCAGGAGTTTTGTGGTCAAACTCAATCTGCCAAGTGCTAGGCACTTCATTTCTTTGTGTGTTGATCCCTTCATCTGTAAAATAATTAAGGGGTGGGATTAAGTGATCATTAAAGTTCCTTCCAGGGGTGCCTGGGTGGCTCAGTCGTTAAGCGTCTGCTTTCAACTCAGGTCATGATCCCGGGGTCCTGAGACCAAGAGCCCTGCATCGGGTTCCCTGCTCAGCAGGAAGCCTGTTTCTCCCTCTCTCACTCCCCCTGCTTGTGTTCCCTCTCTTGCTGTGTCTCTCTCTGTCAAATAAATAAATAAAATCTTTAAAAAAAAATAAAGTTCCTTCCAGATTTCATATGCTACAGATCCTATGTAATTGTATGACTTGCTGCTGTTTTATGATGTCACCGACAACAACTACATAATTTCAGTAAAGCATGTTCTAAACCCAGATTAAATGATTTATTAGAGATTGCTCCTCATTTTAGGCAACTCAAAATGAGTTCCTTCTAAAGGAACAGATTACTGCAACTCTTTTATCAGTATCGTCTCACTTATCAGCTCAAGTGCAAGCTCTAATATCATTCAGTATTTATTCAATGCAACTTGAGTATAAACTCTAGTCTATAAGTTTGCACAAAGGTCTAAAGTGTTTACTATTGCCCTAATTGCTCATTCAAGTTAATTTCTACAGAAAATAAGGAAATATCTCATAAAACTTCTGAGACCCAAGCGCCAAACACAGAACCCAGTAATGTATAGAGCGATGTGAATCCCTAAGGTTAAAGTGCATATTTCAATATAGAGCAATGGCTGCAACTTTTTTCTTTTTAAAAGATTTATTTATTTATTTGAGAGAGAGAGCATGTGAGCAGGGGGAGGGACAGAAAGAAGACGGAGAGAGAGAGAATCCTCAAGCAGACTCCTTGCTGAGCACGGAGCCTGTCTCGGGGCTCGATTCCATGACTCTGAGGTCATGACCTGAGCTGAAACCAAGATTTGGCAGCTTAACCCACTGAGCCACCCAGGTGCCCCCAACCCTCTCTCTCTTTTTTTCTTTGTAATTTTCTTTAATTACTCCAACTCTTTATTACCACATCAACAAAAGTTGCTTTTGGTTAAGATGGATAGCTGGGAAAGTAAGAGTTTTCTAGAAGAAAATCAAGATAGAGTTCAGGTGAGAGTGCTCAAAGGAAATGTACATGTAGCATGCCAGAAGAGAAGCTTGTATAAGTAATCTCATTCAGTCTGCACATACTCATTGAGAGTCAATGTCTATCAGGCACTATAACGGGTGCTGGGGAAACAAAAGTGATGAAGTCAAACATAGTCCTGATTTCAGGAACTACAGTCTGATAAGGGGGTGGTAATAATGCAGATCAGATGGGGAACCAAACCAGACCTGGGAGTCAGGGGAGCTTCCTTGAGAAGGAGGAGCAAAGGGGATACCTGAGCAGCAAATGGATCTATGAAATGAAGAGTGGAGGAGCAGGTGGAGGTTTTGAGAGAGGAGGGTTTTAGGAAGAGGAGGGCTTTAAGCTGAGAAAACAATTCACAGTGAGAGAAGGCATGAAGATGCAGGGGCTAAAGAAGAGTGATTCATGGGCCATCAACTCAGCACCTGTCTGTGTCAGGTGACATGGTTGCTAATAGAGATTTTGTGGCTCCCCCCTCTGTTTTATGTGCTAATTTGACCCCCTTTTGTTCCTTTTTTTTTTTTTTTAAGATTTTATTTATTTATTTGACAGAGAGAGACACAGCAAGAGAGGGAACACAAGCAGGGGGAGAGAACGAGGGAGCAGCAGGCTTCCCTCTGAGCAGGGAGCCCCGATGCGGGGCTCAATCCCAGGACCGTGGAATCATGACCTGAGCCAAAGGCAGACACTTAATGACTGAGCCACCCAGGTGCCCCCTCTTTTGTTCTTTATTGTACATTTTTTATTTTATGCAATTAATGCTTAAAATTAAAAAGATTTATCTAGCTATAGAAGTAATATTCATGGAAGAAAATCTATTAAAAAAAAACAAAACCATAGAAGACAAAATTCATTCACAATTCTACAAAAAGATAATCACTGTTGATATTTTTACATAGATAAATCTAGTCCTTATTCTATACATGCCCATTAAAAGAAAAGGGATCATAAACTATATTTAAAAATTATTTTAGAGGCACCTGGGTGGCTCAGTTGATTAAGCATCTGCCTTTGGCTCAGGTATGATCCCAGAGTTCTGGGATTTGAGCCCCATATCAAGAGTTGTCTGGCCTCCCTGCTCATCAAGGAGTCTGCTTCTCCCTCTACTTTTGCCCCTCCTCCCACTCGTGCTCCTTCTCTCTCTCTCGCTCTCATTCTCTTAAATAAATCAATAAAATCTTAAAAAAATAAAAAATTTTTTAAAATATTTATGTAACGACTAGGTAATACACGTATGAATAATAGGATTCAAAATTCTAAATGTACAGAAAGGAATATAAGAAAATGTTAAGTCTCTATTCTGTTCCTGTCCAACCAACCATCCATGTTCCCTCCCTGGAGTGAATGACCGTTTTCAGTTTTTCTTGGTAACTTCTTAATTTTAGAATCAGAAGGCTAGACATTAAGCTCAGAGCTCAACTTTTTCCGATGTTTTTTTTTTTTTGCCAAATGTTATACTGGTTTGTTCTTTCCCTGTAATGCCACTCTTATAGGAAGAGCAACGCGTTATTTCCAGAAGAAAGGAATGGGAAAGCAGCATGGTGGCATGAAGATCTAGAAGCACCAGAATACACATATCTCTTACTTTGTAGAAGAACATTCCGAGGCACAGATGATGAGACTTCTTTAAGGTCACATGGCTAGTTTGACATACAATCACAATAATTGCAGGATAACTAAAAGCTAATTTCCCCATCCTGTCCTCAAATTTCTATAGGTGGATTATAAATTGATATTAGTAAAGTTAAGTTGATATGCTTTATTCAGGGTATGAACAGAATACAGGAACCGGGTAAAATAGTCATTAGAGTCCAGATTAGAACCTAGGAAATTAGTTCATTTTTAAATGAAGGTTAATTTTGTTAACCACTAAAGATGTTCTTTTGTTTAAGATAAAAAATCAATTTTCATTTAAATGAATTCATGCTCTTTGTAAAAAAAATCCAAACTTTATTTTAAAAACAAACCAAAATGGACCTTTCTATATACACTATTATATAAGCTGTTCTTTTTTTGCCTCACTGCTTACCTGGATAACTTTGCATGTCAGTGCAAATACATCCATCTCATCTTTTCTAACAACTGCTGGGAATTCTATGACATGCATATGCTAGAATTAATAAAACAACTCCCTATTACTGAGCATGTGGATTGTTGAAAGAGCTTTAATATTATAAACATGCTGTAGTAAATATCTTTGTTCATATATCTGCATCTGTTATTGGATGAAGATAAATTCCTAGATGCTGAATTTCTGGTTCAAAATGACGCATATTTAAACTTCTGTCCTTAAGACAGATTGCATTCCAGAGAGCCTGAATCAATTTACAACTCCACCAACAACGTAGCAAAGTACCCCTTTAACCCACTCTTGCTCATCTTTGGAATCTCTCTATCCAATAAGCAAAGATGTTAATCAGTTGTTTAAAAAAAAAAAAAAAGTCCCCAAAGGGACTAGACTTGTCAACCAGCTCTCCTGCTCCCCTCCCCTTCTTTTTTGATAGTATACATATGAACAGGGAAGGGGGAACTAGGGCATTTCAAAGTGAAAGTTCCAAACCATTTCAACTAACTACAAACCATATCAATGCATCACCAACAAGGACTAAAACTGCAAAATAAGGATTTTTCAGTAAACCCCAAAGAACGATTATATGGTGATCACAAAGATGCAGAAACAGCTTAGATTGTTGTCTCAGGAGATGTCTTCCCTTGAAATGTGGGTAATGCCCTTGAGGCATTTCAGTAAATGGGATCTAAGGCTTTAGTAGGGGAGAATAGCTGGTTAATGACATATATTTGAAGTGAGTCAGAAGGCAGGATGGTCTTAAAAACTGGATGTGCCTGAGCACATACTATATGAGAAAGAAAAATGAGTAAGGTGTTTGAATGGAATAGGCAGCAGTATGCTGAAACTGAAACAGGGATATTTATCTTCCTTAAAAACGACTCTTTCTGATGTAACCTACTTGGCAGGGTCTTCAATACTCTTCTCCTTGATAGGAATGATTTTGATGGATGAGACAGATTAATAGGGAGGTAAAGAATGAGCCACCCCCCTTTGAAAAAATTATTTAGAGGTAATCAGGACCGACGTTTATTGTTTATTGGAAGGATAAGCTCTAAAGTGGTGGTTTCAAACTGGCAGCGTTAGCATCGCCTGGGAATCTGTTAAAATGCAAAATTTCAGGCTCCACTTTAGATGTACTGAATCCAGTGCATCTGGGGGTGGAGCCAGCATTCTGTGTTTTAACAAGTCTTCCTAGTGATTCTGCTTCACTGTCTCTGGGTAGTTAAATAATTAAATTATTTACTGTCAATGTTTTTAAGGTGTTCTTTCTTTTTGCAAATTACACTCAACTTCCCAAAGTTTGAAAAATGTAAAATTATAAAAAGATGACAAAAGACATGGGTTATTTAAAGACATCTTCCTAAAAAGAATATGGTGCTTTAAAAAGAATTCTGTCTAGCATTTTGAAGAGCACGTTTCAGGAAGGGGTGGGGGCCCTGCTCTATGTAGATCGAAATTGCTTCTTCCAGGACGGGGGTTTCGGCAGTCCTTCACAGATGGTCTACATATTTCCATAATATTATATCTGCTATGAACTTGTCATTTGACTCTTCTACATAGGCCTATTATGACAAAATGTCATCTTGACCAAAGGAAGTATTTTTCTAAAAATCTCTGAAAAGAGATCAAAGGCTTCGGCACAAGGCTTTAAATAGGCTGTATTATGTTGTGCACGTGTTGAAAACAATACTATTTTCCTGGAGAATAATGTGTTTGAATAGTATCTTGTTAATTTTTTTCTCTGGATAGGCAGAGAAAGTCTTCCTCCAAAATCCTGTGGACGGTATATATGCAGCTTTTTAAGAAACTGTTGAAGTGTCATCTAAGTACCATCTCACATCCGTACCAGCAGCATATGAGAATTCAAACTGTTTCACATCCTTGCTGACACTTGGTATGGTGGTTTGGTAGCCATCCTATCAGGCCTGTAGTGGTATCTTATGGTGGTTTCAATTTGCATTTCCCTAATGACTAATGATTTTGAACATCTTTTCCGATGCTCACTAGCCATGTATCGATCTTATGATCCAATCAATTATTGCACTTTTTTTTTAAATTTCAAAAGAAATACAAGCACATGTCCATACAAAGACACAGATCCTTGCTATGGTCTGCACCGTCTCCCTCCAAATTTTTATGTTGAAGCTCTGACCCCCGGTGTGACTATATTTGAAGATAGAGCCTATCATGAGGCAATTAAGGTTAGAAGAGGTCATATGGGTAGGGCCTTGATCCAATAGGTTTAGTGTCCTTATAAGAAGAGACTCTGTAGGGCTCGTGCTAATCCCACACCTCCCAACAAGGAGGAGGTTATACGAGCACACAGTGGGATGGCGGGCATCTATAAGCCAGGAAGAAAGGTTTTACCAGAAACCAACCATGCTGGCACGCTGGTCTTGGACTGCCAGCTCTCAGAACTATGAGAAAAGTGACTGTTGTGTAAGCCACCCAGTCTGTGGCATTTTGTTACGGTGGCCTGAGCTGACCGGCACAATCCTCATAGCAGGATTTGTAATATTTATGTTATTGGTAACAGTAAAAAACTGGAAACCACACAAATGAATGGATAAACAAGTTGTGGTATACACACATTAAGGAATATTAATGAGCAATACAAGTGAATGGACTGTTGGTATACACAACACATGGACAAATCTAAGTTATGCTGAGTGAAACAGACCAGACCAGGGAAAAAAAAGAGTTGTCACCATTATGCGATTTCTATTAAAATCTAGGAAATGCAGATAATCTATAGAGACAGAAAGCAGATCTGTGGTTGCCTGGGAGATGAGGTGTGGTGAGGAAAGAGAAGGAAAGATTACAAAGGTACAGGAGGAAACTTTAGGGGGTGATGAATACATTTATTAGCTTGATTGTAGTTGTGGTTTCATGCATACCCACGTCAAACTTATCAAACTATATACAGTTTACTATATGCCAATTAAAGTTCAGTAAGGCTGTTTAAAAAAAACTAACAACCTGTGGAATCTTCCTATTATCTCTAGGAAATTCCAATTTTGTGTTAAAGAGATTTTTTTTCCCCTTTTCTCCAATCTCTGACAAAGAAATGGAAAAAGAAAGTGCTTCACTCAGAAAGAGCTGTCATATGTATGGGAATTCATGGCTTCGTACTCTCCCTTGTGAGGGGCCTGGAACAGAACCTTGCCCCCACCCCAAACCCTCAGCCTTTTCATTACCATTGGAGGTAAAACAAAAATAAAACAAAACAAAGTCAAAGGACATAAAACAAGTGTCAGTGAAACTCAAAACTGGGAAACAAATGATTACATTTGGATTTTACCTTTTGTTTTTGCAAGCACAGGTGACCCTATTGGATTTGTGGTAAAGAATGAAAACCTGTTATTAAGCCTTTCAATCACATTTGGTAATTTATGTCAGGAACATTCAGTTACAGAAAAGCCCCCAGAAGTAATGACGTTAAAATCCAGAATAATGTGTCAGCTCATTGACAAATTGACAACACAACCCAAAGTTGGACACAGAATTGATTAGGAACTCAAAATCTGCTTCAATTTCACGGAAGCCTTGGAAGATACAATAGGGTTTGATTCTTAGCTTTAGGTGAAGTTCATACTAAACATGAGGGTTTATATCTATTGCAATTTGGGGGATTGTGCTAATTCATGTTTAGATGGGCCTGAGATAACAGGAAAGGCGGTGTCTTAAAAGGTCCTTTGTGGCAAATGACTATGGAAGGAAACTCCCTCCAAAGTTGCAAATTGTTCATTTCCATTCTGCTGTGCTGCGGATGCCAGTTATCCGTTCTTTAAATATTTTTTTAAGGTTTTAAGGAAATTTTGTGGGTTTTAAACTATGAGATGCCAAAGCTTTTGCCCTTTCTAATACTCAATATGAAGTGGAGAAGTTTTCTGGGAGGCCTATCGTCAACCCTGCCCCACGTTCTCCCCTCTTCTGCTCTAACTTCTACTTGCATTAACTCGCTGCTGGTTCCCAGCTGGAGAGCACAGACTGCACCTGCTCCAAAGGCCAGTGGGGCCTCGGCCTCATCCGGCGCTCAGCCTCTGCTGCTCGTGCACGGACACCAGGACCCACGAGGGGTCACTGCAGCCTCAGAACTATTGTGCCCGCCAGTCCTGGACACGGCCCGTCGCGCGGAGGGCGTGGGACTAGGAGCGCCGAACGCCAGGGTCCGAGCAGAACTGCGTCCGGCCTTCCTGGAGCCAGCCTCCGGTCTCCCCGGGAAACGGACACGGCAACCAGGGCCAGGGCTCCGGACAGCGGGGCGGCCAGGGTGCGGGTTCCCGTGCGGACCTGCCCGCACCTCGCCGTTCGACCACCTCCGCTCCGCCTTCCGCCCTTAGTCCGGACCCCGCCCGGAAGGGGCGCCCCTTCTCGGCCTCTTGGCCCCCGCTCTGCTCCGCTCCAGGGCTCTCTGCTGACGCCCGGGCCCAGCCCAGCAGTACCTGGGCTGCTCCCGCCCGGGGCGCCACCGCTCGCGCCGCCTAGAGAACTTTCCCGGGAGCCGCCGCGGCCTGCGCGCCCAGGGCACACCCCCATCCGCCCGCCGGCGCGTTCCCAGCTTGGGCTCCCGCTTCTCCGCCCGCCGGCGCGCCCGCAAGCCCTCTGACTCCCCACTTTTCAGAATCTCCCGGAGGAGCAGCACTCCGCCAACACCGCAAGGCGTTCTCGGAGAGCGAGCTTGAACTTGGCCACACATAGTCCTTCACGATGAGTTCCAGGATCCCCAGACGGGAGCCGTGCCCCGCCGAGAGCTGACTTGCACTCGCCAGTCTCGGTAAGGAGCCCGCTGCCCTTTCCGACACTCTTCGGGCTTCTGGGTACCCAAGGGCTGGGGTGGCGGAGGTAGCTGACTGAGTGACGACCCTCGCCACTGGCCCTGCGCTGGGACTGGGACGTCGTGGGTACCCCTGACACAAAGGAACGGCCGAGTATTCCCAATCGGCGGACCCGACCAGGGGCTGGGGGTGGGGTCGGAGCTGGAAGTGGGAGCCCTCCCGGGACTCCTCAGGGAAGGGAGGCCGAGTGTCGCGCCCGCGCTCCAGGCGGGCTCAGGCGGAGGGGACTGCACAGCTCCCAGGGGTTTCCTTGTCTGGGGAGGGCCTCGAGCTCGCGTCCCTGCCTTTTCCTGTTTCTTGCCCCCATTGCCAGGCGACTTTTGTCGTCCCCAGGACTGCGGGAGGGGCCGCGGCGCCCCCGCCTTCGGAGGAGCCCGAGCCGCAGGATGCGCGGGGACGCGCCGCCGCCCTCCGCCCTCAGTTCCGCCGGCGCTTCCCTGGCGGCTCCCGGGCGCTGACTCCCCGGGCTTCTCCGCCGTTCTTACCTCCAGCCCGCGCCGGGCGCCTCGTCCGCGTGGCCCTGGACTCCGCCGGGAACCAGTCCTCTCGCCCTGGCCGCCGCGCGGACAATAAATTAATGCCTCGCGCTTGAGGGGAGGGGGCGGCTCGGCGCCTTGCTCGCAGCTTTCTCTCCTGACTGGAGACGGCCACAGCCGACATGGGCTGCTTCTGCGCTGTTCCGGAAGAATTTTACTGCGAAGTTTTGCTTCTGAATGAATCCAAGTTAACCCTCACCACCCAGCAGCAGGGCATCAAGGTAGGCGCGGGCCGGGGGCGTGTCCCGGGGGCGGGGGGTCGGCAGCCGGCTGGCTCCGGGGTCCGAGGCTTTGTCTGAGGGCTGTCACGGGTCTCGGCCGGCGACTGCTCTCCGCGCGCTGGGAAGGAGACGCAGCTGTCCTGCGCTCAGGTAGGGGGAGGACGGGTCCGAGTGGATTGACTTTGAGTCCCTTCATAAAGGGAAGTAAGTTTAATGTCTCAGAGGGTAGTCTGCCTATCCACTCTCAGCTGCAACCCACAGTCCTGCAACGGAGACCAAAACTCTTCCCGGCACCGGTTTCCTCCCAAAGCATCTAAGGCCCCCGCAGCTCCAAAGAGGCACAGAACTGAATATACTGGCTGCATACAGTGTTGAAGGCACGATTTCCCTTGGCTTTGTTGAAGGCTTTTTTCTGTTAGTGTCGTTGGGGAAGTAACATATCGTCCACTCGCTGAAACACGTTTACTGGGGGACTGCGATTGTGTTGCTTGGGTTTGTAGTTAGGTAATGCTACGTTGGGACGGAAAAAAATTTCCAGTCTACAAGCGGACTGGTTTTATCCCCACATTTAAGTAAACATCTCTCAAAGCGACTCGGTAAATAACTTTGCGCCAGTTTGTGGGCCATTAAAATGCAATTACTGCTATTAACCTAGAGAACCTAAACAAAAAGGCTGTGGGAGATTGCGGAGATCCACTTCCTTAATTTTGATGAGTTCTTATGTTTATGGTTGACAACCTGACGGACGCGCCTGCGCGCTTGTTTTGGTCTTGCTACGACGTAACTACCCAAAGGTGATCCGAATTCGGAACGTTTTGTTTTGTTTCTTTTTCTGTATATTTAAACCGCCGGAGCATTTTAAATAACCTTCGCAGCTGAGTCCAGTGAAGGGCTACCGCTCCTCCTCCCCATTATTGCCCCCCCACCCTCCATCCCGGTAGAGCTGCCGGTGTCCTCTTCCAGTCTCTTGTATGTCAGAAGTTAATCCCAATGGCGCAGGCCCCGGGCATTTCCTTGTGTGAATCAGTTTTTACACAGCTTTATGTACACCGAAGTAACTGTTCCTGCCCAAAAGCTTCAGCTTTGAGGTCACCATTCCTGGTGCACAGAATTCTAATTTCATAGGTGTCATTCTTAAGCAGGAGATGGGGGCAAAAATGATCAATTAAAGTCACAAGATGAAGTTAACCCTTTCTTCGGGAAATTGTTTTGAACATTGTCTCCCAGGAGAGTCAATCAGATTCTCATTTGGTGTTTCCCCTCAAGGCCAATAAAGGACTCCTGGAAAAAGGTGTTTCATATTTTCATACTTTATATTTCCAGCTTTTCTTTATGTTCCACTCCCTCTCTCTGCCCATTAAATCAAGGGGAAAAAAAACTTCAAGAGGATGTAGCATTCTTTGGTGTACTGTGCAAATAGGCAAAAATCACAAGACATCATAAATTTTTGATAATACAGAGATTCTCTTTGGCTTAGGGAAAGAAACAATTAGAAAAAGATAACGGATGATCTGATACTAAAACACAAATCTTTCTAAAGTGAACCATCTAAAGTCATCTGGAGTGTGAGGTTCCTATTTAATCATGAAAGCCACACTCCTGTCAGCTGTGGAGCACGTACATTATTCTGTCAAGGGAGCAGCCAAGACTTGGGATCAAATGGAATAATTTTGTCAAAGAAACATGAATGAAAAATCCTGATCCATAATTACTTTTTATAACCCGATGGTGCTTATCTTGTTTTACAAATATGTTGAAAATTGGTGAGTGATTCGAAGGCAATAGCAACTTGATAATGCTGTTATTTGGGGTATATGCCATTTAACTAAAGGATAATTTAAGCAGGCTTTTGTTGGAAGTAATCATTTTGCAACAGGCTTGGCCTCTTTCAGTGTCACAAAAGCATGCCACAATTATTTTGATGGCCATATGTGTAACACAGATGTTGTCTGCTGAAGTTAACCACATTATCTGTAACTACCAGGCTACCATTAAATGCATGTGTTAAGCACCTATCTGTGGTATGTACTAAATTAAAGCCATATGTGTATTTATAAATGGAATAATGCACAAATAGCATTTCACATGATGGTATTCAAACATTGACTGGATATGTGTATATTATTATTCTGTACATATTTGGCATTTTCTTTAACTCCTACTTTAGTTCGTAAATGAAATAGTCAACTAAAATGTAAATGAAATAGTCAATAGCTACTATTAAGGTGTTTTCCCCAGGATAGTACACTTGGTAACTTTTATTATCATTAATTAAAATAAAAATTAAGCATATGACATCAATTAGCCCATTTTACTTCTGAAATTAAAATAGAAAAATCTTTTTCTTTTTCAAAAGTATTTCCTAACATTCTGAGATGACCCTTTTCCACATTCTATCTCAAATGAGATGAAGATAGTTAATTTTGCATTAAAATTATTCACTTATTTCATCCCTTTGTGGAAGGATGGATTTTACTGATAGGATTTTAGTGTTTCCTTTTTTTTTTAAATTTTATTTATTTATTTGTCAGAGAGAGAGTGAGAGAGAGATCACAAGTAGGCAGAGAGGCAGGCAGAGGCAGAGGGAGAAGCAGGCTCCCCATCGAGCAAGGAGCCCGATGCGGGACTCCTGACCTGAGCCAAAGGCAGCCGCTCAACCAACTGAGCCATCCAGGCGTCCCAGGATTTTAGTGATTCCTAAATAGTTACTCAAGAATTTGCTTATATTACTGTTAGAATAATGCACTGTGAGCTTAAAAAATTAGTGAATTTAAGTAGAAGAAATACAAGAGAAACTTGGTAAAACATTTTTTCTGTGTGCCATTTTGAAAAACACTTTTTAGATTTGTTTAAGCATCAAATTACAAATTGAAGTTAGTCATGAAGTGATTTTCTGCAACTTAGATAAAAGTCTTTCATTGACTAGAAAAAAAAATTGATGTGTTTGCTCCCATGGAAAGCATTTCAGCCTAGAGACAATGGTTACACATCATTTCTGTCAAGATGAATAGCATTTAAATGGAAAATAATTTTCTGTTTAAAAAATAAAACACAATGTATTTGTATTCATACTAATGTTATATAGAAATTTGCTTCTTAACTTGCCTTAGAGGTAACCTCACCTTGACAAGCAGGAAGTCTTTTCGCATGCAGTTTATAGTTTGAGCCTTATCCAAGATTTAAGAACCCAAGTTTATATAAACCAAAAGCTATTGGTTGTGTGTTTACCCCCACAATAGCTTTTAGTTGTTTGTTCTATGCTGCTATCTCTGTTGTTTGTTTAAGAATTTCTGCTGTGGTTGGTCTTTTGGTTTTTTGAGTAATGTTTGTTCAGGGAAACTTTTATGTCCTTTGTAGTTCTCTCTGCTGGGGGAGGTAGAGATTTTACTTTTTGTTCTCTGAGAAAACAAAATTTGATTGTGGCTCAAACTACTTGTATAAGTTGTCAAATGATTAGCAAAAGATTTTCAGGGGAAAAAATATCACAAGGTTTGATTATAAATTTAGTCCTCAAAATTTCTGCAAATATGAACTAGATTAATATTTTCATTTCAGTGAGGTTTTTGTGCTCTGAGCACTAATGTAATAAACACTGAGGTGCTTATTTTTCCCACATTGTATTTGACTAAATTAATGAAACCAATATGACAGCAAGATGGAAATTCTATTAACTTTTTTTTAAAGATTTTTTTTTTTTTTTGACATAGAGATCACAAGTAGGCAGAGAGGCAGGCTGAGAGAGGGGGAAGCAGGCTCCCCGCCGAGCAGAGAGCCCAATGCGGGGCTCGATCCCAGGATCCTGAGATCATGACCTGAGCCGAAGGCAGAGGCTTAACCCACTGAGCCATCCAGGTGCCCCTCCATTAACTTTTTTTAAAAGGCATTATTGACATATACAATTCACACAGTTGAGTGTGCAATTTATGCATTACCTTCTAAATGAAGTTTCTTCCTAATCATCCTGAGGTTTCTGAGGAAATATTGTGAGTCAGTTTTGATGTTTTGATCAGAATCTTCCAAATAAGCTAGAAGGTGGGGACTTAAATTATTTGCCTCTCACCAAGAATTGTAATTTTCAGTCCATTTGGACTGGTGAAGAAAACATCTAAGAAGATTGGAACACAGTGAAAAGCACCAATGCTTCATAAGTCGTATTAAAGGGGCGCCTGGGTGGCTCAGTGGGTTAAGCCTCTGCCTTCGGCTCAGGTCACGATCTCAGAGTCCTGGGATCGAGCCCCGCTTCGGGCTCTCTGCTCGCCGGAGGGCCTGCTTCCCCCCTCTCTCTCTGCCTGCCTCTCTGCCTACTTGTGATCTCTCTCTCTCTCAAATAAATAAAATCGTATTAAACATGGATACCCATGTCTTCTAATATCAGCCTCATAAGGTATAGAGTCAGGGACTTGATAAACATAGGTTGAAGCAAGTAATCATACACCAACATTTCTGTCAATGTGAGGTTGGCTGGGGGTCTTGATTGGTTGGTAAAGTAGACGTGACTGGGATAGAAGTCCCCCTCACCAACACTGCAGCTT
>CM052895.1:74686705-74745377 GCA_028534135.1 Potos flavus | reverse complement strand
AAAATCGTATTAAACATGGATACCCATGTCTTCTAATATCAGCCTCATAAGGTATAGAGTCAGGGACTTGATAAACATAGGTTGAAGCAAGTAATCATACACCAACATTTCTGTCAATGTGAGGTTGGCTGGGGGTCTTGATTGGTTGGTAAAGTAGACGTGACTGGGATAGAAGTCCCCCTCACCAACACTGCAGCTTGTTTCGGAAATTCAAATAGGATATCTGTATTATTGTGGCTGTTGAAGATGGACTACTACATAAATACTCCTTCAAATATCTTTTTGTTTTTAAAATGATTCAAAGTATTTTTTCAGCTTTATAAAGGTATAATTGACAAATGGAATTAGATTAAATTGTACGGCATGATTTGATAGAACATAAGTTGCAGAAGGATTCCCACTATCCCACCGCTGAGGTAATGAACATATCCATCACCTCACATAATTATTTTCTTTTGTTGACAATATGTGAGTTCTACTCTCTTAACAAATTTCTGTTCTACAATACAACCTTATCAAGATCCTCAAACTGTAAATGCCTCTCTCAATTCTATGTTTTTTTCCCTTGAAAAAAAAATTATTACAAATACCATTTATCATCCATGGTTTGAAAGTGATTTAAAAGTAATTTAAGGGGAGAACATTGCTGGCCTCGTAATGGCTGTCTTTCTCCAAGTGCTTATAATTTTGTTGGTTTTGGGTGGGCTGCACTTTTTTTTTTTTAGCCCCGTTTATATCATTGTTCTTGAATTCTGTAATGTTAAGGTTGAACTGACTTTGAACTAAACCTCAGCTAGTGCAGAGCTTTGAGGAGACACCTGGCTGGCTCAGTCAGAGGAGCATGTGACTCTTGATCTTGGTGTCATGAGGTCAAGCCCCATGTTGGAAATAGAGGTTATTGGGAAAAAAATAACGCAGAGCTTTTTTTTGCTTTTGACCATGGATGTTGTCTTAGTCCATTTGGGCTGCTATAACCCGGACCATAGACTGGGTGGCTTATAAACAAGAGCAATTTATTTCTCATAGTTCTAGAAGCTGGAAATCTGAGATCACGGTGCTAGCATGGTCAGGTGAGGGCCCTTTTTTGGGTGAAAAACTTCTTGTATCTTCCCATCATGGAAGGGGCTAGGGAGCTTTTTTGGTCCTCTTTTATAAGCAGTAATCTCGAAGGCCCTAACTCCTACTACCTTGGGGGTTAGGGTTCCAACATAAGAATTTAAAGGGCACACAAATAATCTGACTGTTGCAGGTGGTGATAAAGTTAAATCTAATTGTAGAGACAAAAGTCTAGACTCTTCTTTCGATTAGCCACATGGACAGTGGTTTGTTATTTTTATTAAGATGCTTAGAAAGAATGTGAAACCCTTCTTTGACGGGTTGTGTCCAATTGTATCTCCGAGTAGGGCTGGGAAGTTCTTTGTGGGAGGTTTTCCTGCCTACTGGGGGATGACCATATTCCTAGCCTCTACCCAAGAGATGCCAATAGCACCTCTTGCCTAGACATGACAACTGAAAATACCCCCAGGTTTTGCCACCTGTCTCCTGATGGGCAATGCGCATAAATTGCAAACCTCATTGTTTGTGTTAGGCGCCTGCCTGCTCTAGACCTATAGCAGTTCCGAGGGCCTACCCAGATGACTTGCTCTGTGGGCACACCGAAATGCTCGGTTTCCCAAACGTACCAGACTTCTGTGTGTTTATGCATTGATTCTCGCCAAGTGGTGTGCCCTCTTACCTTTTCCGAAGTACACACTCATCTGAACCCATCCTTTAAGAGTTGAAGCAGGTGTCCAATTGGCCAGGAAGGCTTCAACCCAGGCTGACTAGGTAGAGTTAAGTGCTAGTCAGGGCCTCCCACACACCCTGCTCCAGCACTTCCCTTGTCACATTGCAAGCATTATTTTGGGACACACGTGTCTCCTCCAGGAGTCTGCGAGCCCCTACCTGGGGCCCCCCAGCAGCTAGTGTGGTATGCCTCACGCAGTAGATGCTTATTAACTGTCATTTGAATAGAAGAATGGAAGGCGTGTTACAGCTGGAACAGGCCACATTGAAAATCTTATGGATAATGAGGTTCTTTTGCCATTTTATTTCTACTAGAAAAGATCCTAGAATAAAGTAAGCCTCGCTATGAAAAGTCTGTTGCCAAGATACTCTAGTTCTTACATTGATAATGGGTAGAAAATCAGACGGCACAGTGGACAGAGTGCATGCAGCGCGCCTGAGAGCTGATGAGCTGCTATTTCAGAACCCACGAAGCACACCCTTTTTGTGTCCTAGAGGTCAGGATTAAGTCTTTCTCTGTCTCTCTTTATTTTTAAAAAGTACAACTTTCCCCTTACAGCTCAAGAGTCTTTTGTAAGAAGACCATGTTTTTGGAAGGGATAATAAATCCTCACACAGGAGTTTCCTTTTCTTCTGGTCTCCTATTCTGTAAACCATCAGAGAAGATTGTCAGTTGGTTTCACAGGGTGGGTTTACACCATCAGGGACCATCCGTGTACTTTTTAATCTTCCTGTATCCCCCATTTTGCTCTTGAAGCTGCATCAACCTCATCTGATGTTGCTCTAAGGCTTAATGGCAGAGACAGTGTCAATAAGTTAAATATTATTTTTTTATAACAAATGATGAGTTTTTCATTCCTACGCATAGGGTATTTTTCCACAGGCCAGTTACAAACACAAGTCAGAGACCAGATTTACCATGCCCCTCCAGCTTCCCTGGGATTGACTGTTTTGGCTGAGCTTTGTCTCCAATATTTTAGCTGCAAGTGTGGCTCATACATTAATGCTCCTCATCAAGCCTGCTTTGGGTTGTGAAGAGTAACTGCCATTTTCTTCTGCCTCACAAGATTTGTTTCTAAGTTTCTTATATGAAAATTAACCAAGCATCTGTTATTACTTGTTTAGGTATAGCCTAGGTGTGCTAAGGTCAGGAACCAGCCAATTTGGTTTGTGACTCAAAAAGCCTGTAACTAGACTTTGGTGAGTCTAAGATACCATTCTAAAAAATGTGGATTGCATTCCTGTGTCCTCTGAGACATGTATGTAGTTTCTGTTTTTTTAAGTGGAGTAGTCACTGTTCCTTAGTGCTGCTAGTTAGCCCATTGCTCTGTAACTAAACACTTTGCTAGGAGATTCCCCAAAGGCTGAGATGGCTCCCCCAGAGGCTTTCCTAATAATCACTGAGACATGAAAGGGCTTGTGTGAGAACTTTGTTCTCAAGGATATTGACATGCCAGGAGGAAGTTAGAGCAAGAGAATTGGTTGCAGGCAAGGAGAAGCAAGAGGTGCTGTGGGCTAGTCCCCATGGACCATAACCAAAAGGGCAGGGGCTGGGAGAGGAATTAGCTGACCGACACCGAACAGAGAACCAAATGTAGCAACAGGTGGTTTAGAAATGACACATCTGAGCACATGAGAAAGCATAATTAATAATGCCAGGGGTTCCCAACTTTGTGGGGATGGTGTCCCAGAAGTTGGGTAGAAAGTACCTTGTTTAGAATATTGCTTTTCCACACAGTGACACGAGTGACGGTCAGGTCCCTGAACTAGCCCACAAAGACCGTTGGAATTTTTAAACCATTCAGGTCCCACCTTGGTCTTCATTCAGAGCTGAGTCTGAGAGGCAGTCTTAGAGCCTTTGTCACCTTTATTGTCACTCAGCAAATTGTTTTTTCTCCACCATTCTCACTGAAAATTCTCACTGTTCCCAACTTAGTCCTGGCCCTCATGTGTCACACCTGAACCAGCATTCTAAGCTGGGTGCTGTGTGGTCATCTTCAGGCTTTCCCTTCTCCCCACCCCTGCCCTGTGTTCAAACCCTGCTCTGCCCTGTGACTGACCAAGTGACTCTTTCCTGGAACTAGGCTCCCTTTCCTCATCTGTAAGCTAGGGGGCATGATGGCTGCTGCAAGATGACTGTAAGAATTTGAGAACAAATTTTAGGCACATAGGATAAAAAATTGCTCCATAAATGATAGTTATGTATGATCTATTATTTGCTAATAAATTTCTTTCTGAATTCTGGTTTGCGATATCTTCCCTCCCACTCCTGCTCAGAATGATATTGGCTCTCTCAGGGGTGTGGGTGGCCAGTCACTTACTTTTTTTGAGTCTGCTTCCTCATCTGTAAAATTAGGATGAGGCTCTCCACCTTATTCTGAGGTACTGCATGTGAAACCTTTAGCTCCATGCCTATTTTTTCTTACTGAATTGTCTCAGCACCATTATCAAAAATTAATTGACAACTGGGGTGCCTGGGTGGCTCACTCGATTAGGCATCTGCCTTCAACTCAGGCCGTAATCCCAGGGTCCTGGGCATTGAGTCCTATGTCAGGGTCCTTGCTCAAGGTGGAGTCTGCTCCTCCCTTTCCCTCTGCCCCCTCCCCCCCCTACTTATACACTCTCTTTCTCAAACAAAATCTTAAAAAAAAATGACAATAAATGTGAAGATTAATTTCTGGATGGTAATTCTATTCCATTGATCTATATGCCTATTTTTATGTGTCCTATTTACTTTTACCAGTTCCTTGGCGAGGTTGTAGGTGTTTGTCATTTAGCAAAGAAACACTCCCAGTTAAAACAAATTTGATATGTAATATTATGGAAAAAAAATCCTGTAAACTTCGTGGGGGCAGTAAAACATTGTCTGTTTTATCCACTGTCAAATCTTCAAGAACCTAGAAGGGTGTCAGGCACCTGGTGGTGCTCAGTAAATATGTCATATTTGAAAGACTGATAGAAGGATTGTGTTAGTGAAGTTGCTGCTACTACTTTTATAAGTTGAAACTTTGGTTGAATATTTAGATTTCCAAAAACTGTTCTGTGCAGCCTTTGACTATTGCTGCTTACGTTGTGTATAAAGGATTTGCCTTTGATTCTTGTTTACTCTTTCTGTAAACACTAGGTAGAAGGCTAGGAAAAGGGTATTTGCATGTTTCATGAATAATTTTGTTTTGATAGGTGAAGGTGTAGCATATTAGATAAGTTAATATTTAAATAGGTATGTGGTTTTTATCTATTCCATTGAAACGTACTGAGAAATTGCTGAAGAATTGTCCCGAGAAGTGCGCTGAGCAATGGAAAATAACGCAGACGGCTGGAGGACCGCTTGTGAACACTATCCCCTTCCCCCGGGGCCTTCCTTTTAACCCAGAACTTCTAGGATTCCTAGCAGAATTGCAGGTTCAAGCCTAGGAAGCAGCTATGGCTGTATAGAGTTGGACTAACACCCCCTATGACTGAAGACAATTGTAGCAAATCTTAGTAGTACTGAAACTGCTATCATGTAAACTTTACAGTTTTGTCTGGGTCACACGATTTGCAAGTTGGTAGTATTCAAACCCTTGAAAAATCCCAATAGATATGCAGGCTATGGGCAGTTCCCTTGGTGAAGAAAATCTCAGGTGTCTGGAATCTGGATAATGCCATAGCAGGACAGAATCTTCCATACAAACTCGTTTCTACTTGTCATTGCTTTTTCCTGCCAGCCACTCATTCTTTTGCCATCTGATTCTCTGTACCAAACCTGTGTGTGGTCACATGGCCTCACTTAACGCAGCCCTAAGATGCTGCCAGAATATGCCACAGACACCACGGGGAGGATGTCGAAGTGATGATGTGAATTACAGCAGACTGGATTTCACTTATAATAGAGAGTTAGACCTGGCATGGACATTCAGAATTGTCTCACCCTGTCCTCTCATTCTATAGGTGAGGGAACAGGGACCCAGTGAGGGGCAGTGATTTGCCAGAGCCCAGCACAGAGTCCTCAGAACCCTGTCTCTTGGTTTCCCATCTGGTCCTTTTCTCAATACTCACCCACCCCTGGTTTCTTGGCTTCACGCAAGAGAAGAAGGGCTGGGAGCCGATTATAAAGGAAGAGGTCAGAATTGATTGAAAATCACTTAGGTTTACTGCCAATTCCATCTTCTCCCATGTTCCAAACCCCTTTCTACCCTCCTCCCTCCTCCTTAAATCAAATCTTGATAGGTCTACGATCTGGCCTGATTTCCCTTAGAATGTGGATTTGGAGCACTCTTTTCGGGTAGATTATATGAGGGAGAGACCCTATTGTCTCAAGGAATCTTATTTCCAGAGCGACACGTACCACATTGCATTTTAATTTTTTGGCTTTAAAAGAAACACTTATTTATCCAAAAGGTCTGGAGTTCTTCCTTGGTCTTTATTTTGTAAAGCTTCTACCCTGAGTTCTTACAGCCCCGTTCTGAATATCTCTTCAGGAAAGAAAATTAAATACTGATTAGTGACCCTTCTTCCTGCCTGAGGGAGGGTGCAGGGGAGGAGAGCAAAAAGGTAAAATTGCTCTTTCGTTGAAAGGTTTCAGATGGGCCAATCATCAGGAGGCTAATAGATCTTTTCCCTTGATGATGATTATTTCATGTGTCTGCAGCTGTTTACAAGGGCACTTGTAGGATGTGCAAATTTTCCAGAATTCCTCAGAGAGCCAGCTTTTTTTTTTTCTTCCCCTTTCAGACACTGTTTTTACATCATGTTCTGGGGCAGTTATTTGAAGATAAATAGGTTTTTGAGTGTGAGGGCATACGTGGGGTCTGGACCAGTACTGTGTATCTGTAATTGTTGGTATGGCTTTGTGAACTCAATTCTACAAGAATGTATTCCGAGCTTGCTGTTTACCCCATAGCGTCCAGGATTTCTGGCAGCAAGGATAAAATAGAGGGAGGACTCTTGCCTGTAAGAAGTGTAACTTTGAGGTGGAAAGCTGAACATTAACTTATAAAACAATAGACCCAAGACAAGACCATTTATAACAAGTATTGAGTTATGTGGTGGGGATTCTAAGAGATAAAGAAATTGTTGTAGGAAATGATGTTTTTTATATTGCCAAGGTGGAGTTAATCAAAAAAGGTGTTTTAGAAAAAGTGAACACAGCTCACAGTGCCTTATCGGAAACTCTTGGGGCCAGGTGTGTTTTGAGATTTGAAATTTTTCGGATTCCAGCAAGGTGATACGGAATATATGCCATGCGTTATGCGTCACCCCTGGCCGGGTCTGCGGCGGTACGTCCTAAAACAAGCACCTTAACGTTGGTGCAGCTCGTAGTCTGGTTGTTCACAGCAAGTGTGTGTGTGTGTGTTGGGGGGGGGTCCGTAGAGAGTCCACAGGTTTTGTCCCTGTGTTGATTATCTGTTGCTATGTGACGTGTTCCATCCAAAAGTCAGCAGCTTGGGGCGCCTGGGTGGCTCAGTTGGTTGAGCGACCTTCGGCTCAGGTCATGATCCCGGAGTCCCAGCATCGAGTCCCACATCAGGCCCCCAGCTCCATGCGGAGTCTGCTTCTCCCTCTGACCCTCTCTCCGCTCACGCTCTCTCTCACTCTCTCAAATAAATAAATAACATCTTTAAAAAACAAAAAAAGAAAAGTCAGCAGCTTAAAGAACAAACGTATATCACCTACAGATTCTGTGGATCTGGAATCCAGGAGCAGCTTGCTGGAGGATTCTGGTTCAGGGTCTCTCATGAGGTGGGACTCAAGCTGTGAGTGAGGCATCAGTCACCTTGGGTGGTGTATTTGTTTCTGAGCTCACTCACGCACGTGTGGCAGCCCTCGGTTGCTCACCACATGAGCTCCTGAGTGTCCTTACAGTGTGGTGGCTGGCTTCCCTCCAAAGCAAGTGGTCATAGAGAGAGAGAGAAAGGCCAGGGTAGAAGCCACAGTCTTTTTAATCTCCTCTTACTTCTGTGACATTCTGTTGGTCACACCTTGGTCTGAGAGGGGACTATACAAGAGCGTGGGTATTGTGAGGCAGGGGTCCCTGGGAGCCATCTTGAGATTGGACTGCCGTAGTCATCAACCAAGTTTTGGCATCCAACTTAAGATAAAACTCAGAGTCGTGATCTCTTCTGGGGTGTTGGATTGTGGAAGAGTGTGGACTTACATAGACTTTGGTCTCCTTAAAGGGATGACATGTGAGGATGGACTGTGCCTCCTGAAGCCAGTCCAAGGTGGCAAGGTAGCGTGAACATAGAGGAGTGAATTTGGTGGAGGAAGAGGAGTGTCTGAGAATACTCACACACCATCTGCCGTGTGCCAGGCACTGCACTGGATGCTGGGGATAAAGGGGGAATGAGACATAATTGTTACCATCTAGAACTAGAAGCATGCTTTGAGAAATCTAGAATTTTACTTTGAGAAATAATCAGTGCTTGATGAAAATACTTGTATCGAGTGTCTCTAATTAAAAAAAAAAAAAAAGGCAGCCTGTGTTGTGGGAGAAGGAGAGAATATAGACTCAGAAAATCTGGACTCCTGTTCCAGCTCTTTCATGTCCTGGTTTGGGAAAGTCGGTATTTTGGAGCCTTACTTTTTCATTTGTAAAATTAAACTGATGCCGTGTTATTCTATCAATATGAGGCTCAAAGGAGATAATGGCTAAAAAAACTCTTGCAAAATCCTGAAGTGCTATGGAGTGTTAATAATTATTATCTTGTGGCTCTAACATTTACTAATTAGTGACCTTTGGCAAGTTATTTAACTCTGTACCTCAGTTTCATCATCAGTGAAATGAAGATAATAATACCACCCACTTCATAGTTGGCTATGAGGTTTGAATGAAATAATACATAGAAGAGCTCAGAATAGTGCCTAGCACATAACATGAAAAATACCCAATAAATATTAGCTGTTATTGTTATGTAGCCATACAGTGCAAAACCTAATAAGAGATTAAAGAGTGAAGTGGTGAGTTAGAATGTCTTTAGACAGTTCTAAACAATGAGCCAAATTACAGTTTCCCTGAAAAGGCTTTTTATTATTTGTATCTGCATTTATTGACTAGAAAACTGGTTTACTGGGTTGGACAGAGATCACTTTGAAAACAACTACCAGCTTCCTCCCCACCTCCTCTCTCTTTTTGATGTTGACCTTGGTGTGTAGCTTTTCAGACTTTTGAAGGTCAGAGCTGAAAATAAATCCCTTTACATTAATAGTAACGTAGTAGTCCGGTTTGCTTGCCCAAGCATAAAGAGGTAAGTTCAATTTAGATAATCTTGATCACTTGATGAAGATGTGTTTCAAAAATGAAGCTTTGGTTTGGAAATCTGGCAGGATTTTCTCATTAAAATTCCTTGTAGGACTAAAATTATGAGTCAAAAATGAAGACTTGTGCAATTTTTTTGTTAATTTCAATGATGATAACATTGAGTTTATTACGATTTAGCCTTTGTAGGAATCAGAATTGCCTTATTTTGAGGATCATGAGAACTTCAATAAACTATTATTTTCGAGAATCTTTTGTCCCAGAAACCCTGAAGAACTTTTCCTTAGACTGCCTTTAGGCCATTACATGCACCTGGGAGAGAAGGCTGTGACAGTGTCATGGAAACATCGGTATTGACACAGGCGTGTTGGTGACTCCCAGAGCTTGGCCGTGAAGGACACTAGACCCTAGGCTTACAGCAGATCAATCCCCTTAGGTCACAAATAGCCTGTGAATTATAGTGAAGAAACTTGGGCACCTGGTATGTTTATAGGTTAAAAATCCTTGAGTTTTCCTCCTGCTTGAAAATGCTGAGCCACATGTGTGCACATGCACACATATACCTCCGCCAGAAGGAAAAAGATAAGTGACCTAATGTTTAAGTATGATTTTAATATTTGGGTCCCCTGTGTTTGAGCAGTGTTGATGTCCCGAAACAGTAATTTTTAAAGTATGAAAATCAGGGCTTCTGAAAACAGTTGTGCATATTCAATAGGGCAGACCTTGCTTTAGTCAAAAACGGATTTTTCTGAAAACTTTCATTGTAAATTCATTCATGTTTTAAAATGCTTCCCATCTGGTGTCATCGAAAGTTGAAAATGACATAACGATTTTTTTCTCCCTTAGGGAGAGGGTGGTGATTTTATGTGCTAAATTGCTTACAGTTTCCTGGGTCTTCCATGGGCTTTTTCCCGTTGCCACCGTCCCTGCTGAACTGACCAAAGCCATGTTCTCAGCAAGGGGTGCTGTTGTTTTCAGCACAGAGTGGCAGGTAGGTAGATGTACCTCGGGTTTTACCAGTATATGTTTCCACCTCTGTCCTCACATGGTTAGATAATTTTGTGCTTTCTGCCTGAGGTTGGGGTAGCAAAGTGACAACAAAATGCACCATATCCCCTCATGCTTAATAAATTCTGCTACTTTGAGTGGAATCCAGGGCTTATTAGACAAGCCAGGTTGTTAGTGTTCTAAGTATATTCAACCAAAAATGATGAGCTTAGATGGCGTAAGCTCACTGGCATATTTTAAGTCTTACTGCATGTATTCGTCAAAGAGTTTGGCTCTCATTTTGGCTAATCTCTTCTCCACGGAAGATTCATTGACACTACTTGGGTCAGTTTTGCTGTATTTCTTGTATTGAATTCCTAGTGCAGAAAAAGGAGTAAAAGTCAGTAAGAACCCAAATAGTTGGAAACATCTGTAATTTTTTATAGTGGTTACTAATAAATTTTACACTTCCCCTTAAATTAAAACTTTTGGGCTGAGGATATAGCATATACCATCCACATGTATGTTCACTAGTACATGATTCTGGTATTTCTGGCTGTGGCAGTGCATGCAGGGATAACATTAAAAAAAATTCTTCAGAATTAATGAGACTGAGAAATTGTTTCCTCTTGTGCAGAAACTGTTCATTCTTAACTGAGTAAAGGATGGGAAAGGATCCTGCAGATCCTGGGTAGTGAGTATGTTAAATTCATGTTCAACACAAGCATTTGAACGTTAGAATAAATAGCCCACTTTCCTTCTAGCTCTGCAAGTCTGATGGGTTGTGTCTGGAGCGGCTGTGGTGACAGGTGCTAGATTTCAAGCCTGGAGATCGTGTCTCTGGATTATCTAGTCCTGAGCAACAATCAACTTTTCATTACTCAGGCTTCACAGATTACTGTTGCTTTTTCAGTTCTCCTCCTAGAGTGGACAGGGCCCAGGAAAATCAATTAAATTTCTTGTTTTCAACAACTTGGATGATTGATTTGGTAGGGGAAGGAGAATGAAGCAGTTTGTTTTTTCCCGGACTCATGAGCATTTTACATTTTTTCATGACTCCTTTTTTCCTTGGATTTTATTATTTTCTTCTTCAAGGCTGCTTCCTAGAGTAAGACCATATGCAAAGATTGCCCATAAGAAAATGTGAGCCAATCAAGTCCATGGAAGTTTTAACAGTACTTACCATGTACCCAGATGTTTTATATCTCCTGTAACATCTGACACCTAGTGGTGTCTAGTAAAGGGTAAGAACTTTTCCTTCCAGCCAGTTGTGGGGGATACAGAATGAACATCGTGAAATTGTAAGAGAACAGTTAAATCTAGACAAGGACGGGAAGTATAATGTCACCGTAGGAAGCATGGTCTCATGGAGAAGTGCGTCTCGAATTTGACTTACAAGGCTAAGTGCACTTTAGATGCACAGAAAGTAGGGGTTCCCCAGTGGAACTCCTGAGACAGTGAGGAGGCTGGCTGACCCCGGAGGCAAAGGGGAAAATTGCATTGCATCCAGTTGGTGTTACTCGTTAAAGGAAGAACCTGAAAACCGAGAAGAGGAGTGAAGACCTGGTGTGTGATAAGTCAGAACAGAGGAGAGTCCTGGCAGGATTTTAGGAAGGTGGTGAGCTGGCGGGTCACTACCATTGTAGGTGGGATTGCAGTGCAGGGAGCCTGGGGTCTGGGAAATCAGTAGTGGTGAGGTGATGAGAGCTGAGCTGTGACCTTGGAGTGGAGTAGAAAAAAAAAAAAACTATGTAATTTTGGACACTCATTGAACAAATATATTTTGAGAAATACTAGGCATCAGGCACTGTGCTGGGCCTGGGATGGGGTGGTGAGGCCCACTGACACAGCCCCTCCCAGCCTGGAGCTTCCAGCTTAGTGGAGGAGCAGGAGTGTGAGTGCATAGGTGTGGGGAGGAAATGTTGGCAGTGATATGAGACTATGCCACAGGGACTCTGGGTTGAATGGTGGTGATGTGGGAGCAGAAGTTCTAGGCAGAGGGAACAGCCTGTGCAAACGTCCTGGATGTCTTCGTTGCAGAAATGTCTGTTCATGTCTTCTGCCTATTTCTTGATTGGATTATTTGTTCTTTGGGTGTTGAGTTTGGTAAGTTCTGTATAAATTTTGGATACTAACCCTTTATCTGATAAGACATTTGCAAATATATTCTCCCATTCCATAGGTTGCCTTTTAGTTTTGTTGACTGTTTTCTTTTCTCCGCAAAAGCTTTTTATCTTGATGAAGTCCCAGTAGTTCATTTTTGCCTTCATTTCCCTTGTCTCTGGAGACCTGTCTAGCCAGAAGTTACTGTGTCCGATGTCAAAGAGGTTGCTGCCTGTGTTCTCCTCTAGGATTTTGATGGCTTTCTGTCTCAATTTAGGTCTTTCATCCATTTTGAGTCCATTTTTGTGTGTGGGGTAAGGAAACAGTCCAGTTTCATTCTTCTGCATGTGGCTGTCCAATTTTCCCAACACCATTTGTTGAAGAGACTGTCTTTTTACCGCTGGATGGTTTGAAGATTAGTTGATCACAGAGTTGAGGGTCCATTTCTGGGTTTTCTATTCTGTTCCATTTGCTAGGTTTTTTAAAGTGCTTTAAAAATGCCAATACAAATCTATTTTAATATAGGGAAATAACAACTTTGAACGAAATTGGTTTCTCATGTTAGAAAATGTTAGAACTTTGATTTTTAAATTACTGTGCTTTTATTCCACCCCTCCCCACCCCTCATGCTCTGAACCTCCTGCTAAGCCTCAGAGATTTTTTTTTCCATGTGCAACAGTTCTCTTCTGGGGTACGAAGTTACTTCAGTATAAGTTTACAGCTCATTAAATTAAAGAACCAACTGCTTCAGAGGCCCACAAACCAATAATTTACTCTTAAGTGTGTGTGTACGTTTGGGAACACATAGCAAGGGGCTAAAAGGGGAGAATAATGGGCCTGGAGTCTCCCCCAGCTGTCTCCAGAGCCCCTGAACTGGCAGTGTTCCACATCCCTGCTCTGTTTTCCTGGTCTGAGCATGATGTCTTTTGCATATTAAAGATGGCTGCTCTGCATAGCACCTAGGGCCGGAGAGCCAGAGCACAGGGAGAGATGAGCTCGGGGGCTGATCCTGCACACAGTAATTGACCAGGTAGCTGGGAAGCTGGACCAGGTCTTTGAGAGAGGTGGGGCACGGAGCAGCGACTTCTGTCAGGACAGCCTGTGGACTGGAGCTTTCTCTGTACCCGGCTGTCTGTCGCTCACCCTGCCTTCTCTTTCCCTTTCCTTCAGGCTAGTGGTGCTGACCCCTGAATGCACAGTACAGTCACCTGGGGGAGCTTTGAAACCAACCAAAGGTTCTGATTCAAGTGGGATCTGAGCTTGGGTAAAGTTTAAAAACCTCCCGCAGGTGATTCAGCTGAACCCCAGGACTTGAGAGCCAGGAACACAAGCCAGGTGGGTTGGCAGATCTCTGCTTCCCGATTTAGCCTTTCCAGGCTCCTCCCCTCCACTTCACCTCCCTTAAATCTGTGTATTTAAGCCTTGACTCTGGCATCAGATCTGCCCTGCACTTTTCAACTACTGTCTTCAAATGCTTGTCCTTTTATATGGTTGGAAGGAAGGAGATGTATTTTTTCGAGAATTCTCAGACTGTCACCAGATACAGTAAAGGTAAGTTGTTAGTTTGCTGCCCTGTTGAGTTTTGAATTAATTTAATGATCTGTGAATTTCTGCTGAAACAATTTGAATTTCTAAGTCTCCTCTGTGGCATGGCCCCTAGAGAGAAACTCTTGGGGTTTGGTATCTTAAAATTTCCCTCAGCCAGGCCTTGTGTGATGATACAAGACTGAGAAGGTTTACTTTCCCCTCTTTATTATTGTTGCTAAAAACTGGGTGGTTAAGTTTTTACATTTCTTAAGTAGAGAAGGTGGAAGATTAAGAATGTATTTCATGAGTTCTGAATAAACCTCTTAGGATTAATCTGAATTTCTAATTTTTCTCTTTAATGTGATTGTATAATAATGTCTTAGCATTTTATTTATTTATTTTTTTAAGATTTTATTTATTTATTTGACAGAATCACAGCGAGAGAGGGAACACAAGCAGGGGGAGCGGGAGAGGGAGAAGCAGGCTTCCCGCCGAGCAGGGAGCCCGATGCAGGGCTCGATCCCAGGACCCTGGGATCATGACCTGAGCCGAAGGCAGACACTTAACGACTGTGCCACCCAGGCACCCCTATTTTATTTTATTTTTTTTTTAAAGATTTTATTTATTTGAGAGAGAGAGAAGGAGAAAGCACGAGCAGGGGGAGAGGCAGTGGGAGAAGCAGTGGGAGAAGCAGGCTCCCCGCTGAGCAGGGAGCTGGATGCGGGGTTCAATCTCAAGACCCTGGGATCATGATCTGAGCCACCCAGGCGTCCCAATGCCTTAGCATTTTAGCAAAAGCTACAATATACAGAACCACCTCATTTACAATTTCACTTATAGATAATGAGTCTTTAATAATGTGGAAGCTTTCCAAGTTTGCACTTTGGAGTACTTTGTGATAAATCTAAATATTATTTTGTAATTCAAAGGAAAATTTACAAACCATTTAACGTAGTTTCTTTAAAATATTACCTGGTAAGAAGTTCAGTTAGTAGTCCAGTCCAGCAGAGACTGACACTTAATTTTAGTGAGAGTTCTTTACCTTGGAGATACTTAAGTGATGGGGAGGCTTTGGAGGAAGATGGCCACTGGGGCGTCCTGTTGGCATGGTGGTCTGGGTGTGCTCATGGAGGGCGTCAGTGTTGGACAGGGTCAGCATCAGGTAGCAGGCGTTTGTGCAGCTGCCTTCATCCCTGGTGCAAGCTAGATGTGGCCAGGCCAGTGCCACGAGAGTCAGCCTAGGGACCTGTTTGAGCAGAGTTAGCAGGTAGAGTCCAAGTGAAGAGGCCATTAATGACATTGCACCCTGAGCAGCGCAGGACCTTAATTTGGTCCCTTAGGGGCATTTGCTGCTAGAGCTGAAGGGCAGCAACCTTCAGGCCTTCCTCCCATGGCTCCTGCTATCCTTGGTGATTGGATGGCTGTGTCTTTGCAGAATCTCAGTCCTTTTTTGACCTCTCTAGTCCCAGCGGGAAGGGAGCTCTTTCCTATAGGCTTTTGGTTTCCATCGGATGTGAGGCCTGGTGGATACATATGCTCAAGGGGGTGCAAGTGGCAGCCTGCACCTTCTGTCATGTTTTGTTTCTGTTTTTACCTCTTCATAGCCTTTTTGGCTAAAGTGGGGACCTACTGGTATGCTCTGTCAATGGCGAGGTCAATGTGGAGTGGAGGTAGCAGAGGGAAAGGGTCAATTATCATCTTGTTTGTTTTCCCCTTAACTCATTCATATTTACTTTCTTGCAGGAGAAGCCTTTTCCATTCCCACTGAAATTAGTCTTCCAGTGTCCTGTCCACGGTCTCTTCCTTTAATTGACTACCCAGTGTAACTGGAGTCTAGAACCTCAATTTTGAGATGTGTCCTATATTTATGATCCTAAAAGCAGGATTAAGAAGAAAGTTGTGATACCAGAGGTTCATTTTAAAACTTTATTTCTACAGCATGTCCTGAAGTTGGTGCTCAATGCTTTTCACAGCTCAGAGCCTGACAGTTAAATCCAACAATCATTTACTGGATTAAACAACCTGGAAAATTCAATTACCCAGAAAACTTCATTCCCTGAGCATCTTTTTAAATCATATTGTGTCACATAGACGAACTCAGAAATCCCTTTGTCTTCCTTAAAATAATTATGGTAGATGCGTAGGCCTTTAAAATCTATTGAAATCAACGTTATTAATTTTTAAACTAATAAAATTTATTGCCAAAGGTTTGTCCCATTGGAAATAACTTAGGATCAGACAGAAGTAATTTGCTGTAACCATATTTTATGTAAGGTTTGAGCATTTTTATGGGCTGGGTTTACAAGGCTAGTACTTCAGAGGCTGTTGATTTCTTCACTGTGCATTTCCAGGATTTAACATTTGGTGCCCCTTCGTGGGTGATAGTGCCTTCGTTAGGTAGTAGTGCAAACAGCTGTGCTTATTAAAGACCTGACTAACAGGACGAAGGGATGCGAAGCATTGCTTCATTCCATCATGCCTTTTAAAAAATGTAAAATGCTAGGGTTGAATTCTTAAAGTAGCTAGAAATAAGTGTAATTAAGAGGATTAATTAATCCATATTAAAAAGTTAATTATTTGGCTAACTGCAAGCTCACAACTTTAGTTATTTCTGAGACAGTAGAGATCAGAAGAAAGGTGTAACAACATACTTATAAAGAAATCGATACATATTGCCCACATTTTGTTCAGAAACATTCTACCAATTTTGAACACCCAGTGGGATCTTGTGAAACTGGAACCTTGTCATCTCTGAGGGATATGTATCTGAAGATTTGAGAAATATAAATTTGCATATAAGAAAACTTGTGAGGTTGCATAGTACCCATTTGTTTTCCTCTTTTGAGTTTTGTGTCCTTCAGTCTATTGGGTCTTATAAAATGTGCTAGATTAGGCTATAATTGTAATTATTTTAATATTGATGAGATATTTTCAGTGGGTCAAGAGACAGAGACTTGTCAATAGAGTTTTCTTTTCTTTTTTCTTTTTTCTTTTTATTGATTATGTTTTTGGCTCTAGGTAACAGGGTTTATTTTTCTTCCAAAATAACAAGTCTGGAGGTTGGCAGTTCAGGATTGGTTCAGAGCTTTTAACATGCAGGGCTCTGGATTGGCTTTTCTTTGCATTTCTTGACTTTTTTCTCATGGTTTCTTGGGGGTGGATAAAAACTTGGTTGCCCACTGTGGGATTCTGTGTTCCCTCTAACGGTTTTCCCCATATCCTACCCATGCTTTCCCATGTTTTTCTTAGACTTTGCCCAAATTACCCAAGTGTGTTTCTTTCTTGGGTCCTGACTGTTTCAGGCATGTCTCTTTTTATCAGAGTTGAGTGTTTTCTCCAGCAGCCCCACATCCCCGTCAGAAGTCCTTTTCCATTGGCCGGGACCAGTTACATTCAAGCTGTGGGTTGTAGAGAGAGTGCCTGGCAGGGTCTAGCACCAGGCGGCCTCTGCTTGCAACGGCATCATCAGCTCTTTATAACAAGTAAAGCTGAAGCCAAATCCAAAGATCATATGTGCTGTTTCTAATCTCTTCCTAAATGTGATGTGGGCTGAGGGGTCATGGGGTCATGCAGTGATGAAGACCAACCACAAAGGGAATTTCAGAGATACCACCCTAGTGTCTGGATAGGGCAGCTCTGTGTATCATTGAGGCCTAGGCAAACATTTATTTACTGTCTATGCTGAAATACCTCCAAACCCAGATCAAATCCTTTATGACTTTTTTCTTTAATAAACATAGGTGCTCAAAGCGAGGTTTTTGACCACTCATTACTCATTCTTCCTTAGTTTGAAAATGCAGCTATCAATACTATCTTCCAAGTAATGTATACTTTCCACTCTACGGGGGGGCGGGGAAGGGAAACGGGGGAGAGGGAGAGAGAGAATCTGAAGCAGGCTTCACACCCAGCACAGAGCCCCATACAGGGATCCTGAGATCATGACCTCGGCCAAAATCAAGTGTTAGACGCTTGACTGAGCCACCCAGGTGCCTCTAAATGTTAATGTCTTATACGTAGGATTTAGTTCAGGTTTTTTCCCCTTTATTGATCAGTATGTTACTATACCATTAGTTGTCTGATTTGTAAAAATACATTTTACTCTTTGATTTAGCTAGCACCCATTCTCATAACTTATTTGAATTGTTTTTAAAGCAGTTCCCTCCTGGTTTCTTTTTTCTGTTTTCTTTTCTTTTTTTTTTTATTCCCTGGGAAAAGGTTTTATTTGATAATCCAGTTTGCTTTAAAATTCTGTTTTCTTTAAGCCTTGAAATACTTTTTTTTTCTAAAAATTCTCATTAGGATTTAAATCTGATTGTGGTAAACCTGTAATTTTGTTTTGGAAGAACTGAAATACTCATTCAGATTTGGCATTCGGCAACATGCTTGTGATTGTCCATTCAAATTTACAGTTTTCATCATTGAAATCTTGCATCTTTCTTTTTAGGGTTATTCCTAAAGTCACATTTTGTTACTTTTTTTTTTTTTGAGATTTTATTTATTTATTTGACAGAGAGAGAGAGATCACAAGTAGACAGAGAGGCAGGCAGAGAGAGAGGGGGAAGCAGGCTCCCTGCTGAGCAGAGAGCCCGATGGATGTGGGGCTCGATCCCAGGGCTCTGAGATCATGACCTGAGCCGAAGACAGAGGCTTTAACCCACTGAGCCACCCAGGCGCCCCTTGGTTACCTTTTGAATGCAAATTTTATTTCATTCCATTTTTTTGTTTTGTTTTGTTTTTTAAAGCAGAGTGAAAAGTTTTTATCTTGGTTCTCTATTATGCTAAATTTGATTATTGGCTGCCCTTAGTCTTTAGTTGGCTCCTTTGAGATTTCTTGAGTATCTCAAGTTTTCCAGCCTTTGGGAGTCCTACTTTCTTTAAATATGTAAATGACATGAAACTGAACGCAGCTCCTACATAACTGAAGGGTGTTCATTTACCCTCCTACACACACTTATTTCTGAAGGTGCTGTGTGGAGAGTCTTGACTTCCCACCCCCACCCCCAGCTTTTACTGAGATGTAATTGATATATTAGTTTAAGATGTACATCGTGGTGATTTGATAAATTATATATTGCAAAATGATTGTCACAGCAGGATTAGTTAATATCTACATCAACTCACATAATTACTGTTTTTTTTTTTTGTGGTAAGGACATTTAAAGTCTACTCTTTCAAGTATATAATACAATTTTGTTAACTGTCATCACCATGCTGTACATTAGATCCCTAGAACTTACTCATCTTATAACTAGAAGTTTATACCATTTGACCTACATCTCCCTGTATTCCTCAGCCCCTGGAAACCATGAATCTGCAAGTTAAGCTTTTTAAAGATTCTACATCTAAGTGATATCATACAGTATTTGTTTTCCTCTGACTTACCTCACTTAGTGTAATGCTGTCAGGGTCCATCCATGTTGTCACAAATGGCGGGACTTCCTTCTTTCTCATGGCAGAATAACATTCTAATGTGTATATTTGTGTGTGTGTTTGTGTGTAAATATAAGAGCAATCACATCTTTATTCATCTGTTGACGGACACTTAAGTTGTTTCCATGTTTTGGCCTTGTGAATATGTTGCAGTGAATAGAGGAGCACAGAGATCTCTGACATCCTGATTTCATTTCCTTTAGATGTATACTCCGAAGTGGGATTGCTGGATCATATGGTAGTTGTATTTTTAAGTTTGGAGGAACTTTCATACTGTTTTCCATGATGTCTATACCAATATACATTCACCAACAGTACACAAGGGTTCTCTTTTCTCCACATTCTGGCCAACACTTGTTACCTCTTGTCTTTTTGATGATCACCTTTCTAACATTGTGAGATGATAGTGGTTTTGATTTGGATTTCCCTGATGATTAGTGATGCACATGTTTTCATGTGCTTGTTGGCCATTTCCATGTCTTTGGGAAAAAAGTCTATTCGGATCTTGTGCCCATTTAGTTTAAAAATTTTAAATTAATTTAAATGAATAAAAGTTAAAAATTTTAAGTTAAGATTGTTTATTTTGCTATTGAGTTGTATGAGTTCCTTGCAAATTTTGGATATTAACCCCTTAACATATAGATGATGTGCAAATATTTTCTCTCTTTTTTTTTTTTCAAATATTTTCTCTCTTAAGTAGGTTTTCTTTTTATTCTGTTGATGGTTTATTTTGTTGTGCAGAAATATTTTAGTTTGATGTGGTCCTAGTTGTTTGTTTTTGCTTTTGCTGCTTGTGCCTATCCAGAAAAATCTTTGCCAACACCCATATCAAGGAGCTTTTCCTCTATGTTTTCTTCTAGGAGTTTAATGGTTTCCAATCTTACATTTAAGCCTTTAATCCATTTTAAGTTATTTTTTTGTGAGTGTAAGATTGGGGTCCAGCTTCATTCTTCTGCAGGTGATTATCCAGTTTTCCCTGCACCATTTATTTAAGGGACTGTTCTTCCCTTATTGAGTATTCTTGGCTCCCTTGTCAAATGTTAGTTTACCATGTGTGTGAAGTTTTACTTTCGGGCTTTTGATTCTGTTCCATTGATCTATATGTTGGTTTTAATGACAATACCATTTTGATTACTATAGTTTGTAATATAGTTTGACATCAAGAAGTGATACCTCTTGCTTTGTTCTCTTTTCTCAGGATTGCTTTGGCTATTCAGGGTCTGTTGTGATTCCATCCAAATTTTAGGATTATTTTTTCTATTTCTGTGAAAAATGCAACAGAATTTTAGTAGAGATTGCATTGAATCTATATAGATGGCTTTGGGTAAGTTGAAGGTGTTTTAATAATCAGTCTTCTGATCCATGAACACAGGATATATTTTTATTTATTTGTGTCCTCTTCAGTTTCTTTCGTCAAAGTCTTACAGTTTTGAACATACAGATCTTTTAGCTCCTTGGTTAAATTTACTTATTAGTGTTTTATTCATTTTGATGCTATTGTGAATGGGGTTAATTTTTGTTTTCCAGATCTTGTGTTGTTAGTTTATAGAAAAACAACAGATTTTTATATATTTTTGTATCCTGCAACTTTACTGAATTCATTAGTTCTAACAGTTTTTTGGTGGAGTCTTTAGAATTTTTTATATATGATATCCTTTAGTCTGCGTACAAAGATAGTTTAACTTCTTCCTTTGTGATTTGGATGACTCTTATTTCTATTTCTTGCTTGATTGCTCTGACTAGGACTTCCGGTACTGTAGGAGTACTTGAGGATGTCCACTGTTGTCCTGTTAGAGAAAAAAGCTTTCAGCCTTGCAATGTTGAATCTGTTAGGTGTAGGCTTGTCACTTATGGCCTTTATTATGTTGAGATATGTTCCATCAATACCCAGTTTGTTGAGAGTCTTTATCGTGAAAGGATGTTGTATTTTGTCAGTTTTTTCCTGCACCTATGGAGATCATGATTTTTATTGTTCATTTTGTTAACATGGTGGTTATTAATTTGTGTGTGTGTGTGTGTGTGTGCATGTTGAACAATCCTTCTTTGGGATGAATCCCACTTGATCATGAGGTAAGATCCTTTTAATGTGTTATTGAATTTGGTTTGCTAATATTTGGGGGAATTTTTGCATCTATCATCAGGGATATTGATCTGTAGTTTTTTGTTTTTGTTTTTGTTTTTTTCTTTTTTCTTTCTTGTAGTGAACTTATCTGGCCTTGGTATCAGAGTAATGCTGGTTTTGTAAAATGAGTTTTGGAGTGTTCTTTCCTCTTCAGCTTTTAGGAAGAGCTTGAGAGGGATTGGTGTTAATTTTTTTTTTTTAAATGTTTGGTGACGTTCAACAGAGAAACCATTTGCTCCTGGAAATTAACTTGTCTTGATTGGCATCCACTGGCTCTTGTTTTCTTTCCAGCTTCTCCAGGGTCACTCCTGGCTTTTTATAACTGCTTCGTGATTGCTTCTGCAAGTCTCTGCTTTGACCCAAATCATTCTCCCTTTTTTACTCAGTTGTTTTTAATTCAAGTCTGGGTTGAGTATAGTATGGTTCTTATTTTTTATTCAGGCTCAAGGATAACCTAAACGAATTAGAAAGCAAGAAAGAAGGTTTGACACACCTGCTTCCTATACACTGTTTCTTTTAGCAGGCTCCCAACCCCCAGATGAGACTCCCCTCTCCTTTCCCTCTTTCACTGAATCCCTGGGCACCAGTCAAGTTTCTGATCCCCTCAAAAGAAACCAAACACTCAAAAGATGTGCATTATTCTTTGAGAGATACTTCTGCACTATAAGATAGAATATTTAATGTGGAGTCTCCATAGCTGCATTTGAATTACTCCACTGGGTCAGAATTTCTCCAAGAATAGCCAGGTGCTTGACCCACACACGAAGGATTCATCCAAGGGCTACTCCCAGGGGTGGTTTTTAGCCTCCACTCTGGGCTGTAGTCTCCATCTTCCTTACAGCTACGCAATCCTATCCTCTGCCAAATAATGACCGTTTGCTCTCTTATTTTGCAACCCTTATTTTCTAACCACCATTGGTTAGAACCTTCTAATGACACGGGGAAATGCTGGTGACCAACTGAAAGGCCTTTTGTTTTGTTAGTTTTAAAGACAGCGCTGGAAAGATGATAGTATTAGACAGAGGGGCATTTAAATTTAAGTATTTTAGCAGCTTTCTGTGAAGTTGTAGAAGAGAAGAATATAAGTGGTAGTGTTGAAAGTAGTCACTTTAGGCAGTGGTATGTTGTAGGCTTGATAGCTGCTACTATGTTGAGTGTCACCAAGAAAATAATCAGTCTTAGCAAGGCCATATAGTGCCCCTTCTTTATTGAATAAAATTAGTTAGGTTGCTGGGACTCATAAATTGTGCATGAAATGCTGGAGCTAAAAAGGGCCAGTAAGGACAAATCTGGAACATGAATAAAGGTCAATGCCAACTACTGGCTATAGGCTGTGGTCAGGGTTCGGTGGGCCAGTAGCATTTTTTTTAAATTTAAACTTTTTATTTTGAGATAATTCACATGTAGTTGTAAGAAATAATATAGATCCCATGTCCATTTAACCAGTTTGCCCTCAAGGTAACTTCCTACAATACTATAGCACAGAATCCCAACCAGGATATTGACGCTGAAGCAGTCAAGATATAGAACATCACACAGTGTTTCCTCACATGGTTCTTTTATAGCCACATCCCATCTCTGTCTCTTTACCCTCTTCTTAAACTGACAACCACTAATCTATCCTCTATTTCTATAACTTCAGCATTTTAGGAATGTTGTATTACTGGAATTATACCTTTTATTTTTATTTTTTTAAAGATTTTATTTATTTATTTGACAGAGAGGGAGATCACAAGTAGGCAGAGAGGCAGGCAGAGAGAGGGGGAAGCAGGCTCCCCGCTGAGCAGAGAGCCCGATGCAGGGCTCGATCCCAGGACCCTGAGATCATGACCTGAGCCGAAGGCAGAGGCTTTAACCCACTGAGCCACCCAGGCGCCCCTTGAATTATACCTTTTAGATTGGCTTTTTTGCTTAGGGTAATTTTCTGGAGATCCTCCCCCAGGTTTTTGCATGTGTCAGTATTTATTGCTGAGCTGTATTCCATGGTCTGGATGCACCACAGTTTGGTCAGCCATTCACCTGCCGAAGGACATCTAGGTTGTTTACGGTTTGAGGCTTATGAATAAAGCTGCTACAAATACTCTTGGAAGTTTTATGTATGAAAATAAAATTTCATTTCTCTGGGATAAAGGCTGAAGAGTGTTATCACTTGGTCATGTGGCAGTTGCAAGTTCAATTTTTTAAGAAACTGCCGGACTGTTTTCCAAAGTGTCTGTACTATTTTAGTTTTACCAGCAATGGATGAGTGATCTTATTTCTTTGCATCCTCACCAGCATTTAGTGTTATTGTTGTTTCTTTTTTCTTTTTCTTCTTTTTTTTTAACTTTCACTATGCTGTTTGGTATGTAGTGATATTGTACTTTTAATTTACATTTCCCTGGCGGCTAATTATGTGGACTCTTTTTTTTCATGTGCTTATTTGCAATCTGTATATCTTCTGTATGCCTCTTTCCATCTTTGCTGATGTTCTAAATGGATTGTTTTCTTATTGCTGAGTTTCTAGAATTCCTTATATATTCTAGATACTAGTTCAGATATGTAGCTTGCAAAAATTTTTTTTTCCTTTCAGTCTATAGCATCCTCTGTTTTCTTTTCATCCTCTTTAGAGGATATTTTGCAGAGCAGAATTTTGAAGAAATTAATTTTGATGATCTAATTTATCTATATTTGCTCGGTTTCATACTTTCCATGTCAAGTAAAAGCCAGCCCTGGGATCAGTCATCTTGGATCTTCTTCCTAACTCTACCTCTTGGGGAGACAGACATTGTCAGTATTGCTCCCCTCTGTGGATTCTTGTTTCTGATTAAACAGTCCCATTCAGAAAGTCAGATCCATCATGCCAAAGGTGAGTTATGATGAATAGGCACTGGGAGATTGCAGGCCAACCTAGAGCTGGGTTAGTGTCCTGTGGGATCCTACACTAAATAAACTTTCTGATCCGCATAGCCCAGAACTTTCCACTTCTGTCTGGGCCTGCTTCGAGGTATTGTGGTCTAGTGATGAACCTACTTCGAGGTCTTGAGGAACATGGTGGCATTTCCCCCAGTTCTTCTAGCATGTTTGATTTCTCCTTAAAGAGTTTTTATAATGGCTTCATTAAAATTTTTGTCAGATAATTCTAACATCTCTGTCATATTGATGTTAGAATCTGTTGGTCATTTTTTTTCCATTCTGTTTGAGATCCTCCTGGTTCTTGGTATGATGAGTGAGTTTTTTATTGAAACATGGACATTTTTGTGTTACATTATGAGACTCTGGATCTCATGTAATCCTTTTGCTTTTGATACCACTCAAGCAGGGGAAGGGAGAGAGTGGCCACCGAATTGCTATGTGTCTTCGAGGGGTTGTCAGGAAGAAGGGGCAAGAGGATTGAACCCAGCGGTTGGTTTTGGTGTTCACCATCGCTCTGGGACCTTATGTTTCTTTAGTATCTTCTAAGCAGTGGTTCTCACCCTCTGTGCCCATTAAAGTCATCAGTGCGGCTAAAAGCACCAACCAAACGTAACAATCTCTTTCTCCATCCTGAGATTCTGATTCAGTTGATCTGGAGTGGAGCTTAGTCACTTGTATTTTTAAAAAGCTTCTCAGGTAATTGTAACACACAGCTTAGAATTGAGAGCCACTGCTCTGCGGAAAGAAGAACCTGAATGTTGACCATCATGCTGTGGTTTCCTACAGTTTTAAAAAGCCTTGCTCTCAAAGTCAGAGTTTTATATATTAGCATTCTCAGTGGTGGTAGGGGAATGAGAAAAGCTGCAGGTAAACTTGGCCCATCTTCTTGGAGTACCAGTTTTGCCTGATAGAAAAATCACTTTAAACTAAGTCGCCAAAAAAAAAAAAAAAAAAAATCAAAACAGATTTTTTTTAATAGAGTAGAATGTAAAATTTGCACACATTCTTAAGGAAAACAGGTGAGATCCTGGAGAAAACTTGTATTTGTGGTAAGCCCCAATACCAGGGATGTGTGTTTATAGGGCTTTCCTAATTTCCTAGTGGACTTTGAAATTATTTTGAAATGCACCACGAAGGCCTGGGTGGCAAAATACTGCTGCGTCTGAGTGATGTTTATAGCTTATTGTTATGTAACCTGGGTAACCTGACTAACGTGATGTTTTATAGTATGAATCATTTTTATTTAGACGACTGCACCTTTTCATCATCTTGAACTGTCAAAGTAATCAGTCCATTAAATACTGCCTATTTCCTATATATGAATATAATATATAGGAGTGTATTTATTTATTATTATTATTAATTATTATTATTATTTTCTGGAGCTCTGCGTGATAAGAGTCCCATGGCTCTGAATTCTACACTCAGGAAACCCTTTTGTGAATTCTTAGAAGGTTAAATCAGGTAACTCTTGGGATAATGAGAACATTCTCAGCCCTTTTGTTTCCACTCCCAAATGCTGTCAGCATAGATGAACTCCTTTCTGGATGGCTACAGTTGGTCACACCAGTTTAATAGTCTGGTTGGGGACCTGAGTTAATCCATGGGGATGCTTCTGACCTTTGAAGAATGCCATTTATTTCTGAACTGAGCTCTCCTTCCACACTAATGATTCCCTTTGTGGAAAGTTCTCTCAGAAGATGGCTGCTTCCTACCCTACAGGGTTGCACTCTGGCAGAGCTGACAAGTGTGTACATGAATTGCTCTCTTTTACCACATATTAAGTGAAAAATGGATGTTTTCTCTTCTTCACATGTCAATCTGATTTTCTGGAGGTGATCCAAAACTTGCAAACAAACTGCTGTAATTTCAGCACCATAGGAACCATATAAACATTCACTTCGGCATTTCTCCATTAAAATTTTAAAAGCCGGATGCTATCTTTGAATTGAATTGTGGACCTTCTTGTGGTGGTTGACTGCAGTTGTTTGATTTTATTCACAAATAACGGGGCTTGGAAGCTGGACTTGAGAAGCAAGATAGCCTAAGTGGTAAGAGCATGGGGACTGTGAGCAGACCGCCTGGGTTCTAATCCTGGCTCTGCAGCTTTCTGGCCGGGCAAGTTACTTAACTGCTTTGTATCTGTTTCTCCTTACATAAGATGGAAATAGGATTTTTATGAGGATTAGATGACTTAATATATTGAAAGCTCTCAAACAGTACATGGCCTATCACAGCAAACACAGTAGCTGTTTTTTTATTGTAAATGGACGTAAAAGGTGGCTCCCACTTCTGCACACCTGACCTATATGAAAAGGAGTTCCGTTCCGGATTGGGCAACGGGGGAAGAACAGCCTCATCAAACAGCCCTCGATGGCAGTAGAAAGGGAAGTGGGCAGACTGGCCCGTGGAATCTGAGGAGAAGAGAAGAGGGGACTGTGGTGACAGGGAGCTGACCTGAGGGGACCCTGGAGATAAATATGGCAGGAAACGCTGGTCCTGTCAGCTCTCGGCCCTGCCTCTCACCCCTCACTGTCCGTGACCTGATTCGTGTTTGCTCCCAGGCCAAGGGACTGGAAGTGGGCGCATCTTGATCCCCCTCCTTTGCGGGGCAGATGGTTGGAGCAGGAGTCCCTGAGTGCCTTGCTCAGCCTGCAAGGTAGGGATCTATACGCTGGGGCTCTGAGTTGATATCCGAATATATTTTTTTGGAACAGACATCAGTATTCCTTGTTAAGCTCTGTATTGCTCTAGAAAAGAGTAGCTTAGAAATGTTGGTGTTATGTCAGGTCTTTTAAGGCTTAGTAAGCAACCGAGAGCTGCCAAGTCCTGTCACTTCTACTTCCAAAATATCTGTCCACATCCCTCCACCTCCACTTCTACCCCTTTGTCAGGTGCCATCGTCACGGACCTGAACTGTGTAATGATCTCCTACCTGTCACCATGACAATTCATTTCTCTACGTAGTAACCAGAGTGATTTTTTTTTTTTTTTTAAATAGCTTGTGAAGGAGAGCCTGGCAGTTTCTTAAAATTCTTCAGTGGCTTCCATCACACTTTGAATAAAGTCCATACTCCTTACCATAACCTACAAAGACCTGTAAGATGCATAAGATATGATCTGACACTCTCCTGTTCTTTCCAGTCCCATCTTGCACTGCTCCCTTCCTACATCGTCCTCAGCCACACAGGTCTTTCATTTCTCGAATGCATCCTATTTTGTTTTCACTTTAGGGTCTTTGCACTTGTAGTTCCTTATGACCAGTGCACGTTCAGTTCAGATATCCTCTCCTGAAAGGGCCTTTCCTGACCACTCTGCTGATTTCTTTCCTAAAATTTACCTGATGATGTTCTCATGACCAGACCGGCCAGCTACCGGTGACTCATGCGACAGAGTCTGCGAGGAATGAGGAGGAACTGGGTGAAAGGGGTTCCAGATCTTGAGCACCACATTGTAGCTGGTCCAGTTTTTGGTCTTGTCAGATGTTTTATGTCTTGTTCTTGCAGACATGGAGTTTTTTGTTTTTTTTTTAAATTTTATTTATTTATTTGACAGGAGAGAGATCACAAGTAGGCAGAGAGGCAGGCAGAGGGAGAGGAGGAAGCAGGCTCCCCGCTGAGCAGAGAGCCCAATTCGGGGCTTGATCCCAGGACCCTGAGATCATGACCTGAGCCAAAGGCAGAGGCTTGAACCCACTGAGCCACCCAGGCGCCCCCAGACATGGAGTTTGTACAATCTTAACCAACCACACTATCTCAGACTCTGTTCCTTTCACAAATGGAAGTTATTTTTAACAGTCCCTTTGCTAACTAACAAACCTTTTGTTGTATTTTAAAACCATGATATTTAAAGTGCTAAGCAGGAGTGTGAATTCCTGATAACGATACTTGAAGTGCTAACTCATGGCTGCTAGGTTGTTGGTAAAGTCTTACTGTGTCAAACACACACAAAGTAAGCTTTGTTTATACCAAGGTTTCCTAAATTACAGAAATCATAATGGATGGGGACCTTGTCTGTTTTATTGACTACAGTATCCATTTAAAATTGTGTTTAGAGCATGATCAATGTTGCACGAATGAATAAAACCATTTCTGACAGTAAAAAAAAAAGTGTACTAAACAACCAGCTTAGAAACTTTTGGAACATAACTCACTTTTTAGTTGAGGATTTGTAACTTGAAAACTCCATCTTTTTCTGATCCATGAATATTTTTATTTAATCTAGATTAAGTTGATAGCCGATTGCTTATCAATCAAATGTCTACTTTGATTAGGACATTCTCTATATATGGTAAAATGAGTACATCCATTACCATCCACATGCTTATAGATGCTACAAAAAGGACAGTTTTTTTTTAAAAGAAAAAATCATCCTTAAAAATTCAAGAAAGATATAGAATGCCATTAACAGACTAAAACTTCGGAGTAACTCCTGAAAGATGGACATGTTACCCGTTTTGCAGAGAAACAAAAGTGGTTAATGCAGGAACAGAGGTAGAGTCAGTTCTGGAGACCTCCAGCCCAGAAGTTGGCAGGGAGCAGGAGCAGGCCAGTGCCTCGGGGCGTTCGTCAGAACTTCGAGGCTGGGGGAGCCTTCCTGTAGCTTCAGGGGCTTTTGCTTCAGGCTAAAGTGGGGCTAAGGAGTTCGAGCCCAGGTGTCCTCTAGATCTGCCCTGAAAGGTGGAGCTCCCAGATGACAGGCTGCCCACTTCCCTCATTGCCTTCCTGCTGCCTCCCAGCAAATCCCAGTAGCAGGCTGGTAACTTCTCAGTATTTCTTCGGTTATACAATAACTCTTCAGCTCTACAGTATAGATAAAACAGCTATCTTAAGAATTTTGTAAATATTAAGTAAGCGAATGAAAAAAGGATAGCTAGCATAGCACCCAGCGCTCATGATATACACAAGGGGTCCTCGAGCCCCCACTGTGTAGACAGTCTGCTTTCAGTGCCATGTAGATACGAGGAAGCAGTATGGGACATTGGCCTCTCAAGTAGTGAAACACATTGGAATGAATTTATTTAGCTTTTTAAGAAATAATTTCAGGTGCTGCATTTCTTAACATTAAAGCAGGAATGTGTTCTCATAAATCCTCATTTAGTATAAATAACAGCATTTGAAAATAAAATCACAAGACTTAGAGCTATTTCAAACAGAACTCCCAAATACATTCATAAGATTTTCTAATTCATTAAAGAAATACCATGTCTAGATCTGACTATGCAGCTATTTCTTTAAGTCCCTGAACAGAAAAACATCTACAGGAGAAACCTTTCTTTGAAAATCTATTGGAACAGAAACAATGAAATATGCTAATCTGATTTTTAGTATTGTTTTATTTGTAGTCATAATGGAGAAAAAGGTAGTATCCTCATGGTTCGTCAGAGCTTCCAAGGATTTTTTTTCTTTAGGTCCTTTTTATTTACCAGTAATTTAATCCAAATCTAAATGGTATCAAAATACCTCTAAAATGTTTTTAATCTTATTAACTTTTGCTTAAACTTTTATTGTGTTTTGGGATTTTTGTTTGTTTTTGGTTTTTTACTCAGCAAGTGTTTCTTGCGCCTTTGTGCTATACTCTGCACAGGATAGGTCTCTGGGATAGGGTCCCAGCTCTCTGGCAGCTTGATCTGTTGGAGGCAGCAGTTGATTTCCCTTAATGACACCAACAGCAAAGATTCCTAGAGGAAAGGTCTCCTGAGACCAGAAGAGTGGCTAGGACTCTAAGGGAAGAAAAGTTGCAAGGAGAATTCCAAGAAGATCAAGCAACACGAGCAGACCCAGAGGCATGAGATAGCTGTGGGGAGACCTGCCGGCGACAGTTATCAGCTCTGTTTGACTAGAGAGAAAAGACCAGGTAGAGAAGAGGTGAGACATAAGTCTGGACAAGAAGACAGAGCCTGGAAGGGGAGAACCTTGATGCTGTGTGTGTGAAGTTAGTGGCAGGGTCTTTTAAGGGTTTTGACTTGGCTAGTGAGGGATATGTGTATTTTCAGTCCATCGTGCAGGGCTGTGTCAGGGAAGTGAAATTAAGGAGGTTCAGACTAGATGGAGGGCGCTTTGTCAGGAGGCTTTGCAGTGGTCCGGTGGAAGATAATAAGAACTTGAATTAGTACTGGGGAAGTCAGTGTGGAAAGGAAGGGATGGGTTTTAAGAAACATTTAGGAGATAAAACTTGCAAGATTTGGTGATGATTGGGTGTTGGAGGGAGGAAGAGATGAGGGTGACTTCAGGTTGCTGGCTTGCAGACTGATGGTGGCTGGGGTGTCCTCGGAGCATTCATGTTGAGTCTGAAACCCAGGACATCAAGGGCTGTCCAGATATGTGGCAGGAGCTGGAGAAAAGACTTCAGAATCTCCAGTGAAATGTGAGAGAACCATGGCAGTGGGTAAGAGTGTTTAAAGGAGAGCTTGGGGAGAGTGAGAATGTGGGCAGGGAGGTTGTGGGGGAGGGGAGTGGAAGGGAACTGGAGACACTGTGTGAGGAGGCAGAAAGGCAGAGGCAATAACAAAACATAGACCATTAGGGACACAAACACATATGGCATGAGCCGAGAAACACTGACAGAGGACAGTGAGCAAGAATGGCCAGGGAGCGTCAGAAGAAGCAGAAGAGCAAGAGTAAGCTATGGAAGTCACGGAAGGCAAGGTCCACAGCAGGAAATGTGGCAGGGAATTCCAGCAAGACATGCTGAAATGAACTCTGGGTTTTGCCTCTATAAGAAATGGGTGTCCTTTGTGAGAGCAGGTGCTATAGAGCTCAAGAGAAGGCCTTAGATCAAGAAAAGGAGGGGTTAGGAGGTAGAGATGAAGGAGGCCAGAACACCAACAGTCTCTTTCTAGTGGGAAGCAAAGTAATGGGTAGGAGCTGGAGGGACTTGGGTAGGGCCAGGGAGGTTTTTTTACTGTTTGTTTTTTTAAGGACTTGAGTAACAAGGGGTGTGTGTGTGTGTATTGTGTATCTAATAGGCTGGAAAGAAAGAACATGTCAGTGGAGATAAGCTGGTGATAGAGGAGGGGGGACAACAGGTGGGCAGGTAGCAGGGGAGGGGGCAGGGAGTAGCATCAATTGTACTGTGGAAGGAATGACCTCAAACGAGAGAGTTCATGCTGTGAGATGCGAGGCAAGGAGGAATCGGAACTATTTTACAGGCAGAGGTAGAGAGATGACATAGGTTTGGAGGCTTGACATGAAAAGGCCAATCCGTTTCCAAAGTATACATCTCCTATCTTTAAAGGTAACATTGAGTAATAATAAGATTAACAAAGGACTTAAATGCTATAAATAGATTGATTATTTCCTTGTTGCCTTTGAATTATTTTTGTACCGTAAGCTTTATGAGCTATTTCCCCCAAATAGTCTCTGTACAAACCCGTTTTGATAGGCTGAATACAATTGTTGATCATCTCCTTTTGTCAATAACAATATTAAATCATCTGCTTTGTGTTCTTGGTAAGGTAAACGTAATAGCTCCTTGCCATGCTGCTGTGAAGATTTGATTCTGGGTGGATGGTATTTGGTGTTATTTGGAGTGGGCAGTTTATGGTTTGTAAAAGCAGGTCCTTGGGACTTCAGTGCAATCATAATGAAATGTAAATGTCCTTCTTGGGGTTCTTCAGCCTTTCCAATTTTCACTGTGTGTCTGAAAAGACTGATGGGTGTTTTTATTAAATGCAAAGGGATCTGTACACAGCACATTCGGTCCATGAATTTATTAGGCACTTTACTGTGTTGCCCAGTGTGCTGCCGATCTGGAAGGAAGTCTGAAGAAATGGGGAGGCAGTTCTGTCCCGGAAGGAGCTGGTCATGCAGCCCTGCCAGGTGGGGAATGTGGAGTGCTAAACTGCATAGAGAAAGAGGGCAAGGCACCAAGGCAGGAGAGGAAGGGAGGGGAGGTCTGTATGGTGCCGAGGACCTTTATAGATTTTTGCAAGTGGTCCCTGATAAGGGAAGATACCGGAAGATGAGGTGTTCATAGAAACGAAGAAGTACTTGTGCCTCGTTAAACGTCTCAGAGACCAGAGGTTTTACAGGGTCTTAAGCAAGAGAAATTATTTGAGGAAATTGAGAGAAATGTTAGCAAAGTTTTATTTTGTTCTCCATCTATCAAGAGGAGATCCAAGATCCAGCCCTGGAACTTGTCATGTATTGGTCAGGATGATCCCAGGGGTCAGGCTCCTATTTGTTAGAACCCAGGCTCTTGCCTATGAGCACGTGCACCAACTCAGTCCTCTGTTGACGTGAGGGTGTCGGACAGAGCTGACCGATCAGTCTGGCTGTTGAAGGAGATCTCGGAGCCTCTCTCTAGCTGTGGAGCAAGTCCTGGCTGATCGGCCCTCACTTTAAGAAGGGCAGGGGGCAGCCTCACCTGCCTCTGTTTCTCATGCTGTCAAGGTCAGGCTCAAAGGTGTGCCATGCTTCCCCTGCAGCGGAGTCCTGCTGGGATGGACCTGGTTCCAGCCCAGCAAGTAGCGGAGATGGGCCTTGTTCCATCTCTTCTTTCATATAGACCTCAAATGCCTACAAGGAGGTTGTGCACAGGATGTGCATGTGACTCTCTCACTGTCCCTGCCTCTGAGGGGTCCCAGTACAGTAAGGGGAGGAGACACAAAATCAAAATGCAGACAGCCATTCGAAGGGTGTGAGGTTGGCTTGCTTCCCTTCCTGACCTGCTTGTATTCGTCTGCCCCTCAAGACCTATTCTCCCTCCCAGCCCACCTGGCTCTGTGCCCTGGGGTGCTGACCTCTGTGAACAGCATCAACTTTCTTTGAGCTTTTGGCTATTGGAAGGGAAGGGACCAGCAGGGTTGGAGGGCAGGAGGGAATGGGGTGGGATGTCTGTTCCCTCAATCTCCTGGGTCAGGTGGCCCATTTCCCCTGACTATTCTCTTGGGGTTCTGGCAGTGCCTTCCTCCCCTTGCTCTTTCACCCACTCCCGGCATCGCTGGCCCCAGGCTACTGTGCCATGCTGGCTGATTTGTCTGACTACACCTCTGTAGACAGTGCCTCGATCCATCTGTCTTAGTTACTCACTTATGGCAGTAATGAGGTTTCCCGCTGAGACCTGACTGGTGACTCTTCTTTATATAAAAATGATGGGAGACAAATGACGAAAAAGGGCAAATACACTACAGTGAATAAAAAGAGTGGGGCAAAGGTAGGAAAGGTGGGAAGTGGCAAGGCACAGTAGTAGATCCAGTTTCTGGAGTTGAGCCCTAGCCTCAGAGTGGTTCTGGGACAGAAAATAAGGCAGATTGGTTTGCGCCAGTTTCCTGAAATGCCTCCTTGCCTCTTGGTCAGTATTTGCCAGGGCCCTTGGGATCTGTCCCCCAGCCGTGGTCAACTTTAGTTTCCTCTCACTTAGGTTCTCTCTCTGCAGTCCAGATTTTAAACTTGTATATTTGCTTCTTCCAGAATAATGCTTTTTTTTTTTTTTTTTGGTTGTTGAATAAATGGGAAGATAAGGGCCAAAATGTTTGCCTTGTATGTACGTTGTCCTATCAGCGATTACTAGAGCTGAACATTTGGAAATGATGTCAAAATCAAAGCCTTAGGAGAAAAACATAAGACAAACCCCAATTGAGGGACATTTCTCAGCTCAGTACTTCTTAAAACTGTAAGGTCATCAAACTGAAGGAAAGTCTGAGAAACTGTCAGAGACCAGAGAAGGCTAAGGAAATGCACTGACTCAATGCAATATGATATTCTGCATAGGGTCCTGGATGTTAGGGAAGAACTGGTGAAACCCTAACAAAAAGTGGAAGTTTATTCACAGTTAATTGAATTGTTGAGTCTTGTCTCTTCAGCGCTAACATAACACAGTAATGTCAGATGTTAGCAGTAGAGGAAACTGGGTGCCAGATTTGGAAACTCTTATCTCTGCAACTTTACTGTAAACCGAAAACTATTCAAAAAACCATGTATTTTTTAAAAAAGTTAATCTTTAATATCTAGGTAATTGAAGATTCAATCAAATACTTTATTAAAACGTACATAAAAATTTTTTCTACAATATTTGAGGAATGTTCTGCAATATTTGAGGAAAATCATACTTAAGACCAAAGTGAAGCATAAAATTCATGAATCTTCTGCACAATTCAGGCCTATTAAGATCCTCTGTTTTTATCTGGAAATACAGTAATGAAGACAGATAAGGTTCTTTGCAATTAAGAAATAGATATCTTTTGTTTTTTCTGGATATTTACCTTAATCTTTATCTCAGATTTATTTTACTTCAGCACGTGGTACTGCACGCTCACATTAGGTACTAAAAGTTCTATGAATATATGAATATAAGCGTATATGTGTTAAATGACATTTTACCTCATATACATATGTTGCATATTTATTTTACAGTTTATGTTCAATTTAAGAAGTGAAGCTAGACTTAGAGACTGTAATCTTAGGTTAATGGGGATGGGAATTATGAATTGGGAAATATTACAAATTTATTTGCTGCAGTTAACAAGTACAAAAAATACTTAAAGTCTGGTGAGAGAATGTTTAGGTGTGTTTTCAGAGTCAGGATTTAGAGAGAAAGCTGTCTTAAGAAAGCAGATACAGGGGCACCTGGGTGGCACAGTCGATTAAGTGTCCGACTCTGGGTTTCCACTCAGGTTGTGATCTCAGGGTCCTGGAATGGAGCCCCAAGGTGGGCTCTGCACTCAGCAGAGAGGATTCTCTCTCTCTCTGCCCTCTCACCACCCCTACCCTCCCTGCTCCGTCTCACACTCTTTCTTTCTCTCAAATAAATAAGTAAATCTTAAAAAAAAAAAAAGATACATCTTGTCAGACATATTAATTTGAGGAGAAAAGCTGCACACCTATAGTATGATTTTCTTTTGAAAAAAGTGCCCCCCACCTCTGTTCTGAGTTTCTGTTTGTCTTACTTTTATTTATTTATTTTTTAAGGATTTTATTTACTTATTTGCCAGAGAGAGAGAGAGAAAGTGAGCGAGCGCACAAGCAGGGGGAGCAGCAGGCAGAGGGAGAAGTAGGCTCCCCGCTGAGCAGGGAGCCTGATGCAGGGCTCCATCCCAGGATCCTGGGATCATGACCTGAGCTGAAGGCAGATGCTTAATGGACTGAGACAGCCAGGTGCCCCAGATTGTCTTACTTTGAGTAAGAATGCTCATATCATGGAATATATCCTGTAGGAACTGGGAATAATGCCAGTAGTAGTGGTAAAAAAATTAAACAGTATTAGCACTTCCAGATCAATACAATAAAACTGAAAGTGAAGCATAAATGTAGTGTGAACATTGTAAATGTTCTACGTAGAATAAATGTACATAAAAATATTGGGACAGGTTCATCATTACCTTTCCTGGAGTCCATGCTGAATTTGTTTTCTGAAAAGTAAATTTCATCATTGAGTACTTTTTGAGAGTTCCCTCTGAAAATGTACAAGCGCATACCATTGAAACTACTTAGGTTGTGTGAAGTGAATGTCTGACTAAAGTAAGGGAGAACATTAACATGCAATTTTCATTGAAACGGCTGCATGTGCATGCAGCTGTATTATGGAACAGTTTAGTTTTAAACTGTAAACTCAATATTTAAAATTTTAGACTGTAAGAATAATCCAGCAAAGATGCAGATAAAGCCAGCTACTTAGAAAACCTCCTAAGCCATTAGATCGGATTTGGGATGAGCCCCACAGACTTGGTATCATTTTACCCTATTTATTGTTTTAAAAATGATGAGTTGTCTTAAGGAGGGTGATGTTTTGAAGAGTGGGGTAAAGACCATTATTAATGATTACTTTAGGGAACTTTAGTTGAGTGTTGAAGACTTATCTGTTGTCCCCTAAGGTTCAGTTCTGAGCAATGTTGACATTAACGTTGGCACACTGAGGTCAGTGTTTTGGTTGGCTTTTAAAATTAATGGTCTGTTTGTTTTATAAATCTAAAACAAGATCTTTAGTGTAATGACACACTAGCCCATTTGGTTTATGTTTGCCAATGAGCCCAAGAATTCAAATTAGTTTACTACAATGGGTTGACTTATCAACGAAGAAGAAAAAAATGTCAACATAATAAAAAATTTTAAGAATCACGTCCTCTTATTTTCTCTGGTAATTACTTTTACAGATGTATTGGATTTCTGTTGGCTCTCTGGTCTGGATAAAAGTGAATTTTTAAAAAATATACATTTAAGTAATTACAGAGTGCAAATGGATATTGTGAGATTTGAAACATGGTATGTTAAAATGGAAAGTGAAGATGCTGTGTCATAATCATTCAGGATAACTTTGAAGTAGTATATGATATGTGACATTTAAAATAAATTCATCAAGGCTTTCAAAGACATTTTTCCTATTTATCCTTGAAACTGAAGCAAGAAGTAAGTTGTTTCAAATTAAAAACTTGTTAAGTTATTCCAGCCATAGTAGGATGAAAGAGCATAAGGAAGTGGAAACTTTTGAAATTGGCTGTGTTAGATTATTGGGTGCCTCTGGCTGTGCAGGAAGATGGAGGTTTCTCTGAGCAAGCACTCAGTTCCAATTTGATGAATTACTTATCTGGTGCTTTTTGTTTTGTTTTGTTTTGTTTTTTTAACTTCCATTGGATCACTGACCCATTAGAGAACCAACAAAACAAAACAAAACAAAAAGCCCAAAAAACAAAACACCTCTGGATTCTCTCCTAAGTAATACGTACATATTAATAAAGTCTTTTAAAAACAATTTTACTGATATATAATGTACTATAAAGCACATAATTGTCATATATACAGCTGGATGAATTTTTACATATACATAAAATTGTGTAAACACTATCCAGAACAAGATACAGAATATTATCAGTACCCCAGGAGGGGTCTGTGTCTCTTTTCAAACAATACCTCCCTTCCACTCAACTCACCCACCGAGAGGGGAACCACTATTCTGACCTTTAGCGCTGTACATTAATTTGGCGTATTTATGATATTGTATAAGTAGAATAATACAACACATATTCTTTTGTCTCTGGCTTCTTTCGCTTAGTATAATGCTTTGGAATTCTATAGCAGAAGTTCTTTTTTTTTCCCTCCTTTTTTTCGGTTTCCGTGTGGTATTCCATTGTATGAATATAGTACAATTTATCCATTCTATCAGTGATGAACTGTGCTTAGCTATTATAATTAAAGTTATTCTGAGCCTTCTTACAGCATTCTGAGCAGGTCTTTTCGTGGACATACACACTCATTTCTCTTACATGTACAGCTAGAAGTAGAATTACTGCATCATAGGGTACATGTGTGTTTAGCTTTAGAAGATAATGCCAAATAGTTGTCCAAAGTGGATATACCAATTTACTCTCCAGTTAGCAATATATGAGAATTCCAGTTGCTTCACATCCTTGCCAACACTTGGTATTATCAATCTTTTAAAATCTTACTATTCTATTAGGTGACTTTCTTTTTTTTTTTCTCATATGATTGCAAGGGCATTTAAGTTCTAATTAACTATGGACTCACATCAGGATCTCTGATTAAGAACTTAATTGCTGGGTAACAGTCACTGTATTTGTCTCTGGGTGAAATTAGCTTTTCTAATTTATTCGCAATTCCATAGGAATATTCTCGATTCTAGAAACTAAACTGTAAAGTTAACCACTATGGTCAATCCTTCTTGAAAGGGATGGAGAAAGGAAAAGTGAAGAAAGATAAATGGCGTGGATTTGTGTGTGTGTGTGTGTGTGTGTGTGTGTGTGTGTGTGTACAAGCTTGGATGTGCATTTGTGTAAGTGGGATATATCCAGTGAGAACAGATCACTCCTTGATGGAAAGGATCTAGTGTAATCCATCTGCCCAAGTGGCTAGCTGAGCCTCCAGGAGAATGTTGCCAACTTGGACACTGAGGATTGGTTTCTGTTCTTGGCATTTTAGGTACCCAAGTTAGCCTTTGTGAGAGTCTGTGTAATTAAGTCCATAAGTAGCCTCTGTTGCTGTCACCACAGTCACTTCTACTGGAAGTCTATTGAGGAAGCATTGGGGTGACTGGTGAAAGGGGCTTATATATAGATTGATAACTTTGTTCACCTGATGGAGAGGCCCTTCAGCATTGGAAGGCCTTTAGTGTACAGTCACATGGAACAAAAATATTTTTCATACACTATGCTCATTCTCTCTGTTCATATATACTTTTTTGGGTCCTCTTGTACCCTTTCTTTCAAATACTTTTTTTTTCCGTCAAGACCTGACTGTTCAGGTTAACCATTAGCCTTTGGCCATGACTCAGTATAGATCCATAATTCTGGTCATTTCTCAGTGTAGATGGAGTGGACAGGCACACATACTGGTCATAGTTCTATCGGCTGGGACAATTTCCTTCATGAAGTATTTCAGGGACACTCTTTATTGGGGATGTCAGGCTGTAGCAGTCCGGTTTTGCTTGGTGCACAGATAACCTGCAAACCATCTCTAACCCAGACCCAAGTTTCCTCTCAGTCAGCTGGTCGTAAGGAACTCTCCATGAAGTTACAGGTGTGGTAATACAGGAGGAGTAGGTATTAGAGTTTTCTGGGCCATCTGCTCATGCAACTTCTTGTGCCTTGTAGACATGCCTGAATCGGATCTTTTTCATACCGTTGTCTTTTGGTAGAAGATTTCTTCCGCATGTGCCCAACCTTATGACCTGGGAGGTCAGATAACATTCAGAATACTGTGGGCAGCCCAGGTCACATGGTTACTTAATAACCTTTAATCAGGCTCTGCCAAGGCCTACTGGCAGTCCAGGAGTCATTTCTTGAAAGGATAGCTATCTGCTTTGTTCTGGAACCTGAGAGTTTTGCGCTGTGATTATCTGGAACCTATTGGACTCAAAGAATTGGATTCACTGCATCATAAGACCCAAGTGGCCTAGCAGTTCGTGCTGCAGACCGTGTGTGCTGCAGAGGCATCTCTTGCTCTGGGCCCTGCTCAACACTGGTGGGCTTACAGGTTACATAGTAAAGGAGTTAGCAGCATGTTAAATGTGGTATGAATTGTCTTTAAAATGGAAAAAAGAAAAAAAAGAAGAAAAAAGGCCCATGAAGCCTCTCTTTTTAGTAGTAAGCAGGTCAGGGTTTAGCAACTTGCATTTCACTTTGGAGGGGATATTCTAACCTGTTCCAGATCACTGGATTCCCAGAAACTTTACCGAGGCTGCAGTCTTTCAATCTTCTCGGTTTTGTTTTTCACCATGAAGCTTGACTGCATCTCTCTAAGACATCTGAAGGTTTTGCTGCTTCCTGTTTATCAGGTCCCATCCGCATGGTGGAACCAGTGCAGGGGGCCAGTGTGATGGTCTGTCGGATGTGAAGACAAGCAACATCTCAGTAGACTAGATTGTGCCTGAGAGGAGAGTTGTTACAGCTCTCGGGCAACAATGTGAAAGCGGGCTCTTGACCTTGCAAAATAAAACAAGTGGCTTCTTATGTTCCATGTTGGTAAAACGTTTTCCAGATTAGTAGCGTCATATCAGGTGTGAGAGGCTAGATGCGCTCCAGAAAAGGTACTTAATTTGGTAAATCAGCCACATTGGAGTCACTACCCGAATGGATTTATGATAACCCATGGCCATTTTTCAAAATCTACCTGCTTTCTGCTCAGACCAAAGAGGTGAATTAAACAGGAATGTGGTAGAAACTATCTGACCTTAAAAATTTCAAGTGGTAATAATCTCTACAGATTTCCCATGAATGTGGCATTTCTTTTAGTTTACTGTCTTGGTAGGGAGGGGAAGTTCAGAGTCTTTCACTTGGGTATTCTTGTCATAATGGCCCATATTCCATGGTCAGGGAGCCATTGTGGTCATTCTCCCAGTAGTCAAGAATGTTTACTCCGGTATTGCACTGAGAAACTGCAAAATAACCACAGAGTGGGTCTATGGATTTATTGGACCTGCTGTGAGATGAAGAGGCCAAAACATCATGAATCCCCTGACCACAGTAAACTTGACAACTTGAGTTTGACTGGCTGACCGTGGTACCTTAGGTCCCTAGGAATAAGTGGAACTCTAACTTAAGAAAAGAAGAAAAATAAAGATTGCTTTCTGATGGAATCAAAGCAGATAGAATGTATTGGTTACACTTTTGTTTCCAGCTACAAGATCTAGTATAGCTCTGAGATGAGCCACCTCTAACAGGCAGTTAAGGGAGAACCACCGAAGGAATGGAATTCTTCATGCATGGTAGTCTTTTGGAAAAGGCAGTTCCTGCAGAGCTTGTAGTTGTGTTAGAGAGGATTTGGAAGAGTGTTTCTGTTTTTACGTTGTCAGTGCTCTCAAACTGGCTACTGATAAGGAACCAGAAATGAACTTCGTTGTATTGGAAATTGTGTTTCAACTGTGAAACTGCACTTGTGCTGATATGTAAACACACTTAGCACTCCCAAAGCATGCACGTGAAATGTCACTTTCAAGTGTGAAACATGCTGGTAGAAAAGAGGTGTTAGGTGTTTGTTTTTCTCATGGGGAAGAAGTAGTCTGTAAGGAACTTTCACACTTGGCTTTTTTTCAAGTAAAAATATAAATGTAATGGATTAATCCAAAAGACTTAATCTATATGCAGTGTATTGCTTAAGTTCAGCTACTTAAATTGTATGGAAACTATCTTTGAAATAGCTTTGAGCTTCTAGTAACTTATCTTCCTAGTTGCCATTAACTGAATACTTTATTACTAATTTTCTTTTGCAAATTGAAGAAATAATCTGGTAGTGACATTGAAATTTGAGTAAGAATCTGTGCCCATTAAATTTTATATCTTTATGTGAAATTCAGGAAAAAAAATATCCACAACCTAAGACATTTGCTGGTGGTTACTTTTCTCTTCCACATATACCTGTTCTTAAATATTTAAAAACACCTCTTTTCTAGTTACACATCATAGTCACTTTTCTTACCTGAAGGTAATATACTATGTTATGAACGACACTAGTCTTCCCTGAGACTTAAAAAGACATAGTTAAAAGGGCAAATAAAACAGGTTTGCTCATAGAGTTTTGGCATATATATGGTTTGCAAAGACTTAAACATAGATGAAGCCAGGTTTGAACTAGATCAAGTAGGAATCATCAGGTATTTACTGTTAATTTTTGCAAAGATGGCTGTTTCTAGGAGTCCCAATTAGAAAATGGTATTTTCACCATCAAAAGTCATTCCTGGATGTTTTTCGTAAATGGTGAACTCTATGGCAGGGAGGAAAATATGAAAACATTACTAGACTGATAACTAGTTTATGTTAACATTTTGGTCAAAGAGGTAGGATTTTGTCAAATTGAATTAATTGTTTTTCCCCCATGTTCTTCCCTAACTAAAACTTGGCTTTCTCCTGATACATATCTTCCCACATTTTTTCTGCCCGTTTGTAATATATCAGTTTGCCAGGGGACAGGGTCTACATTTTCTTGCCTTATTACTGCCCCTTCCAGTTTGTTTCTCTTCCCTTTATTTGTTTGTTTGTTTTTTTAAGATTTTATTTATTTGACAGAGAGAGAGAGCGATCACAAGTAGGCAGAGAGGCAGGCAGAGAGAGAGGAGGAAGCAGGCTCCCTGATGAGCAGAGAGCCCGATGTGGGGCTCGATCCCAGGACCCTGAGATCATGACCTGAGCCGAAGGCAGAAGCTTTAATGCACTGAGCCACCCAGGCGCCCCTTCTCTTCCCTTTATTTATTGTTTTCTCTCACTTTTTCCTTACCCTCTATCAATTCCTGACTTCCAGGTACCTTCTCAGTATAGATATAGGCCTTTGGCAACTCCCATCCACTGTTTTCCCCTGTAGCTGTCAGCCTTTTTAACTCCAAAATCTATTCAGAATAATAATGACTAACATTTAAGGAACTCTTATGTGCCAGCCACTATTATAAAGCACTTTTCTATATGTTAATCTTCAGAAGAGCCCTACGAGGTAGATAGGTCATTGTCCCTATTTTATAGATGAGGTTGTTAGCTCAAAGTCAGCAGATCTGGGTTTTGAACTCAGGTAATCAGGCTGCAGAATCCATGTTCTTAACCACTACACGAGTGGTTCTCAAACCTGACTGTACCTGGGAACCTTAAAAAATAGTGATGCCTAGGACATGTGCCCAACTAATTAAATCAGTCTCTGGGAAGTGGGGCCCAGGTAGCTGTACGTTTTAAGTCTCTCCAGGAGGTTCCATTGAGCAAAGTTGGGAACCATTGCTCTACATCTGCATTATTTAGTATGGCAGGTTCTAGTCATGTGTGCTTATCTAAGTTTAAACTAACTAGAAGTAAATAAAAACTCACTTTCTCAGTCATACTTGGGACATTTTAAGTGGTTCATAGTCACGTGTGGCTTGTGACTTCCATATTGGACCCCTTAGACAGAATATTTCCTTTGCTGCAGAAGTTCTTTTGGAGAGCACTGATCTATACCAAGCTGCCTCCCATTCCTCATGTTGCTGCCTTGACCCTATGACCTTATTCTTTATAGCAGCCCACAGATGAGGCTAAACCGTGGACCTTGTCATCACCTGAAACTTGTCTACTTTGCAAAATCTTTAACTCCTAAATCCTTCCTTGACTGGAGTCTCCTGTTCTCTCCAGTTCATTTTCATTTAGTCAGCCTTTCTGTTTACCCATTCTCCCCCTGTCAACTTCTTCTAGGCTTTATTTCTTTTCCCGTTGAATTTGGGATCTTATGATCAGTTCTGTCCTGGACGTTTTCTCCAGCGTCTTCCATTTTCTTTTTTCCCGCCACACCCAGAGTGGCCAGCTCAATGCTGCCTATGAAACCGTTTACATTCTTTGCTACTCCTGCCCATGCCGCTAGAGAAAGGCATGTCTTCTAACAGATGGCAGCATACTTTTCCAGTCTCCTTTGGAAACTTGCCTCTGAATGGCAGTCCTTTCAGTCTTCTATAACTCTCCCTTTTCCCTCACAGTGGCTGTGACAGACCTTCCCTGCCCCGACCCTGTTCTTCTCACCCTGCCAACTTCAGCACAGGACCCCTCCTCTCCCAGGAGAGCCTGGAGGCAGTCTGCAGAAATTCTCTGTACTTCTGTCCCTCTGTCTTCACACACCTGCAGCACCCAAGTGCACTCCTCCCTCATCTCAGAGAAGGGGCTCACTCCTTTTTAAGATTCTTCTTCCCAGCTGGTTATCCAATCCCCATCTTCCTATACCAGGGCTTTGCCAAGTCTCTCCTATCCTTTAAAAAACAAAAGACAACCCCCCCCCCCCGCCAAGTACTTTCTTGACTGTGCATCTCCATAAAATGATATTATTACTCCCTTCTTTTCCTGTTTGACAAACTTCAGCATTCTTCAGCTCCCTTCAGTCTGCTCCCACACTGGCCAATTTCCTGAACCTGTTCCCTCTATCATTAAGGACCTCCACACGCCAGATTGGGGTCTGCAATGTCATTTGAAATTGTTGCCACTCCTGCTTTCCTGAAACTTTCTTCTCTGTTGGGGTCCATGACACGAGCTCTCCTGTTCTCCTGTAGGCTTCCGGTTACTTCCCAGAATCTTCTGCATGCCCTTTTTGTCTCCCCACAGCCTGCATTACACCCAACTGCAGTTATTTATGTGGGTTTGTATCCTATTTAGTCACATCTTCATTTAAAAATTTTCAGCGTCAAGCCTGGCTTGTGGTATGAATATTGTGCTTAGGAACGTTATTGAATGAGGTGGGGCTCAAACACAGTTATGTACAAGGAATAAATAGCTTGTCTGGGGATACCTTAAACACATTTTTGATTTGTGGATGTGTGGTTCTGAGTGGACAGATGCAATCTCCAGTAGATGTCTGGGAGCTCAGTGTTGGGATAGATTTTCTGTCTCTACACCTGAATGCTTCATTCGTATCCCTGTCCCATCACTCATCACAGATTGTCTCATTTTGCACATCTACCTTGAACCCAGCCCCCCCCCATACACATACCTACTTCACTTCCCAGATGTTTTAGTTTTTGTCTGCAGCCAAGAAACATCCAGATCTACTGTGTTTTTAAGTCATATTTTCCTAACAAAACGGCTTCCCATATAATAGGATTTGGGCACATTATTTTTGGTCATATCTGAAAATGATGATTTTTTAAAGCAATTTGAGAGGACCGTCTATGTTGTTAGGGATCTAAAGAGAAATAAATACAACACGAAAGCCAAGGCTTTGGAGATGACAGTAGGGCGATGATTCTAATACAGGCACAGTGTGATAAATGGACAGAGGTGGGATGTTGCTCAGACGGTTTCATGAAGGAGGTGCCTGGAGGAAAACCATGAAGGATGGGCAAGCATCTCAACAGGCAGAGACTAGAGTGAAGATGGCAGTTCACGTGGACGGCGGGACATGAGTAAAGGTGGTGAGAAGTGGCATGTGTTAGCTTATATCGAATATTACAGTTTGTTGGAAATAGGGCATAATGGGAGATAAACGTGGGCAGGTAAGTTGAGCCATGGAGCAGAAGACCTCAAATACTGGCCTAAATAGTGCAGATGTGGTAAGTCCTGGGGAGCCTGTCAGGGTGTTTGTCAGAGGACCAGCGTGATGATGGGGCACCGGGAAGCTGCATCTGGCAGCAAGAGGTACGTTGGGTGTTTTAGTGGGATCGAGGTGGGGCGCCTGTGCTGGGTGGCTAGCTCACCGAGGGTGCTTGTGATCCTGGGCTTGGTCTGCAGAGAGCTGGGGGGGGCGGGAAGCAGAGGCTGCCCTTGGCTGTGCTCCACTCCGATTTGGGACAGAGACTGTGGCTGCTCTGCCTCTTAGACTTAGGCTTCTCTCTAAATTGCAACTAGTTTAGTCTTTCTGTTGCTTACTCCATTCCACAGGAGTCAATTATGTTCTAAATGGATGCCCAAAGCTTCGGTGCAAAAAGGAAGATGAGCACCTACTTATAAAATGATAATTAAAAGCTGCATGAAGGTCCAAAAGCATGTTTGATGTGAACACAGCAACCGTGTGTTCTTAAGTGAACCCATAACTCTTGTAAGGGTTGAGATGCTAGAAGGTCACGGCTAGCAGGGATAGAATTTGGTGAAGGAGAGAAAAATCTGTAATCAAAATGTCAGTACTTGCCTAAATTCTGCATTTTAATAAGAGATAAGAATTATCTACATTGGCGAGGGAGTTGCCATTCCTCAGTTTTTAAAAATTCAGTCCATTCCTTCTGTATGTTCCTCATCCTTTTTCTCACTGCTGTATTTCCTCCATCTGTGCAGATGTCAACACAGTGGAACAGGCAAGTAACACCGTAGTATTACTACAAACGCAGTTTGACCTCGTGGATGCCTTAAAGACTCACAGTGGAAATGCTTGTGTGTGTGTGTGTGTGTGTGTGTGTAATGGTCCTTTGGTTATTCCAGCCCACTTTTGTGGTTAGATGATAACCACATCTAACCACTTTTGTGGGTGGATATTTCTACTTGTAGCTTTCAGTTGCTTAGCTGTTTACTTAGTGTTTCCTCAGAACTGTGTGTAGATCTTAGTGGTTCTATCAGTGATGTGGCTCAAGACACAGTTGGTTTACTGATTCTGTGTCCAACTTTGGTTTAGAGTTAGGATCAGATATGCAGCTGGCTACTTGGACTATGACTGCCAAAATGCCAAATATTGGGTATCCACCCTCAGATCCTCCACCTTGATGTTTAGAAATCTGTAAAGAGTACTGGGGATTTAAGAATTCACACAGATATAGCCTTCCTTTTGAAGTGGTAGCCTGAGAAGTCTCACGATCTCTGTGCTAAAACTTGTATTGACTGATAGAACAGGGAAATGATGATTTGCAGATTTGTTTCACTAAAATTTATTTTTGTTTATCTTCAGTTATGGCTGTGCAATAACATAGTGACATGAAGTGTTGAGAGTAGCATTTCTGCAGTATGGCTATATGGCTGCCATGTTTCTATTTAGGAACTTCTGGGGCTGACATTTTTCATGAGAACCAGAATGAAGTACCTATTCTCAGCTTGACTTCTTTCAATTTCTGTTTATTAACCTTTAGACATTTTTAAGTTCTTTCTTGTTTGGTTTCTTTTGTTAGGTAAAAGTATACGATTTATTTAACTTTAAAGGATCTTTTCTATCAAATGTTTGAAAATACCACACCTCAGTATATCCGTGTGAATAAATGATGTGACATACACAAGCACTGAGACTCTTGGAAAGAGAAAGCAAAAATAATTGTGGCGTGTTGTGGCTAATGGTCTTGTTCCTAGTATGTCTAGTAACCTGCCCCATTTCTGGGCAAATGAATTAATCTCCCTTGTCCTTATCAATGAAATAAAAGAATTGCATACCACCCTAACTCTTTAAAATTAAAAAACAGAACATCATAATTGCTCATAGATACATGTTTATACTGGAAATTTGGAAAACACAGAAGAGTCTAACAAGAAAATAAAAATCATCCTAGGGTTGCCTGCAATGTGTATGTACTAATTGACTATACGGGGGCTCTAGGAACTTTCCCAGGATAATGGAGATGTTCTCTTTTTTATTGAGCTGTGGGTTACATGGGTATATTTGTCAAATTCATCGAACTGTATTCTTTAGATCTGTATATAAATTGTGCTGTAACACAGAAAAAACCGTAGAGTCTCAGTACCCAGGGATAACCATGGTTAACATTCCCTATATTTCCTTCTAGTATAGTATTTTTTTTAAAGATTGTACTGTGTTCATTGTGTATATTGCTTACTTTTAAAAAATTAACATTGTGTTGAGAATTTCCAAATGTCATTAAACGTGCTTTAAGTATAATAGCCACATGATACCTATTAGCTAAATGTATCCAGTTTTATATAATCAGTTCTCTATTGTTGGGTTTTTAGGTTGTTAAAATCCTTCACTTTTGTAAATAGGACATAAACTTAATTCCACAAAACTGGTAGGATATGCATATGAAAAGATTTGATGCAAGGAATTCACTTAGGCTATCATGGGGGCTGGCTAGGCAAGTCTGAAATCTGCAAAGTGGTCCAAAAGGGCAGGCTGGATCTCTTGGATGTTAGCTGAACTGCTGTCCCCAGGTAGAATTTCTTCTTATAGGAATCCTTAGTTCTATTCTTGACGCCTTATAACTGATGGATTCAAACCCATGCAGATTATCTAGGATAATTTCCTTCTTAAAATGATGGTAGACTTTAATCATGGCTACGAGATACCTTCACAGTAACATCTAGATTAGGCTTTGAATAATGGGGATCTATAGCCTGGCCATATTGACTCAGACTGAACACTTTATTGAACCCCCCCTCCCCCCGCCACGTGTCCATCTCCCTGCAACAACCATAAACCAGTTTTACTTCATTCACATCTTTATTCATGTCTCTCCTTCCTGAGTCATCATATCATTTTATCCACAACTATTTCAGTAGATATGTATTGCTAGCCTAGTGCTGTCCAGCAGAATTTTCGGTGATGGCAGAAATAAATTCTCTCTTTGTAACCACTGACCACATGAAACTATTGAATACTTGGCATGTGAGTTGTAAGACTGAGAAACTAAAATTTTACTTTCAAGTAACTTAAAAAGCCACCTGTAGCTAGTGACTGTGGTATTGGAGAGCATGGCTTAAGAAGATAAGAAGTTTTCGTTTAACATAACCAAAATCCTATTATCTTACCCAGATTTTAATAGTAATTCCTTAATATAAAATATTCAGTCACTATTAACATTGCCAGCTGTTTCATAAGTGAAAGTGATAAATTGTGTATTTTTTAATAGCTTGGGTCAGAATACAAATAAGCTATACATTGTGTCGGTAGCCATGTGTGTTTTCAAAACTGTAGGGTCTCTTTCTCTGATTTGCTCTTTATTGGTTGAAGATATTGGGTAATTTGTTCTTCCTAGATAGTATGCCCTACTCATTTTATAGATGATTGGGTTCAGTTGTGTAAGCTGAGCTCAAAGCCAAGTCTGACTCAGAACTTGAGCTCTTACCCTTTCCTGCACTGGTGATGGTGGCAGTGGTGCTGCTCATGCCAACAAGGGCAGGTCAGTGGAAGTACCTACTGTGTGCCAGGTGCTTGAAGTACGTCACACACATCAGCTCTTTTCATCTTCACCGTATAGATGTTGTTCCCATCTTCCAGGCAGGTGGGTTGACTTCCCCCTACATCAAAGAGCTAGTTAAGTTTCAGAATTAGCATTCAAGCAGTCTGCATCTGGAGTTTGAATTCGTAAACACTCTGCTACATTGTTTCCATGCTGTATTTCTTCTTAGGGGATGTGAAATCATTTTGGTTGCCTCTTGGAACCTGGACATGTTTGAAATTAGGAAGCTAAATTTTCCTCAGTGATTTCCTAGGGCTGTTGGGAGAATGGAATCAATGAATGATTGAAAGCACTTGAGAACCTTTAATGTAAAAGGCTATTACGGAAAGCGTATGTCTATAAAGTCAACTGCCTACTATTCTCAGATTCTTATTCGTGCTCTGTATGTCAGTTGCTTCCAAATGGAATCTGTTCCTACAGGCCACATTCTGAATGTGACACTTTTATTTAAAGTCACTTAAACATTGTAGAAAACCTCTAAGAAACCTGTTTAGACACTATCCTGGCCAAAAATGCTTTGTGCAGTTCCTAGATGCTTTTTCTTTTCTGGTTTAGGAGAGATTTGATTTTGCTCCCCAGATGAACTGCCAAAATGCACTCTTGGAAGTGAATGCCTCTGAAGTGTAGCAGCTTACTGCAAAGCCTGAGTGTCCATATATGCTGAAATTTTCCTACTTTGTATGCTGATCCACTAACTGGAAGCATACAAGCAAGTCCCTGTGAGTCTTGGTGGTTGGTCTTTCGTCAAGCCCACCTCTTCAGAGGTCACCTCATTTCCTCAACTCAGGTGCCCTTAGAGCTGGCTCCTCCCACTGCAGCTCAGCAGGCCAAGAAAGAGTAGATCCCTCCAGTTCTGTTTCCTTTCACGAGTATTGCATTAAACTGGTACCTAATGCAGCACACAGAGCAATTTTTCTGGCTAATGACAAGGGGCTGGAAAATGTGCCTGACGCTCTTACAACTCCATAAAATCCACTGCCAGCTCACCCCCTCAGGACCACGGGGCATTTCAAACCTACCCGACGGGACTGGGCTGAGCACAGTTCCTATAAATACATGGCAGTAACCGCTTTAGAAATGTTATCAGGAAAGGCCAGTGATAAGGTGTATTTCATAGGTCTACGACTCAGTGGAAAGAGAGATAGGAGAAATAATAGGGACAAGGCACAAAGAGAGGGAAGGAAAGGAAATTAGCAGTTTTTATGTCCAGTAAGCATGGTTGCTTATGGCACACGTGTATGGTGTTTCTCTTTGTTGCGAGTATATCTCATGAAATGATCTTTAATGAAAAGGGGTTACTTATTAACTTCTCATTTTATTATTTTTTCAAGATTTTATGTATTCATTTGACAGAGAGAGAGAGAGAGACAGTGAGAGAGAGAACACAAGCAGGGGGAGTGGAAGAGGGAGAAGCAGGCTTCCCGCGGAGCAGGGAACCCTATGCAAGACTCGATCCCAGAGTCCTGGGATCATGACCTGAGCCGAAGGCAGACGCTTAATGACTGAGCCATCCAGGTGCTCCTTTTATATTTATTTTATTTTATTTTTTATTTTTAGTTTTGTAAAAGATTTTATTTATTAGAGAGAGAGCATGTGCGAGTGCTCAAGCAGGGGGAGGGGCAGAGGGAGAGGGAGAAGTAGACTCCCCACTGAGCAGAGAGCCTGATGCGGGGGCTCCATCCCAGGACCCTGGGATCATGACCTGAGCTCAAGGCAGACCTAGGTGCCTTAACTTCTCTTTTTAGAAAGTGAAGTTTTTAACCATTTTTTAGGTACGTGTCTTCTAAGAATGTTTCTCTGACAATTTTATAGTTTCTAATTGCAGATCATTTTGGATAGTGTTTTATGAGTTATTTTGTCCCATTCTAGAGGGTGAAATTGATATTTGGCTTTAAATAAAGATATCTGAAGGAATTTCGCTGGTTTTTATTTGCATACAAAATACCCTTATACTGTGTTCACCTAAGCTAAGATGATACATAGAATTTTGGATTACTGTACAAAAATATTTTTCAGTGTTTCTTTTTAGATACAGGGCTCTATCTTTAGAGTGTTCTATTTTTTAAAGCATGTAGTTAAGGATGAACAATATAGCTTTTAACATTTAAAATTATTTCCTTTTGGATTGTTGGATGTGAGCCATCAACAGAAATGTTTATGATGGTTTACATGCCTTGTTAATTTGTGAGGTTATGAAATAGGTATTAGGGAATCCTATGACTGTGATATTTAGTTGGCAGCTAAAGCATCTTATACTTTAAAGCTTCATTTGACCTCTGCTATTAAAATAATTTTATATGTGCACACACAGAGACACACACAATATGTGTTTGTAGACTTATTCCTTGAAGAATTGGTTGTGAAGGAGGTAAGTAACATTTGTATCAGTTTCAAGTAGGAAGATTATAATCAAATACAATGAATTGTGTGTGGGATTTTTGGAACTTGATTCATTGAACAAATTGGACTAAAAGTTATCAAGTGTCCTTGTACTAAGCCCTGGGGACAGAGCAATGCATTAAAAGTCTCTGTTACAGTGAAGCTTACATTCTGGTGGGAAGAAACCATTACAGAAAGAAAAAATTAATATACACTAGGTGTTAAAAAGAAAAAAGTCAGATGAAGGGGGTAAGAGTGTTGGGAGTGTGGAGGATGGCGGAGTGGTTGGGGACAGCCTTTCAGATGAGTTAACATTGGAACAGAAACCTGAATGGAGTAAGGAGGCAAGCCATCTGGCTAATTGATGGAGAGAAAGAAAGTGTCCTTGCAGAGTGAACAGTAGCTGTGGAGGCCCTTGGGTATGTGTGAATGGATACTTATTTATGAACAATATTGAAGATTATTGTAGTGCTGGGTCAGTATTTTGGGCTTTTTGTTGAAACTGGATCGTTTATCTAGAGAATAAAGAACTAAGATATATATCATTTTAAGTGGATCTTCTGTAAACAAAATTCACATCACAAAATGAAATTGGCAGAAAGGTATACATAGTTGTATCAGAACTAGTAAAGGTGAAAGGTATAAATATAACCTTAACATGTTATTATATAGCATTTAAAAATTGTTATATTCAGAGCAGGGATCTGTTTTTATCACTATTTAATCTTCACATAAGAACTAGAAAATCTTTCTTTATTGGAAGAGGTGATCTAAGACATATTCCTATTAAGCATTGTAATGGGTTGAATTGTGTCCCTACAAAAGATACTGAAGTCCTAACCCCAAGTACCTGTGAATGTGACCTTAATTGAGAATAGGGTCTTTGCAGGTGCCCAAGTTAAGATGAGGTCATTAGGGTGAGTCCTAATCCAGTATGACGGGATCCTTATAAAAAGAGGGAAATTTGGACACAGGGAGGCAGGCACAGAGGGAAAGCAATATGAAGACATGGGGAGAATGCCATCCACAAGCCCAGAAGAGCCTGAGGCTACCGAAAGCTAGGAGAGAGACATGGAACAGACAGTCTTTCACAGCCCTCGGAAGGCACCAGCCCTGCCAACACCTTGACCTGGGACTTGGAGCCACCAGAACCGTGAGCCTATAAGCTTCTGTTGTGTAGGCCACCCCATGTTGGTGGTGCTGTGTTATGGCAGCTCTAAGAAACTACTATGTGCATTAAGGAATATTTTGTTTTCCTATAAAGCTGTCAAAAATGCAATGAGAATATAAACCTTAACATATTTTCTGTATCTTGGCAACTTGACAGGTGAAGAATAGGGCAAATATAGATGCCCACACACCCCAGTGGGATCACAACGTTTGCACCCTCGGGGTCTCCCTCCAGCTGATGTATACTTCATATTTGGTTGTTGATTTCTTTATCTAAAATGAGTAATGTAATTTTTGGCAACATGGCAGCTGCATAAAATGTGCAACAGTGGAAAGATTCCCCAATGGAAGTGTAATGCGATTCCAGGAATGCTGTTGCTATATTGATTTTTTTCTATTTTCTGCTCTTAGCGCTTTATAAGGCTGCTCTGTTACAGCAACACATGAGGAGAATGAACTGAATAAGCTTCCTTCTCACTAAGGAACTAAAGCACACGGTCATTCCCTCTGAAGAGGACAGTTGACTTAGGACTTTTAGAGGGAGGGGAAAGTAGTAAGTTGAGGAAGTTTTCTTTTTTCTTTTCTTTTTTTTTTTTACTACTTTATTTATTTTTTTTAAAGATTTTATTTATTTATTTATTTGTCAGAGAGAGAGTGAGAGAGAGAGCACAAACAGGCAGAGTGGCAGGCAGAGGCAGAGGGAGAAGCAGGTTCCCTGCTGAGCAAGGAGCCTGATGTGGGACTCGATCCCAGGACCCTGGGATCATGACCTGAGCTGAAGGCAGCCGCTTTACCAACTGAGCCACCCAGGATCCCCGAGGAAGTTTTCTTAAAAACAAAACTCGAAGGTACATTGTTAGGCTTTTGTACTGGGAGATGAAGGCCGGGCAGTGGAGGTCAGGGTCACTGCTGGGGAAGCAATTTCCTGGAGTTCTGTCAGGCAGTTTTAGGATGCCTGTGATTTGGATCCTTGAAATCTGGCTGTGTGTTTGTATGAGGATGGGTATGGAGAGTGGGCTCTGAGCGATATGGCTTGTGTTTGAATCCTGGCTTCATGGCTTGTTGGCTGTTTGACCTTCAGCAAGTTACTTAATCTCTGTGTCTCGGTTTTCCCTCCTCTGAGAATTGGTGGAACCATAGTGCCAGCCTCCAAGGGTTTCCATGGTAATGAGATGATCTCTGTTAAGTGCTTTAAAATGGTGTCTGGTCACATTAAGTGTTCTGTAATTTATAGACATTGTTAGTAGTAGGAGTAATAGAAAATCAAGTTAGGAAACAAAGTATAAAATAGGCTTCATCTGCCTTGTCTTTCTAGCAGGGGGAGAGAGGCAATAGCTCAGGTGCGCTGGCCAGAAGGAGTTTAGGAAGAAGACACTTGTACCCAGTGCCAAAGAACAGAGGATTTACTTGGTTCTAAATCCTCTCTGGAAGATGGAGGATTTGTGAAAGTACTGAGGGACTCTTCTTGGCTTCTGAGTTGGCTTTAGCCTTCATGATAGGAGAGAGGGGGATGATGGAGCGTGGGTACATCCGGGCTCCCTGGGGCATCCTGACCTTGGGCGATCCATTAGTGTGATAACGGTGTTAGCCAGCGTGGAAGGCACCCTTACAATGAATCAGCACATGCCAGCCACGCACAGTACAGAATCTCGTCATTTAATTCTCAGAGGAGGCCTGTGGATCAGTTTTTGTGATTAGTCATGTTTTTTAAATGGGAAATTTTGAGCTTCGGAAGGTTGCTTGTCTAAAGTAACACATGAACGACGTAGTGGAGCTCGGATTGGAACTGAGTCTGACGACAGAGCCAGGGCCTGTAGCTCTGGGGGAATTGTGCTGATTTCTCTCCCTTCCCAGCACCTGGTTCACCATCAAGGAACCCTTGTCCGGGGGCAGGGAGGTGATGACCTGGATTTAGTCACCCAACACTGTTGGTTTTATGGGAGGAGTATAACGAGAGGAAGGTGTTGGCAAGTCAGCCTCTAGCATCTGTTCTTTACTACATATTTTTCGTTTGATAACTGAAACATTGTTCTTAAAGTTGTGATATTATGAGGCCAATTTTAAGAAAACATATCAGAACTATGTATCTATGTGTATTTTTCAGTAGACTTTGAATGTAGCGTAATGGTACTCCACTATTGCTTAAAGAACTTCAGGGACTTTTCTTCCTCATTTATTTTATGAACCACTTTGAGTCCTACAATATACCTTTTAAAAATCAATCACTTTGAATTTATGTATTATTTTTTAACTAGAAAATATTGTGCTATTCGGTGTGCTCAACAGCTTTATTAAGGCTGGTCTTCAGATGATTTTTGGATTTTTCCCAGCTATGGCTGCTCTCAAATGGCAATTTGCAAATGTTGAGGATATATAAAGAGTGTGGTGCGTTCTCGGAAGGCAGTTCTAGAGGAAGCACTAAACTATTTTGACACATGTCTGCCCTGTTGGCAAAACAGCATAATAATCCCAGGAATTGTTTTGAGTTGGGTACCATTCATTGTGAGATATTCATCCTGGCACACTTGTAAAGTTATTTATTGCTTGACCTCTGGAGCGCTGAGCTCATCACTAGCGTCTAGATAGATCCTGTCCACTTCTGTTTTGACATCTGCTATCCTTTCCTGTCCTTATCTTTTACTGTACCCTCACTGAGAGTGGCTCTTCCTCCTATATGAACAAGCTCGTCTTTTTTTTTTTTTTAACTTGCACCAGCCAGCACTCTATTTCCCGTCTTCTCTTCATAGAAGAGAACTAGTAGCCAGAGAGGCAGGTGAAGAGCCAGGTGAGGGAGTGTCCAGAAAGCCACAGGACAGGTCATGGTCAGATGCTATAGCAGTGGTTCCCAAGGTGTGATCTCTGGACCCAAAGCCTCAGTGGGACCCACCCCAGACCAACCAGATTAGAAATGCTGTGGGTGGGACCCCAGAAATTAGAAACTCTGCCATCAGTTTAAGCAATGTCACCACTTGATTGTGATGCTTCCTAAATTTTGAGGACCCCTGTGCTACAGAAAGGTCAAGTTAAATAAGGGCTGGAAATCCCTATCGAAGTTCCTAATTGGGAAGTTCTTTGTATCCCTCCTTGGCCCCCTCAGTCCTGGGCAGTCTTGCTTCCGTCCCCAGCACTTCATGGAATATGCTGTAGGTCGGCAGAACCCTGACCTCTGTGCTGCTGTGAGCATTGATACTGGAGGAGCCCTGGGCCCCTCGCCAGGAGTTGTGGGTCTGTTCCAGCCTGGTCCTGTCGACCAGCCAGGTGACTTGATGTGAGTGGTTAACCCGTCTAGGCCCCAGTTTCTTGTTTGTTAACCCAGAGTGAGATTTGCTGATCATTAAAGGATCTCTTCCATCAAATCTAAGTTTTTCTATTTCTTACAAACATTTTAGCATTTGAAAATTTTAAATTAATCAATTTGTTTAAATATATTTACTTGTTACCGTGTCGTTAGCCACTCAGATTTAAGCATGTTGTCAATGGTCACCGAAACCTTGAATCTCCAACATATATTTCAGCCCCATAATAACGAGGCCGATTCATTAACGGGAGCTGTGCTGTCAGACAGTGACTCAGCTTGCCGAGGAGCCCGACGTCTTCAACTTCTACCCAATCAGGGGCAAGATCGCCAGTCTTGATGCAGAACTCGTATTTGTGGTTTGATGATTCTGATCTCCTCCTTTGACCGGGGAAGACATACACATGTGAAATGCTTCTGTGCTGTGATTCCTCCTTTCTTTCTTTCTTTTTTTTTTTTTTTTTTTAAATTTTTATTTATTTGAGACAGAGGGGGCAGGGGAAGCAGCAGAGGGAGAGAATCTTTCAAGCAGACTCCCCACTGAGTGCAGAGCCTGACACAGGGCTCAGTCCCACGACCCATGAGATCATGACGTGAGCAGAAACCAAGAGTCCGTTGCTCAACTGACTGAGCCACCCAGGAGCCCCTCTCTGGCACCCCCCCCCCCCCCCAGTCACCATGGCTGCTGATTTTTCCCTCTAGCATCTCTTTATCCATCTTCTCCTTTCCCTTCACATTCTGCGCCCCCCCCTCCCCCCGCAACTTTCTTTAACTCATGGTTTCTCTGCCTGCTTCGTGCTGGGTAAGGCACTAAAAGGTCTGGAGGTAAACTGTGAGCGCAGCCGCAGAGATGGGGAGTTTGCTTGACATTCCGGAGCAGGTTTGGTTGGCAAATCTTTTCCGTAAAGGATCAGGTCAGAAGTATTTTCAGCTCTGTGGGGCATGCAGTCTCAGCCAGATTTGGCCACGCGCCATGGTCTGCCAACCCTGATGTAGAAAGTGAGGCAGACCACTAGCAAATACACAATTTAAAAATGTGTGTATCCAGTTGTGGTAAGTGTTACGGGAAAAAAGCAGTGTGAAGGGAATGAGGAAGCTGGGGAGTGTGTGAATGGGGGGGGGGGTGTTCCATTTAATGTAGGCTGGATGAGGAAGCCCTCTCATCTGCAGAAAGGGACACAACATGGGACATGCAGTGCAAGGGGCTTCCTGGTGGGTGGGAACACAAGTGTAGTGCCCTTGGCATGGCTGCGTACTGGGCTCAGTCAGGGAACCACAGGGAAGCCAGACTGGCTGGGGGAGCCAGGGTGAGAGTGGGCAGGGACCCTAGGGCAGCTGCTGAAGGACAGATTGGTAGGAATTCACCAACAGAGGAGAAGAGGTAGCCTGTGTGAGGGTGTGGAGGTGTGAGAGAGGATGATGTGCATGGGGAAAGTAAGGGGCCTGCTTTGGCTGGAGAACAGGTTTGATGGGGTTTGTGGGAGTGAAAGGACCCGAGGCTGGTAAAGTAGGCTTTGAACGTCATGCCACGGAGTTTTGGCTTTATTCGTGGGAGATTTTTAGGGAGAGGGCCTTCGTCAGCTTGTCTTAGAAAAGGTGAGAGGTGGAAGCGTGGGCATGAGAGGTGGGGATGTGGGCAGGGGGAAGGATGAGGGAAGAGGAGATGTATTCATAGGAGATCTTACACTCGGCCAGTGGAGTCCTCTTGTGTCTCTTCAGGCGCCCGTGCCTTTCTGCAGTGGTGTCTCTGTTCCTATCATTCCTCCCTCCCGGAATGTCTGCTCCTTTACTTGGAAAAAATGGCCTAAAGGCTGCTGGACCCTGATCACTCCCAACTGAAGCTCCACTTCCTCTTCCTTATTCTCCTAGCACCTTCTTCCAGGCACTTCTCTTACAGTGTGGGTCTAGAACATGCTCTTATCACTTCTTAGGTATTTTAACCTTCTTGAGGGCAAGGAATACTTTATTGAAATTGGGGTCTTAGTATATAGTAGGGTGGGGAACAGGGACTCAGGAGTTTTACTGTCCCACCACTTACTGCTTGACCTTAGGTCAGTTACTTTGCTTCTCTCAACCTGCATTTTCTCATCTGTGAAAGGAGACAGGAGTATTATCAGCCTCTCGAGGCTCTCTTGATAGTGGAGATACTGCATGGAAGCACTTAAAACCGAGTCTGCACGTTTTATGTGTCAAAGACATTCTGTCAGTTGTTAGCATTATTGTCACATTACAGTAAAGCTTAACATAGTGCCTGGAATATAGTAAATGCTCAGAAAACCTTGGTTGGTGGAGGGAATGTGGTACAGATAAAGTTTATGGTAGGTGGATACAGACCAACTCTATTGGTGACAAAGCTGACTATAATGGGTCCATTTGGTCTCTATAACTATCCAGCTACGGGATTGCAGAGAAATGGAAATATAGCTAGATATCTTAAAAAGCTATTGCAGAAAACAAGCTGATAAAATTTCATTTAGATATGTGCAAAATCTCAGTACACATGCATTATCAGTATTCATGATCAAATATTCTTGCATCTTATAAAATCTGCACAAGACAAGTTTGAAAGACAAATTATTGAGGGGTCAAAAGTAATGTCAGCAATGGCTATTGGTTCCATACTGAGAGCGCTAGCTTCTGTTTTGGGGTTCTCAGTGGCCCCAGCGACTAACTACACACAGTTGCTATGTCTTGCATTGCTCAGAAAGAGAGGACCCCAGTATGTGAGCAGACTCTGAAAGGGAAGCCTCTACTGAAAAGATCAGCCATCGATCTCTTCACTCCAGAGAGATCAGAAATAGTTTTGAAACATGGCCCTGAAAAAGTTGAAAGCCATGTAGTTATTCCCAATACCTCTAGGTCTAAAATCTAAAAACCATCTAAAAACCATCACCTTCTTGTTAAACCTGTTTGAAAATCTTTTCCTGTCTGGCCTTCATTAGTGGGAGATTGCACTCATGCTACCTCAGTGGCACAACCACCTAGTCTCTGCACCTTGTGGTCATCTCCTTTCTGAACTGTTGCCTCCTTGACTCTGCCTAGCTTTCTGGCCTTGATCTTTGGACCAGCATAGTGGTAAGCCCTAATCATAGGGGTCCACCTGACCCCAAGGGGACCAGGAAGTGCTGTCCTGCCACTGGGAATATTCCGTAAGCAGCTGTAGTGAGTACCCCAGGAATGTGTGTAGTAGAAGGAAAGTCACACCACTTTGAATCTTTTTGACCTTCATGCTCCCAAATGCCAGTCCATACTGTCTCATTTTCCTAGGTAATTGACACCCATGCCCTTCAGTTTTTATTTTGGTTACTTAGCTTCTTCTTTTTTTTTTTAAATTTAATTTAATTTTTTCAGTATTCCAAGATTCACTGTTTATGCACCACACGCAGTGCTCCATGCAATATGTGCCCCCTTATTACACACCACCAAGCTCACCCATCCCCCCACCCTCTTCCCTTCCAAAACCCTCAGTTTGTTTCTCAGAGTCCACAGTCTCTCATGGTTCGCCTCCCCCTCCAATTTCTCCCAATTCACTTTTCCTTTCCTTCCTCTAATGTCCTTCATGTTATTCCTTATGCTCCACAAGTAAGTGAAACCGTATGATAATTGGCTTTCTCTGCTTGACTTATTTCACTCAGCATAATTTCTTCCAGTCCCGACCATGTTGATACAAAAGTTGGGTATTCATCCTTTCTGATGGAGGCATAATATTCCATTGTATATATGGACCACATCTTCTTGATCCATTCATCTGTTGAAGGGC
>CM052895.1:74621959-74686205 GCA_028534135.1 Potos flavus | reverse complement strand
TTCATTCTTCTATATATAGCTGTCCAATTTTCCCAGCACCATTTATTGAAGAGACTGTCCTTTTTCCACTGGATATTTTTTCCTGCTTTGTTGAAGATTATTTGACCATAGAGTTGCAGGTCCATATCTGAGCTCCCTACTCTGTTCCACTGGTCTATGTGTCTGTTTTTGTGCCAGTACCATGCTGTCTTGGTGATCACAGCTTTGCAGTAAAGCTTGAAATCAGGCAACGTGATGCCTCCAGCTTTGTTTTTCTTTTTCAACACTTCCTTAGCAATTTGGGTTCTTTTCTGGTTCCATACAAATTTTAGGATTGTTTGTTCTAGCACTTTGAAAAATGCCAGTGGAATTTTGATCAGGATGGCATTGAAAGTATAGATTACTCTGGGCAGTAGGGACATTTTAACAATGTTTATTCTTCTGATCCATGAGCATGGAATGCTTTTCCACCTTTATGTGTCTTCTTCAATTTCTTTCATGAGTGTTCTATAGTTCCTCGAGTACCAATTCTTTACCTCTTTGGTTAGGTTTATTTCCAGGTTTCTTATGGTTCTTGGTGCTATAGTAAATGGGATTGATTAGAATAGAAACAGAAGGAAAACTTCCAGACTCTTTCTATGAAGCCAGCATTACCCTGATCCCCAAACCAGGCAAAGACCCTAGCAAAAAAGGAGAATTTAAGACGAGTATCCCTGATGAGTATGGATGCCAAGATTCTCAACAAGATCCTAGCTAATAGGATCCAACAGTACATTAAAAAGATTATCCACCATGACCAGGTGGGATTTATCCCTGGGATGCAAGGGTGGTTTAACATTTGCAAATCAATCAATGTGATAGAACAAATCAGTAAGAGAAGAGAGAAGAACCACATGGTCCTCTCAATTGATGCAGAAAAAGCATTTGACAAAATGCAGCATCTGTTCCTGATTAAAACTCCTCAAAGTATAGGGATAGAGGGAACATTCCTCAACTTCATAAAATCTATCTATGAAAAGCGATAGTGAATAGCATTCTCAATGGGGAAAAACTGACAGCCTTCTTTTGAGATCAGGAACATGACAAGGATGCCCACTCTCGCCACTGTTGTTCAATATAGTATGGGAAGTCCTAGCAACAGCAATCAAGACAACAAAAAGAAATAAAAGGTATTCAAATTGAAAAAGAAGAAGTGAAACTCTTTCCTTGCAGATGACATGATACTTTATATGGAAAACCCCAAGACTCCACCCCCAAACTACTAGAACTCATACAGCAATTCAGTAATGTGGCAGGATAAAAAATCAATGCACAGAAATCAGTTGCTTTCTTATACACTAACAATGAAAATATGGAAAAGGAAATTAGAGAATTGGTTACTTAGCTTCTTACTATATTACTACTGTTGAGGAAATTCTAACCCAAACTCTACTTTTATTACGATTATGCAGAGATTTCTACTACCCACTCCCATCTAGTTTTTGTTGTTAAAATTAACTTAAATTTGTGGTCTCTAGATTTTGCATAGCTCTTTGAACTACCAGTGTTGTCTGTTTTTGAATCCTCTATTGTAACTTCACTCATGTTTTCCTCTTACCCAGAAGGTCTTTCTTCTTTTCTATCCACTCATCCAGTCCTCCTCCTTCATTAAGACTTCCTACAGGGAGCCTTTCCTTCCAGAGTGTAGGGAATCAGGAAATGTAACTTTGTGGACATTTAAGGGTATTGCCTGATGGATCAAAATAGACTGGGGAATTGTCCTATTTGGGGTAGCAGGTGCAAAGGACCGAAGGAAAGAAGTCATTGTGCCTGGACCTTACAAGCAGGGAAAAGAAACACCAATTGTGACTAATCCGGACTGGATTATGGAGAGCAAGATGAAGGTAATTTGGGCTTTGTCTTTATAATATTGGGACTCCATTGAAATATTTTAAATAAGAAGATGTTAAGGTCAAGTTTACATCTTCGGATATCTGGCTGCTGTGGGGAGGAGACTGGTTAGGTGGCAGTTGCTGTGGTCTAGATGACTTGGATTGGGTGGTGGAGTTGGAGAGCCACGGGTAGATTTGTCCACTGATCTCGTCTGGTCATCACAATGTCTGGTTGGTATAATGCGGTAAAATGAACCATCTGGAAAATGCTAATTTGTGGGCCTAGGTTAAAGGATTGAAAGTCTAGAAGCACCTAAACCTATTCCAGTGGTTTTTCTCATATTTCTCATTTCCTTTGATTAGAGAGACAGGACTAAAAAAAAAGAAAGCAAGGTTTCAAAAGATAAATAAAGGTAGTGGTGATATTTTCTGCTATAAATCTGTATTAGGTTTACCTTTTCCTGTTAAGAGAGTAAATTAATTCTTCCTCTTAGAAGGCTGCAAAATGGTGGAGTAATATTCCACTGTATATGTATACCACATCTTCTTTATCCATTCATCTGTTAATGGACATCTGGGCTCTTTCCATATTTTGGTTATTGTGGACATTGCTGCATTAATTATATTCACTTTGAATCACTCTTTTTGTATCCTTTGGATAAATACCTAGAAGTGCAATTGCTGGGTCACAGGGTAACTCTATTTTTAATTTTTGGAGGAACCTCCATACTGCATCAGCTTGCATTCTCATTAATAGTGCAAGTCTGCATCCTCACCAACATTTGTTGTTTCCTGTGTTGTTCATTTTAGCTATCTGACTGGTGTGGGGTGGTATCTCATTGTGGTTCTGATTTGTATTTCCCTGATGCCCAGTGATGTTGAGCATTTTTTCATGTGTCTGTTGACTATTTGTGTGTTTCTACCCCTGAAACTAATAATACACTATATGTTAACTAAATTTAATTTAAATTTAAAAAATTTGTTTTTAAAAAGTTGAATAATCTGGGGAAAAAAAAGAAAGCTGAAGAGATTCCTGATGTTCAAGAAGGAGGGTCCCTTTGAAGTTTTGTTCCTGGGTGGATTTAGACTCTGGTGGAGGTGTCTTTGCTGTTTTGTTTGTTTGTTTGCTGTTTTTTATGCCTTTCGGTGATGGAAATCTGTCCCCTGCCCTCATGTACCCTGTGCAGAGCCTTAGCCGGGTCCTAGCAAGGCATCTCATGTCTAAGGCTCCTTCTGCCCAATCAGTGCAAAGCCTCCTGGCTTCTTTCTTCTAATTGACAGACTGGTTATTTTTGTGCTGACTTAATAAAAGTAAAAATGACTTTCACCGTGAGAATTTAGCCCATTCTAGGCCACAGTTCAGTATTGTTTCCTAAAATCATTTGTCCCAAATATTTTTTGTAGTTCTTTTTTCTGTCAGAGTTGAGTGGTTGGCTCTCGCTCGGGCATCTGTGAGACACCCATTCTCCTCATCTTCTCTTTTTCTGAAACTCACTGTTAATCCTGCACTGCAGTCCTTGAGGTCACCTGAAGTGGGTGCCGAGCAAGCTGTTTGTGTATTTTTTACAAGGGAAACTGCTGCTAACAACATCAAGTGTGAACATAGAATAATTCAATGTGATATCCCTCCTGGCTAATCAGAGGCCCCGGCAGACAGCCAGCTTGCCAGAGAAGCATTTATGCAAAAGGAGAGCCAGTAACATGTGTCTTGAAAAGAGTGACATCAGATCTGCTGTCAGTATTTAGCAGAGGGAGAGGGAGAGAGAGACTCTCAGATAACACATGAGTGGAGGGGAGTGTGCGGAAAGAAAAGAGGACCAGAGGAAGTCGGGCAATTTGGGGAAGACACATTTCCCCTTGTGGCTGAGCCATCCGTGTTTGAGAATAAGGGACTGCAAGCATAGCGTCCTGGATGGTCTCTGCTTTGTGTGTGTGCATGTGTGTGCGTGCGCGCGCGCGCGTGTGTGTTAATATTCATCAACAGCCCGTCTCCTGGGGCTTAGTGTCATGGCCATTATCCTTCCATCTAAGGCTGGCTGCAGCTTCCTGCGGAGACCAGCGGTGCATCCCCTTAATTGGCTGGTAGGGTCAGCAGCATTGACATGCATGTTTCTACCATCTCCCTCTTCTTGACACCTTCCCTTCTCCCCAGTATATTTCCTAGAGGCGAAGGCCCAGCAGAACCAGAAGGAATTAGGAGTCTTGCCTGAGAAATGAAACCTGCTCTGGGATGCAGCTCCTTAGCCAGAGACTTGCTCCCAAACCTGGGATAGGCTTTAAGCCTTGGAGGGGGTGCCTCCATTGTAAACTGATGGAGAAAAAAAGTCTTGGAGTTATTAGGAAGCTGTTGCTCAGCAACATGGCTGCTAATGATTTCAGTATTTGTAGTATTTACCGGTGTTGAGGACTCTGTAGTATTAAGAAAAACCACAAGTTAGGCTTAAATACAAATACCTACCATCTTCCTGCTCCGACACTACATGCTGTGTATGATCAGAGTCTCTGAAGAATCTTTTTCCAAACCTTGGACACTAATCTCTTGATGGGCATGTTGTGTTGCTTTTAAGAAGTAAAGAAGAAAGCCTTTTACTATTTCTAAATAGCCACAAAATACATAAGCAAAACTACAAGATAAAACAGTATGCTTTTTGGGAAAGAGGGGTCAATCTTTAAAAGCTGTAATTCCTAATTTTAACTGTACTGTTGGTAACCTTGGTTATTCTGAGAATTGTCTGGGGCATAAAATACAACTTGGGCGTGTCAGTCAGATAGAAGACTTTGGAAAGATAAGCATGCACAGAGCAAGAGAGAAATTGCAGAGAACCCATGATGGACAAAGAACAGCTTGCCAAGGTTGAGGAGTGGAAGAGTGATGTGGAGAGGGTCGGAGTGTCCTTCAGGAGCACCTGTGCCACACGTCTCTTGTAGCCCGGAGTTGTAGGGTGGCCATTTAAGAGGCAGGAAGCAGTTATCTCCTGGCAGACCTTTTCACATTCTGAAATGGTCCTGCGTGGTCCCTAAGCGAGATAATGGCTCCAAATAACAAGTAGTTTTACCCCACCTAAGTCTGTGTTTCAGCAAGAGTGGTTAAAGGGTAGAAAAAAGGACAGTTGACAAGACCGTTTGGAATAGAAAACTAAAATCAAAAATATCCCTTACTCTTCTCCCTGTCCTTCAGGTTTCAGAATTAGAACTTGAGGCCGGAGTCCTCTGTCATTTTGTGGCTGCCTCCCTGAGGACAGAGGTGGAGGTCACGAATGCCCTTTGCTTTCTTTCCATTCCACACACCGGATCCTTTAGGTTCCTTGTGTTTCTGTTCTCAGTCCACTTGTCTTGAGGGGGAGATGCTTGGTAGCAGGCCTGTGTCTTAATCAGAAACACGTGCTGCGCGTCTTCTGCTGGCTGCCCTCGGCAGCCACCTGGACAGCGCAGGGTGGGGGGTGAGGGATCCGTGTTTGGAAAAAGCAGCCCAGGTGTTTCTCACTTGCAACCAGAAGTGGGTACCCCATGGGAGCTGACGTTGCGTTAGGAGCTCCCAGCTGCTGCTGCCACTGCTCAGGCTGGTTTGGGGACTGGTGGCTGCTTGCTCCTGGGGGCTGAGTCACGCTAGCAGGACACACCGGCACTCTGAAACCCCCACTTCTCCAGTGCTAGGGCATCCCCTGGGGCATGTGTCCACTGCCCATGATAAACAAGAAAGCCAGGAAGCAGCGTTTAACCACCAGGTTGGGGCCATTTGTCTGGTATAGCAGGTCAGCACTTCCCAGGGCTTTATGTTTGGAAGCAGTGAATCGGAGTAGCAGTAACGGAGGATGGAGCGGAAGTAATGTTTTCGAGCGATGGCAGGACACCAGTTTGGAACCAGGTTCTTAGTGTGCAGCGATCTTCACAACAAGCCTGTGAGGAAGGGTGAGTGTTTTCCTTTCCCAAGAAGATGCTGGGCACAGAGGGTTAAAGAACTTTTCCTAATTCGCAGGAGTATTCTGTAGTGTGAAGTGGAATTTGGGCTTGGATTTGCTTAATACAGAGTCTATGGCTTTCCTACCATGTTGGTTTACGGATTTACAAAAATAGAAAGTAGTTGCTTAGCAAGTTGAAAGGTGACGTCCCTTACTTAAAATAGTCTGTTGACATAAGATGCACAAGGTCAGAAAACTGAATCATTATAGAAGTTTATAAAATGATGAGCCTGTCACCCTGTCCACCCGGTCACTACTCTCTCCGAAAGCAATCACTGTTAATAATTTCTTTCAAACTATATAAAATATACATATATTCACAGAACCAAAAGTGTTAGCCCTTTTTTATCTGTACCAGGAGGGTATATTGTGTGTATTCGAGCCAGGGTGGCACGGATGAAAACATGGGAGGCATAGCCAGGCAGTCTTGGTTCAAATCGGGGCTCTTTCTATTGTGTTTAAGGCACTGGGTTAGTTACACTCTGTGCCTCAGCTTCCTCGCATGTAACATGGGTTGTTCTGATCATGTTGAAGTGTTTTTTTTTTTTTTTTTAAGATTTTATTTATTTATCTGACAGAGGAGAGAGAGCACAAGCAGGGGGAGCAGCAGAGGGAGAGGGAGAAGCAGGCTCCCCGCTAAGGAGGGAACCTGGTTCGGGACCCTGGGATCATGACCTGAGCCGAAGGCAGACACTTAACCCACTGACTCACCCAGGCACGCCTAATCTGATAATGTTAAGAATGGAGAACAATGCTTGGCACATAGTAAATACGGAACTGAACGTAAGCTGTTGGTTACTCGGCATCTTCCTGGTTTTTTTTTTTTAACTTAAAAAAGTATGAGATCTACAGCTATTTTCCCCCCTTAAAAATAAATTAATTTAGCAAATGTATCAAAAGATGCCCTTACTGTTCAGCGATGCAGAGCTTGGATTGCACAGAGCACGCTGGGACTGTGCGTGGGCTAACGTCTCATCATGGGCATGAGGCTGTAACCATGTGTGTGGTACTTTGTGCTTTTAAAGACAGCTCCCAGGTATGTTTTATTTGATCTTCCAAGCCAGCCTGGGATGTGTGTTGGGCAGGTATTATTAATGCATTTTGCAAATAAGGAAACTGAGATTGAACAGACTTGGCCTTAGGTCCCATAGCCTTGCCTAGAGCGGAGGGGAGGCCCAGAAAGCGGCCTTCTTGGATAACTGCAGAATACCCCATGGGCCACCACCTACTGTGAAAAAGTCCTTATCTTCAGCCAAGGAGGGGGTGGGGGTGTTGAGTGTGTTTCCCCCATGGTGGAGAGGTTCGGATGCACCCATTCTCTTCTTTTCCTGTAAGGAGTGACACCTGTTTCAGGACAGCCCCTAGGATTAGAGATGTGCTGTGGGGTCACTGAACAGATACAGTTAGGAAGGGGGTTGGCACAGTTGTGCGGGGGAGGGGGGGAGAGCAGTGAAACAGAAGGCAGGAAATGTAGTCTTAGTTTTTATTGTTTAACCTGATGCCTTGGAATCAGATGCTCTCCAGGTTTACAGATGAGGATTTAGGGCCGAGAGGTGAAGCAATAGTTCCACGTCACTCAGCTAGTTAAGAGCAGAGCCAGCAGTTAGCTAAGGAGGGCCTGAAATAAAAGATTTAGTAATCAGGGCCATCAGAGCCTTTTCTCCAACCCCAGCAACCAGCTTCCAGTACTTGTGTTCCACCATCGAGAAACATTTTAGTAGAGTGCTGTCCAATCAAAACATAACGTGAGCCACGTAGGTAATTTTTAATCTTCTAGTGGCCACTTTAAAAATAAACAAAATTAATTTTAACGACATATCAAATCCAATATATCTAAAATATTTCAGCATGTTATCAAGGTAAACATTATTCTGTCTTTCAGGTCGTTTTCATAATCCAGTGTGTTTTAACATTTAGAGCACAGCTCACTTTGGATGAGGCACATTTCAGGGACTCAGCAGCCCCATAGCTCTCAGAGGGTAAGGACTGATTAAATGCACATTTTCCAAGTTGTTTTGGAAGACGATGCCTCTTGGCCTTTGTCAACATTTCACTATACATTTTGGTTAAACTTTAGGATGGAGAAACTGGATGAACTGTTTTAATTAGTACCACAGAAAAATCAGTTTTAAAAATCTGTGCTTTAGGCATTGGTGATTTCACATTATAAAATTAATTCATTGTATGGACTTTAAGTGATAAATTCCCCCCAGTACATTTGTGTTTCCTTCTAATGTATTAACTATTTCACCAAGGAATTAAGAAGTTTTAGTAGGTGCTTTGCTACTTGAGGATTAATGAGTAAGTATTAAAATTTCGGGAAAAAAGTTAGGTCAATGGTATAATATAGTTTGATTAAAACTTGATTTTTCTCACAATGTTTTAGAGGAATTAATTCCTAACAACTTTTCAGGGGAATTGAATCCTTACCTTAATGGCATTTTAAATCAATGAGCATGATAAACATTGAGCAGTTAGGAGAATTGGATTTTAGTCTCTGTTCTGGTTATCAATCTGGGGCACATTGCTTAGGTTAGATCTGTTTTATTCCTTACATAACAATAACCAAAGTCACTTAATTTTTTTAAACAAGTGAGTTTAGAAAATGATTATCAGATATACAACCTTTCTTGCTCAGGACTACAGCTCTTTATTCATTATGCTATTTCTTTAGGAAAGTCAAACTTAACTAAATTATTTTAATTCGGGACACCTAGGTGGCTCAGTTGGTTAAGCGTCTGCCTTCGGCTCAGGTCATGATCCCAAAGTCCTGAGATTGAGTCCCATGTCGGGCTCCTTGCTTAGCAGGGAGCTTGCTGCTGCTTCTGTCCGCTGCTTCCCCCTGCTTGTGCTTTCTTTCTAGAGCTCTCTCTCTGATAAATAAATAGATAGATAGATAGATAGATAGATAGATAAATAAAATCTTTAAAAACAGATTATTTTATTTTATTTATTTATTTTTTAAAGATTCTATTTATTTATCTGAGAGAGAGAGAGAGAAAGAGAGCATAAGAGGGGAGAGGGTCAGAGGGAGAAGCAGACTCCCCGTGGAGCTGGGAGCCTGATGTGGGACTCGTTCCTGGGACTCGGATCATGACCTGAGCCGAAGGCAGTCGCTTAACCAACTGAGCCACCCAGGTGCCCAAAGATTATTTTAATTTACAGAATCTTCCCCTCCTAATAATTTATAGCACCTTTTTAAAGGACTGGTAACTTGCACAAAAATTAGAAATAAAATGAAGATATGAACCAGGAACAAAACAAATTGCTAACGGAGGCAGCATATAATGAAAATTTGTACACCTGCAGCAAACATGAAGAGTGGATTGGCGGGACAGCTAGACCTCACTGCAAATCCAGTGCTTGCCTGCCCTCCTTTCCTTTCTTTCCATTATTCAGGAGTAGTTATTGGTTGCTTACTATAGTCAAGGTACTTCTCTTTATCACTTAAGTTTGTAGTTTGCAGTTCCTCTTACAACAGAAGGAAATGTCTTATTGAGCAGGTACATGAAGTTTTGACAGTTTACCCTTAAAAGTAGTTCTAGAAAATAATTTTTAGAATCATTGAATTTAAACATAGAGTTCTTTCTTTATAAAAGTTTTGTTGGTTCCCTAATAAATTGACTTTCTTGGGTGCCTGGGTGGCTCAGTTGGTTTAGTGACTGCCTTCAGCCCAGGTCATGATCCTGGAGTCACAGGATCGAGTCCGGCATCGGGCTTCCTGCCCAGCAGGGAGTTTGCTTCTCCCTCTGACTCCCCCTCTCATGCTCTCGCTCTCAAACAAATAAATAAATAAAATCTTAAAAAAAAAAAACAAACACAGTAAATTGACTTTCTTTTCTTTAAGGAAGCCTTTTCTGATAATTCCAGCCAGAAATCACACTCAGGAAGGACCATGAGCATGGCAGCCCAGGGTATACATCTGGGCTTCAGCACTTACTGATCCATGGTTTTGGAAAGTCACTCAGCTCATCTTCCTGAGCCTTGGTTTCCAGATTAGTAAAATCGAGGCTACTATTATCTTGTCAGACACAATTTCCGTGAGGGTTAAATGAAGTCTTGAAAGTCTCTAGCACGATATATGTATGGTGCTTAGAGAATGTTTGCTAAGTGAATAGATAAATAATTGGTTCCGTGATGACTCTTACTGCATATGGCTGCCTCTGAAGATTTTTCACTGAATGTAGAATTTACATAGTATAAGTGTGTAAGTGGCTTTAGTCATCTGCCTGATTCTTAAACGTGGAGAACAGGGAAAGGAATAAAGGAAGTAGGAATGAAAACAAAGGAGGTGGATGGGTTGAGTGGAGCCCCAGCCTTTTGCACCATGAACTGCTGCCCGTCGCATTCTTTGTAGCGGTGCTGAAATAAGGAACGGAAATGAAACAGCAGGGCACTGGAACGAGACCCAGTCTGCAGAGGTATGATGAGTTCAGAAAGCTTGCAAAGACTACAGCCCATTTATAAAACTTTTGTTCTAATAGTAGGATTCCCTTTTTATGTCTTTTCAGAAACTGGAGATGAAAAGAAATATTTTCTTCTTAAAAATCTTTTCTGAATTACTGTATAGCCAATGATACCCTAGGTAGGGGGTTTATTGCCTTTCCTGTGAGACTGGGAGGGCCTGTATGATGAAAGGTCCCCACTGAACAGTTTCTGTGCTGTGGCTACGTGCAGGCCCGGCGGTGGAATTTCCTCCTGGGTGCAGGGTTAGGCATGCCTTCACGGTGGATTGGGGACCCTCAGCCAGATTCCAGAGAAGTTCACAGAGAAGAGGCACTAAGTGGAGGTTTCCAAAGGACTCAGTGTGCCATTTTCGTGCAAACTCATTGATTGCCTGAGCGGGAAGGGATTGTTCTTAGTCCTGTTTTTCCCCTTCACAGGAACCCTGAGGGGTTCGGCAGCCTGCCTGGGGTTGCAGGGTGAGTGAGGAGCAGAGCTGACTTCAACCCAGGTCCCTACTTCCTCTTCAGCTGCCTCTGAACACTGCTCTGCGCTGGTCTCCTGCCATGAAGTGACCTCCTCGCAACCTCTTCTTTCCTTGTTTCAGATGGTCTTGAAATGGAAAAATTTGGAATTACCAAAGTAAAACATGCAGTTGTACTCCGTAAAAACAACAATAAAAACACCCAGAAAACCAGAGATGCATGAAGAGAAAAGTTCATAATTCCTCATCACCCATTTAAAATACTACTCTGCTTTCGTCACTAAGAGACCTTACGGGCATCGCTTGAATTCGGCACGTTTATCCAACTTTTTTTATTCACTTGTTGCATAATTTCTCAGTTTGGATGACTCATTTATTCAGTAATTCTTCTGTTGATGACTATGCACGTTAGGGGATTTTATTGCAGCACTCTCAAACAATGCTGCAGTAAACGTCCGCTGCTGCCTAGCGGGTGCCTTTATTCCCATAAGATAGATTCCCCAAAGTGAGCTGGTTCTGAGTGTGTCGATACCTACTGTTTGATAACTTTTCCAAAAGCTTGCTGTGGCTCCTCCACCACTCATATTTGTCAGTATAAAGGCCACGTTTGTTTTCATTTTTTCCGTGTATTTTTAATTTACCGTTTATTATACTTTATTGTTCGTTCTTCTTGTTTTGCTACATGGTCAAATTTCTCTACTCATCTCATCATGAACAAGGGATTCTTTGCTTTTCTGCCCTGGTCGTGGTTACTTTCTCACCTGATATTTTCAGAGCAGTTATAATTAAACAGTCTATATTAACATATACAAATTAAATAGTACTTCCTCACCTTGGGTTTTACCTAGACAGGTTAGAATTTTTTTTCTTGACTATTAAGTTATTTTTTACTGTATATCTTTTAATAAACATTCACATGACAAATTGAAGCTCCTAGTCATGTTAATTTCATCCTGTTACATTGTTCCACATCCCCCTCTCTTGTTTTCCATATCAGGAGCTCTCTTTCCAGTTAGAGCACGTCTTTCAAGATTTCCTCAGATTGGGTTTATTGGTTAAGTAATTTCGTAGTTCCTGCACGTTCAGAAAAGGCTTTTTGTTTTCCCTGACAGGTGAAGAGCACGGTGGTGGGGCTGCTTCTGTTAGTAGTGGCTGTTTAACTGTCCTAGGTTCCAGTCTTGCAGTCGAGATATCTGATGCTAATCTCACTCTTCTTCCTCTGTCAGTCCTCTCTCTGTTCGATTTGTTTGAATAACTCTATAATCTTTAGTCTCTGCCGAGTCTGACAAGACTGCAGAATAACCTGTAGATAAAGCAAAACCAGGTTGACTACTTACTGCACTAAGGTAGATAATGACCTTGAGCATTTCAGAGGAGGGAGGACAGGGATAGGGAATTTATGAAGTTTCTTAGGGTTTGGTTTGAGACACATTGTTCAGTGCAAGGACATGGAATTAGACAAAATTTTTGACAAAATAATCTCAGACCGGTAGCTAAGTAAGGAGTGTTTACTCAAATGAGGATTAGTTGAGCTATTTATCAGATGAAGGGGTTTTTGGAAAGTTCTTGAAACAAACAGTAAAATTATGAGAAACTTCATCTTCCTGAGTAAGAGTTTGTTGAAATAGTGAAGTCATGTTAATGCAGATACTAGAATGTATAGTTGCAGATGATTTTCCTTCTCAGTTTAAATATTTCACAAGCCTAGACAGATGCCTTTTGTTTCCTCATTAATGTTGTCTTAGCTTGCTTGGGAGCCCTTATCCCTTCTTTCAGCTCAGGAAGGTTTTCTTTTGTTTTGTCACCTCCCTCCTTCCCTTCTAATTATTTCTTCTCCATTTTTCACTATTTCACCTCCAGGAAAACCTATTTTCTGCACATTCTGTCTTTCAATTATGTCTTCCTCATATTTTTACTTAAAATGTTTGTTTGATCTTTGAGGACACTGAATGTTCTTAATAGTGGCCGTGCCTTTCCATTTTGTCTATTGAAATTTTAATTTTAGAAGTCATGTTATTTGGTTTTAGAAAGCCTTTTGTGTGTGTATTTTAACAGTATCTCCTTGAAAGTCCCCATTGCTTACCCCCCCCCAATGCCACCCCGTATTTTCTTTTGTCTTTTTCATAGGGACTGTTTGTTCTGGTTATTCATTTTGGTCTTTCTCATTGAAGTGGCTGAGATCCCTTACATGGGTTGTAACTGTTCTTTGTCTTTTAATGAGTTCTTTCCAGCAGGCTAAGAGGACTCTTAGGCAGTAGTAAATCATCAAATACTGGAAGAAATAAGTGTGTTTGTTATAGTGGCTGAGTATAAGCCACCAAACTGGCACCTGTCAGTTGAGGAATGGGGAGGAGAATACTTGGATTTTTAGGAACAGTTTAGCTCACCTGGATAGTGACCCTTGAGATCTGCTGGTGTCAGTAGGTTCAGATAGCCCATCTAAGGACCAGTCACAGTGTCTTCCCAGTACAACCAACTTAGATTTCTGACCAGGCCACTTTAAAATCTGTGGTTAACTCAGGTCCTTTTTCTATGAAAAGGGGAGAGTACTCTTAAAATGCCTAGGAGTTTCAAGAGCACTCTGGCCTCAGACTCATTCTCTAGCCAGTCCAGTATGAGAGCATATTGGAGCATAGGTGCTAGACCCAGACAGCCTGGGTTTTAATTCTGCCTCTGTCATTTATTGTCTTTGTGTTCTTGGGAAAATAACTTAATCCATGGGTTCTAATGATCTTATCTTTAAAATGAGGAAAAGAAGGGCACCTGGGTGGCTCAGTTGGTTAAGGGGAAAACTCTTGGTCTCCGCTCAGGTCATGATCTCAGGGTCATGAGATCAAGCCCCGCCTCCGGCTCTGTGCTAGCAGAGAGTAGCTTCTCTTCCTTCTCCCTCTCTCTCCGTCTCTCCCCCCCACTCTCACTCCCTCAAATAAATAAATAAATCTTTAAAATGAGGAAAAGAATGACACCTATTTCCTTAAGCCGATATGAAAATTAAATGAATGTCACATCTATGGAAAGATATAGTGCTCTTAGAATATTTCCTGGCACACGGAAATATTAAGTGTTAGCTGTTATTATCTCCAACTCATAGGGCTGCTGTGAGGTAAGTGACTTAATATACGTAAACTACTAATATGTACCAATAAATGTCAGTATTACCAATTTTTTTATTTTATGGGACTCTGACTTACGTGACCTTGAAATATTATGACATAATGAAAATATTAACAAAGCCTCACTTAATCTCTTAAACTTGGAATTTCCCCCAAAATAAACGAATTTCATCAAAAATCACATAATTTGAAAGTTGAGAAGGTGAGTGTTTATGCTATAGCCACACCTTGGGCTGCTTTACCTGGCAAAGACAAAACAAAACAAAACAAAACAAAACCCCAAAACATCTTTATTTCATATCAGTTGAAAACCCTTGTGCATTGGAATGTCAGCAGATTTTAGCAACTACTCTGCTATTATCTTAATATTTGCTATTACTATATTTCAAAAAGCTCTTTTTATTTTGAGGAAAAGGTATACCCCAAGTGTTGCTTTATCTGTGGTGTATTAGGGCCACAGCAGAAATCCTCCCCCAAATCAGTAACTTGAAGCAGACGTTAGATGTGATAAACACTAAAATAACTAAAAATCATCATGGTAAGCTGTACTGTTAATTCAGGAGAGAGCATTGTGCCAAATATTACAGATAATCGGTATTTTTTTTTTTTTTTTTTACAAAACAAACTAGTAATTGAGGCAATCATTTTAGATTTGTGTGCCCTAAGAGAACACCACCTGCTTTTCTTTTATTCCTGGGGAGAAATGAGTTTTGGATAATGAGATCCTTTAAGGAATGTGTCCCTTGCACAAGATGCTTGCCTTGTCATGGTGTTGCTGCAGAGAAGGTGGGAAGAAAAGCAGGTCAGGAACATGCCTTCTGGTTGTTATCTTCTCACAGTCTCTTGATTTCCACCTCCATAGTGCCTCATGCCGTCCATCTTCTGGTTCTTTCTTGTAGGTTTTCTGATTCCCCCGGTCATGCTATCACCTCTCCGTTCCTGAGCTTTTTGACCTGTCTCTTCATCCAGCACCCTGATGCAATCTAACTCATAATTATGAGTTTCCTTTGCATCCATCCTGCTGCTAGCGAGACGGCAACACCCTGATGTCTGTGTGATCTATAACCTTTCCTCTCAGAACCTCTCAGGAAATTCAAGGTCACTTTAGCTTTTCTGGTAGTGTGAATGTAGGGATGCAACTGAGAGGACCGCACAGGCCAGGGAATGCAGGGGATTTAGACCCTGAAGAGCTCATTCCCACAGAACAGGGTAGCTGAGGGGATGCCCCAGCTCATTTTTGCCTGGTGCTTCGGGTTGCTAGAGGAGGCATTTGTAACATTTCCTGACTTGTCCTATCACTATCAACTAGTGAACAAAACATGGTCTTCCAGTTTTTGGTCTCTGTATTAAGAGCTTAGAGGCAAATAAAGATTGAGCAAGCAGCTTGTTCTGTCCCTACTTGACCCTGGGACAGACTTATCTCCTTCAGCCTCTCTGCCTCTGGGGCTCTTATCTTTCAGGAGAGATAACCTGACTTCCCAGGCTATTTCCAGAGAATTGTTCAGGAGGAAAATAGACCCTTAACAGGAGGACATGCCAACCTCTTGCTCCAAGACTGCTGCAGTTCTGAAGAATTACTCTTCTGTAGGAAAAATATTTTAACAAAAGAAAAAGAGTAAGAATAGTTGTAAATGTTAAAATGACTTTCTTGAAATGTTTCTTGGGTCACTCTGGGGGCTTTTAAGGGGCAAAGTTAGAAAGTGTCATAACATGCATACTTTGAGCAGAATTCTGTGCTGGGTTGTACGATAGACCATGGACTAGTGACATGTAAGGCATTCACAACCTTACCCCTCCCACTCCCCCCCCCCCATTTCTTCCTCCCCCTGATCCTGAAGAAAAGGACTGAGAGCCAAGCAAGGGTGGGAAGAAGGCACTGTGGGACTGAGAAGTTCTGGGGGGTGGAAGAATGATAGGCCTGCAACTTTTGGGGTGCCTTGAATGGAAGAGGATAAGATCTTTTCTTGAACTTTTTATTTGGAAATAATTTCAAACTTAAGAGTTGCAAGAACAATGCAGAGAACTCTTGCATACCCTTCATACACAAATGCAGGTGTCAAAATTTTACCATGTAAGCTCTATCATTATTTTTTTCTTCTTACTGAATTATTTGTAGGTTGAAAACCTGAGGCTTGTTACCCCTGAATGTGTTAGTGCTTATTACCTACAGACAAGCACCCACTACTACATAATCAGGGCACAACTATCAACATGAGGAAATGAGGTGCAGTCTGGCCATCCAGTCCACCGTCCCCACTTGACTGTTGTCTGTTGTCCCAATTTTGTCCTTCGGAGCAAAATAATCCAGTCCAGATTTACTCATAAATTTTATTAGCATATTGTCTCCTTCAATCTAGAACATTTAGTGCTTTCATGACTTTAATATTTTTGAAGAGACTAAAGCTTGAGTATTTTGTACAGTGTCTCTCAGGGCTTGTCTGATGCTGCCTCATTATTAATTCAGGATATGAAGTACTTTGGGCAGGAAGAATGCAGAAGTGGTACTGCTGGCATGTTGGTCACTTCCTTTCAGGTGGTACATGATGTCAGTGTAGCCCACTACTGGTGAAACTCACTTTGCTGATTTGATCAAGGTAGAAACTGCCAGGTTTTTCCATTGTGAAGTTTCTTTTATCCTTTGTAGTGAATAAGTATTTTGTGGTGAGATATTCTGAGACCCGGTAAATATCCCGTTCCTCTGACTTCCACCAATGTGTTTTAGCATTACTGATGGTTCTTGACTGAATCAGTTAAAACAATGATGATCATCATCTAATTCTGTCATTCCTATTGGACGTTGATGAATTGGCATTTTACTGTAAGGAAGCACTTTCTCTTCTATTTATTCGTTTCTATATTTATATTAAAGATTCCTCTTGGGGTTATAATCCAGTCCTTTCCTTTATTTTGTTGCTCACATTATCCAAGATTTGACCAGAGTCCCTTCAGGTTAGCTCTTGTGTTCTTTTGAAAGGTCCCCTTTATTCTCTGAGAATGTCTTTCCTTTTCTGTACAAAAAATTATTTTGGGCTCTTTTCTTTCCTATTTCAGCCTCAAATTCCTCTATTTTCTAGGTGAGGGATAATGGTATTTAGAAACCCAAGATGTGGGCACTAGGTGTGGTCATGGCTACTGAGGTGTCACTGCTCCCATGCCCTCTTGGAAGGGAGCCCTAGGAGGCTGAGGTGTGTATGTGTATAAAACTTATATTTATCTAAATATATTAAAACAGATACTCAAACCAATACCTCCATGTCTGAAGCACATTCATTCTTGTTTTCTCCTTTCCCACATGTGTTACTCCCTTCTCTAACTGGAGAAACCCATCTCCTCTTTTTCTCAATAAATGTACATCATGCTTCATCCCTCACCATGTAACCAGTCCCCCAACTCTGCATGGCCACTGCCTTCCTCAGCAGCCATCCTTTTTGTTTGACTCAACCTCCAACCCCGTCAGATGACCCCTTGCCCAGCCCTGAGTCTACTGTCCATCTCTAATGAATACTCGGGAAGAGGAAGGGGCACTGGTGGCTTTTCAACTGAAATTTTCAGTTACTCAGGAAAGAGAGATGAGAGGGCAGGACTGATTTCTTGACTCTCTCTAATTGTTTGGGAGATGAATGCATCATTCATGTGGGGCCATGCATTTTATGTCTGACACCCCTCTCACCAATGAACTTTGGATCCACAGCTGCGCATGTCTCAGTTGTAATGGAGTTATCATCTGACAGAAGAAAGGGTGACCTACTCTACTGTACACATTGTGTCTTGTGTGAGGAAGTTTATGTTTTACAGCACTTTATTCACTTCCTTATAATTCCATTTTTTGTAAATGTAAGCATTTTGCATTACATGGGTGGATATCGTACAAGATAAAGAAACAAATTCCTGTTCCCAATCCTGACAAGAATTCCAGCAAAAAAAGGGCTTGATCATGATAATGTATTGAAACAACACAGGAGTCTGGGAACATGTGCTGTGTCTTATCCAAGGGGAGCACCACTCAGGAAAAAGAAACATTAGTAACAAATGGGAATTTCTAGTTAAGGAAACCAAATATTTATGATGTTAACAATGGAGACTCTTAAGAATTCTAGATAACAAGCTAGTGCCATGATAGGCAGGGACAAGCTTTGAGGTAAGCCAGAAACAAAGGTGACAGGAAGGGCTCCAGTGCTGGGAGATTAAAGGTGGGTACACAACAGCTCGTAACCGGGAGTTTTTGAAGCTTTCCTATCTAACGTATGTGTTTTACCTGTCTAGCTTGTAATGGGATGATAGAAGAAGTAATGAAGAGTGTTGGGGGTAGGCTTTGACTATCCATGGAGATCTGCATTTCTAGGCAGAGAACAACTGAGTTTTACCATTGTCTAGTTATCTGTAGTTTAGTTGTACAGCAAACTACCCAAAACTGAGTAGCTTGAGACAACAGCCACTTTATTATGTCTCATATTTTGTAGGTCATGACGTTGAGCAAGGCTTAGCTGGGCAGTTTTTCTCCATGTGGTGTTGCCTGGGGACACTTGGTATTGATCATACAGTTGTGCTGTGCTGGAGGTCTTCATTCACAGGCCTGGGGGCTTGGCAGGACATCTGAAAGGTGGGGCCCAGTCAGAGTCTCTCCAGACGGTCTCTTGAGCTGGGTGGTTAGACTTCTTTTATGGTAGCTCAAGGGTTCCAAGAACCATCAACAAAACAGTTGTTTTAAAAGCTACCTTGGAACTGGCTTAGCAACACTTGCACAATACTGTATCAGTGGAAGCGGTCATAGGCTTGGCCAGAATCAAGGAGGAGTATTAGTCCCACCTCTTGATGGGAAGAGAGTCAACAAGTTGGCAGCAATCTTCACTGTACCATACTTGGAAAAAACTGAGTATGAGATGAACAGATTTTTATTTTGATTTTTTAAATATTTTATTTATTTATTTGAGAGAGAGAGAGTGAGCATGAGTGGGGTGAGGGCCAGAGGGAGAAGCAGGCTTCCTGCTGAGCCCCTCAAGGGCTCCAGCCCAGGACTCTGGGCTCAAGACCTGAGCCAAAGGCAGAGGCTTAACCAACTGAGTCACTCAGGCGTCCTGAGATGAACAGATTTTTCTAAAACCTAAACCTTCTGGGGTCCCTGGTTGGCTCAGTTGGTTAGACATATGCCTTTAGCACAGGTCATGATCTCAGGGGCCTGGGATCAAGCCCTGAATTGGGCTCCCTGCTCAACGGGGAGTCTGCTTCTCCTTCTCCTTCTGCCACTCCCCTCTCCATTCACGCTCTCTCTCTCTCTCAAATAAAATCTTTTAAAAAAAGGAGAAAAAAACCCCCTAAACCTTCTATACAAAATAGGGTATTGTTTTTAGTTTTGAATTTATAGTCATTAATAATGAGCAGTATAGGAGCACCTGGGTGGCTCAGTTGGTTAAGCATCTGACTCTTGATCTCAGCTCAGGTCTTCATCTCAGGGTCAGGAGTTCAAGCTCCACATTGGACTCCATGCTGGGTGTGGAGCCTACTTAAAATAATAATAACAATAAACATAGTACATTTAAAGTTTTGAAATCACTTTTCATCATTCAAATTAAAGTTTAAATGATGATATCTTAAGTGAGAGATTGTATTTGTAAAACAGATCTTTGGCTTAACACGTTCTGCTCTACAAGGCCTATGAGCTTAAAAATAATCACTTAAATGTCCTAAATCAAGATTATTAATGAATTCTCAGGAATTTCATTTTGAAGATATATAACTCTTTTTTCCTTTTTGTTAAAGAAAATAAAGTCTTTGTTTGTGAAATGTCTTATATTATCTGATGTTTCACTGTTGATTTTACTCTGATCTGTAATGAATAGAATAAATTAATAGGGTTTCTGTTCCATTCTATTCATTACAGATCAGAGGTTAAATTTCAAATCAGATTTATGGAAGAATTACAAACAATAAGAGAGTTCCTGAATGCTCTTCACTTAGCTTCCTCTAATGTTAACATCTTATATAATCATGTTATATTTGTCAAAACCAGGAAATAATACAGCCAATTCATTATATACAATATTAGTAACTAAACTTTGGATTATTTTTGGATTTCAAGTTTTTCCACTAGTGCCCTCTTGTTGGTCCCAGAATCTAATTCAGGATACCATAGTACATTTAGAAAGATTATTTTTTGAGATTCATAACATTCATGAATTTGAAACATTTAGAAGATGTCCAAGATATATAGGAAAAAGACAAAAATTTGATTTGTGTTGCAGACATTTCTATTTATTGGGACTGAATTTTTTAATGCAAATTTGATGAAACCAAAGAGTATGCTTTATATTAGTTTTGAAAATAATAAATTCTCCACTGTGGAAATTCTGATTTCGTTTGGCAAAGAATGCTGCTATCTATTTTTTGATCTCTGAGCTTCCTTGTGGATTGCTTGGTTTTTTCTTTTGATTTTATTTTATTACTGACAGGATTTTTTGTGAACTCGTGTTCTAACAAGATCTGTAAGAGACAGAGGCAGATATTTGTATAGTGGCAATCATGTGGCATTGGTTCTATTCCTAGAACTTCAGGTAGCTAGCCCTGTGACCTGTGAGCAGCTCAGTCATCTCGTGGATCCCAGTGTCCTCATCTATAAACTAAAGAAGGGTTCACAAGTCTCCCCAAATACCTAAGAATCTAGAACACAATATGTTTCATAATATGTGTCAGCAGGAATGCATCCTTGTTAGTATGGTGAGGCAGTTCTTAGGCTTTTTCTATCTCAGGATTTATTTACATGCTTTAGAATTACTGAGGACCTGGGTGCCTGGGTGGCTCAGCCGGTTAAGAATCTGACTCTTGATTTTGGCTCAGGTCATGATCTCAGGGTCTTGGGATCAAGCCCTGAGTCAGGCTCTGTGCTCAGTGGGGAGTCTGCTTGAAATGCTTTTCCTTGCCCTCTCCCTCTGCCCTTCTGCTTCTTGCATTCTTTCTCTCTCTCTAGAAGACAGAGGCATTCTCTCTCTCTCTCACTCTCTTTCTCTCTCAAATAAATATATAAATCTTAAAATAAATAAAATTACTGAGGCCTCAAAGAACTTTTGTCTGTGAGGGTTATCTCTATGTATATTTTGCAGTATTATAAGTTAAAGCTGAGAAATAAAACTAACTCATTTTAAAAATCCCATTCCATGTCAATGTAAATATTTTTTTAAAAGATTTTGTTTATTTGAGAGAGAGAAAGAGAGAGCACGAACAGGGGGGAGGAGCAGAGAGAGAGGGAGAAGCAGACTCCCCGCTGAGCAGGGAGCCAGATTCGGGGCTCCACCTGAGACTCTGGGATCATGACCTGACCGGAAGGCACACACTCAACTGACTGAGCCACCCCGGTGCCCCTCAATGTAAATATTTTTATAAAAATAGTTGTATTTGTCAAAGTAAGACAATTTTAGATGAGGAGAGTGACATTGTTTTTACATTTTTGCAAATTTCTTTAAGACCTGGTTATATAGAAAATAGCTGATTCTCTGATCTGCTGTCTGCACTGTCGTGAGATCCTATGCCCTGTGACCTCTGGAAAGCTGTATACTCGTGAGAGAGAAAAAAATGATAACAAAATATTAGGAATACAATTTTGACCTCATGGACTACTGGATACATCTCTAGGTCCTCTCAGGGATCCTCAGACCTTGCTTTGAGAACCAGTTATATAAGAGCATGAATTCAAGAGTTTTAGGTCTGATATTTCTGGATCAGAGTCCTGCCTTTACCACTTATTTCCGTGGACTGTAGCCAAACTGCTTATCCTTTCCCAACCTCTGTGACCTCATTTGTAAAATGGGAATAAAAACGCCAAGCTTATACAGCTCTTGTGGAGATTAAATGAAATTAAGTATATGAAAGTGTCTAGCATAGTGACGTAAATACAGATGCTCAAGATTTATTCTCCTTCCATTGTTGTAATTTAGAATGTTGCAGCAAAGATGGGTTGAGCGGAGGAAAAACACCATGAAGAATATAACTGGTTTAGAGAGGAAAAGTGGAGAGTGAGATGTGGTAGCTTGTGTGCAAGGATGGCCGCCAATGATCCTTCCTTGTTATTCTCTTATTAAGAGATGGCATTTGTTTCCCCTCCCTTTCCATCTGGGACGACCTTGTGACTAGCTTTGACTGATAGAGTGTAGCATGAGGGAGGCTGTGCCAGGTGTGGGCCTTAAGAAACTTGGCAGCTTCTACTCCTGTGGTCTCAGAGCCCTCAGTCACCAGTAGATTACTACCAGTAGTAGTCAGAAGGTAGACTACCCTTCTGGAGAGAGAGGCCCTAGATATGAGAGACAGTGAAGGGAAGGACAGAGGCCAAGCCAGCTTCCAGTCATTCCTCACCCCGGGTGAGGTGTCAATATGTGAATGAAGCCATCTTGGGTTCTTGAGCTCAAGTGAACCTCTCTAGCCAACACCACATGGAACAGATGCCATCTTTCCCTTCTGAGCCCTACCCAGATTGCAGAATCAAGAGCAAATCGTTGTTGCTTTAAGCCACTAAGTTTTGAGGTGATCTGTTACACAGCAATAGATGGCCGAAACATTAGATAAGTCTGAGAAAAAAGGGGCGCCTGGGTGGCTCAGTGGGTTAAAGCCTCTGCCTTTGGCTCGGGTCATGATCTCGGGGTCCTGGGATCGAGCCCCACATTAGGGTCTCTGCTCACCAGGGAGCCTGCTTCCCCCTCTCTACCTGCCTCTCTGCCTACTTGTGATCTCTCTCTCTCTCTCTGTCAAAAAAAAAAAAAAAAAAAAACTTAAAAAAAAAAAAAGTCTGAGAAAAATGTATCTGTGTAAGCAGACTTTTTTTTTTAAAGGTTTTATTTATTGAGAGAGAGTGAGAGAGCACACATAAGCAGTGGGGAGGGTCAGAGGGAGAAGGGGAAGCAGGCTCTCAGGACCCTGGGATCATGACCCGAGCCAAAGGCAGATGCTTAACCAACTGAGCCACCCGGGCACCCCTAAACTTTTCTATATGAAAAATATAGACAGCACCTTGCAAAACAAACATTTTCTTTTTATTTTAAATGACTAAAAGAGGGTTATCTTTATAGATTCCTTATTTAGAGGATAAAGGTAACTTAGGAAAAAAAAAAAGTAACTTAATCAAAAACCATCAGATGATGGTTAACAGTACTTGATCTGAGAAGCAGTTACTATTGGTGCCTGAAGAATCTCTCCTTCATGCTCCTACTTTGCCTTATCCTAACAGGCCTGAGCCAAAAAAATGTAACGTGATTTTTGTTTTCCCACAGAACATGGAATCTATTATATTAAAAACACTAAATAAAAACATAGTGCACTTTTAAAGGCATAACATTAAGGAATTTTTTAAAGGGTTCGTTTCCCCTTTGTGAAGGAGTAAGCTGTCTGAAGTGTAATAGTTATCATTCTGTGCAGCTGGCAAAAACCTGCCTTTCTGGTTTGTAATGTCGTGTTAATCTGCAAAGGTGTTATTACTCATTCGAAGAATTCTTTGTTCTGGTTGAAAGTCTCACTGATGGTATTTTCAAATAAACTTGTCCTATTTGTGAGTATTTCTCAAGATTATAAGCCTCTCGTAGCTCTGTTCTTTCCAGAATGCTGTTCGTGTGTCAGTAATAAAAGTAATCTAGCTCTATTTGCTTAGATTTAAGTGACATCTAATTTATAATCCAGAAATATGTCACAGGCATTTACTCTCATTTGAAAAGTAAATTAATATCTTGTAACATTAAACGAATTTTTTCTGAGTGGAGCTGGAAAAAGTCAGATACTTCTTTCTTGATTTTCTTCTTACTGCCTCGTATCCAGTCTCTTTTGATTTCCTTATGATAGCAAACAAAAATCCTGTCAGATTTATTTTATTGCCCAAAGAAAACTATATATCTCTATATAAGCTTTCTATATAAACATTTAATATAGGACCCCTTTATTTTTTCATATCTTATAAGTTTCAAATCTAAAACTTATTTTTAAACTATCTTTAGAGCCCATTGAGTTTGTTGGAATTACAGAGCACTGAAACAAATGTGTAACTAAAAGTAAGCTATGTAGCTTTGATTCAGCTGATCTACTGAGGTCAAGATAAATGAATCCATCTTTCTTTCTGCTTTCATAGGTCTGACTGGTTAGGAGAATAGAAATCTTCACAATAGACGAATCAAGGTATAAGTCACGGGCCACCATGTTTCCAGCATTGCACTTCCCTCTTCCTTGTTTGTTAGCTCTTAGTATTAATTCAAAGAATTTTTAGGGAGTTCTGACTATGTGTAAATTCTTGAACTGCATGGAAAGGAAGTGGTGTGTAGTCCTCAGGACCTGCTTTCAAAATGTCTACATATTAGTAGAAAAGTGAAGAGAAGAATGCAATAGCTCTAACAAAGGCAGAATAGTATAAGTCTCAGAGGCAGGCAAAAATGAGAGATTGGGTGGAGGGAGAGGTCATAATAAGGTTGAGGAGATAAGGACAGGCTTCATGGAGAAGGTGGCATTTGAACTGGATCTTGAAGGATTAAGTGGGAGTTTGACGATGCCAGAGCAGGAAGGATAGCCCAGAGAGAGAACAGTGCAGGCAGGCCAAGGCCCAAGGAGCCCTCAAGAATTCCTTTCTCGAGAGTTGTGTTGCCACTTGGCTCATTCTCTCAAGTCTTACTTGTGGAGATCCATTATGTGTCTAAGACCATGTTGTAATTTATTGATCTTTTTTTTTTTTTTTGAGATTATTTATTTATTTCTTTATTTATCAGAGAGAGAGAGAAAGAGTGAGCACAAGTAGGGGGAGAGGCAGGCAGAAGGAGAAGCGGGCTCCCCGCCAAGCAGGGAGCCCGATGCAGGACTTGATCCCAGGACCCTGGGATCACGACCTGAGCTGAAGGCAGACGCTCAACTGACTGAGCTACCCAGGCATCCCTGCAACTTATTGATCTTTATGAAAGTCCCTGGACATGTTGCTAAGTGCTGTGATTGCAGTTGTATCTTACTTTGTAGTATCTCGATGAGCTTCTCATTTTGGTAGAGATTTTCTCCTAGGAATGATGAGAAAAAATTGATGGTGATAAACACACTCCCATTCTTTTTTTTTTTTTTTTTACCAAGTACTGAAAGAAGTAAAGTTAAGAAAAAATTTTCTTTAAACTTAAAATGAAACTAAACCATCTGACGTAGAAGCAAAGCCCCATGTCTCAGTGTTTTAAGGACTTGGGGGCATGTAGCCTCCACACTGGTTACATAATGGCCTGTAATGATTAGAGCTACCTGCCCAAGGAGCTCGGGAAGATTTTGGATTAAAAAGTCTTAAAGTAGCTTTTTTGAGGGGGGGGAAATGGGGAGTATGAATTGTTTATAAATGTGGTCAAGAAATTGACAGCTAAACATCATATCCCTATTTTGTCTCCATACGTCTTCCTTACTTAACACTCACAGCAATCAACCAGATCCACAAATCAATTACTCCGTGAACAAAAACAGGTAATGACTAGTTCCTACTTGACATACCTTTTCTTTTAAAACATATTTTAATGCAAGTAAAATGCGTGCAGGGTAACTAGTCAATGTGTAAAAAAGCTCCTGATGATAACCAAGTCCTTCTTTGTCTCACTTTCTAGAAGTTTCTTAGTCACTCCATAGCCCCAGAACACCTCCAGGGTTCTGATAGGGCAGTGAACTGCTTCCCGCATTGAAATTCTTTGTATTATAGTCCGGGTACATCTTATTCTGCGGCATTTGTTAGCATGCTTTTTCCATGTTCTGGAGATTAATCATTTGTTCACATGTACTCGGTACTCAATAAATATTTGAAGTCATATGTTTCTTTCATTATATCCTCAGTGGTATTGTCTTTTTCTAGTAATAAATCCTGCAATTGGCCTGTTCCTTGCCTAGTGCACTTCTCATTCTTACTTTGGCTCTCATGTCCATTCTCTGTCACTTCTTCATTTCTTTATTCAAGGGTGATTTCTGAACTTGAAGACTATCCATCTGAACTGCGAAATACAGCCCATAGGCAATCTCTTTGAAGAATCCACGTGAAGAGTGCAATTTTCCATAAGAGCAGGAGGCATAAATAATGGAATACAAACTGGGGACAAGGCGATTGGAAGGGGCCAGTTAGGGCAGGATTGGCAGAAATGTGGGCTGGTGATGTGTACTCCCAACCCCAGTAGCTAATTGACTGCTGGTGCCCATGGTTTCCGAGTCTTGTCATAGTGCAGTATGAGAGATGAGAAGTGAAGAGGTTTTCATGGACTTATGTGCTTGAAGTAGGGACAGAAATACAGTATTTCTGAGGTTCCTCTGCCTCTGTTCCAGGTTCATGTGTAGACATACAACATACAGAAATCTGTTGAGGTAATCATGAGATCCCATGTCTTTTCTTAGGTCAGCTCTGGATTCGTTGTGGAACACTGCATGTTTTCCTTGTGGTTTCTCAGTAGAGGATAACAAGGAGCTAAAGGGTGATATTTGTAAAGAATTTTCAGCACCAGATTCTATATAAATAAAAAACTGTTATAGAGGATCGACAGACTCTGCTTTGGTATTTTTGGAGTGATAGTTTTGGAAAATGGTGATTCCTTCTGGGCATGAAACTTCTGCTGTTTCCATATACTTTCCAAACTGCTAAGCTGGTTTTCTAAGCTTGCTTTTGTGTATATTCTTCATGAGTAGGCTATTATTTATGCCTTATAAGTAGATCATATGTATGAAGAAACTAACATTTCTTGTGGAATTACAGGCATAAAGTGTTTTTCATAAAGATAGCCTTGATTTATATTTATATTTATATATTTTTTCCTAAAAGCTCTGCCCCATTTCAGTGCTGAAATTTCAAGCATAATTCATTCCTCTTCTATTCATGAAGCACTTTTTCACCTGCTCAGGATAGAGGAATTAGGTGGAGTTGTGTGGTTCTACTTGCTCTAGTTACTCTATCTGTTCCTGTCCATGCCTGGGTAGGAGAACAGATCCAGAGGAGAGATTAGATCGAAATGGAACACTAGGCTCGTATGTCAGTCTTCCAGAAATATTTTCAAGTAAGAGGAAATATAGGCATGTGTTTTCCACAGCAGCCTGGAAAGTAAGAAAGGCAGATCTCAGTCAGCCAGAAATTATTAAAAAAAAAAAAAAAAATTCCTGAGGCAAAAGGCAAATGTGAAACAATTGTAGGTGAAAACTAGAGCCCAAAATGTGGGCAGAACCACAGGAAGGAGGTGGCGATGGATGAAGGGTGGCTCCATGCCAAGTGATTGTGGCTGTATTGGGATTAGGAGAAGACCCACCATCAAGGTGGCACCATAGAAACTGTGAGATAAACCAGTGTCTTTCAGTGAACTTCCTCAGTTACTTCGTCAGAGTCAGCTATTATTGTTGGCAACCAAGAAATCTGCCTGTTGCACTTCCATTCCTGCGATAAACTGTTGGTGTTCATGATATTTTGAGTATACCATTGGACCCAATTTTCTGCATTCTTGGGATTTTTACTGAGGACCCTGAAATGGCTCTTAGGTCCAAATGTACACAATCAGTGTTCCTGTGGGGCAAGGGAAGGGAAGCTGGTGGATTGCCTGGCTGCTTCCCTTTAGTACCTCAAGAATGCTGGAAAACCTGACTTAGGAATCAGTCATCACTGCTCCCTGTCCCATTTGATTTCACCTCTGCATGCCTCTGCTGTCGGACACCCTACCAATGGGAGCTTTTGTCATGAATGAATTCTCAGGTCTTCATCTGTCTTTGCATCACTTGCTCAGAAGTCAGAGTCCTTGGCTGAAACCAGGTCATGTGCTATGGCTTAGCTGCCAGGAGTTGGGGTATGGAGTCTATTTCCTCCCTCCATGAAGACGCACATGGTGGGAGATTCTTTCCAAGTAGGGAGGGGGTTTGATGTTACGTACCTAGAACAAAAGAACTAAACTGAAAAATTCTTCATGAAGAATGTTTGACATTAGAAAGTCTTTTAATGTAACTCATAGATGATTACATGATTTTTGTCCTTTCAGATTCCTGTAAATGACTTGATAAGATTATCACCCATTCTTAATTAAAAAAATCAAAACAGAATAAAACAAAACAAAAACAAAAAACCCAAAAAGTAGGAATAAAAGGAACCTTCTATTTGATAAAGAGTAGATACAAAGGATACAGAGCAGCTGGTATGCTTAGTGATGAAATTTTAGAAACAATTGCATTAAAGTTATGAAGAAGATTGGGATCATTATTCTCACAACTACCAGTAATCCTTCTGTTGAGGCCCCAACTAATGCAGTAAGAAAAAGAAAATATGGAGGAGGAATTTGGAAAAGAGAGAACTAGAACAACTTACTATTGGTAGAAAATGTGGTTATGTAAAAAGATTCCACGGACAAATTCTTTTCACTGATACAACTTTAGCAAGATGGCTGTGAATAGACCAATGCAAAAGAATTAATTGCTAATATGTTAGAAATCAGAAAGTATAACAAAACAACAATAAAACTGTAAAATAGCTAAGAATAAGCTTATATTAGTTTTCTGTTACTGCATAACAAATTTCTACGAATTAGTAACTTAAATCTACCCTCATTTATTATCTCACCATTCTGTAGGTCAGAAATGCAGGATAAAATGGCTCGGTTCTGTGCTTAATCTCAGAAGGCTAAAATCAAGGTGTTGGCTATCTGAGTCCTTGTTTGAAGGCTCTGAGGAAGAATCTGCTCCCAAACTCAGGTTGTTAACTAAATCCAGTTTTTGTGGCTGTAGGACTGAGGTTCCCATTTCCTTACTTGAAGTCTACTCTCAGCTCCTTGAGGCTGCTAGCATTGCTATCTCAGATGCTCACTCCATCTTTCAAGTGGCAAGGATCCGTGGAGTTGTTTCTATGCTTTGAAAATCTTCAACTTCCATTCTGCCTTTCTCTGTTGGTGGAGAAAGTGTTTTGCTTGTTAGGGCCCACATGATTGGGTCAGATCCACTCTAATGATCTCCTGATATTAAGGCCAACTGTGACCTATAACGTAACACAATCGTAGTATTGATAGTTCATTTTATCAGCTCCAGGGATTAGAAGAGGATTTATTTTGGGGAAGAGGATACTTTGTAAATTTTGCCTGCCATAAAGCTTGAGTAGAATTTTGTAAGACCTACATGAAAAAAAGTATAAAACATCCTTGAAGGACATAAAAGAAAACCATGTGTTTCACTTTGTAAATATCCTGTCATTACTCCCCAAGTCATCCAGTCCATCAGTTCAATTTAATTCCAGTCAAAACCCCAACAGAATTATTTATTAAATTAGCAAGCTGAACATCATCCTTAATGGGGAAAAATGGAGAACTTTTCCCCTAAGGTCAGGAACATGACAAGGATGTCCACTCTCACCTCTTTTATTCAACATTGTACTGGAAGCCCTAGCCACAGCAGTCAGACAACAGACAGAAATAAAAGACATCCAAATTGGTAAGGAAGAAGTAAAACTTTGACTATTTGTAAATGTAAATTTGTAAATGACCTGACACTATATATAGAAAACCCAAAAGACTCCACCAAAAAAACTGCTAGAACTGATAAACAAATTCAGTACAGAGGTTACAAATCAGTGTACAGAAATCTGTTGCATTTCTGTGCACTAATAATGAAGGAGCAAAAGAGAAATTCATAAAACATTTTGTTTTTAATTACACCTCAAATAATAAGATACTTAGGAATAAACCTAACCAAAGAGGAGAAGGACCTGTACTCTGAAAACTATAAAACACTGATGGAAGAAATTGAAGGTGACACATGGAAATGGAAAGACATTCCATGCTCATGGACTGGAAGAACAAATATTGTTAAAAGGTCTATACTACCCAAAGCAGTCCATACATTTAAAGCAATCCCTATCAAAATAACCAGTAACATTTTTCACAGAACTAGAACAAAGAATCCTAAATTTGTATGGAACCACAAAAGACCCTGGATAGCCAAAGCAATCTTGAAGAAGCAAAGCAAAGCAAAGCTGGAGGCATCACAGTCTGGATCTCATTATATTACAAAGCTGTAGTTATCAAAACAGTATGGTTCTGGCACGTAGACACATAAATTAGTGGAATAGAATAGAAAACCCAGAAAAAAACCCACAATTATATGGTCAATTAATATTCAATAAACCAGGAAAGAATATGCAATGGAAAAAAGTGTTCAACAAATGGTGTCGGGAAAACTGGACAGCAACATGTGAAAGAATGAAACTTGACCACTTTCTTACACCATATACAAACATAAATTGAAAATGTGAGACCTGAAACACAGGCAATAATGTCTTTGACATTGGCCATAGCAATTTATTTCTAGATATGTCTCCTGAGGCAAGGGAAACAAAAGCACAAATAAACTATTGGGACTATATCAAAATAAAAAGCTCCTACACAGTGAAGGAAACAACAAAACTAAAAGGCAACCTACAGAATGGGAGAAGATATTTGCAAATGACATATCTGATAAAGGGTTACTATACAAAATATATAAAGAATTTACACAACTTAAAAAAAAAAATTAAAAATGGGCAGAAGACCTAAACAGACATTTCTTCAAAGAAGACATACAGGTGGCCAACAGACACATCAGGGGAATATAAATCATAACTACAATGAGATATCACCTCATTATCTGTCAGAATGGCTAAAATCAAAAACACAAGAAACAACAGGTGTTGGCAAGGATGTGGAAGAGGGGGAACACTCTTGCATTGTTGGTGGGAATGTAAACTGGTGGAGCCACTGTGGAAAACAATATGGAGGTTCCTCAAAAAGTTAAAAATAGAACTACCTTACAATCCAGCAATCACAGTACTGGGTATTTACCCAAAGAATCAAAAAATACTAATTCAAAGGGGTACATGCACCTTGTGTTTATTGCAGCATTACTTACAATAGCCAAATTATGGAAGCAGCCCAAGTGTCCATTGATAGATGAATGGATAAAGAAGAGGTGGTATATATACACAATGGAATTTTTTTAGGCGGGGGCAGCAAAGGAAGAGGGAGAGAGCGAATCTTAAGTAGGCTTAAGTAAACCAGATGCTTATCTGACTGAGCCATCCAGACACTCCTGGAATGTTTTTTCCAAAGATCTATGCATTTATTTGAGGGGGGGAGGAACAAAAGTAAAGGGAGGGAGAGAATCTCCAGCAGACTCCTTGCTGAGTGCAGAGCCTGACATGGGGCTTTATCCCAGGACCCTGAGATCATGACCTGAGCCTCAATCAGAAGTCAGATGGACACTCCCTGACTGAGCCATCCAACTGCCCCTACAATGAAATATTCAGCCATAAAAAAGAATGAAATCTTGCCATTTGCAACAACATGGCTGGATCTAGAGAACAATGTTAAGTGAAATAAGTCAGCTAGAGGAAGACAAATACTATATGATTTCACTCATATGTGGAATTTAAGAAACAAAACAAAGGAAAACAATGAGAGAGAGAGAAACCAAGAAATAGAACTATTGAGAACAAACTGATGGTTACCAGAGGGGAGGCGGGGGAGGGGATGAGTGAAATAGGTGATGGGGATTAAGGAGGGCACTTGTGATGAGCACCCAGTAATGTATAGAAGTGTTGAATCACTAATGTTGTACACCTGAAACTAATGTAACACTGTATGTTAACAATGCTGGAATTTAAATAAAAACTTAAAAAAAATAGCCTACTACACATCCTCTAATAGAGAAAAATGTCTAAGAATTTGCAAAGACAATTTTAGAAAAGAATGGTGGATACCAACAAATTACATTAAAACTGAATCATTAACATCTTGGAGGATTGGTTCAGGAATAATCTGTGGGATAGAATAAGTGCTAATTTAGTAAATGATGAAGTTTTTATCACATCAAAAGAGAAATGATGACCTTTCCAGTAAAATGTCTATCCATTTGGAAACAAAGTTAGGCCCTTATCCCAAGCACAAAAATAATTTACAGATGGGATAAAAAGCTAAATATACAAAGTAAAATTGTACAGGGGCGTCTGGGTGGCACAGTTGGTTAATTGTCTCACTCTTGATTTCGGCTCAGGTCCTGATCTCAGGGTTGTGAGATTGAGCCCTGCCTCTGGCTCTGCACTAGGTGTGGGATCTGCTTAAGATTCTCTCTCCTTCTCCCTCTGCCCCTTCCATTTGTGTGTGTGCACTCTCTCTCTCAAATAAATTAATTAATCTTTTTAAAAAATTATGTAAGTATTATAAATACTTAGGAGAATTTGTTTATAAACTTCAAATTAGAGAATGCCTAACCCAACTGCCAAGAAATGCAATTGGTTAGTAGGTAGATGATGCAGCACCTACTTTTAGAAGTGTCAGGAAAATGCAAATTAGAACAGTGACCCTCTCTCCTCTTTTTTGTTCAATCAGATGGGGAAAATTTTGCTCGACAGAGTTTGTTGGCAAAGGTATGGGGAAATATACTTTCATTGAATAAATTGTGATGGTCTTTTTGGCAGTGCCCATTGTAATTTTAAGTATGTGTATCCTTAGAAAGAGTAATTTTGCTTCCAGATTTTTACCCTAGCTAACCATGTAAGTACATGAGCACAAAGAAACATTGACTGGATGTGGCATTGTTATTACAGGAGAACAGGTCCCAAATTGAAGATCCATCATGGAAGGCCTTTTTGTTTATGAATTATCCAATGGATTTTCAAAAAGATACCAATTAAGTTTAACTAAGGTAATTTAGTAGAAGGAAATGAAAATACTTTTGGGATTTGTAACAAGAACGGTCTTCTCTCAGTGCGTGCTTTTATCACCTCTTACCATTTTACAACACATTTAATCAAACATTTCCCTTATGTTACAACTCCATTTTCTAAAAGCAGTGCAATACTGAGTTCTCTCCATATATGAGGAAACGAGTGATGGTAATTCTCTGGGGGAAAACCACAGCTGAACAAAGCCCTACTTCATTAATGCAGTGCGTGACTTTTTGGGGACTTGTACTTCCCTGCTGTACCTGCCCGTGGTAGGGCAAAAGAAAGGGAAAGTATCAGTAGATCTCCAAAATGGATTATTTTCAAGATTAATATGATCTGTGAAGTACTGCTTGCTGATTAAATGTTTATTTTTAGATATGTGATAATTGGTATTTAATATATTAAATCTAATATAGTAGATCTTAGACCCAGGGGAAATGTTCTTTTTACATCTGTGCTTATGTGAAAGAGATAAAATAAAATTTCTTCACAAGGGCTTTTCAGAGCATTAACTTTGGCAGCTTTAATCTATGGGTTTATTAGTCGCGGATTGAAAAGAAAAGCTTTGGCTATTGTTATTTTAATTCTGTGTATCTTCTGTGTTGCGAGAGTAACGCTGTAGGTGAAAATTGCTTTTTAAAGTGAAAGAACTGTGGGATTTTAACCAACGTGAGTGGTTTTTGATGAATTCATTAGATGCTCTTCATGTAAAAGATTATCTTTATTAAGAGAAGAATTTTGTCCTGAAGATAATTTACAATCCCCTAAGAAAAGAAGCTTATATTAATTAAAAACCCACTACAATTTAAAAATGGTTTTTTCAAAGGAATTTCTTTAATACATTTTACTTGCTACCCTGTTTTTCTTTGTAATTGAGGCAAAACCCAAAGACGGAATCGTGGGCTAATAAAATCGCTTCCATTGTGGGCGAAGCTGAGAGAGGATGAGAGCTGTGAGTATGTCCCACTGAGAAAGACGAGACACCGTGTTAAAAAAATAAAACTGTGAATTATTTTTGCAGAAGTCAACGAAAGGTTCTGTTGTCCTTGACCACGTATTCCGTCACATAAACCTCGTGGAGATAGATTATTTTGGGCTGCGTTACTGTGACAGAAGCCATCAGACAGTGAGTACAATGGCTTTGTATTCAATTTTTCTGGTTATAAAGTTCACTCTCTCTCTGGTCTTTGCTGATGTGGTTTAGGTAGGTAGTTTCTTTGTAACCGAAAATGACTTCGAAAGCCTCGAACATGTTTTTCCTTGCTAATATGTTTTGCTTTTTTTTCTTCTTGTCTGCCAAAGTCTATAGAGTGGCGGGATTCATGACTTGTATGTGTGTACTCCTCTTTGTAGAAGACTTCGCTGGTTTACATTTTTGCAACCATATCATAGAGATTACTTTTCATGTATGCTGTTAGGAGAACTGAATAAGCCAGGTGATGTGTTAGGAGGCAAGTAGCTAGTGTTCTGAAGGGACAGATATCACTTACTGCCTTTGAAGAAAATAAATGGTTAAAGAGAAAAAACACAGTGTGAAAAGGTGCTTATCTTAGCTTTAGAAGCTGGAAGAGTAATTATAAAAGAAATAAGTGGGGGTTTTCACTCATGAGCTTGATGGAGTAAGTAATAAAGGCAACCAAACTTTTGGTGTCTGATGTCAGTCTTCATGAAGGTCTAACATCTTCCTGGCTGGTTGGATAGTAGAATTACTAAGAAATTCACTACACTGGTTATATAGATTCTATATGGTTATAAGGCTAAAAAGCTATTTCTTAGATCATGAGCAGAGGAGAAAGACTTGGGAGGTGGTGGTTAAGGGGAATGAAAGGATATTCATTAGGGCCTTTTGTTTTAGTCTAAGAAGGGTTAACCTGAGACACAGTCTTATTATGCAGAATGCTTATATGCTTATCTTAAAAGTCCCATTTGACTTTTATTTTTCATGTTACTTAACTCCTGTTGGAATAAAGATTTCCTCCTCTTCCTTCATCAGGTCTCCCAGCTTCTAGTGGATCATCTGGGGTGTATTCAGTGAGGCACATGATTGTCTGAGTGGGCTTTTCTGTCCCGGTCACAGGAATGTGCTAGGATGAGAAGAGACAGACAAATGGAATGCTATTGATGGTGATAACTTGTGATTTTTCCTGAACTAGTTTCATAATCCGTTTTGTTTCCCAGGAGGATTTCACAAAGCAGGAATAAAAAATTGGGTGTGTTGTTTAGCTTTCCATAGAAAGGATAGCTTTCTAAGGCCAAACTGTCATTGAGGCACACTTCAAAGAAAGGGAAATGGACATCTTTAGGAGTTCCCCGAATTTTGTCCTGTATGGGCCATAAGTCAATACTGCAGAACTGTAAATCTGTATTGAAAGATTAAATTGAAGACTATAGAAGCTATCTTGCATTACATTCATATTTTTGAAAGAACGTTTTTCTTAGTAGAGAAAATTACTGTTTCCTGGTCTTATCTAGTATGTCAGACTTTGCCTGGAAAGATTGACTGTTTTGCTAAAATTATATAGACCTTATCTCTCTCTCTCTTTTTTTAAATTTTGCAAAGGAAAAAAATGTATGAAAAGTCAGAGAATCTCAACTGAGCCACCCAGGCGCCCTGCCAGAGAATTTCAAACAATGGCCTGTATCATTACAAAAAGAATTAGCAGTTGGTATTGATTCAGAGTTTTCTAGGGCTTATATTAGAACAAAAAAAAAAGTGTTTTTCTCTTACCTTATTCTTAAGGGTCGGTATTTTTAGTGTGTTTGCAATGAAGGTTTTAGAAGAAACTACATTACAGTTAGAAGGAGAAAGCTCTTAAGTCATGTTTTTTTGATACTGTAAGAATACCAGGTGTGTAAATCCCATGAAAAAAACATTTTTTTTGCCTCCTGAATTTAGTTATTTCTAGTGAACAAAGATAAAATAGAAGTGATTAATAAACATGCCTTAGTCTTTTCATGCTTGTGTTGTCTGATTGTCTTATATATATTTTTAATTGTAGGAAACTGTAAGAAGGTTATGAAAACTTGCTCCTCCTCTACATAATCGTTTCATCAAAGCATACTGGAGGGCTGATAGTGTATCTAGGTAGAAAATGCGATTCTATTACTGATTTGCTTCTCTTGGGTATTGAGGCAGAACGAAGGACTTCCCTTGGGTAAAAGCTCTGGCAGGCTCTTCATTCCAGGCACCCACCCAAGGCTCAACTTTATTTCTAGGGAAATTGTTGATGAACCCAAATTCCTATTTCTCTGTCTTCTCTCTGTGTTAGTAGGAGCAGGTCTACATAGCCCTTACTTACTTAAGGCAAACATTTAAAGAATAATCCTATGTTAAAATGGCACAGGACACAAAAAATGGAAAATTTTTGTCTTTATTGATTTCCAGGAATTTACTTGAATTACAATCCATTAGATTGGATTGTGTGTATTGTTTTGCTTTTTCTGCACCAAAATGTTTACTTTTAAGAGGGAATGCTTTGTAACAATCTTTAAAATAAGTAAGATCCACATGGGAAAGACATTGAGGCCCTAAGAGGGACTGCTTAGGTCAACTCTTGCGGCAAATAAAAAAAGACAGTGGGAGAAGGAGCTGGGGGTAAAAGGGAAGAAAGATGAGGATTAAGACGAGGTGGCTCACATCAGTGAGAAGCCCTAGACTCCCTCTCTCCCTCCCCTTGACAGTGGATCATGCCTGGGGGCCATGCCCAAGCTGGGTGGGGTGGACTGGGAGGGCATGTCCCTGGGGACACATGGACCTCACATAGCAGGGAACTTGTCTGTCCTGGAGGAGCAGGGTAACCCCGAGGCTGGATCTAGACTTATCATCATCACCACCATCCATCACCATCCTCGTCATTAGTGCACCAGAAACTGTGGAACATTTTCCATATGTTGTCATTACATGCTCAAAACAGCTGTGCAAGCTAAATATTGTTATCCTACCATCAGAGATGAAGAAATGGAAGCTGAAAAGGTTAAGCCACTTCCCCAAGGTCCTGTAACCAGCAAGTATTAGGACCAGAACTCAAACCCAAGTTTTCGCGTCTCCAAGACTGTCAACCACTATAATATCCTGACTTGAATGCATATAAGATGGAAAGGTTGTGCGGACCTGGGATACTGAGGAATTCTCTTTCTGTGCAATTTACATACTAAGGTTTGTTGAGAGGAGTTAAATAGTATTTTCCAACAAGCAGACTTCTCAGATGACCTGGGGCAAGATAGTTTATTTAGGCCTTTGTGTATTTATGCCTTCATGTAGTCCCTCAGTAGCAATGTAAAGAAGGCCTAATATGTGCAGGCCCTGTGCTAGAGCTTTGTTTTTCACATAGTCTCCGGAATTCTGGGGAAAGGGAATTTGCTGCCTGGAATATTAAACATACAAGTTTTATTAAACTATACATTTCATAAAACCAAGTCCTGGGAAATTCATGCAACAAATGCATTGATTTAGGTGTTACCTATGTGTACAGAGTAACAGCTAGGCAGAAATAAACCTTGGTAAAGCAAACCGCTCTCCAAGGAGTACAGCTGACTCTATTTGGAACGCTCTGGGCACCATAATTGCTTCACTTTTCAGGTAAGGTTTGTAAAAGAACCTCTAGGAAGTAAAAACATTCCTTCCTGAAGACATGCTTACTGAGACTGAGTTAACACAATGCTGCCTGTGTTAATTTAGGCTTACTTGTAGAAAACAGTCCCTTAAAGATGCATAGTGGGGTTCACATACTTGGGGTTCCTTTTCCTAAAGACACAGGGAAGAGCACTTAGCCTGGGCATATAGCCTACTTTCTGTTCTGCTTTGGCCTGTGTCATCCTGGTTCTCTCTTGATCCAGACTGGTCTGTGCAGGGTATGTAGCTTTTTTTTTTTTTTTTTCCAGGGCCTTGGTTCAGTTGAACAGAAAATTCCCAGGCTCAGTTTAAGGTAGATGAGAGGGATTACAAGAACACATATGAGGGACAGAAAAACCCAGATTTACTGAAGGACCCTACCACTGACTAGCTGTAAATACTTAAAATTCTCTTAAGTACTCACCATTGATCTAGAACAGCAGAACTTCCAGAGTAGTTAGCTCTCTCTAGTATGTTCTAGGAGTGCCTGTCATCAATTTCATGGCTAGCTCAGCAGGAACACCTTCTCAGTCTCTGCATGTGGCGTGTGGCTCAGCAGCTCACATTGGTGTGTCTTTGCCTTGAATGGTTTCCCAGCCTTCTCTTGGCTTAGCATCTTAATCCGCAGCACCTGTGAACATCACCTTACATGGCAGAAGGGACTTGGCAGATGTGATTAAGGATTTTGTCTATAGGGATCATCCTAAATTATTGAAACAGGATCAATGTAATTAGAGGTCTCCTTATACATGACAGAGGGAGGCAGGAGAGCCAGAGAGAAGGAAATATAACAGTGGAGGCAGAGGTCAAAATCATGTGATGGAAGGGGGCCTTGATCTAGAGGATGAAGGCAGCCTCTAGAAGCCAGAAGAGGAAAGGAAGTAGATTCTTCCCTGGAACTTCTAGAAGAAATACAGCCCAGTGTCTTAATTTGGGCTGCTCTAACACCCAGGCTCCATAGACTGGGTGACATGAATAAGAAAGACTGATTTATCATACCTCTGAGGCAGGAGATCTGAGATTAGAGTGCCCACGTGATTGGGCGAGAGCTCTCTTCCAGGCTGTAGACCATCCAATTCTCCTTATAACATCACATGGCAAAAAGGGAGCAAGTTAGCTCTGTGACCTCTTCTTGTAAGGGCACTAATCCCATTCACGAAGGCTCTACCCTTGTGACCTAATTAGCTCTCAAAGTGTCCACCTCCAAATTCCAACATATTAGGTATCTGGATTAGGATTAGGTATTAGGATTAGGGCTTCAACATATGAATTGGGTGGGGAAGAGCACAAACATTCAGTCTATTGTACCCAGTGAGACCATTTTGGACTTCTGACCTTCAGAATTGTAAGATGATAAATTTCTGTTATTTTAGGCCCAGGTATGGTAATTTGTTACAGCTGCAAAAAGAAACTAATACACATGGTTACAGTGGGAAGCGTTTTATTTTTGCTTGCTTAGTGGAAATATAAGGGCTTTCTTGTTTCGATTCACCAATTAGGCAGAAACCTGAAAGAGGGTTATTTCCCCTGGGTAATAATAGTATACATCCTCCTGTATGCAGTCAGGATTTTTCCATGATTAGGACTGCATGTGCTTCCCCAGATGTCAGTGAGCAATATAAGTTGTTTTTTTAAAGATGAGTTGGGTTCCTTATTACAAGAGAGGAATGATGAGATGTGTTAATGATAGGCAGGTGAATTGAAATTACGGTTTAGACTTCTTTGAATAATGAGGTGAATGTGAAATTACTCCGAGGGTGGCAGAAATTTAAGCCACCTTTTGGGTGTTCCAAAGTTGCCGTCAGTGGAACATGATGTGGTGGAGCAGAGAAGTACCTTTGGAGTCACAACACGAGTGTGAGTCCTGAATGTTCAAGTCACTTAATTTTTCTGAATGTTGAGAAGAATAATGCTCCCCCTCCTGCCACTTCTCAAGATTGTTACAGGACTGAATTAGAGAAAATGTGAAGGCTCTTTGTAGATTATAAGGTGTGAAATCTATAGAAAGCCTTTCATGTTGAAGCTAGGGTGGAGGAACATACTGCTGGTGATATTTTTTTTTAAAGGTGGAGTAGGGGAAAGGAGAAAACAGTCTGGAGGGTAGAAGAGACAAAATCAATTAAGTTCCAGACTCTTTAAGACCTCTGGAGAATTTTGAAGATGAGTCTAATTGACATTGAAAGTAGTAATGAGAAATGTGATATCCCAATATTCTCATTTTAAAATGAACAGTTATCATGTCTTACTTTAGTGTGAAAACTTGGGGCTCCTTTACAAATTACTCTTTCAAAGGCAGACGTTTAATATATAGAGATTTTCTCAGAATTATGGAATTCAACCTGGCTTTGAGAATGAGGATGTTGGATCTTTTGCTTATGACTTCAGAGGTCAAAGGAGGGAATCGTGTAGCACAGAGATTGAGCCAGTTTGTGACTATCCTCTTCCCCCTCCCCCAGTGAACTCTTCTTTTGCTTCATCAAGACAACGAAAACAATCAGATGGTAGCTTCCCAACTCCTGATCCTCCACACACACCCTTGGTCACTTCTTACCCATCCTTCCTTCTCCTGTCACAATGGAATAGCCCCAGGGCCTCTGACCTGGATCTTATCACCTCTTTTTTTGTATTTTAGACCTCTCCCTTTTCCCCCTCCTTTCCTTCAGGGTTTGGGCATGCTCAAGTCTCTACCATTTAAAACCACCCTTCCCCCACTCCCAGGCACTCTTCTGTCTACCGCCAGATTGACTCTGTGTCACAGCTAACCTCCAGTAAGCATTGTCTAAATTCATTGTGTCTGCTTTTCAAATCCTCTTCATTCCTAAACTTCTCAGTTCAGCTTTGATACCTATCAAGGCACTGAAACTGTCCTCAGGATCTCTAATTGTTAAATACAAGTGACACTTTCAACCCTTATCTTTCTTGACCTTAGGGTTGAATTGACCCTTAATGACTCACTCCTTGAAATCTCATTTTGCTCTTAAGACAATATATTCTCCTGTTTTCCACTTTTCAAGTTTTCTTCTGGTTATTCCTATTCAGTCTTGATCTTTTCCTTTGCCTCTTCCTAAAAATGCTGATACGATTTTTCAATGATTTTCTAATGCTCTAACTGGATACAGGCTCACCTGTTTATTTATACAACTACTTCTGGCACTATTTGTCTCTGAAATAATTTCATTAAGAATATAAAATAAACTGTGTATATATTTGTATCCTTCCCTCTGTCCCCAGATAATCAGAGTATTACTGAGCCAAAATGATCCCCATCCATTGAGCACCAGCAGGCAGGCTCTGCCATGAATAAATGGTGTTCTTCTTTGCATCCTGATTTACTGTATTTTGCAGTGTGAAATTTACTTTCTGTAACTTTATGTTCTGACAAATACCCATAATGACTGATAAGATGTGAGTTGTTGGAAAGAAAGACAGGAAGTTGGTCATGCTGGACTATTGCAAGTTAAAACTTATAGTCAAGACATGGAAACAACTCAAGTGTCTATCAATGGATGAATGGATAAAAATGTGTGTGTATATGTCTATAGATATATAGTATATGTTGATTACATATATAATATATATATAATGGAATATTGTATAGCTGTAAAAATAAGGAACTCCTACTGTTTGTGTCAACATGGATGGCCCTTGAGTACATTATGCCAAGTGAAATAAAATAGAGGAAGGCAAACACTGTATGATCTTACTTACATGTGAAATCTAAAAAACAGAGGGGCACCTGGGTGGCTCAGTCAGTTAAGCGTTTGATACTTGATTTTAGCTCAGGTAATGATCTCAGAGTGGTAAGATCAAGATTCAGTTCAGGCTCCACACTCAGTGGGGAATCTCCCTGAGGATTTTCTCTCTTCCTCTCCCCCTCCCTCGGCCTCTCTCTTTCTCTCAAATAAATAATAAATAAAATCTTTAAAAAAAATAAAATAAAAATAAAAAACAGAACAAAAACCAAACTCATAGATATAGAGAACAGACTGGTGGTTTCCAGGGAGGGGCGTGGGGGAATGGAATGGGGTAAGGTGGTCAAAAAGTAAAAACTTCCAGTTATGAGTTCTGGGGATTAATGTACAGCATAGTGACTATATTTGATAATATTGTATTGTATATTTGAAAGTTGCTAAGAGGGTGGCTCCTAAAAGTTCTTATCATAAGAAAGGTAGGGTGATGGTTGTTGACTTATTGTGATCATTTCACAATATGTACATGTATCAAATCATTATATTGTATACCTTAGACTAATACAATATTATATGCCAATTACGTCAAAATTGCGGAAAAAAAACCCTTGTACTCTCTGAAATGTCTTCAAGCATCTGGTGGGGTAGTAGAGGGCAAAGATCAAGAAGCAGAAAGGTTTTCTTCAGTAGACCTTTGACTTTAAAAAGAGTATCATAAACAGTACAGCAGCCTGCGAGGACTGACACCAACACATCAATCGTACCTGGAAAAAAAAACCTTGAGAAATTATGGCTGGAGGCTTTTCAGGTGTTCAGGGGCCTGGCATGGAATGCCAGAAGCATCTTCATAGAGACCCCTAACCTTGAGACTCTCCTTTTCCTGCTGTTAAATATATGTCACTCTTCATACTTAATCTCATCTACTCCATGGTTTAAATTTCTGTCTAAAGGCCCAAATGATCCCCAAAGTGTATTTCCAACCCAGACACCTCAATAGGCATTGTATTGTGTAAAGAATATAGGCTCTTCATCCAGACTGTCTAGATTCATATATACACCTTAGGAGAGCTGTGTGGCATTGGGTGAGTCTCCTAACTTCTCTGTGCCTCAGTATCCCCATTTATAAAGTAGCGACATTAATAGTACCAAGTTCGAAAGGTGGTAGTAAGGATTAAAGGAGTGTATAGAAAACACGCAGATCCGTGCTATAAACTGGTGGTAAGTGTAACAGAAATGTCAGCTCTTACTCTGTACTTGGATGTCCCTCAGGTGGTACCCGCAAACGCAACACGTTCAAACCTGAAGTTACCATCTCACCCTCCAGAGTTGTTCCTAATTAAAAGAATTATCTTGAGAGTAGTGATTTTCCAGAATTTTTAAAAAAACTGTTTGCTTATTTTGAGAATTTTAGATCAAGAATAAAAATTGTATCATGTTTAAATAAATGCAAATTTGGGAGTTATAAATACTGACATTGTAAAAATCTGTCACATTCCTTTTTTGTTTGTTTGTTTAACAAACATTCATTTCTCATTCCCGTCAAGTCCATCACAGGTCTGTGGGACTCTCCACAGAAGAGCTGTTCTCCATGTAGGGGGCTTAGCATTCCACAGTACTTTGAGTTTCTGACCCCTTTTTCTGTATGGGCTTCCACGACTGAGGCAGGAAAAGCGCTCGAGTCTTGCACCAACAAATAAAGGTTTCAGCCCAGATGTCACATTACTCTTAAGTGTATCCAGTGAACCTATATAGCATAGCAATTTTGTACTCACCAACCTTTAAAAAAATAGATGTGAACAAGTTCTTCATCAAAAGTCGGAAATTTTTCTTTATTCCTTTTATCTCCTTAAACTGGAATTCTATTTCACTTTCTTCCTAGAATTTTTGTCCTATATTTCTATTAATAAAATATATTTATCCATAACAATATCTTACATACACATTGAAATTTTAAAAGTTTACTTCATGAGACTTTCAGGCTGTAATTGTTACCAAGCCATAATAGTAGTTTTTATTACCATGGTTATCATTGTATAATTAAAAGCAAAATATGATGCATTTTAATAATTATTAAAAATAAAAAGTGAACATTTATTGGACATGCTTCTCTTAATGAAATGGATGGGGCTTTTTCTTCTTGATTAGTCCATGAACCCCTGGTTGATTATAATATATTCCTGGAGTGAGCTGAGACTCAGCAATTTTATTTTTTTACTTTTATTTTTGTTCTTTGATATGCACGCTTGAGCAGCCTTGTCTGCTACAAAGGGAACATAGGAAAGAAAGGAATTTTATTCAATTTCTTTATTTCCCTGAACTCCTGACTTACATGCCAAAAATCACATGATGTTCTTGAGAGCATTGATTTCTCAGACCACTCATGCAGTCCTCTTTCAGTTTAGTTGGAAGCAATGAATTCAGAACCACTTGACTTACAATTTATTAATCATTATAGTAATCCAATTTTATAATTTCTGGGAAATGTATTTAAAAAATGCTTTACCATGATTTATCAAAAGAGTGTTAGCTATTTTTTTTTCTCTCTCTTTTACTTGGAGGTGCCAGATTTCATCCAATTTAGTTGGAAAGGATTAGGAAAATTAAAAATTGTTAATTTTAATGCACATCTGCCAATGCAAGATTTTTGATAAAATGCCTTTATCTAATTATGTACTTTATCTTTTCATCGGAGTCTTGGAGCTGCAGATTTAGTTCATTCAATTTATGGAAAACATCCAACAAAGAATTCTTTGGTAAAGCTAGTCATTGCCAAACCACCCAGCCAAACCAATTGCCTTCTGTCTTTTGTCAATTTAAATAAAAATGTTAACGTGTTCTGGAAAAGCGTTTTGCTTTTGAATTTTATTTGAGATGGATAGACAGATGAGACACTGTTTTGTCACTTAGATGAGGTTGGCTTATTAGGTCTTTGACTGTTTTATTCTTCTGGGGATCTTCATGAGTCATGTATAATGGTTGGAAGATGAAAGTTACTAGATAGTTAAACAAAAATCATCATTTCCTTTGCTGCCCCTACTCCATATCTGACAACCAAGCAACTCAACTATAGACCAAAATACCATACTTCTGTCACCTGACCTAGTCCTTACAAGAAATAGGTATAGTGTAGGGAAACACATAATGTATAGTATCCTTATTAAAGGCAGCTTTGCTAATACTGGTATTTAAAAATGTCACCATGTTTCTTCTCCTGGGATTTTTCATGCCATGGGGCAATGTGCCATGGAGAGATTGAAATGGGTGAGAGGTGGGTGTGTTTCTGCATTACTTTGGGAAGGGGTGACTATGCAAAGGGAATGCAATGAAAAGGAGAACTGGAATGGCATCTCAGTCCTAGGCCTGTTCTTAGGTACATCAGTCCCAGGAAGGAGTGTATATGGAAGCTGAGGATCTGGGAATTCAGCCCCTTATAATTATCTGTTGCCTGTGTCCCCTTTGGGAAATCCTCATGTATGATTCCCTGAGGTGCCTGCATCCATACCTTGTCATCTCTCCCTCCCCTCATGGCTAACCAGTCCCCAGGCCTTTTCCATTCTGCTGCTTAATAGAGTGACTGTATAGTTGAATCACCTAAGCCAGGATCCTTTGGAGAGTGGAAAGGGCCACAGTGACACCAATGCTAGGACAGCAGTAGTAAACAGGATTTATGGTCACCTCTTAACCTCTCCAGAATCCATCTCCATCTCCGAATTCTAGTGTAGGTCAGCATGTGAGCTTGCATTTCTGTAAAAGCTTTCCAACCTGTCTTCCTGTCTTGGCTCATGCTGCCCATGGTGTTTGCCCCACTGCAGATGCAGCCTTCTTTCAGAACATCAATTTTAATCATGTCTCTCCAACGTGGCTTGCAATTTTCTAACGGATTCCTGAGGAAAATTCTGGAATTTCTTTTCTTTTCTATTTTTAAAAAAAAATTATTTTATTTTTATTTATTTATTTTTTAAAGATTTTATTTATTTATTTGTCAGAGAGAGAGAGAGAGCACAAGCAGGCAGAGTGGCAGGCAGAGGCAGAAGTAGGCTCCGTGCCAAGCAAGGAGCCCGATGTAGGACTCAATCCCAGGACCCTGGGATCATGACCTGAGCTGAAGGCAGCTGCTTAACCAACTGAGCCACCCAGGCGTCCCCCAAAATTTATTTATTTTAGAGAGAGAGCACGAGGGAGCACGGGCTGAGGGGGGAGGGACAGAGGGAGAGGGAGAGAGTCTTAAGCAGACTCCATGCTGAGTGCAGAGCTGGTCGCGGGGGCCAGATGGCCAGATCTCCTAACCCTCAGATCATCACCTGAGCCAAAACCAAGAGTCCGCTGCTTAACCAACTGCTCCACCCAGGTGCCCTGAAAATTCTGGAATTTCTTAAAATGGGTTACAAGACATGTGGCCCTTGGTTGCTTTTGAGCTTCTTCTTTTGCAGTGTGGCTCCTCTCTCCACCCCCACCCCAATCCTGCCCCAAACCACAGCCCCAGTAAGGTACAGCGGCACGAGAACCACCTGCCGCTCCCTCCTGGCACATGTGTGCCAGAGAGCGGAGTGAGCTGTTTGCCCTGCCTCAATGCCCTGCTTGTGCTCCTCCCCTCTTCGTTTTACCTGGTGAAATCCTGCTCTTCCTTACCATCTCAGTTGAGGTATCTCTCATGTCCCTTCCTTCCTTCCCAAAGCTTTCCCCTTACTTTCCAGAAACCACCTAGGCTTATTCCTGGCTCACATTACAAATATTGCATTATATTTGCCGGTTCAGTAATATCCCCGACATGGGGCACCTGGGTGGCCCAGTCAGTTAAGCATCCAACTCCTTGATTTCTGCTCAGGTCATGATCTCAGCGTCCTGGGATCGAGCCCCTAGTTGGGCTCCACACTCAGTGAGGAGTCTGCTTGGGGATTCTCACCCTCTCCCTCTGCCCCTCCTCCTGCTTATGCGTGTTCTCTCTCTCTCTCTCTCAAATGAATAAATCTTTTAAAAAAATAATATCCCCCACTTGATGGGATGCTACTCGAGAGGGGTGATGTCCTATGCCTCACTCTATTAGCACTTTCTGCCACTGGCAGCTGAGTGATCTGTGGTATTAGTGAACAAAAGAGCTCTCACCTACACTGTGGCCCAGCCAGACAGAGGTGAGGCCATAACGATACCTCCCCATCATGCCTTTCTGTGTCCCTCTGCTGTCTCTTTGATCTGCTGTTCTTTGAATTTATTGCCTTGCTGCTTTTGTGAAAGACTTTTGTTGTTCATTTTAACCAGATTTCATCCATATTAAAAAAATAAAAGCTTAACCGAGATGTTAGGCAGTTAGGTGGGACATGCGTGGGAGGGTAAGGAATTACGGACAGCTGATACTAGGGTGCTGGCGGCTGCCGGTGCTATCCAAAATATTATTCTGTAGTAGTAGGTAGAGGGGTGGTAGAGGGGTGACAATCAGCTCAGGTCATCTCACTGGGAGCTGTATGGTTGTGGACCCCACAGTTTTAAAAAGTGTGCCCCTAATAAACAGTATTTTTAACAAAACAGTAGGCTTTTCTGTTTCTTTTTAGTTGATGAACAGTTTCTATTTAGAAAGGAAGAGATGTTTTTCTGGAGTTATTTTCTGTTTAGAGTGGGTCTGATCTCTTGCGAGCCCAGTCATGTGATGCATCCTGAGAATTCAGGAGCCGACATGCTTGAAAGAACCCCGGGAACTGGGGAGAGTGAGGCTGCCAACCCGCCAGCTGCTCGGTGTAGGCCTGCTTTCCTCCGCGTAACACCCAGGGAGAAGCAGAGCTCGCTTTGATTGTTCTTCAGTTTCTTTGTTGTCTGTGTTGATGTTGACATGGTTTCAGAAATGCTTTTGAAGGACCTAGCTTTGTCTAGAGTCAGCTTCCTGGTGCATCTTGAACTTAATTCTCTTACTTTTTTTCCCCTTTTCTCTCTTAGATGGTTAATTACAACAGGCACGAATGTGTCTTCCATAGGTCGTGTATACTAAAATATTTTATCCCGTAGCTTAAATTAAATAAATTTGTTTCCCAGGTTTAGAGAGGTAAGGAATTGAATTCTGTCTTGTATAGAAAGTTCTTTCTTCATTAATGGCACCTAGTGCCCTTTTATTTTTACCAAAAAATAGATTAAAAGGAGGAACAGTTGAAAATGGTAAAGGTACAAAGTACGTTAAAACTATCAGAAATGGTAGGAACCACAGTGTAAAAAAAAAAAAAAAAAAAAAAAATATATATATATATATATATACACACACACACACATACATGCATATATACATATATATATGTATATGTACGTAGATATGCTTGTATGTAAAATAAGGTATGTGAATATGCTAAGTAGTTTTGTCAATGAGACAGAATTCCTGTGAACCACATCTTTTTAGTTGTGCAAGTGTGTGATGGGAATATTGCTGATTTCTTTACTAAAACCTTTTATTAAGTTAGACTGTTCTTCTCCCCGGTTAAATCAAAATAAACTATGCAGGATGGAATTTCAGACAGTTGATTGATTGGCTAATGAGAAAGCAGTGGTTTTAGAGTTAATGATTCTAGACATTTTCTTGATTATTATTGGAAGCTAGTTTTTTTTTAATTTAGAGTTTTGATACAAACCTGTGATAAGTTAACCTTGATTTGACTTTATTCTGAATCTTAAGAAGATTTTCTCCATGAATGTAAAAATATTTGATTGGTATGTGGTAGCCTACTTGATAAAATGTATTTTGTATATTCTTCTATTATTTTGTCTTAAAATTTTATGAAGTTTCAAATCTATTGCATGCTCTCAAAGCTAAGGTAACTAGATTGTCTGTCTTTTATGTGACCGAGTTCAGTAAAAAGAGGTGCCCAGGGCTTGTGCAAAGTTGGAGAGGTGCTTTTGGGACAGGCAGAAGGCAAGACATATCCACTTTCCCTTTTGGACTGTGAATTTTGCTGTGAAAGTTGCTTTTTATGAGTTAATAAAAATAGGCCCTTTAAAAGCTAATGATATATAGAAGCTCAATGTTTTTTTCTTAAAAGATATGCATCAGGAGGCGCCTGAGTGTCTCAGTTGGTTAAGCATCTGACTCTTGATTTTGGCTCAGCTAATGATCTCACAGTCATGAGATCGAGCGCTGTGTTGGGCTCCACTCTGGGTATGAAGCCTGCCTAAGATTCTCTCTCTCTCTCCAACTCCCTTTGCTGCTCCCCCTTCTCACATGCTTTCTCTCTCTCTCAAAAAAAAAAAAAAGACATGCCTAGTTTGGGGGTTTGTAGGGTATTTTATAGAAGATTTTTACTGAGGGAATTTCTTGTTTAAAATTCTTTAACGTTATATCCTTATTCTCATCAGCATCCCTGACTCAGGACTGTGAAGAAAGAAGAATATTTGCTATTTCTCATCTCCATTTCAGTCATGCAGCAAATATTTACAGGGTGACCACTGTGTCTCAGGAACTAGGGTATAGTGATCAGCAAGAGACAAGAACCTAGTCTCAAGGAGTTGATATTCCAGGGGAGACACAGACCATACACATGTGTTCAAATATCAGGTAGTGGGGTACCTGGGTAGAGGTTAAACGTGTGCCTTTGGCTCAGGTCATGATCCTGGGGTCCTGGGATCAAGCCCCACATCCAGCCCCCTGCTCAACAGGAAGTCTGCTTCTCCCTCTCCCTTTGCCCCGCCCCCTACCCCCTACCCCCTGCCCCTGCTCTCTCTCTTGCTCTCTCTCTCTGTCTCAAGTAAATAAATAAATAAAAATCTTAAAAACAATAACAACAACAAACAAATATCAGGTAGTGATGGGTACTTTGGAGAAGGTGATGGGCCAGAATGAGGAAGCTACTTCCTTTGGGTAGTCAGAGAAAGCATCTTGAATGGCAAGAATGCGGGCAGAAGGAGCCAGCTGGACAGCGGCCCTAAGGCAGGGACAAAAAATAGGTGTTCCAGAACTGAAAGAAGACCACTGGTGCTAGATTGTAGCGAGAAAGAGGGTGATGAAGTGGGAATGGTAGGGTCCACCTGCAGCCTGGGGTAGGCTACACAGATGGCTCTCTGTTGGGAGTTTCACGCTGGGAAGATAGGATCTGAGATTAAGGAGCTGAGTGTTTTGTTTTGGTTGGGGGAAGGGAGCCAGTAGTTTTATTTTGGGTAGATGAAGCTTAAGATGCTCAGTGGACACTCATGTAGAGATGTCAGGTGAATAGTTAGGGTTCCTGAGAGGCTAGCATCACATTTAGGAGTCCCTAGGTTTTTAAAGTCATGAGACTTTAGGGGTTTTGAGGTCATTAGCGAGAAATAGATTATAAATGCAGAAGGAAGGGGGCAAGGCTGCCATGTGCAGCCGTGCTCACTGTAATTTGAGCTTGGAGTTGAAGTAAATAGGATGGGCTCCACATCCTATTTACTTCGTCACCCCTGGGGCTGGCTTGGGTCCTCTGTGCCAAAGAACATGGTTAGTTAAAGCTATGTTTGTGTTCAGTTACTAGAACAGAGTTTAAACAAACCTTAGCTTAACTACCTGTGTACTTTAATTACTACACTTTCGAAGTATGTCAGATTTAAGATTTTGTTCTGAAAATCTGAAAAACAGTGATACCTCACTTATCCAGACATTAGAAGTGGGTGGGTAGCAACTTCAGTTATCTGAAATGTAGATGAAAGTGACTAAAGGAGAACGAATATCTCCTCAGCTGCCCGAAGTTGATGTCTTAGAGTCCACTCACAGGATTTAGCACCTTACTCATGGGCTCCGTCACCCCTAAGACCTTGTTTATTTTCATTTTAGGAAAGGAAGAGAGAGGAGATTATACCATTTGATGGGAAGAGCATCAACCAATTTGCAGAGAGGTTTTAAAACAGGAGTCTGTCTTCTGGCTAAAAGTTATTTCTATTCTTCCTATATGTAAAATGCACCTGTCCTCTCAAGGTCTCCCCAGATCTCATTTATTGTGACCTTGGAGGTCATACTTGAGATCCATGTTCTCATCAAATCAGACTCTTTGGTACTGTTCTCTCAGTTCAACCCCTTGAGTATGGTTCCTCTTGATCTGAAGACCTGTGAATTAAAGGGGTAAGAATGCATAATGCATTCCTTTCCCCCATTACTATTCCACACATACGGTAGGATAACTGGTAGAGACACTTCCATTTAAAATGAAGGGAAACAGGCCCATAGCAGTCACTGGTCCATGACAGTTCCGAGATCCAGCCAGGCACATGTAGCCGTTTCTTTAATTAGATCTTGGTCTCACTGCCTAGGAGTGTTCACTGTGATGACTGGCTTGGCTGGGCTTTTGGTTCTCTTCTCTTGAGTTTTCCTTCCTTTTCCATAAAAAGTAGCATGTGTTAGCAACTATGTTGTGGCCTCAGCCTGCTTTTGCCCGAAGAAGATTGGGGGCCTAAAGGCCTCTTTCCAGCGTGTAGTGTCTCTGTCCCTTTTAGCCCAAGCTGATTTAATTCTTTTAAAAAACATTGTGGATTTCTTATGAATCTATTTATAATCAGCTCTATTAGACAAAGGCAACACCCACAAACTGTTTTGAAATAAGTTCTTCTATACTTTAAATTCCTTGTGAGGCTTTTGGGGACAGGTGCCCTTAAGATTCTTAGAAGAACTTTTGCTAGTTTGAAAGGATCGTATTTGACCTTTTTGAGGACTTAATAAGACTTTACAGTTACATCCATGGTTTCCTGACAGCAGTCTAGATTCAATCTTCGCCCAGAAGCCATTTCTTAATTGTAGCACTGTTTGCCTTCTGATACATCTAGGGAAGAGAGAGGAGAGAATTTTATTTTCAAACCCGGTTAAGTCCTGGCTTCTTTATATTTAACGGTTCCTTTTCATCTTGTCTCTCTGCTCTTGGATTTCATTGGAGGCAGCAAAAGAAGACTGTCGGCCCTTTGAACGGTCAGCCCGCACATCTTCTTATCTGGATCCTCCAACTTATTAGGGACATCTTTTATTTTCCATGTTGCCATAGGCAACAGCATTACTAAACTCTCTGCCTTAGTGAGTAAGGTCCTCTTTCTTCCTGCTTCCAACAGCTTTCTCTTTGCTTTCCATTAGGCCCTACCTGCAGCCTCCTTGAGGGCCCCGAAGCTTTCATTCACACTCTCCCCAAGGTCCTCCCTGCTACCTCATCCAAAAACACAAGTGGAGAGTGAAGGAAATGAGGCCAGATCCTGCAGGGCCTTAGCGACCATCATAAGGACTAGGGGTTTTACTTTGAGTGAGAAGAGAAACCATTGGGGGATGTCGAACAGAAGCATAAAGTGATCTGATCTATGTTTTAAAAGAATTCCTTTCAATGCACAGGCAGATGGAGGGATACCATTAAAGGAATTTTTAAGAACTCCAGGTAAACCTCAATGACCGCTTGGATCTGAGAGTGGTGAGAATTTACCTGATTCTGTTTATATTTTCAACATAGAGCCTATAGGATTTGCAGATGGATCAAAGAGATAGACCCTAAAGAGGAGCCAATGGAAGAGTGTTGCATCATGCATGGAGATGCAGGAGATTGCAGGAGAACAGGTTTTTCTAGGAGGGAGTAGAGTCCTCATTTCCCTTCTGGGCATGTAAAGTTTGAGATTCTTGTAGACATTTAAGTGGAGATGTCAGGTGGGCAGCTGGGTTCAGGGGACAGTTGTGGTCTGGCCATGCATGGGGACTTGTCAGTACTTAGATGGAATTTAAAGCCATCTGTGAGCCTTGATATAAGATATGAGCCTGGGACGATCTAGCCTTCCTCCTGCTTATGGAGATAATGAGCAACCAGCAAAGGACATTGTGAAGGTGTGTGTGGCAGGTAAGGTCAGAAGAGTAGCCAGAGGGACAGGTGTCCTAGAAACCACATGACCAATGCATTTGAAGAAAGTGGGTGAAGACCCTGCATCCATCACTAGACTTAGCAGTAGGTGGTGGAGTGTGTTCTAAAGTAGGTTCAAGAGGAGAAAGAGCAAACATAGTGCAGAATAACTGTTTTCCCCCCAGAGATTTATTTTAAAGTGCAGAAGTGAAATGGGCAGATATAGGGGTCAAAAAGGCATTGTTTTTCATTTGCTTGTTTTTAATTACAGGAAAAATAAAGGAATGTATTGTGCTAGGAATGATTCTATAGAAAGGGAAACTTTCATTTTGGATAGAGCAGAAAGTTGCTGGAAACGTGTCCTTGAGTCGATGAGAAGAGATGGGATTCATTGGAGCAGGGACCCCTCATCCACAGTCATGGAAGACAGGATACCGCACAGAGGCAGGCAGGTTTAGTAGAGGTCATAAGACATGCATGTCATCTTCTGTGGCTTCAGGTCTCCGTGAAATAAGCATGATCATTCAACCGAAAGTGACAAGAGTGGAGGAGAAAGTGGGAAGGAGTTACCTAGGCAAGTGTAAGAAAAAAATGTGGTAGGATTCTTGGTCCCTTTGGGTTATTGATGATGAATTTAAAATGGGCCCATCTAGGGTGGTGCACTCTGAGTCTCCCCTTCTGACCAGCATGGAGAAGGCAGAGAGTTGTGGGGTTTTTTTGGTGGCTCTTCTGGAGGGAAGATTGCGCAAGAGAAAGGAGGAAGATGGAAAGTGACAGCTACAGTGAGGGAAGTGGGGACCTGGGTGGGCGTGGGAAGGAGGGACTGTGAAAAGCTGGTAGGATCACTGAATTTTGTGTCCTGGTGGAATGGGAATTGTAGAGGGAATCAGCTGAGAAAAGGGGAGTTAGTAGTTGAGGGTTAGAATCTTGAAACTGAGGTTATATATTCGTTTCTAGACAATGCTCCATAGAGTGGCTTGACCTGAGGTTAACATGGAAGGGGGTTCAGTTCCTTGGATCTTCTGTTCTGTATTTCTGGGGAACTTGTTTATATACTCACTGTTTCAGTTTCCTTATTTGCAAAATGGCAATTACAGTAGTTCCTACTGCATAGAGTTATTCAGGGGATTAAATGAGTAAATACATACAAAGTCTTCAGTGGCGCTCGGCACATGGTAAGCATTTAATAACTGTTGGCCATTACTATTGTTTCTTCTTTCTTTCTTTTTATCATTATTTCTATAACTCTTAGATTGGTGCCAGGGTCCATGGATGAGAACCGAGGACTGTGTCACTTCATGCAAAGCCAGATGGTACAGTGGTACATTGGAATCTACTTTAATTGAAAAATGAAGCCCAGGTATAACCCACCCTCCCCTCACTCCCATGTAGACTGTCCAATGACAGGCCCTTGTTTTTGCTCCTGCTATGCGTTAGTTCTGTTATGGTGGTTTTACCCGAGGATCTACACCTTCTGTGATTCATACCAAAGAGCAAATTAAAACCATGTCCTGTTAATGTTACTTAGAGGTCATGGGATCTGTCTACAGAGGCTTTGGGAAAAGCACAAATAACTATCACCACAGTCCTGAATTTCTTGGAACATATGTGCAAATTATGTTGAGTCCTATAATTCCCTAGGAATGAACCGTAGTGTCATTTTTTTTTTTTTTTTTTGAGATCTTTGTGGCTCTGTTGTCCCCTCTGGATGATCAATTCTTTATACCTCTCCCTCAGATCAAGAGATAGCTTTTTTTTTATACTGACAAAAACTATGTGTGCTTTTAAAGCCTTTTTTTGATCTCCAGGAAACTTTATTAAATATCATTGTAGCATTCTTAAATTCTCCAAAGCAGAATCAACATTACAGCCAGTATGAAATAAGAGACAGCAAAGCTTTTATGACTTTATGCTGTCCTTGCTTTATCTAAAAATTTGGAGGGCTTATTATACTGTTAGAAGTCTAGGACACTCCAAAAGAACCGTTGTCAAATGAAAGATTGCACTGTGAATTTAATATATATCTTCTGAATGTTAGGATATTGATGTACTGGACAGTGTTAGAGTTTTAAAATCTAATTCTGAGCCTATTACCTAGGACATTGATGAAATTGAGACATTATCAGCCAACGTGGCTGAAAGATGCTCAGAGTGTTTAGCCAAGACTGTCAGGGAGTAAGAAGGAATTTGTGCCTGTCTGTCAGTTCTTCCCAGGTTCCAGAAGTGCTCTTATTAAGATTGACAGGACTGAAGAGGTAAAGACACCTCACTGCTTGCCTCTTGCAACCTGGCAAAGGGCCAGAGCCAGGGAGGGCTACTGTCTTGATTCCTTAGTGATTGGGTCTTGGGTTGTAGTCTGTTCACAGTCTCCTGTGTTAGGAAGCTGTCGGTAGAAATCAGGAAGAGAGAGTGGGCTCCATTTTGGTTAATTGTTATCATCTTACGAAGAAGGATCTAATCTAGCTTGTGTGGTTATACAAATTATAGCGTATAAATTTGAAATAGCAGGGTAGGAGGAATTTAGGGGGAAAAGTGATTGAGAGACTTTTCTAGAGAATGAACTGCTTAAATGTTGAGATGGAATGAGAGAGACGAGGCTGTCTCTCCCTGTGACCGTCCAGGTAGGTAAGATGGCTTCATATGAAAGTGCAATTCAGAAAAGCCCTTCTGCAGCCCAGCACCATAGTGGGCAGGACTCTGCTCTCCACAGCTCCCTCTCCTCCCATCCAGGGCAGATGAAAAGACTGAATGGACCTTTCCTCTTTCTGGAAGTCCTCTGTGAACGTGATTTCTTAGCTGAATGTCTGTTAGCTATTGGGCAGCGCTGATTCCAATGTAGTGCTCAGCTCTAAAGGACTTGGAGTATTACGTTCTGTGTTGTCACTTAAGAATGCTTTTAAATTTTAAAAATGCATTTGCTTTATGAGCTGTTCAGTTGATATATGTCATCTTCATAAGAATTTAAGGCTCTGTTCTCTGTTTCTGTATTTTGGAAAAGTTTTTTAGTCATGGACCGCTGATCGAATTTTTTCTGTTCAGCGATTCCTTCCTGCACTCACCCTGCAAAGCTAATATTTTTAGTCCATTTTATTATCTCGTACGTATTCATCTCATACATGTTATTCTCTCACTTAGCATATTGTGTTGCAATTCTATGTCTGTGTCTCCTGCTAGGCTGTGAGTGCCTCAGGGCTGGGTCTTTGTTTCCTCGCATGCCCCGGGACAGGGTCTGACAGGACATAGACAGAACCTGTACGCAGTATTCCATAAATGTTGGATGAATGATATCCCAGGTTTAGAGCCTAGGTACATTCTGGATGTAGGCCTTAAAACTGGGGTATTGTGTTGGGATGCCTGGGTGGCTCAGTGGTTTGGCGTCTGCCTTCAGCTCAGGTTATGGTCCCAAGGTCCTGGGATTGAGCCCCGCCCTGGGCTCCTTGCCCATCGGGGAGCCTGCTTCTCTCTCTGCCCTTCCCCCTGCTCCTGCAGGCGTGCGCATGCTCTCTCTCTCTCTCTCTCAAATAAATAAATAATTTTTAAAAAATGGGGTATTGTAGGGGCGCCTGGGTGGCTCAGTGGGTTAAAGCCTCTGCCTTTGGCTCAGGTCATGATCTTAGGCTCCTGGGATCGAGCCCCACATCGGGCTCTCTGCTCAGCAGGGATCCTGCTTCCTCCTTTCTCTCTGCCTGCCTCTCTGCCTACTTGTGATCTCTCTCTGTCAAATAAATAAATAAAATCGTTAAAAAAAAAAAAGGGGTATTGTGTTCATTGGCGAATTTTTTGTGCCGTTTTTATTTTTGGTTGTGGGGTAGCCGCCTGACGTGTTTCATGGTGCTCACACCTGTGCTGTGTTTGATTGCTTGTTGATAACGAGCGGTGACAAAGGCCATCATAGTATGGCTACTTGGATCCATGGTTATTTTTTTCCCTTGGTTGAGTGTAAGTGGGTTTTACATTTTAAGATGTAAGCTTATGAAACCTGGTGGCTCATGTTTATTATTTATGTTCTGGGGTATTTATCATTGTCTGACCTCTGTAACCCCTGGTTTCCATTTGGATCAAATGAGATTTGTGCACAGTGAGCACTGGATTGATGCCTCACATATCTAATGTGTACTGAGCTGATTGAACAGCCTTTGACAATCCTGACTCCCTCTTTGGCTGCAGAATTGTAATTTCTAACTCATCTCAGAATCTTTATTTTTCTTTTTCACTGCACAAATCCGATTGCTCTCAAGGAAAGAGATTTATTTTAAAATTATATAGATTATCATTAATGGGAAATTTCCCCCATGTTAACCAGTCTTTATTCCATTTCGTTAAAAGCTTCCTGGTGTTTATTTATTTATTTATTTATTTCCTAAGTAGGCTCCACACCCAGTGTGGAGACCAACATGGGGCTTGAACTCACAACCCTGAGATCAGGACCTGAGTGGAGATCAAGAGTTGGGATGCTTTAACCAACTGAGACCCCCAGGCACCTGCCCTGATTTTTTTTTTAATGACTTAAAAACATTCTCGAGGCAAAGCCAAACAAAAAATGAATTGGTTTAAAGGACCTCTTTGTAAAGTTTGTTTTCTAGGGTTGATGATGTTAGGAGAGAAGAGGAAGCTCTCTTCCAATGTCTGTGTCTTTTTGGTTTCAAGTTGAGATTAGACAGAAAGTAGGAAGACCAGGGGCCCATTCCATAGCCTCCTTTCCTGTTCCAAGCATTTAGTGAGGCTTCATGTGTAGGTGTAATATAAGGGCTAAAATGAAGACCTAATACCATGTGTGCCTTGATCTCTGGAAGACCCTCTGGAGGGCCAGTAACCCTCCAGACCCTCAGCTGGCTGACACCTTGCTTTTAACCTTGGAGCCAAGAAACCAACTGATCTCCAGAACTTGGGAGATAATAAATGGGCAGCAATAGAAACCTAATGCAATTGTGTATGGTTATTTGTGTGTGTGTTTTCTCTGGTTTTATCCTTTCTGCAAAAATCCAGGAATAGTCAGACCTTTTTACTGAACATAAATGGCAAGACAGATTCTATCCACCTGTTTCCATGTCATGGGAAGCATCCATTGCTTTATACACTTAGAGAGAAAGGATCTGTTCTGTGCCCAACACACAGCTTAATATTTGGATTGATTTTACTCTGTTTGGATGAATTAGTGTTTTATTGTGTTTTATTGTTTTCTAAGATTTTATTTATTTGTCAGAGAGAGAGAGAACACAAGCAGGGAGAGAGGTAGGCAGAGGGAGAAGCAGGCTCCCCGACGAGCAAGGAGCCCAATGCGGAACTCGATCCCAGGACCCTGGGATCATGACCTGAGCCAAAGGCAGCCACTTAACTGACTGAGCCACCCAGGCAACCCCCAACCCACAGGGTCCATTATTTTCACACCAGAACCATGTCTTTAATCACTGTGGGCTCTGAAAGCACTTCACAGATTAAAGCCCCTGGTTCGAATACCTTTATTTTAAAAGTGAGTGATTCTGCACCTTTAAAAAAAGAGAAATGATAAGAACTAGAATAACGAACATTGCGTTATAAGTTGCTACACTTATATATATAGGATACTTAACTTTTTTAAAAAGTTGAAAAATGGAAATTGCTGTATGAGTGGCAAATAGCAAAGATGATATGTACAGGGAGAGTTCAGTAATGTAACAAAATCTTATAATATGACTGTGATGTACATTTAGTGTGAATAATTGTTATATAGATAGGAATAAGCGATAAGGGGATTGATTGTGTAAGGTATTAGAATTACACTGTATACTCACTGCTATTGTTGTACGACAGAGCAAGTACTTCTGCCCTCAGTGAAGGGCAGGGAAAGAGGACCTGGGCAGGAAGATTCTCTTGGACTCTTCCTCCACCTTTGGTTCCTGACCCAGATGTGTCAAGGGAGTGTGAATGTTTTCACCATAGCAAACACAAGGGGGCAGGGAATAAAGTGGCCCAAGGTGGGCCAGCTCCTACTCCCTGCTGTGAGAATTGCCCCTTCTTCATTAAGGAATATGTGAAAATGGAAACTGTTAAGTTTGGCCCTTCGAATCTCCAGCCCTTGAACCACAAAGCACCGGAATCCCGTCCACTCTGCACTTCCATGGAATCCCCAGTGCGCCCTGTCTGTGCCTCATTGTTTCTCCCTTGGTCTCCCCCCAGACTGAGGAACAGGGCTGAAGGATTATTGTTCCTCGGGGTGTGAGTGAGTGAGTGAGTGAGTGTGTGTGTGTGTGTGTGTGTGTGAGTGAGATTTTATTTCACAAAGGTAAGATGTAAAGGAAGGGATCTCCCCAGGGCCAAAAATTCTCCCATTACTGTCTGAAGTTCTGTTCCTTAGAGATTAACTTGAATTCATAAGCAAGTAAAGATGTTTAATAAGAATGACCCTCAGACTTTAATAATAATGATCGCTAGCATGCATATGTAGTATGAACCAGGGATAACTCTAAAGACTTTGCAGGAATTAATCTATTAATCCACGCAGTAAGCCTATGAGGAACATTTGGAGAAGTCCAGTAACTTGTTCCAAGTTCCATGGTGATGATGAGAGGAGAGCCAGGACTGAATCCTGCTGGGTCTGCTCTGGGACTCTGACCCTCTGCCACTGCGCCGAGTTGCCTTTCTTGGATACTTAATGAGGATTTGATTTAATTTGCTTTCTTCCTAATGTCTAGCAATGACACCTGATAGGAATAGGACACGAAGTGAAGAGGGTGAGAACGTTGAGGAGGAGAAATAGCCATAGGGCACTTGTGATGGGAACTTCGGAAAGAGATGTGAGGAGCATTCTATATAGCCATCATTTTCTTGCTCGTCAGCATCTTGATATTACTGACCTTATAATCAGTATGAGAACTTCAAGAACCTACAACAACTGTTGCTCTTCTCTGCTTCTGAATATCAAAGTCATTTTTCTTTTAGTATTCTACCTGCAGAAAGCTCTTACATATATTTTTTGTGTCTATGTAATAAATATTTATTATTTAAATGTGATTTAAAATAATACTTTGCAAATATTCTTGACGTTAAAGCCAATGAAAAACAACTAATTTCTATAATTACCCCCTTTCCCTCCCCCTCACAGTATTGGCTGGATCCTGCAAAAACCCTTGCTGAACACAAAGAACTGATCAACAGTAGGTATTTAATGTTAATTTTTTTTTAAGATTTTATTTATTTATTTGACATAGAGAGATCACAAGTAGGCAGAGAGGCAGGCAGAGAGAGAAGGGGAAGCAGGCTCCCTGCTGAGCAGAGAGCTTGATGTGGTGCTCGATCCCAGTACCCTGAGATCATGACCCGAGCCGAAGGCAGAGCTTTAACCCACTGAGCCAGTCAGGCGCCCCAATGTTAATTTTGTTAAGGGGTGCCTTGAAAATGATACTATGTCCATGATTAGTTGGGTACAGAAATGCGCTTTAGTACTACAGGGATGAGTACTAGTACTCAAGTACCAGAATACGGAAATGGATGTTCTGTGCATGGCCAGAATCTTCCTTTAAACTCTGATTACATTTTAGTTAATAAACTCTAAGTGGTGGATCTTAATACTGAATTTTGCTTGGAGTATGCCTGCCTTTGACTTGTCAGTGATTTTAAAAATTTTCTTGTCTTTAAAATTTCACCTTAAAAAGAAAAGGCAGAGAGGCATTGATTTGAAAAAAAGGCAGACATCTGACTTTCTAAAGAGCTTGAGTTTCTTGGGTTAAGGAGTGGTTTTGTCATTCACACTATTATTTGCTGGGTCAGTCATAAGGAGTGCCCTTGTGTCCTGAAAGATTTCTATGGCTTCAGAAAGGACTCATTTATTTTTAGGGGACCTTTTGGTTTTATGAATATGAATCTTACTAGGTAACTGAGAGTATAATCAAGGTTATATTCTATAATTTCAATTTCCATAACCCAGGTTTTTATTTATAGAAGTATATGCATGAATGCATGTGCACGTAATCCTTAAGTATGCAAAGAGTCATTTTTTAAAATTATCTTTTTAAAAACATGATAAAATATATAACACAAAATGTACCATGTTAACCATTTTTGAGTGGTATTAAATACATTCATTGTGCAACCATTACTACTATCTCCAAAATTTTTTCACCATCCCAAAGTGAAACTCTGTACTCATTAAACGATTTTGCTTTACTGTGAAAATTATTTCTGATAAGATGTAGTAGATTCTTCGGGGCTTCATTACCCCCATCCTGCCTCTGCACTTCACATGTTTATCGGCTTATTCCCTGTGGTAAAATCGCTTGCTTCACAAACCCCATGGGCAGGAATGTATCTGTGCAACTGGAAACGAGGAACCGCAAAACTAACAGGAACTCAGCACATCCAGTTTCTCTGAACGTCAGCATCGTTTTTGTTTCTCTGTTTATCCATGTCTGTGGGGAAACCTCTAGCCACAAGCAGAGGTTGACTGGAGGTCTCTGAACGGGAGGTCCCAATTCTACGGGAGGGTGCATCTGACCAGCCCAGTGAGAGTCAGTGGCTCACCTCAGTCTACTCAGCGGTGTCTGGGCTTCTTCAGGGTCATATAAACATAGCTGCTAGGGGGGCCAGCCTTCTGGATAAGAGTGGGTGACAGTTTCAGAAACAGGCTTGTAGCTGGCCTGTGGGGGTGAGAAAGAACCCTCAAAAAATATACCTTACATATCACCAAATTCTGTCTACTCAGCCTACAGAAGAGTAACTCCTAATTCATAAGGGGTTCACGACTTGTCCTGCGTGAGAAGCTAGTTGGTAGCAGAGGGATGACCAGAGCCCTGGTCTTCTGACTTATAGTACTTCTGTATTTTTAGTACCCTTCCTGAGTGAGCAAACTGCCTATTGAAGGCCAAGGGGAGAGGGATGAGGGTATGTGGAATTAGGTGTAAATGCAGGTAACTTCTGTGAGGTATCTACATATAAATGGTAGTAGGAGTGCCAATTTAAAAAGTCTCATCCTTCAAGATCTAGAAATATGTACTTTTCCCAAAAATTCAGATATAGTAATAAATATAGTAAGTCTGTCTTAGCCATTTGAATGAAGTAGTTAAAAAAATACCAGTTTAAAAATTAGAAAAATGTCAGGAATGATTATTTGAAACCAAACAGGATTTTTATTTATTTTATTTTATTTTATTTTGGTATGTTATGCTAGCCACTGTACAGTACATCATTAGTTTTTGATGTAATGTTCCATGATTCATTGTTTGTGTATAACACCCAGTACTCCATGCAATACGTGCCCTCCTTAATACCCATCACTAGGCTAACCCATCCCCTGGCACCCCTCCCCTCTGAAACCCTCAGTTTGTTTCTCGGAGTCCATAGTCTCTCATGGTTTTTCTCCCCCTTTGATTTCCCCCCTTCAACATCATTAGCCATCAGGGAAATTCAAATCAAAACCACATTGAGATAACCACCTTACACCAATTAGAATGGCAAAAATTAACAAGGCGGGAAGCAACAGATGTTGGAGAGGATGTGGAGAAAGGGGAACCCTCTTACACTGTTGGTGGGAATGCAAGTTGGTATAGCCACTTTGGAAAACAGTATGAAGATTCCTCAAAAAGTTAAAAATAGAGGTACCCTATGACCCAGCAATTGTACTACTGGGTATTTACCCCAAAGATACAGATGTGGTGAAAAGAAGGGGCACATGCACCCCAACGTTCATAGCAGCAATGTCCACAGTAGCCAAACTGCAGAAGAAGCTGACATGCCCTTCGACAGACGAATGGATAAAGAAGACGTGGTCCATATATGCAATGGAATATTACTAAGCCATCAGAAAGGATGAGTACCCACCATTTGCACTGACATGGATGGAACTGGAGGGGATTATTCTAAGTGAAATAAGTCAAGCAGAAAAAGACAATTATCATATGGTTTCACTTATATGTGGAACATAAGGAATAGCATGGAGGACATTTGGAGAAGGAAGGGAAAACTCACAGGATTTATATTTAAAAAGTTGATTTTCTAAGTGATGAAGAAAAACAGAAATTATTTTAAGTGCATTATAAGTGGTCCTAAGCACATTTGAAGTATTTATTTCTTTGTATGGTATGAAATATTCTATTTAAATATCTGTAATCTATAATGAAACTGCTTTTTAATCCTAAATAAATGTCGTCCTGTCAAAGAATAAAATGCCGATATTGAAGAAAGATGATGTAGCTAAAGAAATTTGATAATTAATGAAGGAAAATGGCTCTCACATCTCAAGTAGGTTAGTCAGAAAGAGTATCTGTAAAAATGATGGAGTATTTGCCAGTCACCAGGATTCTTATAGGTGGGTCTTCATTCCTTTCTCCTTGAGCTCATGGAAGACTTACTATCATTAAAGGCCTTAAAATTGGTCCTCACAAATGATGTATTAGAGGATTTCTGGTTTTTGGCTTCTGTATTTTTTTGCTAAAGTGAAACAATATTATCTTATTAAAGGTAGATTCTTTTGAAAGACATGGATTCAAGATAATAATTTAGGAATGTGCTTCATCAGCACCTGATATTTATTTATAGTCAGTCTTAGAACAGGAAGCCAAAAAATATCTGATCAGGCATATCCTTGCTCCAAAATGTCCATTTTCATAGCCTTACATTGACCTATAAAGCAGTGATGGAGATGAAAGTATTTGCTTATGCCGAAGGTCTTATAATTCTTTTCCCTGAGAGGCTATATGGAAGAGTGGCCAGAAAGCCCCGAACTCTAGGTATTAGCAAACTTGGTGCTCAACCTTGTGATCTTAAGCAAATTGCTTCCCTCCTTGGAAATTCACTTGCCTTTTCTGTGTTACCGGGTGGTTGTTCAGAATCACACGTTTATGAAATATTTTTATACATTATTAAATGTAGTCAAGTGGTAGTGATGCCTTATATTTAGAGCACAAACCATTTAATATGCAAGTGGGAAATAGAGGGCTAATTTGGGCCAAAAGTCCTTTAAGGAAATTTGCCCCAACTGAATTACTTCTGCTTCATGCTTATCACTGAACCCATTTGAAATGGCTAGGCTTGGTCAATAGGGTGTAATCTGTCACATTGCAGAGAATAAAAGCAACTCTGGAATCTGGACAAGGCCTTCTTCCCTTTGTGCACTGTCCCCACAGCATGTGAGCTCCTCCCAGCCCCTAGATCCCAGCCCCCGTGGCCCGCGGGCACAGGCGGACCCATCTGCTCAGCAGCACAGGTCTTGATTGACAGATAGATCAGCAGACCGTGGACTTCCTGGCTCTTCTAAATATTTAATAGTCTGTGCCTCCCTGACATCTATGTTCAGGACTGAAGCTGTATTTGTCAGAAACACCCTGATTAAGTGACCATAGAAATCAAACGTATGGAATCAACTCTAATGATAAGTTATAACAAAGTTCGTTGAAATTCAGTTTTTAAAAAAGCTCTAGCTTAAGGAATGCCTTGTCCAGAGAGGCACAGATGAGGGGAGAGGAGCAGGGCCCTGGTGTCACTTGCCTCCCGCATGCCAGGAACAGGGCTTTGGGGTTCTACAGACATAGCATATGTGTGTCATAATAACAATAAATTATAACACAGTTTGTGTATTAAAAATGCATTATGGCTTTATGACCTGTTCTACTTAATTTGCTTTCCCGAACTTCTGAACTTGTCATTTTTTTTACTCAGTAAAAATGAAAATAGAAAGACGAGGGTTACTTTGTGTCAGTTACACACTATCAGAGACTTGGGATCCGATATGTGAGTGGAAATATTTTAACTGAGGTGTATACTTCACATCTTTTGTGTGCGTGTTGGGGGAAGAGCTTTTGTTGAAGAAAAAATTAGAAATTATGACCGCTGATTAACATACCAGGTAAGAAATCCACTTTAAAACAGGTTTAATATAAGATCTAGTCACCACGCTGCTCAAAAGTTTTGGAAGCAGTGTAAGTTAGATTCATACCCTCTGAAATAGAAATATTTCTAGTAAGAGTATAATATGATGTGGTTGGCACCCAAGGGGCTTGTGTCCTCTTGCACAATATGAATGTTTAATTATGTTTTAGGTTTCCCCATGTAAGTACAATAGTGTATATAAGTACAATTAAGTACAATTCCAGGCTTTATTTCATATATATATTTGGTATTTGTGCACGTCGTTCTTCTATATGTAGTAAATGACTGAAATGAGAAGTATCTTCTTAAATATACAAGAGCATATTCTTAGAAAAGTTTAGGAATTATACAAATATTGCCTATAATCCTACCACATAGCCTCCCTGATGATTTTTTTTTTCTTAAAAAGGTGAGAGAGATATATGGAAAGAAAATTACTAGTTTTGCTAAGAGTAGAACTTAAATGTTCTCACACACACACAAAGTAAAATATGTGAGGGATGAATGTGTTAATTAACTTGATAAGGGGAATCCTTTCATAATGTATACGTATACCAAATTATCACCTTGCACACTTTAAATGTATTACAGTGTAATTTGTCAATTATACCTCATTAAAGCTGGGGAAAAAAAAATTTCCAATTCTTCTTCTCAAAGTTTGCCATATTAGTTATTTTTTGTGTATTCTTCTGGAGGTGGGGGGAAGCATATTTTAATAGATAACTTTCTTTTTCACAAAAAGGATTGTATCTCTGCCACCAGAAGTAGGTTCGTAATCTTTCCCAGTCAGCATATAGAGTT
>CM052895.1:74465244-74621459 GCA_028534135.1 Potos flavus | reverse complement strand
GATAGATGTGTGTGAACAATGGCATGAACCCGGGTGACATGATGATAGATTTTGCAGCTGCTGTGATGGGATATTTCTGTATTATTATTGTGAAGGCTGCATTCAGCCTTTGTAGTCATGTGAAAGTAGCCCTTTGAACTGCGTAAAGGAAGGATATTTTAATGCTCGGTGTACATATATGTAAATACCAATTGAAGAGCCAATTACTACTCTTTAATTGGTTATAGCTTAAACATCAGTTGTCCAGGGCTTTCATTTACCTCTATAGGAAATGAAAAGATATTTGCTTTTAGTATAAGGGAGAGAAAAACAAAAAACAACAACGTTTTTCAATATATTCCTTTACCTTTGTCATCAAATACTTTATTTCATGTAAGGCACAGTTTCTAATTGGTATTGGTTATATTGTTAAAAGAGTCCACACCAACACTTGAAAGTGGCTTATACAGAGCGGGCAGTAGTGTTAAGTTTTCACTTAATTCCACTGGTGACCTGACGGCACGTGGGAGCAAACACAAGCATTTTCTCTGACTTAACTCTAAGTGGTCAGTTTTCCTAGTGAACTCCTATCACGGGCTCAAGCCAAAAGCGTTATTCCAAATATTGGAAATCATGTCTTTGATAACTAAGGCAGCCTGTGGTTTTGTTCCTGTTTTATCCTTTCATCTTTTCCTTCGACTCTTTTGTCTCGATTCCGGATTGCACAGAGAAGAGTGAGGAGAGAGGAGCCTAAGTGAACCTTTCCTGTTCCTCTCTGGAGTGCGATAATAAGGCCTCACTTTGAGAACCGTGCTGAGCTGCATTCACATTTTCCATCACTAGCCACCTCGTTACTGACCACTTTAAAAAGGAGGGCTGTCCAGGGAGGCTTCCCAGGAGCTCACCTCTATGGGGAAAGGGCCATTGTGTTGGGAAGAAGTTAAGGAGAGTGGTCATATTTACATTAGAGCTTTATGAATAGTCTTTTGAGTTTGAGGGATTTCTTAGTTGTGGGCTCATGGGGAAACTGAGTCCACGTGGTTAAAAAAAGCCCTTCATATCTGTAACACATTAGGAAATTGCAAGTAAATAACATTTTATGAAAATACAAGGAAAGTTTTCATTTTGAGGTTGTCAATAACCTGTGTGTCTTACATTCCTCAGCTGTAAAATTGTAGATACACCTGTCCTGTCAGATTTTGTAAGGACTGAAGGGTGTGGTACTAATAATGTCAACCTTGTGTTGCCTATTGGGTTTGGGTCACTGAGTGCTTGACACTATTTTGTCCTCTCCTTGCTCTGGCAGTTCAGTGGAGTTACATCTTAAATGAGGGTTAGGTTCCAAACGATACTCAATTTATTGTTAGTAGGGTGGTAAATGAGTACTTAATGATGCATTATTTTAAATCTGTTCACCAAATATTAATGAACAGAAATTTCCCTTCAGAACCTACTACCAGCTCATTAACAGAATGCATAGATTTGTGTGTGATGTACAACCTTAGAGCATATTCGTTGTAACCTGCTTTTCCCCAAATATTAGACCAGATCATGTAATTAAGAACCAGATTCCATTGTTGACTCCCAGCTAGTGGCCATGATCTATAATAATTTATTTTTGTTGCCCAAAACATATAGTTGAATTTAGGTAAGTTAAATGTCCATTTGATATGATATCACTAAATACTTATTTTTAGTGTGTTCTGAAGGTAAAGTCATTAATTTGCTTGAATATATTAATTTAAATGGGTAGGCATAATGAACCTTAGAAAGGGAGCCAGTTACATGAGATAATTTTGGCAAAAGCAGAAAGTAAAACAAAACCTCAAACCTCCCAATATATGCTCTTAAAGGAAAAGTATACTTAGGCTAGCATTTGCAAGTTGAACATTTATCTGGCTTCAGTTCTTTGGAAAATTGTTCTAGCCTGCTCTGTGTTGTCTCTTGGGTGATTCATAAGTTTCGATATGAAAAATAATGCTATAGTAAACAGGCTTATGACTGTTCTTCCATATATGTAGTTTTTTTGATAGTCATACCATTTCTAACATATTATGCAGACCTATTTCACCATCTAACCCATCTGTTTTACTCCTATGTAGTATTCCCTAATTTATTTAACCATGCCCTTGGGGATGGCTCTCTAGTTTGTTTCCTTTTTTAAAATTACAGATAATGCTAGCCTCGAATCTTCTCAAGTATGTATATCATCATACTAGATGCAGCAGCATTCCAGAAGAGTATTGTATTTAGGAAAAAATACTAGAGGCGAATGCGACACACGGAAAAATAAGGTTCCAGACCATGAAAAAATGGAAGTGAATAGAATCATATCAACTTGTAGTAGTTGCTAAGTGCTCTAAAAAGTTGTCTGAAATGAACAAGATTGGGAGACTATGAGGAAGACTCCTCATTTAGAATTTATGTACCCAGACCTGTACCTTTTACAGAACATTCCTGATGTTTCAGCTAGCTTCTTTGTAAACATTTTTAAGAGAGGAAACCTTACTGCCTGGCAAAGTGATAGGAAATTCAGTGAGAAATCCCTATAGCTTCTCTCATCAGTACCAGATGTTCTTTCTGGTAGAATAAATCTAATGTCTCTTCTCTTTCCCTCCCTTTAAATAATCTGAGTCCTCGTAGTATCTGTTAAACTTCTTTTCAGTTCTGATTCAAAATATTACAACAGCCTTCCACGTATTCTGGGTCACTTATAGCTCTGTATCCTCTGCACAGCTGATAAGCATAGCACACATACTGGTTAAGAAGACAGGCTTTGGAGGAGCGCTTGGGTGGCTCAGTCAGTTAAGCATCCCACTCTTAATTTTGGCTCAGGTCATGATCTCAGGGTCGTGGGATTGAGCCCCGTGTCGGACTCCCACTCAGCAGGAAGTCTGCTTGTCTCCCTCACCCTCTGCTCCTTCCCTTGTTCACACACTCTCTCTCTCTCTGAAATAAATGAATAAATCTTTTTTTTTTTTTTTTTTTTAAAGATAGGCTTTGGAGTCAGACAGGCTGAGGTTTGTGTCCTTGCTCTGCCATTCACTAGGTGTGTAAGTTTGAAAAAACTATGTAACCTTTTAAAGTCTCAGTTTTCTCATTTATAAAAAGAAATAAAGCATTTTTTTCAAAAAGACAATGAGGGGAAGGGGAAAAAAAAAGATGATAAGATAAATATATAAGATAATACATGCCTGACTGTAACACAAAAACGTGTCAGGAGGTAGTAGGGGTAGCTAAAGTAAAAATAATGATAAGTATTTAATGTTTTCAAATTATTGATTCAAAAATAAGGGAGGAAAAGACCTGAGATGGGTCTTCCAGTTCAAAGTCAATCCACGAATCACAACTTTCTGGGTGTAGTTGTTCATTTAATTATGACTGTCCTCCTACAACTGTCCTCTTGCCTACATTTCTTGAATTTGTTCGTAAGGACAGAATTCATTCACCTACCTTCATTTAATAACTACATGAAGCATCGTGTTCCAGTAGTCACGATACTAAGGTGACCAAAGAGGATTTCAGTCTTCCAGAAAGAAAGGACAGAGGGACTGCCCATTCTGTGGACGCTGTCCTATCTGTGATGTCATTGAAATCTTTCTGAACTTTTAAGGATCTAAGAACAGTTTCCAAAAAAGAATATTCCAAATGACTTGTTCATAATGGATTCTTTTCTTTTTAGTTTCTAGAAAATACCTAAACATGGGTATTTACTGGTTTTTTTTTTAATGTTTTATAGTATTTTTGTGGGGGGGGGGAACTGACCTTAAGCTTATCAATTGTTTTTTAAATCTTACTATTTTAATATGGTAATCCCCGTTTTTCACTTTGTGAAGATTAGCTTGTTTTAGCTTCTTTAGCAGCTGAGTGACCTGCCTTTACAGGTTTACTTCCAGAGACCCTCTCTCCTTCTGTGAGTGAAGAGAATGGTTCTCAGTACAATAGAGTTGAGACAAGGGTCATATTCCCATATGGATGCAAGAGAAATTTGTGAACTTTAGAGGACTATCCAAATGGAAGGTGATATTATTGCTATTTGTTTCTCTATTTTAATCATCCATTTTAAACTGTTGAGGCGGGGGTGTCATTCCTGGTTTTGTCACGTTTTCTTGAGAATTTGTGTGTGCTTCCTCTGCTGTTTTTCTCCTTAAGCCGTGCACAGTCCCCCCCCCCCCCACCCTACCCCCCCCCGCCGGTCCCTCACATTTAAGTCTTGTTTAAAAGATCAGGCTTCTATCACTGCGAGGTTCCCTCTGTATAGGAGGCAGAAAACAATCCTGCCTTCCATGGAGGTAGCTACTTTCCTCTCAGCTTCTTCACTCTCAAATTCAGCCAGCACTGATGTCAGACTTCTGCTTGTCCCACAGAGCTCAGTTTCCTCACCAGGATCTCAGTCACTGGCAGGTACATTTCAGGCGTGTTGGTGGGGGAAGCATGTCTTTGGCCTCTGACTCTCAGGAAACCTTCTGTTTGGGTTCTGGAAAGAATGGGATCTCTCCGCCCCGTCTTTAAGCAAACCTCCTTTGCCATTCTTCCTGCCTCTGATACTTGTTAAATTGTTAATGGCGCTTAATAGCTCATACATGCTTGGTGTCAGCTCAGCTCTTTTCAGTGAACATCAGCTAGACGGAAAACTGTGAAGCCAGTATGTCAAGCCCTTGACTTGTGTTGTACCGGTTGTAGTGTCGTGGTAAGTGTGGACAGGGTGGAAGACCCAGCTCTTTTACCCCAGGGCTCGTGATCTAGCTTGGGAGACAGTGCATATACACCAGAATATTAACTTACATTCAGGGGCGCCTGGGTGACTCAGTTGGTTAAGCATCTGACTCTTGATTTCAGTTCAGGTCATGATCTCATCGTTGTAAAATCGAGTCCTACATGGGGCTCTGTGCTCAGCGTGGAGTCTACTTAAGATTCTTTCTCTGTCTCTGTCCCCCTCTTCCCCCCACTCATATGCTTGCACTCTCTCTTAAAAAAAAAAAAAAGAAGAAGATAACTAGTACTTTATGAAGCCTCGGTTTTGTACCAGAACGAGTCTGGAAAGCTTCCTTATTAAGTGGATCATCTTTAATGAGCATTTCCTTTCTCTCCAGTAGGGTTACAATATAACCAGGGTCACACTATAATTGATCGTCCAAACCCTGACACTTTGGAGAATGATGAGGAGAGTTGTTAATACTTAGGCATGTGTAATAGTCATAAACAAGAACTGTCCTAGGCAAACTGGGATGTAGTTTCCCCCTAATTAAAACCAGAGATAAACAAAGACTCAAGCATCCAATCATAGCCTTAATCAGAGTGACAGAGGGAAAGACTCGACAACTTTAAATCTGTAATTTAAATAAAATATTAAATTGTAGCCTAAGTCTCATAAAATGGACAAAATAAGTTATATCCAATTAGTTAAAAATAGGCCCTGACATAATGATAAAGTATTTTTTAGCATATGAAAATATAAGTTTATTGTATCATAAATTTGTCATATAAAAATTAATATGCTTGCTGTGATAAAGATTAATCAAATTCTTAATTAAAAATAGTTTACTTATCTTGATTTTAGTGGATTTTTTTTTTTTTAATGTGATGACTAAAAGATCTCTGGTATCTTTAAAAGGCAGGCTGTCCAGGGAAGTTTGAACAGATTCCTTTTTTCTTTTTTCTTTGAATTTCTCAAAGACAGCAAAGAATGTTCAGTTTTTTCCATTTTAGCCATCTGTCTCCCTGCTCATTTGTATATCCATCCAAGTCAACAACTATTTATTGAGCAGTTACTATGTGCCAGACCTATATACTGAGACTACATTCCCTGATGGGTTAGGGTCCCTGTTTCTTTGTATCTGTCTTTCTCTGTTTCAGCTCTGTCTCTGGTTTTTCATCTCCCTCTGTTTTTTGTTTTTTGTTTTTTTGCCTTTGCCTTTGAAGCAAACTCTTGTGGGATTAGGTCCCTCTGTTTCTGTGTTTGGCAAGCGATTTGACTGTTCAGTCAGATGTTATAAAAGTCTTAATAGAGCAAGACAAATATGCATCTGTGACCCATTTCCTAAAAAAAAAAAAAAAATACACTTCAGGAAAAGAAATTCCAAGTTAACAACAGAGGAAGAGAGTGTAGCTAAATGTAAGTTTCCAGCAAGCAGTAGTAATTCTAGCAAAATGTCTCTTCAGTTTATAAGCTTTTGCACTTACAATTCTGCTAATAATGCTTTACTCTCCTTTTCTCCTCTTCAAGAGGAGGACAGATGATTACAACAAAGTGGATTTGATATCCAAGATGAGCATTCAGGGCATGGTGAGTAGTTAAGTAGGTTACTAGAAAAGTAAATGCAAATTAGGGAGTGGGTGTAGGCATTGGTTCATGGCAAGAGATTTTGCTCAAGAAGCAAAAGTCTTACAAGCCTTTTTCTTTTTTCTATTCTTCCCCTCCCCCCACTCCCCCCCCCACCCCCGGCTGTTTGGAGTTTATTTTACACTTGGTGCACATGGTTATAGGGTGTCAGGAAGGCTTGAATGTGATTTGGAGAGTAAAGAGTGGGGTTCTCTCAACTTACTTTTTGGTGTTTTGCCATAAAAGAACCCAGCTCCTTCTGCTTGCTGCAGCCTGCCTAATCTATGGGGAAGGAAGGGAGGGGCTCTGATGTGCCTCGCATCTCCTGAAGCCTGGGGGCTGCTGGTGGCTTTGCCAGGCCGGTCACCACGTGGCTTCCTCATGGCTTCCAGAGCCAAGTCACAGGTGATCCTGCTGCCGGAGACTTGGGGGAAGATTCCAAGCATCCCAGGAACTCTAGCAGTGTAGCCATGAACAGGAGAGTGGACTTCCCTTAAAAGCAGGTTGCCCACCAGTGACCCCGGTCGGCGTGGGGCAGAGCAGGGTGGTGAGGGATGGATTCCCCAGGAGGCCCTGCACTTCCGCAGCAGCTGTTACTGGAAGTGGAACCTCAGCGGCGCTGGCGATAGTCGCGGGTGGCCACAATCAAGCAAGCCGCTGGAGGGGAAGGCTGCCGTGCTGTCGCTTGTGGGCTGGAGGAAACCTGGATGGCGACCCCTCAGGGGCCTCTGTGCGAGTGGTGGCAGGACAGGGACGCTAGGCCACGGACCCCATTTGCAGAGGAGGCCGGGGAAGCCGCTCCATGACCGAGCTTCGCACATCACAAGCTCTCTTAACAATCTGAACTTCATTCTGAAAGTAAAGTTAAGTTTTTTAAGGTTCTGTCTGTTTGTCAAGGGAGTGATGTGATCCTGTTTTTCTCTTAAGGATTTTATTTAGCTCTTGGGAAGGTTGTTGGGAAGGGAGATAAGTATGAATGAGGGCAGAGCACTGAAGGTTTTAGAAATCCAGGGGATAGTGACCTGGGCTAGGAGATGGAGAGCAGTGTGCCCATTCCAAAAGGCAACAGATTCCGTGATTGGATGTGGGTGCCAGGGGTTACCCATGACTGGTAGGTTCCTCTCACTTGGCTATCTGGAGGCTGTGGTGCTATTTACTGAAACGGGCAGTGGGGAAACAGGGCATTACACAGATTCTCTCTTAAGCTTGTGGATATAATCAAACTTGGTATCAGTCTTCTAGAAATAATAATAATAAGTAACATCTAACATTTGGATTCCCTTACTATGGGCCTTGGTTGTAAGCATTTGGAGAAGAGAAGCTTATCACAGCTGATTTTTATAATTCATTTCCTTTGCCCTTTTCCTGCCTTTCCCAGTGACATCAAGAGTTGGCTTCCAAAGAAAGAGAAACCACAGTGACAGCCTGGTGCATGTGTGTGCTTGCGTGTGCGTGCGTGCGCGCGCACGTGTGTGTGTGTGTGTGTGTAAATGGGCCTGGTGCATGTGTGTGCTTGCGTGTGCGTGCATGCGTGTGTGTGTGTGTGTGTGTAAATGGGTGATGGCAGCCAAGGACAGTGTTGATGGCTCATTGTGTTGGTTCATAAACCTCTGGCACAGGCTGAAAGACTGAATTGGGGGGGGGGGAAGGGAAGCTAGGCAAGCATAGCATCCTGATTAAGAGGTTCTAGGATCAGACTGCCTGGGTTCTAGTTCTGGCTCTGCTACTTAACTAGTTGTGATATCTTGGACAAGTTACTTCATCTCTTTGTGTCTGTTAGAGTCTTCATTCTGCAAAATGGAGATGGTAATCGTACTGACTTAAAGTCTTACGTAAGTTATTGTACATAAAACCCTCGGAATGAGTGATTATATTCACGATGTTTAGAGCAGTGGATGGCGCTTTTATAACAGGGTTTTTTTTTAGGCAAATGGAATGAGCAAAGCCATGGATAATGGGCATGAGAATTGATGGAATCACACTATAATGACCTTTTTGTCCTGTATCCATGAGTTTAGACCCTGTAGGTAACACATTATATAGGTTAGGTCCATATAATTTGTTCCTCCCAGTAAGGCCATGTAATAGTAGGTGTGGCAATGGCAACAACGAGACTCTTGAGAATAGCTTCTATGTAACCTCCACATTAACCTTAGGAGGTGAGTTCTGCAGGTGAGGAGATGGGGTGTTGGAGAGGGCCAGCAGCTGCCCAGGGGAGTGCCGGAGCTGGGATGCAGGCCAGCCAGTCTAACTTGAGAGCCTGCACTTTTTGGCCACTACCCTGTATTGCTTATGTAGAGTGTGTTTAAATAGTTCCTATTCATTCAACAGCCCCCTCACCACAGAACAGAAGTGGCTTTATTTTCATTAAGTTGGTTGTTGCCATGATTAGCAGTGTCTGGGTGGTGTAAGATACCATTAATCTCTTTTTTCCATTTCTTTTATAGGTATCAGTTTTTCTTGCAGGTGAAGCAAGATGTCCTTCAGGGCCGGCTGCCTTGCCCTGTCAACATTGCTGCTCAGCTGGGAGCATATGCCATCCAGTGTAGGTTCCACTGTGGCCAACCGAGAAAAAATTGGAATTTTTCTTTTTAAGCAAGTTTACGTACTAAAATTCTGCTTATCAAATGACATTTTCCTAAACAAAATTTTAGTCAGAATTCAAGTGTTTATCTGTGTCCTTTCAGAAGAGGTAAAACTGAAGCCAGTTACGTATCCTTTGTAATAAGTCACGTTGGAGTTTTAGTCACAGGAATGGCATTAAATCTTGATGAAGCGGAGGGTCTGAAAATCCCTTCCATTCTACATCCCACCTAGTTTGTTGATCCCCCAAGCTGTGATTGTCTCAGAGATCACATTGTTCTCGGGCACCTGCTGTGAAGACCCCGTGTGGTCAGATGACAACGCCAGCTGAGGGTGTGGCCCTCATTGCGCCTCATCTCTTGGCATCAATATGGCAGCCACATGGGGCAGCTCAAAGTTGCATTGTCCTTTTGGAGGCTGAGGATGTTTCCACTTTCTAAGTGGAAATACTGAGCCCTTTCTAAGAATCAAGCTAGGTATTGGGGCAATGAGACCGTGTGTTCCTTGCCTTTGTGGCACTTGCAGACCAGGAATAGTCTAGAAAAAATATCCTGGTAAAAATGTCACATAGATGAACTGGGTTGGGCTTGGAAGGTGGATTAACATGGGGAGGAAAATTTTATTAAATGTAATATAATAAGCTTTCTGGTTTCGTTTTGCTTTTTTTGTGTAAACCAATGTACGACATTGTGTTAAATTTCCATTTGGGGCAAAGAGATTTTGAATTATATACTCTATCTCTTGGCGTCATTTTCTGAGAGGGTATCTTGGCATCCTGGTTGTTTTTGCCTCTAGCATTTCTAATACATGTACTCTAAATTCTGTTTACAACATTGTTACTTCATATAGTCTAGTAAAAATAATAGAAATGAAAATGATTATTGTAGTCTTTCAGAAAGCAAAAATATAGAACTTATGTTTTATAATACTAATACTGTTTATATATGCTCATCAGAGTTGTTTTTTACTAAAATTAGTTATGTATGAATTTATTAACAAGGCATTCGAAGAAATGTTTCGGCATGGCAGGAATATTTTAAAATATTTTCAGGAATATTTTTCTAAAATGGAAAAAAAAATGCAATTTCTTTTGTAGCTGAGCTTGGAGATTATGACCCATATAAGCATACTGCAGGCTATGTGTCAGAGTACCGGTTTGTTCCTGATCAGAAGGAGGAACTCGAAGAAGCCATAGAAAGGATTCATAAAACTTTAATGTAAGAATCACTTTTTATTAGCTATAATCAACATGCTATCCATTAGATCCCCAAAACTTCACTATATTAAAGGTTATACTCTAAAACCAACATCTCCCTATTTCCTCCACCCCCCAGTCCCTGGTAACCACCATTCTATGTCTCTGTTTCTACGAGGTTGGCTTTCTTAGATTCCACCTCAAGTAATATCATAGTGTTTATCTTTCTCTGTCTTATTTCACTTGGGGTAATGCCCTCAAGGACCACCAATATACTTGAGAGTTGTTAAGAAAGTAGATCTTAAGTGATCTCACCATAAAAAAGAAATGGTAATTATGTGACAGAATGAAGGTGTTAGCTAACCCTATGGTGGTAGTCATCTTGCAGTATAGAAGTGTATTAAATCAACACAATGTTTTATGTCAGTTATATCTCAAAGCTAGAAAAAAAATCATGTCTTATGTTGCATCATTCATTAACTATCATCTTATGCTATTGGCAGTCTTAAGAAAAGTTTCTGGAATGATAAAATCTTCACCTGTGCCTTGAACATTCTAGTATTTTTTAAGTTTTTTTTCTGCTCATAACACTAAAATGCTCATAGAAAACCCAAACAATTTAAAAAATGGAAAGGAGAGAGTAAATCCCAATGCCTAAAGTCAACATATTTTTGATCAATGGCCTTTCAGACCCCTCTCTATGCATAAGTTCCCATAGAGAAAATTTATTTTGTATAGATTTATGTATGTATGATTTTACATAAATGAAATCATTCTGTATATATTGTATTTTGCAGTTTTCTATTTTTTCAGTCACCAGCACCTTGTGAGATTTATTCTTCCAGCTATAAATATATTTTGTAACCACAGAAGCCCTAATGGATTCTGGATTTGGTCTGTCTTAAGTATGTAAATTCTTCACAGTTATAAGCAAAGTCCTATTCAGTCTATAGCAATGAATGTGGAAATCACAATGATACCAGTGTTGAGCCTTGGAGGGTGTTGTGTTAACACCACATGCACTTCTGAGAATATACACACTCCCCTAGTAGGATTTTCAATTAATGGCCTGCAGCATTGAAGTTATAATTTAATTACAGTTATTTTGGTTAAATCCTCTATACTGATTAACTTTGCTTTATTGCCTCTTATGTAACATTCCCTCTTGAATTTGCTTGGTTTCAGATCTATTATAGTTAAGGGAAAAAATGTAGAATTAATCTGGTCAACAAAAAATGTTTGCCTAAAGGATCTGTTTCAGTGAGTAGCAGCAGAAGTCAATTGCTGAATTGCATTCAGAGAAACCAGGCTTTCCATCTTGTATTAGCATGCACCCGAATGCTCTCCAGGCTGATTATATAGAGTCCTTCATTTTAAGATTTCCCTGAAGTGGATGCTAAGAGAGTGCCTGTTACAACATTATGAAGGGCAGTGTGTTTGGCACATTCTGAGAATACTAATTCTGGAAGTTTGAGAGTACAGTTACATTTCTGAAATTATCAAGGAGCTTTTGCTAAAGGGCCTTATAGGTTTTACATGACGGTGTTGACAGTGTGAGTATTATTTCAAAGAGAATAAAGCTTGATCAAGATTTGGTAGCTTTCTTGTGTCTATTTTGTAATAAACATTCTTCATAGATTTCAAAATTATGGTGTATGGCTGGGTTTTCCAGGGTACCATGGTGGAAACATGGGATGCATCAAAGCAGGATTTAGTAATAAAAAAAATTCATAGCTCCTTTTGTTAACAAACAAAAAAATCTCTGTCTTTCTGTTACACACATACACACACACGCACACACGCACAGTTCCACTCATCCATGGCTATCCCTGGGAGATGCCCACACTTGTTAGGAATGAATACCGTTTATGTATATTATCACCAATGAAGACTTTGGGATGATTTCTATACTTTGTATTAAGAAAATGATAAGTATTTTTATTATTTATAAATACTAAACTATTTTTAAACTACATATGTGCTCTTGAGACCCTAGCTAGGGGTTGGGGAGCCCCTTCTCTTCTCCCTACCCACTACTACTCTTACTCCTTTTTCTCCTGATGGAGAGCTGCTGGTGTGTGCAGACATTTTATTCTTTGTAAAGGATGTACTTTTTAATTCGAGTGCTTATATACTCAATCTCTGGGGGGGGGGGTTTCTGAAACGGAATTTTTAATATATGCTGGGACATTGGGATTGACTATACTGAGCAAAAACAGATTTGGTAAATGAAATTAACTTAATACAAGTATCACCTCAGAGTATAACATTTTGTCACCATGAAGGCAAGGGACTTCTTGAAATACAAAGACTTAAGTTTGCATTAGCACAAAGGATTATTTATTTTTCCAGTGAATAGAGTGAAGACGGCTTACATTCCCTGCAAGTGCAGTACCTATTAGTAAAGTAAGGCTTTTTGTTTTTATGCTGGGTGTAGGGGTCAGGCTCCTTCTGAAGCAGAGCTGAATTACTTGAGGACTGCCAAATCCCTGGAGATGTATGGTGTTGACCTCCATCCTGTCTATGTGAGTAACATTTAATTACACAAGATATTTTAAGCTGATGAAATTTTTCTTAAAAAGTCAGTGAAACTCCCAGAGGAAAGCTGCAGTCCTGTTGTTTAGCAAGCAGATGATACTTTTTCATCTGTGTTTTTCGAACACAAAGAATCTCTTGCATGGATTCCACCCTAATGAGTTTTGCTTAAAAGTCTGTGATTATGTTTCCATGTGTAGAAAACAATTAACTGGGCTTGAAAACACAATCTGGATAAAAGCTCCATAGGGCTTAGCTAAATGTCAAAACCATTTAAAATTGGTCTATAATTGATTGTATTAGACAGAAAACAGGAGGATTTTCCAAAAATAGATTTTTATGGCTGAAAAACATTCACGAAATCACATTCCAGAAAAGTAGGCTTTGGGCACCGGTACAGGTGCGGCTGTCGGTGGTTCTGTGTGGGATGTACAGGTTCTTAAACAGTAGGGGTCCCGCCTACTACAGTTATTGCCACTGCAGTAATAGATTTTCGCAGATTTTCTTTAGCGGCTGATGAAAACCTGCCAAATATAATTGGTGAACAGTTACACTGAGTCTGTGTTGAGTGTCCTGGTTCCATGTCTTAACCTTGAAGCCGCTTCTCTCAATTGATAATTCTTTGCCAGTGAGATTGAAATATCATTGCCTTTCATTTTATAAGAGTTTAGTTAGTAATAGTCAAATTTCATGATTTGAGAGAATGAGCCAGGTGCCTTATTCTTGACATAAAAGGAGTTGCTCGAGATTATATATAGACAATGTCAATTAAATTATGGAATGTGATTTTTAAGGAGCCCTGATAAAACTTACCGCAATGCAAATAACTCATTCATGCATTCATTTCTTATTATGTCTTTTGCACATCAGAGTTTCCTAAAACAAGAAATCACCTCATTATTTGTAAAGAGTTAGAAGCATCCCTGGGCATACTGTTAGTATGGCAATAAAGGTTACATATTTTGGGGGAAGTAGTAGTTCCCGGATATTTTACCTTCTGATCTCATTGCATCATTAAATGCTCTATATTACTGTCATTTGAGAACAACTCTAAAACTTTGTGGGATAATTATTGTTTTCCCTTCTAGCCACATTCATCTTGTCAGGCTTTTAGTTTTTTAAGGAATGTATTTTGTAGGAAATGTGTAGAGAGAATCTTTTGCAAAATGCTTCTGCATTTTTATAATGTTTATCCTAATTCACACACACTTTTGTGGATGGTACAAATTTATAGCAAATGAACTGGATTTGTTAGAATCTTCCATACATTCCTTTAAGATTGAATTTTTAGAACTGAAAGTGGGCAACAGCTGGTAAGACAACGTATCAGTTGTCTTATGTTCCTTGGGAATGTGACTTTGCAGGCTATTACTTGGCTTTAGAAATAAAATTCATACATGTGCCTGTCCTTCATACCCACTCTGTGACTTTTTCATTTCAGAAACTCGTTTTCTTTATTAGGATTTATCATTGCCTGGAAATTAAGGGGTCTTCCGTCTTTACCAGAAAAGATGGTATTTTTACCATCTGAGTAGTCTTAAAGTCACAAACGGAAGCAGGAAGAAGCATGATAGAAACATCAGAGAATCCAAGTGTGTGCCTGAAGGCAGCTGCCTGAACTTTCTGGAGAAGGGTGGTGGCAAACCAGGCTTCATCATTATCCAGGTCTAAGAATAAGATCAAGAGGAGCCCTTGGGAAGGAACTCTTGATAGAAGCCAGTGGTTCTCGGTCCTTGGCTGCACAGGAGACTCACCTGGAGTATTATGTGTTTTTGATACCCGGCCCCTTTCATTACAGATTCTGATTTAACTGGTTTTGGTAGCACCCAAGCGCCACATATTAAGCTGCACAGGTGATTCCAATTAAGTGCAGCCAGGAGTGAGCAGCACTGTAGACACAGTGTGGGCTGAGTTGATCAGGGGTCTGATTGGTAGTCCGGTTCTTTGGATGAACTGCATTCCAAGTACAAATATACTAGGAAAACTTTTCAGTAAAAATTTGAAAAAAAAAATCCTAATCATACTATCATCATAGCTTAACTAGCTTTCTTAGCTGATGTTTTTGAAAGACTAGACCCAGTATTAATGCAGCATATCATGTCCATTACGGCCAATTACAGTTGGACAAAGGGCTTTGACATGAATAAATTCGTAGTTAGAGGTATATGTTTGTTTTTGCAGGGAGAAAACAAATCTGAGTATTTCTTAGGATTAACTCCAGTTGGTGTTGTTGTCTACAAGAATAAAAAGCAAGTGGGGAAGTATTTCTGGTAAGTATAACTTGAGGGCAGAGTTGGTATTAAAATTGTACTCTGTATGTGCTCAGCTTATGGGGCTTCTTTGTCAGTGAAAAGAAAACAGGTACGTTTCCAGTGGTTGATAAATAAATGAGTGAAACTGGGTATAAGTTTTCTCCCAGTGCATCTTAGCATGTATTTTCTTTGTAAATTTTAGGTACTGTGATTCTGGACTCTGTGGCCATGCAAATTGGGTGTAGTAGGGTTTCCTATCCATTCCACTGTGTGCTGGGGGACTATGGGCCCAGGACTCCTCTGCGATCTAATTCTAAATGGGGGAGCCGTTGAGAAAGACTGGGTGCCTATAGCCCTATGCTGTGTCTGGGAAGGCAGCACTGGCCAGAGGCCTGGGGATTCCAAGCTGGTCTGCATCTCCTGGAGAAGCACAGGAGAATTAAAATGGAATTTTGTTTCGGAAGGTGTCCAGAGCAAATGACCCACAGGGAACTCTCAACAGTTACTGTAGCAGTCTGTAAAGGAGCTGCGATGAGCCGGTCTTTTTCTCCTGGAAACTGCTCTGAATTGCTGAAAGATTAATTCTTACAAACTACACCATCGCCATCGTCTGCTTTGTTTTTTAGGCCACGGATTACAAAGGTTCACTTCAAGGAGACACAGTTTGAACTCAGAGTGCTGGGAAAAGATGTAAGTTTTTGTTGAGTGCTCAGCTTAACTGAGGGGGGAAGTCTTGTCTGTTCATGGATAACTTAAAAGACGTTGTAAAGTAAAAGTGCTGTGTTTCTTCAGCCGCAGCCACATGGAACCAGGTTAATTGACTCACGTGCACAACTTCTTCTCAAGGAAGGGAAAAGGAAGTGAGTAGAAATGAATGAGTTGGTTATGGAGAAATGTCATTTTAGTTTTAGCAAAGAGAGAAAAAAAAAACCCTTTCTAGGGCGCAAGAGAGAATAGTTGGTGATTATCATTATTAGAGTAATTTGCTTAAAAAGTACTATCTGTGAAGGTAGGATTCATATCCTCAGAAGGGTGCAGTCTGCATATAGGATAAAGGGTGTCCTAATTTTGTCCCAAAGTAAATTAAATGACCTGTAGGGAGTCACACTTCTGTTTTCTCCCTAGTTGAGCGTGGTGGATAAAGCAGAGGGGAAATTCTGGAGGCTTTCAAAGAACCGTGTAAGGCAAAAATACTGACCTTCTCCCTATACCTTGGCAGTGTCTTCCAGGATTGTTTGGGTAATGGGCACAGTATTTGTCGGAGCCTGGAGGTGATTTCATGCCTTGACAGGTGGCTTTTAAGAAACTGTGCCCAAAAAGGCAAGGATGTGAAAGCTTCCTTTTAAGCTCTCTGTGAAAATAATGCTCCCTTGAAGTGCTGTTTTTCTAATTTGTGTTTACGGGATAAATTAGTGAAAATAGGATGTATGAGAATCCATTCTCTGTGTCTTTGGTAGTGACTTTATGTAGACTGAAAACCTGAGTGGATGGCGTTGAATGACTTTCTGATGAGATGTCTGTTGTAAAAACGAGTGAAGCCTGTGCTTCCGCATCTACACGTGGAGACGCGGGAAAGGAACGGCCGTGACCGTGGGCAGCAGGCGCTCACACGCTGTCTGTGGAACCATCAGTGAACTGACGGGCTGAGATTATGTACTGTCCAACCAGAAAACCTGATTTTTCTAGAAAAACAATACAGTCATCCCTCCCTGAACTGTAACAGACTGCCATTTACTGATAAAATTAAAACCGGATTTTGAAATGAGTTTTAACTTGTAAGGAGGGGAAATTCCAGATTTAAAAAAAAAAAAAAAAAATGATAGTCCAAACACCTCATAGTAGTTCGTAAGAGTCTGTAGTTTTCTTCAGCTCCTGATTAGATGCATCAATCTTTAAAGATGGGCTATAGGATTGAATTAAAATCATCCAAAAAGTAAAGAACTGTATGGTTTTCTCCCTGTCCTGCCACTGGTTTCACATGACTTAATGCAAGGAGTAAGGTCTGTTCAATATGCTGAAAATACTGTTTCGTGTTTTTAATAGGAATATTATAATAAAATAATAAGTCTTTTCATGGAAGCATTACTCTTATTTACAGTCATTTTCTCTTTTATACCTAAGTTATATTTGTGAGTGAGGTCCTTGGGTCCTTGGTTCAACTACTTTTACGTTATCATTAGTGTGCCTTAAAAATGTTTCCTGCCTCAGGATAAATAATTTGGTAAAGTTGCAGCTAACTTGAACTTTCAACTTCTTAGATTTTTCATTATTAGGAGAAAACAAAACAACAAAATTGATATTTTTCATGTTACTTTTTTTAGAAGATTTTATTTATTTGAGAGAGAGAGAAAGAGAGGGAGAGCATGAGTGGGGGGAGAGGCAGAGGGAGAAGCAGACTTCATGCTGAGTAGGGAGCTGGATACTGGACTTGATCCCAGGACCCCGGGATCACGACCTGACCCAAAGGCAGATGCTTAACTGACTGAGCCACCCGGGGCACACTTCATGTTACTTTTTCATGGCAGTCTCCCTGGTGTGACCGCGTTTCTTACACACTCAGCTCTGCCGCAGTCCCTTCTGCATCTTGAAAAAGGAGTGGGTCTTTGGGGGCCACCTAAGACACCATCTCCTGGGTCGTTAGCCTGTGTCATCGATCTCTTGCAAGGTGCTGAACTGAGGCTTGAATCAAAGGGATTCTTTTTTTTTTTTTTAATAAGACATTAGTCTAACCAAAGCACTCCATTTCGTGAATGTTCTTGCTTTGCAGTCCGTCTTCTTTCTCCACCAGGATATCTCTCTGTGAGGTAATGATTTACATAATAGTAGAATTAAGTTGATTATTATGGAGACCTAACTGTAATCGTAGATTAAATATAAAAGCCCCCTGAAACCTATCACCTGGACCAGTAATCATAGTCAGCTTGAAAAATGGTTGAAATGCTTATTCTGGTTTTCTGCTCCACCGGCCCAGTCAGAGAGACTTAACTTGGTATGCTCAGTGCTGTTAGCGCCAAATTCAGAGATTCAGTTCCCAAAAGAACAGCAGTGTCCTACAGATAAAAGATTTTTCCTGGTGTCATGCTATGCTGCTAACACTGTCCAACTCCACTTTTTAATAGTAACTTTGTCCAACAAAACACATCAACTTATCTTAATAAATACAAAGAATGTACTAGTATGTACTATGTATTTCTTCCTTTGCATCCACAAGGAACAATCTCCTCTTTCTCTTACTGAGTTCAGTGATTCATTTTTTTTTCAGTGATTCATTTTTGAGAGAGCAACAGATAGTTCTCTGCAACTAAAAACTTATTTTGTAAACATTTATTCCACTGACAGGTTCAGCAGCTAATTTTTATAAATACTTTTATGGATTATTTAAACTTCAAAATAGGTACTGTGACTTCAATAATACCTCCCAGAAAGTACTTTTAGTATAAAAGTCTGTGATGATGATTGTAGGAAATCTGAGAAATATACTATAAAGAAAATGAAAATTACTTACTAAAACTCAGAGGTAATGATTATTATTTTGGTGCAATCCCTTTCAGATTTTGCCCTGTTAGCACAAATGTATAATATATGTACATTTGTACACACATGAATACCTGTCATCCCTTGTGTGGTCCTGTACACAGGTTTTATATTTGATATCACATCATAAGCATTTCTCCTTTTATTATACTTACTCATATGTGCCTGCACAGTGTTTGGTAATGTGTTTTAGTTTTATGGGTTTGACCTTTTTTTCTTAATTTCGTGGGTCAGTTTTTTCCTCCTGTTGAATCTTACAACTGTTTTCTGCTGGTAGACGTGAAAGCTGTGGAATTTTATGTCGATCTCAGATCTGGTCCTGTTGCTGAATTCTTGTGTGCTAGCCAAGAGTTCTTAATTTGATTCTCATAAATTTTTGTAGGTATATAATTATATCATTGGCAAAGAAAAATAATTTATTTTCTCATTTCTATTATGTTTCATATTTTATGGTGTTGGTCATAACTTATAGAAAAGTGTTAAGCGATTTAGTAATATAAAGCATCTTTGGTTTCTGATTTTAATGAAAATATCACTATCCACCACTTATGTATTAGCTCTTGGTTTTAGGAATATGTTTTTATTATGAGGGGTTTAAATTTTTTAAAAGTCTGTTACCAAATGGTTGCTTTTTACTGGATTCCTTGAGAGTGAACATTGTCACCTGTTCACTCACCTGGCAACTAATGCTTATTTAAGAAATGCAGACGAGGGGCGCCTGGCTGGCTCAGTTGGTAGATCAGGCAACTCTTGATTTCGAGGTTGTGAGTTTGAGCCCCACATTGGGTGTAGAGATTACTTAAAATCTTAAAAAAATAATAAATCAATATATAAAAATTTAAAATCCAGTCAAGAGAGGATAGAGGATAATGGCTGAGACCAGGGTAGCAACATTTCAAGTGCTGAGAAACTGTTGGATTCTGGATTTAGCCACATGGTTTGATGGATGTTGGGAGGTATGAGAGAGAGGAGTCCTGGTGACTTGAAGGTGTTTGGCCTGAAAGGCAGGAGGAATGGAGCTGTCGTGGGGCGAGGAAGGCTTTGAGTAGAGCAGGTTTGGGGAGGAAGATCAGGGTCCCATGTTTAACATGTTGCATTTGAGATATCTGTTAGACATCTAAATGGAGACATTTACGAAGTGGGCTCTATGAGTCCAGAGTTTGGGACCAAAATCTGGGCAGGATAATGAGATTTGACAGTTGTCGACATATCCTGGTATTCAGAGCCATGAGAATATATGAGGTCATTAGGAGGATGAATACAGATAAGAAGAGGAAGAACCAGAAAAAGAGGCTGAGAAGCAATAACGAGGGAGATAGGATGAATACTAATTGTATCTAATTGTGCCAACTAAAAACCATGTATTATGTCAAATGATGCTGATTTGTCAAATCAGAAGAGGACTAACAATTGACTGCTGAGTTTAGGAATGTAGGAGGTCACTGATAAGACCATTTTCAGTGGATTGAAGAGTGAGCTTTATCTCAGTAGTTCCACTCTTAGGTCTGTGCACCCTGGAGAATCACAGGGGACATGTATCTTTACTGTAGTACTCACATGCAAGAGAAGCACCCTGAGGGGTGCCTGGGTGGCTCAGTCAGTTAAGCATCTACCTTTGGCTCAGGTCAGCATCCCAGGGTCCTGAGACTGAGTCCTGCATTGGGGTTTTTGGTCAGCGGGGAGCCTGCTTCTCCTCTGCCTGCCGCTCCCCCTGCTTGTGCGCTCATGCTTTCTCTCTCTCTCTGTCAAATAAATAAATCTTTAAGGAAAGAAGAAGAAAAACTGAGACTCCTCAGAGAAGTCCATTATTAGGGAACACCTTCCCCGCCATGCATGTTAATTAAGAAAAAAAGCAAAAAGAGGTAACAGGAGGAGTGGAACTGGAAAGGGTAAATGTAGACAGCTCTTTTGAGGAGTTTTGACACAAAGAGGAACAGATAGGAAGATAGCTGTCAGGGGAAGCAGGTCAAGAGGTTTGGTTTTTTAAGCTGGAAGAAATAATAGCACATGTATACTCTGATGAGAATGATCCAATATGTGATGAACACTTGATGATGATGTGTTGGGGAGAGAGAATTGCTGGAACGGTATTCTTTGAGTGGACGACAGGGGATGACAACAAGTGTATAAATAGAGGAGTTGGTTTGAGAGGGTGGCTAGGACAGTTCATTTCTGGTCAGCAGGCAGGAAGATGGAGCATGGGAATGTAGATTAGGGTAGGTGGGTAGTTCGCTTATGATTGTTCTCCTTTCTATTTGAGGGAACTAGGTATCGAGGTCATCAGCTGAGGCTGAAGTTGGGGAGGAGGTGGTGGGGGTCTGAAGGAGGCAGAAGGTATGGCATAGTAATTTTGGAAAGAAAGTAGACAAGCACTTGTGGATTGATGTTATCCTATGATAACGAAGGGTCCTGAAATTTAAATTTAAAAAAATTGAAATTTAAAATGAGCTCACTCCTGGCGTGCTTTTCTCCATGCACATTCAGCAGCACTGGTGCAGACACGAAGCAAATGGAGAGTTGGTTTTGTGAAGAGAATAGTACAAAGAGAAGGGCTAGGGAGTTAGGTGAGCCAGTCCAGTGGTTTGTCATGGAATTGAGACCGGGTAAGGAAGAGAGCAAGAACTGTGAAAGAGGGGTGAAGTCTGGTGGGAGGAGGTCCTGGTTGGAGGAGGTGAAGGCTTGTTGGGGGTGGAGAACTGGAGGGAGTGAGCTGGAGAGAGAAGGTGGTGATCAGAAGGTTGGGGGCTGGGCACTGAGATCACAGAGGAGCTTCAGCTTCTCTGTGGGGAAGTCATGGGGTAGGGCTTCTCACCTCCTACTCCCCACCCCTGGAATATTTGGCAGCATTGAGAGACAGTTTTGGTCGTCACAGCGCCAGATGGGGCAGAGGCTGCTGGCATCTAGAGGGTAGAGGTTGAATGTGCTGCTGCACATTTTACAACATGTTGTCCATGGACAGGACATAGTGCTGAAGCTGAGGGCCCTGCTGTGGGGTGGCAAGCACAGGAGTGAGTGGTTGGGATGGGAAGGAAGACAAAGGCACTGAGAAGTTCAGGGAACTGAGGTGTCTGGGTGTTGGAGGCATCGTTTCTATTTACATATTGAAACTTCCAGTAATTAAGACAAGAGTTGTATTGGAGGGTGCGACCGTGACTGCAATAGCTTTGGTGTTTGAAGGAGAGAACTTTAAGGATGACAGCCACCAGAGAGATGGCGGGTGATGGAATCTGATGAGATCCCAAGCTAAGAGTTGTAGGGGGAAGAGGAGAGAAAGGTCTAAAAGCGGCCTTGGGGAGCAAGCAGGAGTCTTCTCTACTTTCAGGCCCGGTGACATGAGGACACTGGGGACAAGAGGCAGAGCTCCCACTCCAGAGGACTGCAGTAAAGTCAGTGTCCTCAGGGGAGAGCCAGGCTTTTCCTGGCACACCAGGGTGAAGGCAGTGTAAGAGAGCAGACTGGGGGCAAAAGGATTTTACTGATGAGAGGCCACGAATTCCAGAGAGCACGAAGGGAGGGTTTCGGGAGTTGGGTGGTGGTGGTGGTGAGGGGGTGAGGACAAACTAGGGGAATTGCTGAGTATCATTTTGGGGTGACGGAGATCAAGAGAGCATAATAAGATGGGGTCTAGTGGATTCAAGTCAGATGAAGGTGGAGAGGCTGTGGATGTCTGAAGGCAGTAGGGGTTGGTTTTCCATTTCTGCTCATGTCCACTGGTGGTGGAGGTAGAAAGCCTGAGGGAAGTGGGATGGTCCCAGCGCACAGTTCAGTCTCGCCTGTTGTGGAAGAGGACCTCTCTTACTCGTGCGGTGGCTGGGGGACTTGAGCACGGGTGGGGGAACTGAGCGATGCCTCCAGCCCGGAGCCTCACCCGCTGTGAGGAGAGTGGCTGCCGCGTGGGGCATGGAGGCAGTAAGCACCAAGGCAGACACGCTGATCAGGGGAGGTGGTGGGAGGGCAGTCACCACAAGGAAGGAGTGAAGTGGGCAGATCTGGGAGGCACTGAGGAGGTAAAACTGCTACCAATGGGTAACAGATGGAATGTTTTCGTGAAGACTCAGGAGGAGTTGGGATCACACCCAGATGCCTTGGTTTCCTCAACAGGGAGAGCGTGCAGTCCCCAGCAGGAGGCCCAGACGTTGGCCTAAGGCCTAAGAGATTGGCCCCTTTTCCCACACGAGATTGGCATGTACATTTGTTGAATAAATGAAAAAAATGACTCTGTGATTACTTTTATGTGTAATACATCATGAAAGTAACCTCAGCCTAAACTTACCCAGCATGACAGGATGTCGACCCAAAAGGTTCCTGGCAAGTCTGGCCACAAGTAATTAGATGCACTTGGCTGAACTCTTTGAGAAGAGGACACGGGAAGTCCTCGAGGCCAGGAGTTGTCACTGTTTATCAGTGAGCCCGAGAGGTCTCGCTCACGTAAGCCAGGGGTTCCTTCACATTGGAAGTGCAACTATAGATTTAAAAATATTCCTTTTGTATGAAAATAATTCCAAATTAACAAAAAGTGGCAACAATTAAAATATTGCAAAGAACACGGTCATGTACATTCACCCACTTCCATTCACTCATTGTTAACGTTTTACTGCATTTTTTTTGTTTCTCTTTCTCTCTCTCTACACACACACACACACACACACACACACACATACACACACACGTGATTCTTTTCTGAGTGATTTGAGGGTTTTCATGTGTTACACGTCTCTAAATACTTCAGTGGGTATTTCCTAAGAATAGGGATGCTCTCTAATAGACTCACAGTACAATTATCAGCCTAACAAGTATGTTGATATAATACGTCTATCATCTACTTTCTACATTGCAGTTTTGTTGGTTAGCTTAATAATGTCCTTTATAGTATTTTCCCTCTCTGGTATAGAATCCAATTAATCTTCTTTGATCTGAAACATTTTTGTAGCATTTTTGGGTTTTTTTGACATCGACTTTTTTTTTTTTTGAGAGAGCAGGTGCATGTGCTCGAGGGCGGGGTGGGTAGGGGCAGAGGAAGAGGAAGAGGGGTTCAGTCCTACGACCCTGAGATCATGACCTGAGCTGAAATCAAGAATCGGACACTTACCCAACGGAGCCACCCAGGCACCCTACATTTTGAAAGAATACAGTTCTACCCCACTTTTTAAAAATAGAAAGCTTCTGGTCTCATGTTCGTCTGTTGTTTTCTTGTGCTTGGACTTAGGATCTGTTTTCTGAACTGGAAAGCTGCATCTGTGGTTGTGTCCTCCTTAGGGCATCACATCTGGAGGCCTGTGATGAGCCGCTCGTGTCTCTTGGTGGTTAGACAAAGTTTGATCACCTAGTCAGGATGTTGACTTGATTTCCCACTGAATAGTTACTGTTTTTCTTTTGCCTCCTTTATAGGTAATTAGGTAATCTGTGGGGAGATACTTTAATTCAATGCAGATATCCTGCTCCTCTTCAAAATTTCCCTGTAGACTTAGCATTCGTTGAGGATTCTTGTGATCTGATCTTCTACTATGATGCTGGTCAAATGCTGATATTCTAGTTCTTCTACACCCCTCACATTCATCAGTCAGCCCTGGGCATTCCACCGTACGCAAGGGCCACACCTTCTCTCTCTCTTATTTATCCTATCAGCATGGAATTACTAATTCCTCCCCTCCCCCCCCCAGTGGTTTATAATACATTACTGTACCTAACTATTTTGGTGCTCAAGTTGTCCTAGATGGGGTCAATGGGAGCTCCCTTAATCTGGCTCCTGTGCCCTTTTGACCTAACCCTATCTTTTTTTCTTTTTTTTTTTTGTCATTTTCTTCCTTTTTGGTACAATATGGTGTTTCCGGTGCATCTTGTATGTACTTTGCATCTACCCTACATCCACCCCGTCATCAGCCATTTCTCTGGTGAGTCCTGGTTCATTCAGAGGGGAAGGGTCAAGATCTGGGTGTTAGGTGTGGTCATTGCTACTGGGTCGATTTTGATTTTTGGCCTTTTCAATGGACAAAGCTAAGGAATACACACATGCATGTATACATACATACAAATATAAATACATATATACCTATATGTGCATATGAACATGCTTCTACTCATTGTAGAAATCATGAGTTCACACCATATCTCCAATTTCTGTCCATCGCCACAGCATTCTTTCTGGCCTTCCCTCATTTTGTATTTGTATGTCGTGAGAACCTTGGCTCCCAACAACAGAAACACATTTACTTGTTTGCTCAATTCTACAATATATCTCAAATAGTTTCAGAATTGCTTTGTCTAAACCACTAAAACTGACAGTTGTTTGCAGTTCTTTCATTCACGCATACCATCTTGCCAAGACTGAGGGCATATAATCAAATACCGTGTTCAGAATGTACTTGGGTTGGCCCTTCCTTCCTGCTTTCCTTACTCCCGAGGTTTGGTATTCATTTGTGATCTGGTTAGCTTTATTCTTTCAGCTTTAGGTCCCCTTCGTATTCTTATTTATTTTATTTTATTTTTTGAAGATGTAGAAGATTAACATGCTTCCAAAGGTCAAAACTGTACAAAAAGGCACAGAGAAGGATCACTATTTCCCATAGTCTCTCAATCCTGTTTCCCTACCCTTCCTTGTAGGTAACCAACTTTAACGTTTTATGCTTCATCCTTCTCGAGTTTCTATTTGCACAGATAAGCACATTTAAAACATTTTCCTTCTTTCTCACCTGAAAGGTAGCACACTGTGATATGTCCTTGTACTTGGCTTTGCTTTCACCTGGTAACACCTCCTTGAATTCTGTCGGTCTATCAAGAGCTCGCTGGTTCTTTCGTGCAGGTACATAGGACTCCACTGAGTGTGTCCCATAGTTTACTCAACCACCCTCTTATGCTCAGACAGTTTAGGTAGTTTTTGGTAGTTTGCAGTTATAAATTTTCCTCCAGTGATTTTGTGCATATGTATTTTTATATCGTGGAAGGAGCATCTCTGGGGTAAATTCCCAGGAGTAGGATTGCATGGTCAGAGTGTAAGTGCACATGTAGTTTTGTTATGTATTTCCATATCTCCTCCTCCAGGGCAAGTTTTTGTGCCATTTCATATCCCCACCACCACGTATGACAGCACCGGGGGCTACAGATACATTCTCCCCCATGCATTCCTGAGTGCGGCTCCCTTAGTAATAGTTGGATCCTGATGCCACACAACAGCTTGGTTTGACATTTCTCAGGCTCAGAGATAGCCGTGGGGTCAGATAGCATGGTTTAGGTCCAGGCCTCCCACTTTATCTAACTTTGGACAACTCACTGAGCAACATTTAACCTGCTTTTCTTTATCTATGAAGTGAGAATGACAAAATCTGCCTTACAGGGTTGTTGTAAGGTTGAAAGCACCTAGTCTGAAGTTGGACTTAAAATAGGCTCCTGATTTATGTCTCTGAATTGGAATTGTGTTGGCCTCATGCTACCCAGAGCTACGGAGGCTTTGCACAGGAAGGGCTCAGGGAGCACCTTGTTCTGGACCAGTCTCTGCTGGTGAGTAGCTTGTGCCAAGGCAGGAAGGGGAGCACAGGTCTCCCAGGGCCATGCATTTTCCTCTACTTCACTTGCTGGTACGTTTGTTGACGTTCTCTATAATTAAAACACATATGCCACGTATTTGGAAAAAATTTTAAAATTCTGCTATAAGACATTTTTAAATTGAGTATCAGTAGATCTTACCAGAGATGCCTTCAGTTTAAGAAGCTTAAATAACATTTGTAATTTAAAAATCTGTAACATTTGTAAACTGGGAATAAAGATTATCTCTAAAAAAAATAAATCTGTAAAAGACAACTATCATATGATTTCACTCATGTGGAATTTAAGAAACAAAACAGAGGAGCATAGGGGATGGGAGGGAAAAATAAAGTAAGACAAAATCAGAGACGGAGACAGACCATAAGAGGCTTTTTAGTCTAGGAAACAATCTGAGGTTTGCTGGAAGGGAGGCGAGGGGAGATGGGATAATTGGGTGATGGGAATTAAGGAGGGCGCTTGATGTAATCAGCACTGGGTGTTCTATGCAACTGATGATTCACTGAGCTCTACCTCTGAAACTAATAATACTCTGTATGTTAATAGAATTAAAATTAAATTAAATTTAAAAAATAAATCTGCAAGTAGAAGAGATAAATGCCAACATGTTAGTTCTCTAAAGAGAAGGCGAGGAAAAGATAGAGTAAAACAAAAACAAAAGCCAACTGTCTGGATTCCTGGGTTTGCATCCATGCATTTTCTCTGGTAGGAAGCAGAATAAGCTCAACATAATAGTTTTCAAAGTTTACTGAAACATGGTATAAATATTCTCTAACATTTTGGCTCATGTTTTCTCTTTCTGAATTTTTGGGAGGAAAAGGAAAGAGGAGAAGCAACACAATCTAACACATCCTTTCCAGTGCTATAATTTATGTTTCTGTGAGCTAGAAAGAGTTACATGCAATTGTTCATCAAGAAATCAATCTATTCAACTGTAAAAGAGGTAAAAAGGTTTTTCACATTTAGTATATATTTTGAAATACCACCTGACAAATATCAGCTGACAAAAAAGTACTGGAATATTTTTGCCGTTTTTGTTCTTTTATTGTAAAATGTACATGCAAGAATGGAAATTAATTTGATTCTCCAAGCGCTCTGCTGAAATGCACGGTGATTTTTAATTCAAGCCATGTTACATGCATTTCAAAAGGAATTTTTGAAAAGTAATTGTGTGTGTGTGTGTGTGTGTGTGTGTGTGTGTGTCAGGTAAAAGTTTCTAATCCAGCGTACTGAAGAGATCCTTCCTTGAAAGGAAGTGCTTTGCTCATATAGATCAGGGAAATACGAGCACCTTACCATCTTTTGGGAGACTGACTGCCAGAGTGCATCTGAAGGAGAGCAGATCGGAGTGTTTAATCCCGTGCTGCCCAGTTTGTTTGACTACAGCACTCTCTGATGCCAATATTACAGGACACTAACACTGTAAGAAAGACTCTTTAGGGAGCACTATGTAAAGAAAATCTTGGGGTGCCTGGCTGGCTCAGTTGGAAGAGCATGAGACTCTTGATCTCAGGGTTGTGAGTTCGAGCCCCACGTTGGGTGTAGATGTACTTAAATACATATAAAAAGAAAAGAAAAAGCCTGAAAGAATGAGACGATATTTTACTGAGTGCCCTTCCCAAAAAAGAAAATTGTTAGTTTGTTTTGTGACAGGGTTCACAGTGAATTCTTTACTGAACTCAGGATGCCTAGGAGAGCAGTGACAAACACAGGGACAGTCACTAACACAGACATTGTGCCCACTTTCTCTCATAGCTCAGCTTTTAAAACCGTAGTCATTTGATCTCACCATTTATAACGTTAGCATTTTTCAAAACACAATTTTGGGATAGCTCTTTGGTATCTATTTTCAGTTCCAGCCCTTGCCTGCCTTTGCTTGATCAGTAGTTAGGTTATTTCAGTCATTTGCTATCAGTCCTCTGGAGATTTTGTTTCTCCCCCTAGTGCCTAAAGTCAGTTGACAATTGCCAGGTAGATATAAATCTTGTAAGAGGGTACATTAAAAAACAAGCAAACCAACCCACCATACTTTGGACTTATTTTTTTAAAAAGATTTTATTTATTCATCGGAGAGAGAGAGATTGAGATAGAGAGAGAGCATGAGCAGGGAGTAGAGGGAGAGGGAGAAGCAAACTCCCCACTGAGCAGGGAGCCCAACTTGGGGCTCAATCCCAGGACCTGGAGATCATGATCTGAGCTGAAGGCAGATGCTTAAGCATCTGAGCCACCCAGGCGCCCCCATACTTTAGACTTGTCGTCTTCACACTTTCTTTTATTGTCTCCTCTGCCTCTGTGGATCACTGATGATCAGAAACCTCTCTGCTATGGGCCTTTCCAGTATTTATGTAATGACTGCATCTTATTATTGTTAGAAGTACTAATCTTTTAAAAATATTTACCTGTACAGTGTGCCTGAGGTTACTTCTGTGACCTTGGAGGTGGGACATATAGTAGGATTGAGAAGATGTTCGCCCCATAATTCTAGGGAGCCTGGGAAGGCAGACTGTCCATTTGTGGCTGCTTCCCAAGACAGCAACAGAAGAACCAGGACTGGCTGTGACAACAAGTGTCAGGCTTGGGAGAAGCAGTGAGAATCAGCTGGGCCCAGGGGTGACTGCATTTTGAAACTTATAGTGGATGTGAGCCCCTCCAGGACCCTGCCAATGATCTCAATACACTTCAGAGAAGCCAGGCTGAAGTAGATTTATTTCCTGAAGCTTGCAAAGAGAAACAGCCAGCAAAGATGGGAAAAGAAACCAAGAGATCAAAGGGAGTTAGGTTGGAAATTCATCGATATGATATAGGTACTGAAAACAATTGATAGAACTGGGAGTTTGAGCCAAGTTTACCTAGGGCTCCAAGGTGCAGTGAAACCCCCGATTGGTATCCAAGTTACCGGTGACTTAAACTTGCTCAGTTTATAAAATAAAAATATTATAAAAGCCTGTATAAAAAAAAAAAAAAGAAGAAGGATTCAGGGGGCGCCTGCGTGGCTTAGTTAAGTGTCTGACTCTTGATCTCAGCTTAGGTCGTGATCTCAGGGTTATGAGTTCAAGCCCCACGTTGCACTCCACGCTGTGTGTAGGGTCTACTTAAAAAAAAAAAAGAGAGAGAGAGAGTCAGAGAACATAGCTTTTTTTCTTCTGGCATGAAATGACAAAAGTTATGAAGGCATTTGAGTGCTTTTGCCAAAAGCAAGCAGTTGGTGCTTGGATAAAGTATTTTAGCAGCGGGTTGGAATGTACCTCTGAAGTTAAGTGTCTACTCACTTTTGTAAGAATGAATGGAAAGGTGCTAATTGTCCGTGTCTGTTTGGAAAAGGTTTAGTAGGAGAGAGAGACCTTTGTGATGCCACATCAGCCCCATTCATGCCAGTGGTTACTGTCAGTGGCAAAAATGCACGGAATTTATTCAGAATTCCTCGTTTCTTTTTTACTTAGGTTAACTCTCCTTTGAGTATTTGGATTATCCTGCTATGAGTGCGATAAAAACCAGGCAGCTGGTGTTACAGCCCTGTATTAATGGAGAATGCGTTCATACTTGTCATTTGCACACGGCAGAAGTAATTAGGAGGCCTGTGGGAACCTCTTTTGTTCCTTTAATATATTTGTACCCAAAGAAACTTGAGAAAACCCATTTCTGGTTGGATCTTAAATACCTTTTCTCCTTTCATGAAGTGATGGTAGTTAAAATATATATATATATAGGATATCCTGTGGCTGGGTATCTATTTGAAAAGAAAAAGAATATAGATGTTTATGTGAAGAATAAAATGAAGAACATCCCAAGAAAAGTTTGAGAGGACTTACTTTATTTTTAAGATTGAATGCTTTTTGTTTCTCCTCCATTTTTAGAAATCTGGATCATATGTAATTAAATAACTTCTTGCAAATTTGTTTTTGGGTATGTAAATCCTACCTTATTTGTGGATGCTCTTGCTAAAATTTTAGTTCAAGTCTCAATGTCACAGAATAGTCCTTCCCGGCCAGCATTTCTTGTCGGTGATGATGTCCAGTAGGTCATGGCCCAGGTGGTGCTTTAGTTGTTGAAAGGCACGGGAAGGTGGAGTGTAGGTACCGAGGTAGGTGGTGGCAGGGGGAGGGGCAGACTGTCCTGCGCGCTCTATCTTAATCATTTATCCTGATACAATGCAATCACAAGCAAAGTTATTTTAAAGAAAATGACCTGTGCGTCATATTGTTGGATAATCCAATGACCTTAAAAACACAAACCTATTCTGTAAGAAACTCTTAATAGTGGTTGTCTCTGGGGAAGGAACAGTGGCGGGAGGGAGATTTTACTTATCAGTGTGTGTCCATTTTGGTAACTTTTGGCATTTGTACCATGTATGTGTATTATATATTAAAAAAAAAAAAAAAGTAAAAAAAAAAACCCTCCCCTCTAAGTATTCCCGTCTCCTGGCAGGATGCTTGGTTTCCCACCCTGCCCCCAAGGATCTTCTGTGATTTCCTGTGTCCCCCTTCCCCCATTTCTTTTGCTTCTGAGGAAAACCCTTTCTGAATTCATTAACTTTTCTCCCTTATCTCTAATTTTGTAATTCCCTACCCCTTTCATGAAAGTTACTGAAGATTTCTTACCGTGAAATGCAGTCACCTCCTTTCAAACCCTGTTTGACCTTTCTGGGTCACTTGAGACTTGTGCTCTCCTCCCAGCCTCTTTGACCTCTTTGCCTCCTGGCCCATTCTGACCCCTCTCGCTCCATCTTCACAAGCATCCTGGCTGTGATTTTATCTTCACCCACTTCATTCTGTCTCCCTGAACAATCTCTTTATGCTCTGGGGTGCAATCGTCTGCGTCAGCAGGTATGGCTTATCTCTGCACCCCAGCGCCTGCATGTTTCCCGGCCCCCTCGAGGTCTTTAGTTCCCCATTCCATGGGCACCTCAAAATCAAAATCACCTGAACTTGCCATCCATTCCCTTGCCATCCAAATCCCCAATTTTTTCCACTTGCTGTCTTTTATTAGGTAGCATTCCCAAGACAGAAACCTGGAAATTGTCTTAAGTTCCTTCCTCCACTTCACAAGGTTTTGGAATTATGGGCAGCCTTGCTGTAACACGCATAGATTGGCTCTGTTGTCCTCACACCCTTTCATCTTACAAATAAACTTCTAAACTGGGCAGCCTCATTCCAGATGGACCTGGAAGAAATTTCACACATATAAATATCCTGTCCTTATTAAAAGGTGGGGAGGAGCCTTTCAATGACTCCTCTGCCTTGCCAGTTTTGTGTTTATACAGCCAGAGAAACCTCATTCCAGGGGCATTTATGCTTTTGAGACTTGGGTTTGCTAATTTCGTCTTAGATAAAAACCAATAACAGAACTTCACAGGACTTGTGGTTTATTATTTAGTACTTCTATTATATTGTGCTTGGTTTCCTAGTTAGTCACTTAAAAAAATAAAGAGTATCTTCTGCCCAATTAGAATGACTTCTTATCTATTAAATGTAGGTAAGTAACCACGGGGTTAAAATAATAGTTGAAATTTAATGTATACCTATTGCGTACTTTACATCTGTCATATCATGTATTTATTTCTTTTTTTCTTTTTTTTGGTCATATCATTTAACTCTCCCAGTAACTGGGTGCAGAATGCAGAAGCTCTGAGACATGATTTGGCCATGCTCGGATGACACTGCTGTGGTGGTCACTCCTTGCAGGGGCCCCTCTTGAGATTCTTTAGTCATCAGTTTAAATGGGGCCTGTATCTTCCTTAAAAATAATCCAGCTAAGAACTGGATTTATGGGTGTCTTCTTTTTATTGGGAGTTGATTTCCACACAGTTGGTGTTGTCCTGTTTCGGTGTGCATTTATGAGGGAAATGTTTACAGTCTTTCCATGCCATGCCCCCAATTATCTGTGGTCATGGGGTGACAAAGAAGCAGGTGATAAAGGTGATACCACTAAGATTTACATGGAACTTACATTTTGTAATTTTAATTAGAGAAGGTGGTTTTAAGGCAACACTCCAAAAATTGTTACCAGGAGATAATTGGTTTTTGTTTTATGTGTTAATAATTTCTCTGCTTACGTGAATTTTTGGTAAGTAGAAGGTGGCTGTCATCTGAAGAGCATTATGGTCAGTAATTCATATTTCTCTTTTTTCTCTCAGTGCAATGAAACCTCCTTCTTTTTTGAAGCTCGAAGTAAGACAGCTTGCAAGCATCTTTGGAAGTGTAGTGTAGAACATCATACATTTTTTAGGTATGTTAATGTGAAAGTTTTGTGCATTATTCTAATAAATGAAAATTGATTTGTTTTTATAATAAGAGTTCTTTTCTGTCTACAGTAGAAATTTAGAAATGTTTCTCTTCTATTAATTTTTTTCAGCCACCTAATTTTCTGGATCATATTAATATGTACACACACACACACACACAGATACCTTCTTCTCTCCTACTACAAGAACGTTTATATATAAAGACGTTTATATATAAAGGACGTTTATATATAAAGAGTGCAGCTTTGGTATTGGTGCAAATTAAATGTTCTGTGGCCATACTACATTTGAAATGCCTCTTAGCCATCTAAGTAGAGATGTGGAGTAGGCAGTGTATGAAGTGTACGAAGCCTCTTGGGAAGACCAAGGCTGGCCTTGGTAATTACTAGGTAATTAAGGCAAAGGGGACTGGATGAAGTCATCTGTGGCAAAAGGGAGGAAAGAGAAGCAGATAGCCAAGGACTGAGCTGTGGGTCCTCTCAGCATTTAGAGGTGAGTGAGAGCCAATGAGGGAGTGTAAGAAGGAGTAACCAGTAGCGTGTATGGGAAAATGGGAACTAGGGAGGAAAATGTCCTGGTGAAGAAGAAGGCTGGCAACTCCCATCGCATGCTCCTTGGAGGTCAAGTAAGATGAGGGTAAAGAATAGACCATTGGATTGTGGCAACACTTTTGTTTCACATCCTTATGGTGTAACGATAAAACCATATCCTATCAGGTAATGTATTAAGCTTTATCTTTTGCTTTTAAATTTCAAGCTAGATTCATTCTTCCCCTAATTCCTATTTGATGTGCATGGAGCACTTCTCCCAAATAGCATGATGTTGGAGAAGTATTCTTTTACAGTGACCAAGGTCCTCTATAGAGTTTATATTAGGTGAGGGATGTGGCCCAGTAGGTCTGAGACATCACCTCTAGGCCAGTGGGGCCTGGGCCAATGAGCTCCACATGGAAGGTGTTTGTTGAAGGTACCCTGGAATGGGAAGTCCCGAAATATAAAGAAAAGTGAAACGCCACATCAGATCTACCACGAAAACCATGGCATGGGTAAATCAACATAGTGACAAAATTCCTAACTAGAGAAAGTAAGTTGATGTATGCAAAATCCTAGAGATTGGTTGTATTTCAAATTTTAGCTTAAAATAACTGATTATTATTTCCTGTCAACATGTAGAATAAATAAAATATTTCGACTAGCTGTGAAAAATTGTTGCACTATGTTTTCTACATAGCTTTTGCTTAAGTGTTATATAAGTACCTGTATTTATAAATCCTTATGTAATTTTCTTTTAAAAATTTATTAGAATGCCAGAAAATGAATCAAATTCATTGTCAAGAAAACTCAGCAAGTTTGGATCCATGAGTTATAAGCACCGGTATAGGTAAATGGCATTTTTTCCTTGGGGAAGGGTGTGTGTATATGAATAAATAAATATTGAGTTTGGTTGTCCACATACATGCACATTAAAGTTTATGACTTAAATCTTTTTTATTTTTCTACAGTGCCCATGAATTTCAAAAGTGTAACAGTTTATTAAAACTTTCTTGACAAGGGCACCTGGTTGGTGCATCACTTAAGCATCCTAACTCTTGATTTCAGCTCAAGTCGTTATCTCAGGATCATGAGATTGAGCCACTTTTTGGGCTCCATGCTGGGTGTAGAGCCTGCTTGGAATTCTCTTTCTCCCTCTCTCTGCTCTTTCTCCATTCTCCTCTCTCTCTCTCTGTCTCCCCTGTCTCTAGAAAACAAAAAAACTTGACAAAAACAGCCTTTCAGGTTTAAGTTTAGGGCTTTTAGAATGTAGTAAAGCTTATTATCTTCAGACATTCATTTTGATACAATTATTACTTTATTTCTAATTATGTTGTGATTATGAAACAAAGTAGATATCCTGAATTGGAGCTGAATGGTGTTCTTCAGACATTCAGCTGATCCCCTGTTGTAACACAATGTGTACTTTATATTGTGGATCAAATCATGTTTCCTGCTGCATAAAGCCTACATATAGTAATGCTGTAATTATATCTAAACTTTACTGAGCAGTTACTAAGTGCCATGTATGGTGCTAAATGTTTTCCATTTATTACTTCATTGAATCATTGCAGTCTTCTTAACCTTATCCTCCTTAATAGGCGAGGAAACTAAGGTTCAGAGAGGCCAAGTCACTCTTCAAGGTAACCCAGCAGGAAGAAGGAAATGGGGGGGGGGGGTCCCCTTCCTGGCAGTCTAACTTGAGAGGCCTTGCCTTTGGCCATTAGGCAAACGTGAGCATGTTGCAGGAAAAAACTGATTGGGTCTTTTTCTAATACCAGCATTAAAAATGGGAACCTTTGATGTTGTAAAAAAAAAAAAAAAAGAACTTGTTATGTTTCACTTCGTTCTGTTAGAGACCTTGCAAGGCAAGGTATTAGGTGCCCAGAGATACAAAGAATCTGGTCTAACCACTTATGTCTTCAAAAAGCTACAGCATTATTCAGGCAGTGAAGCAGGTCCCAGGCCCTGTAAAACCCAGGTAGGGTGCAGAAATGCCACTCAGGAAGTAGGACACTGTTCTATCAGTTCCACTGGAGACATCACTAAATGAAATGCTTACCTAGGAGACGTAAAAATAAAGCCAAGTCAGGTGTTGGCAGGGTAGTGGTATGCCACATTTTAACTCTTCTTTTTTAACTCACTTTTTTGGGGTCCTGAATTTGAAACCAGAGATAGTCAATAAAAGAGAGATTAATAGTAAATGCTCAGTGCATTAATCTTTACATATTATTCACTTGGGTACTTGCTCATTTGATGACTTAAAACTTAACTATTATTGTATTATAGATGTTCTTGGTATTTGTATGAAAGTGTTCATCAATACTTAAAAATTTAACCATCGGATCATCAAGGTTCTTCCCTAGATAATGCTATAATTAATCAGGAATTTAAGAAAAGAGTATTTACTTTTATACTGAGAAGAAGAGCTGATAGTCAGTATTTGGGCTGTTTTTCCAGTTGGGGCATAAAACATTTTTTTTTTTTTTTAAGATTTTATTTATTTATTAGAGAAAGAGATCACAAGTAGGCAGAGAGGCAGGCAGAGGGAGAGGGGGAAGCAGGCTCCCTGCTGAGCAGAGAGCCCAATGTGGGGCTCGATCCCAGGACCCTGAGATCATGACCTGAGCCGAAGGCAGAGGCTTTAACCCACTGAGCCACCCAGGTGCCCCGGCATAAAACATTTTGAGGGTTATCAGGAGAATGTGTAAATTTATCTCCTTGTCAATGAAATGAAGCTAGTGAAAAGGCATCTGTCAGTGTTCATGCTATTAAAATTGTAATTATGCTGTTTAACATATGCTGAGTTGGTTTCCACAAATTTACCCATTCCTGATTTCTCAAATTTATTGAAATGCAAATGTTGTGGCTACTGGGAATTATTAGAAAGTTATTGGATTTTGCATATTAAATATAATTTCTTCCGAGAAAGTAATTAAAGGTAACCTTTGCAGAATTGGAAGCTCTGCTAAATCTGTTCTAATTTTGTGGATGGTGTTAACTCCCCAGTAAGTCTTAATGAAACGCAAATCTCCGTGTCTGTGTGTAGGAAGCATTAACATTACACCATCTTTGGAAGAAAGATGTTTCAGCTCACTGCCCAGAGCTAGGCTCGTGCAGAGGTGGGTCTCTTGACTGCTGGCTGATCGCCAGCCCATTAATTGTCAAAAGAGGAAAAGCAACCAGCCTTTAACAAACATCATATGCTTACTCCTTTCTTGAAACACTCTGGGGAGACTGTGGAATAAAAGCAGAGCTCTGGAAACATGGGCAGCCCCCTCTTCTACCCGGCAGGCCTTCAGAGCATGGGGGATAAAGAACAGCATGACAAGTGGCTGTGGTGTGCAAATGTGGGTGTCTGCATGTTCTGTGTGTATAATTGTGTCTGTATTTATAGTGGTGCGTGTGTGATGGAGGAAGACGGAGTTCAGTCTTCACACTCTTTCCTGCATCTTGGGACTTGCAGAATACCAGGAAGATTCCAACATCCTTTAGAAATAGGAATTATTAAGTAGGGAAAAATTTGATGTTTTTAGTGATCTGTGACTGCCAGTCCTTTCAAAAATTCAAAATTTGTGGGTAAACTGAGCTGAAATCAGAAATTTAGTTCTTTTGTTGTTTTTTATCAGATAGGAATAATTTGAAATAGGTTCTGATGAAATATTTTGTTACACCATGAGAGCTCTTTCTTTGAGCCCCTCGAAAGCTAACTTTGCCTTCACCTGCTAAGTTTGTAGGTGACTCCGGGTTAGAATGAATGAATGAGGTGTATAGAATTTATACTCCAGAAGTGAGAATTAGGCCTGAGAAATCCCCCTGGGGACCCAGGTGACCTTCTTATAGGACTGAAATCACATGAGCTTCCCACATTTAAGTATGAGAGAGACCACACTCTCACGAGGACCTCTTTTGTTTCAGGTACTTTAAATGTGTTATTTTATTTAATCTGTTCAATGACCTGCCAAGGGAGGCATCATATCCTCATTTATACAGATGAGAAATTTGAGCCTCACCCCAAAATAAAGTAACTGAATGAAAGATCTTGAACCAATAAGTGGCAAAGCTGGGATTTGAACCCAGGTGTCTTTACACTTGTTCCGTCCCTCTTACCCCACTGACTGCCAGTTGTGCCCTCCCTAGCAGAGTGTGTGGGCCAGCATGGAAGGAGGCAGGGAAGCGGTGATTATGGGGGGAAAAAAGCTCTTTCCTGTCACTACGGAAAGCCACTAGACATGTATAGGAACTCTCACACTTTACACTGTAAATCTTTATTTTCATCACACACTTTCTGCTACAAGGAAATACTAAGAATACTGTCCAAGAATATTTCTGCTTGGAAAGAGACTGCATAAGTAGAAATAAATTTTCAATGAGGAAAATGAGGCTCCAGGAGATTTTAACACCACACAATGGTAGCAGAGTTGTGATTTAAGGGGGGCTTGTCACTTGGAACCAGACGGCTCCGTGTTCTGCCCTTTCTCCTGTGCCACCAGGCTGGGCGACAACCAGCTGGAGGTCAGAAGGCTGACTCTGGTCCAGAGCCCTGTACAGGCTGGGGCAGATCAGTTTGTTTCTGGACCATAGTTTTATTAATCTTATAATATGATATTTTTATTTCTCCTCTATTCCTGAGAGAGAAACCATGAGGAAAAATTGAATGATAAAGTAAAATCTCATTATGAAATGCCACGGTGGCCCGCATATTGGGTTATATTTTTAGAACAAATATTTCTTCCTCTCTGCAGTGAGGTACACAGTACCCAAATCTTTCTGATAACAGAGACAGTCTGTTGTAAGTGGCTCTTATCTTTATACCTCAAACCATTTTTAATAATGGAATTCTGCTCTTTATGTGAATTTTTTTTTTTAAGTTTTTCAGGAGAGAGATGTTGCTACTTGTGTTACCTTATGGGCTACCTTTAAAAAAAAAAAAAGTTAAATTACCTTATGGGCTACCTTTAAAAAAAAAAAAAGTTAAATTCCAAGTGAAAGAAATTCTGTCACAGGTTTTCTCCCCTCCCTTCTGCCTGGTTCCCGTGAACTACTGAACACGAAGCACACTCACACATAGAACCTGCCATCTAAATTCCCATGGCAGCTCATACCAAGAGGTGTCCCCAGTTAGCCTGATGAGGAGTCACTTTTATGAGTATTTCAAGCATCTTTTTATTTCTAGTAAAGGTAATTGGGGTACTCACTAGGGGAGACTTTCTCAGAAACACGTAGGAGGTGAATTTTGCTTTCTGAGTCTCATATCTTTTGGGGAGAGATTCACTAGTATTTATCCGGTAAATGTAGGAGGAATAAGATTTGAACCATTAAAAGTTCTTTTTCCTCCCCTACGTGGCTCTTTTTGTGATGAATCAAACTAAACATCCAGAAATGTATTTTCCCTATACCTGAATGATATTTTCCTGTGAAAGTCAGGGTCATTCATTGGCTCAAATTCAGCATCTGTGGAATAATTCTTCAGTAAGATGAATGTTCACTGAAATCCAGCAAACACGGTTGCACAATTGTGCGGGAAGATTACTTCAAGATTAGTCCATTCCCAAGGAGAGCTCACCTCCTTGTGTCCTCTGATTCTTTAAAGAAGCAGCACTTTGCATGGGCTTTTAGGCTAGCCCTAAATCTTCCTGGGCACTTGTTCTGGTGCAGGCTAAGAGAGCATAATACATGGTGGATTGTGCCACAGCAGGATTCAGGGTAAAATCATACCAAGTGGTCCTGTGGGGGGAGGGATATTTTACAACTTGCTGTGTAAGTACAACCCAGAGACATATTGATTCATGCAGATTCATTGCTATTGTTTACTTTAGCCCTCTGCAATTTATTATTTAGTTGTAGAGCTAGAAGACCATCAGCATCCCCTATTTCCAGCTCATCATTCTACTTAAATCTAAACCCAACTTCTTTAATAAATTTCTCCCTGTTTCTCCCCCTGAAAGATCATCCTTCTATCTAACCTAAGACTCTCCTATTAGCCCTTGGTTAATATTGCAGTGAGAACCCATTGAAAACCCTTATATATTCATGGCCTGCGTTGAGTCTGTGCTTTCTTCTCTCTCCAGACATAGATACTTTGAGTGAGCTGGGGCTTAATTTTGTGTCTGTGTGGTTTTATCTGTGCTAACCAAAATGTTGCATTTCCAAGTGGCAGGACAGCTCTGCAGATGAGTCGAGATCTTTCTATTCAACTTCCTCGGCCAGATCAGAATGTGGCAAGAAGTCGAAGCAAGACCTACCCAAAGAGAATAGCACAAACACAGCCAGCTGGTAAGTCGCCGATGTAACTTTGCATTTCCTTTAGGGCGGTGGTGTGAGATGTGCGCAGGTGGGGATAGCCGTGTAGTTTTGTTTTATTGTTGACAGTGGAATGCTTCATGTGGCCCTGAAAATGTCCCAGCAATTAGAAATTACTAATAAGTAGACCAGTAGTCAGCTTGAATCACCATAACCTGCTTAATGATTATATTTTCTTTTTGAAGAGATTAAATAAAATCCCAATTGAGTAATCTCTTAGTGCGATGTATCTGAGATTAGAACTGAAACTCTTAGCAAAAGTTCTTTAAAAAAAAAAAAAAGAAACACTATTGATATAACTTAATCTGTATGGAATTCAGTGGACTTTTTATAATTGTTGGTGTTTTATTGTGAAATATATGTGTAGAAAAGTGATCACAGTGTACATACATACATGAATATATATGTGCACTTGCACATACACTCAGAAAATTTAACATAGTCCGCAGCCCCAAAGTCCTTTCTATTGGGCTGATGACATCTTCACTATCTCCTCCCTCTGCAACCAGAGACAATCCCGGTCTGACTTTGTAATTATTTCCTTAATTTTTGTTATAATTTTAGTACTTTACAGCCTTCCCTGAACAAACAAGTTTATTTTGCCTATTTGTAACATTATGTGAATGAATCATGATGTGTATTGTTTCTGTTTTGCTTCTATCACTGCTATATGTAGTGTATACTAAAGTGCATTCATTTTTCTTGCTGTAAGTATTCTGTGTTATGATCATTTCTTTATCCATTCTACTATTGATGGGCATCTGGATTACTCAGATTTTTTGTTTTAAATGAAGACTACTTCTGTAATAAAACCACCTAATCAGTTTTAATCCATGTTCAATGTTTAGAACTCACATAATTGTACTGTAAAGTGACATTACACATTACTGAGTTTGATTTATGGTTTACTTATAGATCACCCTTCTCTAACACGTTCCATGGACTTTTTTAAAGATTTTATTTATTTATGAGAGAGAGAGCACTGGAGAGCAGGAGGGGGTGTGGAGTAGAGGAACAGGGACAAGCAGACTCCATGCTGAACATGGAGCCTGATGTGGGGCTCGATCTCACTACCCTGAGATCATGACCTGAGCTGAAACCAAGAGACACTTAACTGACTGTGCCACCCAGGCGCCCCTGGACTTTTCTCATATACTGTCTCACTAGAGCCCACAATAATCCTGTGAGATAGGGCAAGGCAAAGAGGATGTTCCCATTTTACAGATGAGGAAGACATAATTTCAGCAGCTACACAGGGGTGGGACTGGGAAAGAACCTAGGTCTCCTGGTTTTTGTTTTTACTGTATTGTAACAGTAATTTCTATCTGAACATTGCATGACAATTGACATAGCATTATGATGTCCATTGTTTCATTTAATCCTTATGCCAAGCCTGTGACGAAAGTGTTTTGCTCTACTACTCCTGGCTATGAGAATGTCACCTGACATACTGTTTCGAAGTCAAATTAGATCTGACTGTAGGTCCCTCCCTCTCACTGAGCTGGGAGGAAATTAAATTCTTTCTGTTGGTTCTGCAGTGGCAAAAATAAGACATGATTTGCACTTGGTTACTTTGTCACATAAGTATTATCATTACCCCTGTTTGGTGAGGAAACTAAGATTTAAAAGGTAATTTGTCCAAGATTATATAATAAATAGGTGGCTTAGGATAAAAATTCTAGCCTTAATAGTTAATATCTTTATCTTAATATCTTAATTTTTTTTTATCTTTGTACATGAGCAGTCTTAAATCCAAGATCAAATACAATGCAGTGTAATTAATAATCGAACTTTCGAATCCTAGGCTGTTTCTGAATTGTGGTGCCTCATGAAATTATCCAGACCAACCGAATATATCAAAAGCATTCCTTCCTTCATATCGACATTTCATCCTATTCGAGATGGGGGAGTCACACATGCTCTTTATACAAACCTACTTGGGTAGCTCCTTTTCTTCATATGTGCTCTAATATTTTCTGTATGTGTGGGTGTGTGGCTCTCCTTGGACACCCAAATTCAAGAAGCTGATTAATTTAGGGACAGGAATTTTTGGTTTTGTTTCTCTCTCTCTCTCTTTTAAAAAGATTTATTTATTTATTTATTTATTTGCTTGCTTGCTTGCGAGAGGGAGAGAGAGAGCACAGGCAGGAGGTGTAGAGTGAGAGGGAGAGAGAATCCGGAGCAGACTCCGTGCTGAGTGCAGAGCCTGACCCAGAGCTCCATCTCAGGAATCTGAGATCCCGACCTGAGCTGAAATCAAGAGTCGGCATTTAACCCACTGTGCCACCTGGGTCTAGCCCCATGTTTTTGTTTTTCTCTTATCTTATGCAGAGAACAACCCAGGGGCTGGTATTGAACCCAAATATCCCCCCACTCCCCACTCATCTTGTGTTGTAATAGAACACAGTCTCTCTTCCATAGGGGATGAGGTTGTGGCCAGTGTACTGCCCAGGTTTCTCAAGGACAGCCTGTCAGCATCTGGGAAATCTTTTTAAAATGCAGCACATTATGGGGCGCCTGGGTGGTTCAGTCTGTTGAGCCTCTGACTCTTGATTTCAGCTGGGGTCTGGATCTCAGGGTTGTGAGTTCAAGCCCCACATTGGGCTCCACACCGGGCATGGAGCTTACTTAAAAAAAAAAAAAAAAAAAGTGCAGCGTGTTAAGTATTTATCATCATAAAAACCTGGCTGATTCAGTTGGTAGAGCATGCATCTCTTGATCTCAGGGTCCTGAGTTCAAGCCCCATGTTGGGTGTAGAATTTACATAAAAATACATACATGCATACATGCATGCTTGTTTTAAGATAAGTTAGGAAATTTTGAACCTTTCATCCCAGAAGAAAAAAATCTTTCATCTTCAATTCCATTCTCCTAGTACTTAAAACTTTATTATATAGCCTTCTAGTCGTTTGTATATCTTTTCTACAAAGGCGATACAGGAATCTTTTACAATCCACTTTTCTTATTTCATAATATATCACGAATATGTTCTAATAAGTTTTGAAATGTTCTTAGCACTATCTTAAGATCTATATAATTTTCCACCACACAGATGTATAGACATGATGTAACTTATTCAACCAGTCTTTAGTTCTTGGATGTTTAAGCTGCTTGAAATTTTGAAGACTATAAATAGAACTCAAGTGAATCTCCTTGTAGTGATTGCTTTAAGCATCCATGCTAATTTATTATATATATTTTCTTTTATATTATTTTTAATTATTTTATTAACATATAATGTATTATTTGCCCCAGGGTACATGTCTGTGAATCATCAGGCTTACACATTTCACAGCACTTACCATAGCACATACCCTCCCCAGTGTCCATAATCCAGCCACCCTATCCCTACCCCCCCCTTCCCCCAGCCACCCTGTTTGTTTTGTGAGTTTAGGTGTCTCTTATGGTTTGTCTCCTTCCTGATCCCATCTTGTTTCATTTCCCTACGACCCCCCGCCATGCCTCTCAAATTCTTCATATCAGAGAGATCATATAATAATTGTCTTTCTCTGATTGACTTATTTCGCTTAGCATAATACCCTCTAGTTCCATCCACATCGTTGCAAATGGCAAGATTTCGTTTCTCTTGTTGGCTGCATAGTATTCCATTGTGTATATATACCACATATTATATATATTTTAAACAAGAGTGTATTTTCATTATTTTTAATTTAAAAAGGATTAAATACCGCTGTGTTTAGAAACTCAGACTTTGCTGTGTACACATTTCACTTTGATTTTGAATTACTTTTAGCCTGACTTGTCAAGCCTGGGTTCCACAAGACCCTGATTTGTTCTGGGATCCAGAGGTGACCCTCCCTGTGACACTGTGACTGTCCTGGGTCGGGAAGGACCACTTAGCAAATGCCAATTGCTATCACACACACAAGGAGGATGTGGCTGAGGCTGGGATTAATGTTGTTCTGCTTTTTCAAATCTTATATTTTCTTTTTCCTCTAATTCAAATGTACTCTGCTTTGAGCCTCAGTTGAACCCAGCTGGTGGTCTCAGCCATGCCAGACTCCTAAGGTCATGGTGGGGTTCAGAGGTAGAGCATAATATTCAAAGAGGGTCCTCTTCTCTTCACCTACATTAGTCACTGCTGTGCTCCTGGTCACAGCCCACCAGTCCCCAAGAAGGTGGGCAGTTCTGTGTGAAGCTGGGCTGGGACGTGTGTGTGAGGGAGGCTCTGGTGAGCCCGAGAACCTGCTGTGCTTAGCGTCAAGGCTGCCAAAAGAGACACTGCTCGTCCCTCTTGAAGGTGCCGCTGCCTGGGGGAAGGGAGGGATGCTTGAGGGAGTGGCCTGCGGGTCACTAGGTCGCTGTAGCCCTCTGGCCTCTGTTTCCTTCTCCTCCACTATAGGCAGTCCTTCAGCCCTGCCCCTTCTTCCTCCTACACTCCCAGCTCCGGCAACCCCCTTCCTTAGAAGCTCTCTATTTCTGAGACTCATTCATGGGTGGCTGGGCAGGAAAGGAACAATAGACTTTGTTTTTTTTAAGAATTACTTTTTACTGACCAAAGGAAACAAAAATATTACTTGACTAAGTGACGCTGCCACAGTTCCTTAAATTTTCATTTAAAAATTTTGACAAAGTGGCAGAAAGCTGATTTTGAGACATAGAAAAAGTTAATTCGATTGTGCTGTATTTGGCAAAAATGGAAGTTACGGTTTAAATAGAAGATAGATTTTTTTTTTTTTTTTTACTCTAAACAGAGCAGCTATTAATTTTCATACATTAAATTCTGCCGGTATTTTCCCTAAAACAACATTTTAGAACTACAGTTTCAGGAGTTCTAGGCATAAATTCTCACCTCATTTAACATTTATATATAATAAAAAACAAATTGTGTTAGGAGGCCTTTGTTTTTTGTTATTTTATAACCTTGATAGTGCATGATTTGTTATTGTAAGAGACATTCTTTTATTTTTTAAGTTAAAATAATTCAGTCTAACTTAGCGACTACTTCCCTTAACTTGCATCTCAGTCATCTGCAAACTTAAAACACCTTTTTTTTAACCTCTCAATCATGAATAATAAATTCCCTGGTAGCAAAAAAGCCATTGTGTTTAGAGTCCACAAAGATTAGGCCTTGGCACTCTAGGAGGAAGTGCATTCCAGAGTCAAGAGCCCCGCACCCAGCCTGCCTCTGCCCCACCCCAGGAGGGCAGCGCCCGGGCAGGCCGCCAGAGCATTCCTGCAAATCTCCAGGGCCTCAGAGGGAGCTCGGGGGGTAAAGCAGGAGGCGAGAGGGCAGGAAGGAAAAGTGCATATTTGTACAGCCCCTTCTCTGACAAGGCCTTGGCAACTCACATAGGTGGGTTCCTGTCAGAAGAGAATCGGCTCTAAGTAGACAGTATGGATAGCATATTTGGCTGTAATCCATAATTAGCTGGAAGAAAAGTATGGGGTGAAGCCATTTGCAATGGATAAACAATGTAATGATTGTCTGAGGCAGCATTTTAGGTTCTTAACCATACTGCACTGATGAACAGAGAAAGAGTTGCAGCATAGTTTTAGGACAACTGAAGAGCATGTTGGCATTCCCACTCAGCATCTGTGGAGAACGCTGCAGACACACTGCCCGGGGTCTGACGAAAATGACTTCTGAGTGAGGTTGGTTTATGCTGGTCTGCAAGCAGACAGCTGCTGCTCAAGCCAAGCCCCTTCTTTCTATGCAGGAGAGTGGACCCGGTGTTGCCAAAACTGCCAGTGTTTTGAGGGAAGAATAAAATTTGGATATTTATGTAAACTTTCCACAATTTTGAATACTGGCCATTTCATTGTAAAGACAGTCTCTTTCGTGCTAAGGTGGAACCTCCCTGAGGTCCAGATGTGGTGGGAGGGCTGCCTCTTTGGAACCCTGATTGACAGCTGGTGTGAATGACCGAGCCACCTGCTCCTGGGGTTCACTGTGGGCTTCTCCAGCATCCCCTGTGAGCATCACTAGATGGGATTTAGCACTCCATGACTCCCAGCACAAGCACTTTTCTGTTAGCAGGTCAGCTGCCCCCACCAGGGGACAATGGTGCCATGCAGCTCTGGACCTCACACGTGGAGAGCTGACCAGCATCCATGGGTGACCTAAAGCGCTTGCAGCCCAGAGCAGGAGAGACAGAAAAATGCTTTGATAGAGGGAAGCGCGGCTTCAGTTGATGCCATATAGAGCGGTGAGCTGTCGAGAACTGGTCATGTCAGGACAGTAATAATCGTTCACTGAGTACTTCCTGTGATTGGCACATTGTGTGAGATGTGACGTTAGCAGAAGCCCAGCTTGGTTTGTGGCGATCAGAAATATGTGTTAGAAGGTTTTGTAAAGCAGATGAAAGGCAACCTGTGTGAGCAGAAACCGATGTCAGTTTGGGGCAGGGTGATCTAGTGAGCTACCTCTGATAAATCCAGGTTCAGCCCCCGTAGCCCATGTCCTAACCATGCAATGTTCTGAAGACATTTAACCAGCCTGAGCCTCAGTTTCTTTGTCTGTCAAATGGGGATATTACCCCGCTGCCTCACAGGTTGTTCTGGGGGGTGCTGTTTGAAATGGGCAGAGCATAGTGTTGAGCACATGTAGGGGCTTGGTATATTTGAGTTTTTCTCTACAAAACCAAAGGAACTCTTTCTCTACGCAGTGTGAGCCAGTCTGGGAGTCCTCCTGTCAGTCTGTGAGTTGTATTTACCCTAGAGCGTCAGTGTCACAGCCAAAGGATAATATGATTATATGGAGGAGGTGTGGCCTTTCGAGAGTGATGGTGGTGATGGTGGAGAGAGTCTTTCAGGTACAGTCAATGGGGCTTCAGAAGGAAATTGGATACCCTTTATTCCAGAAGATTTTATATAGACAGGGTGTACGGGAAGTGGGCAAGTCACAGCGCCGTCTGTGTGTAGGTTTCTCCTGCCTCGCCTACCTGCAGATCTCTGGGTACTCCAGGGCAGCTGCTGGCAGGCAGTATTAGTGGCCCAGGCTTGGGGGTTGTCCTGCCAGTTGTGCTCATCCTTCCCAGAGTAGCCAATTTTCTTCTCTGATTTTTATCCTCTACGCCATGCTGATCTCTCTCCAGCCCCACTGGGTGATCCATGGCCATGAATTGGGAATAACAAATTCTTTACAGTGAATTCATAATCTGATGGGATTGTATTACAGTTTTAGAATTCAGATAATCATTCCATCTTCTGTGTAAAGGTGGGTTCTCCTGTTTGGAGTAATTAGTCGCTAGGCCTACCCACGTGCATTTTTCATGTCAAGCAGACAATGGGAACTGATGACAAAGGGCAAAGAGCAAAGTGCTCAGAGAGGAAAGCAGAGTTGTTGAATGAGGAATAAACGGAAGCCAGGGCTCTGGATCCAGGATTTTGCAAGTCCCAACCTCAGCACGTTATTAGATCAGCTACTTTGCTTATACAATATGAGCAGACCTATCGCCGTGTTTGTTTTCACAGAGACTGGAAACTACCTAAATATCCATTAGTAGAGAACTGGCCTAATAAAAGAAAACTTTTGTATCCCTTGGAAATACCATGCCCCTTTTACAAGAAATCTGAGGGCAGGGTTGGAATCTGTGTTGGTCTAATTCTGCGGTCCCACATCACCTTCTGTGAAAGGCTGCTGTGTTGGTCTAATTCTGCAGTCCCATATCACCTTCTGTGAAAGGCTGCGTTCTCTGAGGAGCTCTGCAGGGGGAGGAACATTCATGACCAGCAATCATTGAGCATCACTGCATGCCTGGCACTGTATTAGGCACCCCACAGATAGTATCACACTCATTTTTTTAGAAGATGCTGGGACCCATAACGTGCAGGTGACAAGACAGATGGGGACTGATCTAGGGCCCCAGGCCTGGAATTTGAACCCAGGTCATTTTAGAGAGGAAAAGCAAAAAGGTGATATATTTTTGCTCATATGGAGTGATCTCCAGGACATAGTACAAGCAAGGAAAAAAAGTGTGTGTGTGGGGGGACAGTAGCATATACTATGCTCCCATTATATAAAAGTACAAACAAAAATCAGGGATGGGGGCTGTGCATACATATATACTTGCACAGGATACATGAGAAACTAGTAACAGTAATGGCTCTGAAAAGGGTTTCTGAAAGCCTGGGGATCAGGAATGGGAGACAGATTTTTTATTATATATTCTTTAATAGCATTTGCCTTTTTTTTTTTTTTTTACCATGTTGTACTTTTTAAAAGTTCTACAGATAATTGTCATGAATGCATCGAATTCACAAAATTATTTCAAATGCTCATTCAGGTCTCTAACAGATATGTTTTTGAGAAGCTTAGATGAGGACACTGATACTATGCTAGGAAACATTCCTCATAATTTATGGGAAAAGTAACAGAACAGTACGAGATTGATCATAGAAAATTCAAATGTCAGAATTTCTAGTGTGTTGTAACAGATACAACCCCAATCTTCAAGGTAAGGGGCATAAGACAGTCATATCTGTACATTTTTTAAAAAGATTTTATTTATTTATTTGAGAGCGAGAGTAAGAGTAGGAGCGAGGGGAGGGGCAAAGACAGAGAATCTCAAACCGACTCGGCCTCAAATGTGGAGCCCAACATGGAGCTCAATCTCATGACCCTGAGATCAAAATGACCTGAGCTGAAATCACGAGTCTGATGCTTGACTAACTGAGCCATCTAGGCACCCTCATATCTGTACAATTTAATCCAGAACATTGTATTAGAGGTCATTAAGTCACAGCATGCTTTCTTTCAAAGGAGGAAAACTCAAGGTAGGACCCAGAGTCCTTGGATCAGATGAATTATAGGACAGTCACCTTGTGCCAGGGGTAAGGAAACTTATGGCCAAAGAGGTAAAATGATTTGTAAGTGCAGCATTTTCTGGAACCTGGAGGGGATCTGCATGAGACAAGTGTCTGAAAGAGGACTGTGTCATGATATGTCTTTAGGCATTGTGGAGTGTTTGCTTATTCTCTCCGGGTCAGAAGAAGACGGGAAGGCAAGAAATTAGTATACATTTTCATATAAGGGAATTCAAACAAGCCATTCTGATCAGGACTGTTATATGGCTAGTTTTGGAGAGGATCTCTAGAAAATTTAACTTTGTTTTAGAGAGCTGTGATTGTGACACTCCTCCTTCAAGGTAACAAACCCGAATTATATCATCTACTGAGATAATGATCCATATCTGTGATTCCTGCTTCCTTTTATCCGGACTAGAAGAATTCCTGCTGAGAGAGTCTTAGAATATCTCATGACTGATTATTTAAGCAGCTAGCTGCATGGAGAAGTTACATGGTAAAGTGGGAAGAAAGAAAAAGGTACACTGATTTGAGTAAATTTGAATTCCTGGTCTAAGTTGGCTGTGACCTGTGACACGTCATTCAGTATTCTGATCTTTCATCTCATTAGCCATAAAATAAATGAACTGGGTGCATAAACACTAGAGATCCCTCTTATTCCTTTTTTTTTTTTTTAAGATTTATTTATTCTGGAGAGAGTGAGTGACCACTGGGTTAGGGGCAGAGGGAGAGAGAGAAGCAGACCCCCTGTGAGCATGGAGCCTGACTCCTGACTGGATCTCACAACCCTGAGATCATGAGCTGAGCCAAAATCAAGAGTCGGACTCTTAACCGACTAAGCCACTCAGGTGCCCTGAGATCCCTCTTCTTGCTAAAAGTCTCTCTTCTTTCCTTTGGCGACTCTGTCATAGAGTTAAAAGGACCAAACATGAAAAAAGATTTTGGAAAGCTTTCTTTAAATATTTTTTAATTTAATCATAATTTCAGAAGCCTTACAGACTTGTGAAAAATATCTTCCTAGATCACAAAACACATTTTTCTCATTGGAAATATACAATGTTTTATTGCATACTTTTATATACAAAAGTATGACTGGTTCTTCAAAACTTCAGTTCCCAAATGAAGTTCTTATTGACAAACTGAATAAAATTAATTGCAGCAAGCTTCGCGTTGATACACTTTTTCAAACTATTCTTTTAGTCAGAACTGACCAGATGAATCTGGATTTTACCTCCTTGGTTAACTCATGGTTAGAAATTAGTACTGTCTTGCTGGTAGACAGAGAAAGAGGCCTTTCTGGACAGGTTTTTGCATGGCGTTGTCTCTGCGTTTGACTTCTGTGTGACTCTAACCAAAGACTAGTCTTTCCGTGAACCTACTTGTTCTTTCAAAAATCAGCAGTGTGAGTTGTTTCCACCTTGGCAGTTTCTGTGGTCACAGTTCCTGAGTCCCTGCCTTGATTTTACAAACCATTCAGATGAATTTTTCTGTTTTTTCACCCCTCTTTCTTTACAGATGGAGGTTCAAGGATGTCTGTCAACTGCTTGAGATTGTTTTGAGATGGGTCTCCTAAGCAGATGGCATCTGAGGATGTCACACGTTTGTTTTACTATCAGATTCAGGATTCACAGTGATTTCTCTTCAGCATCTTCTTCAGACTTAGAGAGTACCCAGGATTGATTTCTTTAATCTGCTTTCCTTATTTACTGGTATCAGTGTGAAAAATGGTTGAGTTCCTAGAGTTCAGGTTATTTTGGTTGGTGTAGGAAGAGGAGGTGAAGTGAAGTAACGTAAAAAAGGAACTGCCTTCACTGTGGAGCAGGTGCCCTACTTGGCACTTTGAACCATGCAGGATGCGAATCTGGGACCAAGAGTCCTGAGGGGTAGAGCAGTGGCCTTGCCTCCCTTCTCATTCCCCGGGGTGAGAATGGGGCATCTGAGGAAATCGCCCAGTTCCCTTCTCCAGAGAAGCCGGAATCGGAGCCCAGAAGATGAGTCACTGAGCTGGGGAGAGCCACCCCTTTTGGGACTGCTGTTCCAGCCCAGGTTCCAGGCACACCCATGAACAGAGAAGTGGGTTCGCAGAGAAAGAATAGAGGAGACACACTGTGAGAAACACCAGAGCCACGCAGCTCTGAGAGGAGGGTGGGGGGTTGGAGACAGGAGCTATGAATTCCAGTCTGTGAGGTCCTGCTGTGTCTCGAAGATGAATCCCTAATCTGAGCTGGTTTCCTTGCACCCGAACAGTGGATAAGGTTACTTCTTTTGGTGACCCCATGGGGAAGGTGGGTGGTACTCTTGTTTTACCCCTGAGGAAACTGAAGCTCAGAAACATGAAATACTCATTCAAGGTTACACAGATCCTAAGAGCAGTGTCCCGATTTGAACCCAGGTGTTTGGTGTATTAGGGCATCTATTTGGAAAGTAAATGGAAAACAAAAATGTGAAAGGCCTCGAATTACTTGAAAATACACATCTCCAGTTTTTTCCACTATTGCATGATTTCCTTACTTATTGGATCGAGTTGTTTCCGCAGATATTCTTGAGAAGACAGTACATTCGGCTAATTTACAGAGGAGCAGCAGGTCAGTCTGCTTCTACATCAAGCCTTTTTTTTTTTAAGAAAGTGTTTAAGTTCTTTGGGACATTTTACTTAGCAAAGAGGGGAAAAGGCAGGGACAGTGTTAACTGTGAGAAGCGTCAGGTAGATCATACAGGCAGGTGTATGTTTGTTCAAGGCTTTCTTCCTTAGTTGGCACTCTTTTCTATTCTGCCTTGAAGCTGATGTTTATTTTCATTCTGTACACGATTTCTTAATATATGGCAAGTCTGGTTACATGTTCTCTAAAAAGTTAATATTTTCACTATTCCCATGAGTGTTTAGCATTCCACGCATAGCTACCAAGATTAGAAAAGCAAGCAAAACTAAAGGCCTATGGTATATTAAATATCATAGCTTTCGTGAGTTACTATAATGATACTTTTCCCCCCTTTCCCTTTCCCTTCATCAAGAATTTATTGAGCACCTCTTTGGTATAAGGCCTGTGATATTATGATTTATAGTAAGAAATACATTATTTGGTGTTTATTCCCTTTTCTGGTTTCTGGCACGGAGCTCCTAAAACCGTTGGAATTTCCTAAGTGATGAGAGCAATAAAGGTAAAGGTGCACCTTTTGTTATTCATAGCCAGCCCTTCTTAGCCACACCTGAGTTTGTGTGGGTGAGGTGACTTTTGGGAAGTCCCCAAAGATGGGGGCTGGTTGCCAGGGGAACCAACCATAATTAAGGAGTTGGAATTTTTAGCCCTACCCCATGACCTCTGGGGAGGAGAGAGGTGTTGGAGTTTGAGTTCAATCAGTGATAGACAACGGTTTCATCAGTCATTCCTGCATACAGAAGCCTCCCTAAAAACCCAGAGGGTGGGTTCTGAGGGGTTGGCGAATTCATGGAGATGCAGTGAGTGGTGCCCAGGGCCCTTTCTCATACCTTGCCCTGTGCATCTCTTCCATTTGGCCATTTTTGAGTTCTATCCTTTTATAATGAACTGGTGATCTAATAAGTAAGCTGTTTCTGCGTTCTGTGAGGCCCTCTAGCAAATGAATCAGAAGAGGGGGCAGTCTTGAGGGACTGAGGCATTAACCTGTGGGATCTGACAATATCTCCGGGTAGATAGTGTCAGAATTGAGTTAAATTGCAGGCCACCCACTCAGTGTCCTCTGAGAATTGAATTGCTTGTAGCTGTTGCATAAAACACGCAGTGGAGACCCTTTTCCACGGAGCACAGAAAAATGAATAAAACTTGGCCCCTGGACTAGGGGAACTTAGTCATAGAAAATAATGTTTTTGATATTTTTTATTTTACACTTATTATAACTAAATGGCCTTAATTATTAAGTAACACCTCCTTTTCTTTTTTCTTTCCTCTCCTCTCATTTCCTCTCCTTTCCTCTCTTCTTTCCTCCCCTCCCGTCTTCTCTCCTCCTCCCCCACTCCCCCCTCTCCTTTTTTTCCCTTATTTTTTAAAAATTTATTTATTTATTTATTATTTATTTCAGAGAGAAAGAGTTGCGGGGGAGGCAGAGGGAAAGAGACAGGGGAAGCAGACTCCCCACTGAGCAGGTAGCCTGATGACACAGGCAGGGCTGGTTCCCAAGAGCCCGAGAGTATGACCTGAGATGAAAGCAAGAGTCAGACACTCAATCCACTGAGCCACCCAGGCGTCCCAATGGCACCTCCTTTTCTAAGTCATTTCCTCATTTTGACTTTGGACAAAACTGAAGAAGGACCCAATTGATTTGTCATCTGATAGAACATTTGAAATAATTTTAAAGATTTTTTATTTATTTACTTGACATAGAGAGAGAGAGCCCAAGTAGGGGGAGCAGCAGGCAGAGGGAGAGGGAGAAGCAGGCTCCCCACTAAGGGGGGAACCCAGTGCGGGGTTCGATCAAAGGACCCTGGAATCATGACCTGAACCGAAGGCAGACACTTAATGACTGAGCCACTCAGGTGCCCCTGAAATAATTTTAGATAATATATCACTGATAGACATGCAAGCCATAGAATTTCTTTAATGACATTGTGTTCATAACAGAATACGTGCAACTCTACTGATAGGTGAACAAGATTTCTCAGCATTGAAATCTATCTAGAAACAGGAATAGAATTATTGCTAAACTGTTTCATTTAGCACTAAATAATACTCTTCAATGCATTTAACCTATGTCATGATCGGGAAAACAAAACTACCTTGTTCATCTCATTAAGAATTACCTTTTTTTTTAAATTAACATATAATGTATTATTTGTTTCAGGGGTACAGGTCTGTGATTCATCAGTCTTACACAATTCACTGCACTCACCATAGCACATACCCTCCCCAGTGTCCATCACCCTGCCACCTTATCCCTCCCACTCCCCTTCCCCCAGCAACCCTCAGTTTATTTCCTGAGATTAAGAGTCTCTTGTGGTTTGTCCCCCTCTCTAGTTTCATCTTGTTTCATTTTTCCCTCCCTTCCCCTATGATCTTCTGAAGAATTACTTTCTAATAAAAGTTTATTTTTTCTTGGGCTAATTAGTTATCAACATTAGTTTGGTATGCTAATAATCTATTACTAATTGTATTGACTTAGCTCAGAAGAAATTTTTAACATCTAGAGCTTTATGGTCATGGGAAATAAAACTTAAATTTATTTCTATTTTTTTGTCACAGAGAAGTGAGATAGAGTGATGAATAAAACATTCAAGTGTAAAACGTGTATTACTCTGGGATAAATTTTTCCAGAAAAGGTGGAATTGAAGTGGAGGAAAGAATGCCATGAAATTTCCAAATGTAAACTCATTTTATTTAATTTTAAAATGGATGACTGTGGGTATCAAATTTCTATGGTATGTTATTACATTGGATACATTGAAGAGAATCATAAAACAATTCCATTTTAAAGTGTCAATATTTACTATACGCTGCAAATGACATTCTTTGGTATTAAACTTTCTTTTTAAAAATGAAGTATGCTTGATATACAATATCCTATTAGTTTCAGGTGTACATCATAGCGATTTGTTATTTTTGTACATTATGAAATGATCCCCGTGATACATCTAGTTACCATTTGTCACCGTATAAAGTTGGAACTATTTAAACTTTTGATAAGAAACATTAGATATCACCTTAGAAACATGTACTGAGGCATAATAATCTTTCAGATTCTTTTAGTGAGTACTGGATGAAAAGCTGAAAGAACAGTGAGTTAAGGCCTCTTAGATATGAGCTTAACTATGGAAGCAGAAAAAAATAAGAATTTTCTCAATTGTACTTTAGCTAAATAAGCCTTTTTAAAGCAATTTTTGTATACAATTATGTGTGCTTTGTATACATTTTATAGACTATTATAATTGCATCAAATAAACACCTCTAAAGCAGGGGTCTGGCATACTCCTCTGAAACAGAACGAACTTCAGGTTAGAGAAGAAACTGCCCACCTGCCTGCACCAGGTGAGATAAATCGTTTGACCTAAGATGACTGGAGAAGTGTTGCTGTATGTTGCTCTAAACTTCGTGGCCCTGTTGGAGGGGCTGGGGGAGTGCAAGAGTTCTGTCAGGGTAGGGTGTGAGCGTCTACTCAATCCTCTTCCCTTGAATTGTGTTCTCCTATCAGAGAAGAAACACTTGGTATTTAAGTGATTTGCCACCTCTTGATTCTAGCCAGCTATTCCCAGGTAGGTGTCGTCATCGAGCCTATGGGTGCTGAGAGGAAAGATGGCGTCCTTCCGCTGCTGCCATGCTTGGCAGTCGCTCCCGCACACACAGCTGTAGATCACAAGTTCTTTGGATAGAATCCTTTCATTCTACTCTGAGCACCTCAGGGAGTGAAGAGATGACTTCCCAGGCTCAGAAGGGCCTTTCTTGTTTCTGAACCTGGCATTCTGACCCACGAAGACAGATGCCTGTGACCACCTCTTTCAGTGTGCTCCTTGGTAACTCTTCCAAAGGCATAGAGGATGCAGTGCCTTCATTTCAACCCAGCTCATACTCCCAAGCTGATCATTTTGGTCATGAGGAAAGCATAGGGATCAAGGGGAGTGCTGGGTCGGCGAAGAAGAAATTGGAAGCAGACCAACCAGGGAAAGGATCTTTCATGTGTAGACATATTTTCATAGCCATCTTTCTCATCCACACCCAATTCTTTATATTTACCCTCCAGCTTTTTAGCAGAAAGCCTTGTTTGATCTTGCAGTTGACATGTAGCAAAATGAGCGTCTTAAAAGTCTGTATATTGGGGCACCTGAGTGGCTCAGTCATTAAGCATCTGCCTTCAGCTCAGGTAATGATCCCAGGGTCCTGGGATTGAGCCCCACATCCAGCTCCCTGCTTGGCGGGAAGCCTGCTTCTCCCTCTCCCACTCCCCTGTTTGTGTTCCCTCTCTCTCTGGGTCTCTCTGTCAAATAAATAAAATCTTTAAAAAAGGGGGGGGGCACCTGAGTGGCTCAGTAGGTTAAGCGGCTGCCTGCGGCTCAGGTCCATAATCCTGGGCTCCTGGGATCGAACCCGGCATTGGGCTCCCTGCTCAGCAGAGAGCCTGCTTCTCCCTCTCCCTGCCACTTTGCCTACTTGTGTTCTGTCTGTCAAATAAATAAATAAAATCTTTAAAAAAGCAAAATAAAATAAAAAATGAAAAAATGAAAATGAAAAAAAATTCTGTATATTTTTCTCTCCTTCTGCACCTCACCCTCTTTAAAAAAAAAAGGAAAGCAGAGATCTGGCTGCCTGTTTTCGATGAATGGGCTGATGTTGGACATTTGAACTTTAAAGAATTAGCCATTGGATGCTGAAAAACTTACATTTTCTAAATTGTGTGTTTTGAGACTCAGTTTTGTTTTACCTAATTTAACGAGTGACTGTTCTGCCAAATTTTCCTGTTGGACCTGTGATATTAGAAAAATATGTCTTATTTTCCCAACTTGCCATACTTTTCTGCCATTTTTTCCATAGCACCCAATCTAAAGTTGGTGAAACCAAGGCAAAGTGACTTTGTACTGTCAGTGTGACAACTAGAACTAAGCTGTATTTCCAATTATTAGCTTGTTCTTAATTCATGAATAGCACTTTTTTCCCTGATAAATTGCATTGGGTTAAGTAATATAAAATCAGATTAGTTTTATGGAAACCTAATACATAATTGTTGTGTTGGGAATGGTTATAATCTGTCCTGATTATTTGTCTTAAGCATTAGATACAGGGTTTTTGTTTTTGTTTTTTTAAATTTAGATAAGAAAAAGTGAATAACTGGGATAAAATTTAACCTAAAAATTCACAAATTTATCATATTTGAGAGTTCTTTTAATGAGATCGTTTATATATTACAATTCTGCTTTACTTACTGGCTATTTTTGTCCCATCCCTCATATAACCAAATAAGGCATTGTCACTTGCCAAATAGATCTTTTTTCATTTAACGCCACACATTTATCCTCATGCTGACTCTGTAAATTAAAAGCACTGGCAACATTTAAATAACATCAAAAATTTAATTTAGGTTGACAGGTGTCAAATTGAGCTACAGATTTTGTGAGACCCCTAGTACCATTTAAATGCAAAGTGTTTTTTTTATAACTGAAAATCCATGTATATTCATCACCAAGTCTCGACACCATAGGGCTGACTTTTAAGAATTGCCTCCAGATCAAGTAGCTAAATAGATCCTGGGAAAGTTGATTCTGTTTCTGACAGCCACTCTTCCCGAACTGACGGGGAGGGTCATTTAAGGTGAGAGCACTCAAACGTGAACAGAACCAAACCACACAAAAGCTTGGTAGAGGTCTGATGCACACAGGCTGGAAGCATTTGCATATAGGATGTTGAAAATGAACAAGCAAGATACCATAGAGCCTTGGACACTGGCATTGTAGCATTGTCTAAACTGGAGAGAGTTCTGTGCACCCATATTAAGCTGTAGTAACTAACAGCCCAGAGAAGGAATTAGATTTGGCTCCTTAATAACCTATAGCAGTCCCCTGAACAGCTACTCTTCCAAATGGGACTAGCCTCTTGAAATAAAGTCCATTGTCTTTTTAATGTGAACACTATGTGTAATGAATTGGGTGCTCCTAACTCTAAGTGGTCTTGCTAGCATTACTACTTTTTTGTTTTGTTTTGTTTTGTTTTTAAGATTTTATTTATTTATTTGACAGAGAGAGTGAGAGAGCACAAGCAGGGGGAGCATTAATATTTTATCTAAAATAAAATACAGATTTACGAGGAACCTTCATAACCATTTATCAGTAACTGATTTCTGTTATAATCTACAGCTGTCATTTAGAAGAACAGTGAGTTATGGCAGAAGGTAGCTTTCAGAACTCTAAGAAGTAGCCTAGTCCTGTAGGATATGGCTACACGTCCTCTTTCTTCCATTTCCCATAGCTCCACATACTGATTTTTTTGGGAGGACTTAGTTTTTACACGTCTACAAAATAACATCATTATCTCGAATTTTCCCTTCTAGTGGAAAAAATGGAAACGAGCACATCCCTTAGAGTAGACCTTCATTGATTGATGCCTACCATGTGTAAAGCACTTTGCTAACAGGGAGCACTACAGTAATGTGTCCTTCATTTTATTAAGATTTTGTGGCCTAAACTGTTACTAATAATTAAAAAAATAATTTTAGTGTATTTCTTATGAAATATATACATAATTCATATTTCTAGATATTTTAGATGGAAAACAATTGTTCAGCTTTTTCTAAAAGAATTGTCCCAAATGGAGTGATTTGTGTAATGTAGGAAAATTGCCCTCAATATTTTATTTCTTGAAGTGGATAGTGGCTAAATAGCCATTCATTTTATAATAATTTGTTAAACTGTTCATATCTATATGTTATATTCTTTTCTGGTGGTCCATTATAATTTACAGTGAAAAAGGAGTGAGGGAAAAAGATTTTTCCACCCTGAAAATATCTCCTAGGGCAGTGGCTGGAATTCTATTGTGATCAGTTAATTATTCCAGTTAATATTTGGTTTCTCCTTTTCCTCTTTACAATGGAACTATTCTCTGGCCAGTAATACATGAAAATACGAGCCTTTTAGTGTAATGAGTTTGTCAAATCACCTCTTCTCCATAGCCCAGGCGTCTGAGCTAATGTACAAGGGATGGTTCTGAAAGGTGCTAGGATGGGGTAGGGGGAAAGAAGCTTGGAAAGGAAAACAGTAGTGCACATCAGCAACATGGAGAGTCAGGAAACCTCAATAATGGGACACCTGGGTGGCTCAGTCAGTTAAGTGTCTGCCTTTGGCTCAGGTCATGACCTCGGGGTCCTGAGATCAAGCCCCATGTTGGGCTGCCTGCTCAGCGAGGAGTCTGCTTTTCCCTCTCCCTCTGTCCCTCACCCCACTCATACTCTCTCTCTCACAAACAAATAAATAAAATCTTTAAAAAAAAAAAAAGGAAATCTCAATAATGTGTATCCTATCTCTCTCGCTTTGGTAGATTTCAATAATCAACACAACCCAGCTTGATTGAATTGCTTACCTTTCTTCTCAAATGATAGTGTGATAACATCTCACTAATTTGACCTAATAAGTTAAAATATGGCATTTTAAAAGTATAGTTATTACTTTTAAGTACATCTTTAGCAACATAAAGAAAGCTAATAAGTATTGCCTAATTAGGGCTTTTTCTGAACCCTACATCTGCGAATAGAAAAGCCCAAGTTATGGTTAGCAAATGAGTGTTATATGAGGGTATCCTTCAGAAGTGCTCCCACGAAGTTCATTCTTGTAAGTAGCTTTTCCCTCTATGGTCTCTTTTCCTCATAATGTTTTTAAACCCCAGGCTTGTCCAGCTCACGTAGTTATAGAGAAGAGGAATCCGTACAAACAGATTTCTAGTTGGTAGTCCATTGTTTTGAATATAAAAGAACCATGAATTAGATTGTATTACTGCCAACACCTTATTTGTTGATGCTGTGCGTATGAGAGTTACATGACTGTTATGTTAGTAAAATAGTCTTGACAGTCAAACAATTTATTTTGAAGAAGCCTGGCCAAACTTTGAGTGTTTGAGAGATAGCATGCATGTGGTGTTTGAGAGATAGCGTGCATGTGGTTTTTTTTTTTACTGAGATTCTTTTGGAAAAACATCCATCTTGTGTTTCATCTCAAAAATTAATTTGGATGTTGTGAATAACCAGACATGGGTTTATTTAGAAAATATATACACATACATAGTTTGAAACTTTTCTATTTGAAAATATTCCTGGATTTGTCTACCGGTTTATTAATTCGTCAGAAGATTCACACAGAAGGAAATGAGGCAAAAGCGTTAAACATCCTCACTTTCTCTGAGGGAATCGGTTGTTAGAGTAAGAAAGGACTAATAATCAGTCTAAAGAGATGAGAAGAGAAGCAGACCTGGGCTTACTCTTGGGCTGGTCGCACAGGGCTTCGGGGTCCCATGATACTCACCTTTGCTCAGTGCTGCTTCCGTCGGTGTTATCGGCACTGGGTGTTGGGCTCTCCGCTGTGTTCCTTCCTCTCCTAGCCTGGGAAAACGGCCCTAGTTTAATATAGGTCCCTTCATTTACATTGTAAATTAGTAGTACCTGCTGAAAACAATACCACATTTTTAAAAAGTTTGTTAGGAACAATAAAAATATTAATGTCGGGGCACACCTACTGTCTAGAACGCTAATGAATTAATCCCTCCCGCTGCTGCCCCAGGGCCATCCCACATGGAGTTGCACTGTTGAGAAGCAGCTCCAGCTCATATCTGTGCCTGCAACTTTGGGAATCTGCCCTTGGGACTGTTATTAATGATTACGGCAGAATAGACAATGACCGGCCACTGCCAATATCCCATGGCACACGGGGTTAGTTCAAGGGAACTGGTTTTGTCCCATTCAGCATAGCTGGTGACATTTTCTGTAGACTCCAAATGGCTTTTCTAAAGTGGATTCTGAATGTTGCTCCGACATGAACTTACCTTTATGCCGCATAGATCTCAGGCTTATCTTTCTGTTTCAGGATTCCAAAATAGGAACAAAATTCAGATATTGAATCCAAGTCAGATTTCTTACTATGATAGTTTTAGGAGCTCTTTGTTGAAACCACCATTCTGTCTGTCCAAGATGTATTCATTACTGTTTCTTTTTACTGATGAATTGTCAAACATGCCTCCAAGTGTTCTGAAGAGTGTATATCTTCCAGTGGACCCTTAATTTACACTGACTTAAAAAAAAAAAAAAAGATTTTATTTATTTATTTGAGAGAGAGAGAGAGCATGAGCGGGAGGAGGGGCAGAAGGAGAAGCAGGCTCCCCATTGAACAGGGAGCTGGATATGGGGCTCAATCCCAGGACCCTGGGATTATGACCTGAGCCAAAGGCAGACACTTAACTGACTGAGCCACCCAGGCACTCCTATTATACACTGACCTGTGAACTGTTTGAGAGTGGGGCGCACATGACACATGGAAGGCCACGTATCATGGTGGTTTAGAGCTTAAATCTACAGAGCTGGACTGCTGGGTTTCAAAGCTGGTCCCCTCACTCATAGTCTATGGAACCTTGGGAAAGGCCAGTTTTTCTTATTTTTAAAAATGGGGATAATATTAGTATCTATCTTATAGGGTTATTTTGAAAATTATGTAAGTAAATGAAGTGCTTGGGACAGCACCTGACACATAGTAAGTACTCGATAAATACTAGCTCTTAATAGTATTACAAACTCACCCCATGATTAAAAAACTGCAAGTGCTTAGTGGTGATTGCACTTTGGATCAAAGGAATTGAACTCTGGACATATTTCTGCAAGATGCCACTCTGAAGACACACCTGCATGTCACAGAGTTAATTGAATAAGGACTTTGGGCGTGCCCTTGCTGGTCTCCCCTGTACTTCCCAGAGTGAGGCACACACCACTTGAAAAGGGTCATCATCAGTGCTCACATGTCACCCCTGAAGGCTTATCAGCCTGTATCCTGAGAATGGGATCCAGACTTCCCTGGGTGGGCCTGGCTGCTCATCTTGATTTGGATCATGATTTCCAACATTGTGTCTGCTGGGGGCTCCCTCTGCTGGTACATCTAGCATGGATGCAAATATGTGGAATAGTAGCTTTTAAACAGTTTTAGGCTTTTAGAGATGTTTGTATTAAAAAAAAAAAACTGAAAACTTTTTATTATTTTACATGTGAGTGATGGAAATAACATCTGTATTACTCTTTTTTGCCATTTGCATTATGAGTTGGAATATTTTTGGTTTGATTTAGAATGGGGGCTATCATGGCATGCCAAAAAACAGTAATTTCTTCACCATAGTTAATCAGGGACTGATTATTAGGTCTTACATACCAATATACACTACTAAATATTTTAGAATCCTGTTTTAACAGTCTAAAGACTATCCATGATGTGGGGGACTTAGTTAACTCTTAAAGTTTCAAAAGGGCCCATTTTCAAGTGGTGTCATATCCAAGACCCCCTTGGACGTTGTTATGTTGAGGGCTTAGTACATGTCAGGGAATAGTACCTTAGATTTATTGGGTGATTCATTATTTATTTAGAATTATAATTTATCAATGAAATGTGCCATGATATTCCTAAAGTTGCATTTTAAAATAACTTTTGGCTTTGTGTTTTGTTTTGTTTTCCCACCACTCTTTTCTTCCATCTTTCCTTCCCCTTCTTTGCTACTAGGATCAAACAGCATAAATCGGGTAACAGCAAACATGGAAAATGGAGAAAACGAAGGAACGACTAAAATTATTGCACCCTCACCAATAAAAAGGTCAGTCGGTTAAGTGAAAGAACACACAACGGTATGCTGTCACAAAAATGCTTTTTCTCCTGTTGGCAAGGTGAAGAATCTTTTTACTTTGATAGTTAATACGTTTGATCGAAATAGTCTGTGAGCTAAAGACTACTTTAAAATGCCAGTGGAATATAAACAGCAGGACCTGTCTCTCTCCTTTGAAGGAAATGCTCCTGCCGCCACAGCATGGTGAACTCACAGACAGTCTGTGGTCCCGTTCTCAGCAGCAGAGGGACAATTCCACGTGATTTTCAAAATGGCATGCTATAATGGACTTACTCAGAGGAACCTGTGAAATAAAGTCGATGATATTCGTGTTTAATGTACTGTGTTTGTTACCGCGGTGCACTGAACTGTGGCCCTGGGAAGAGGGCTTACAGCATTTAGAGGCGCAGGGCTCCCGAAGTCAGTGATTGCATATGTATGAAGAGTTGTCATGGGCTTCCGCATCAATTTTCCCAGCAGCATTCCCCAGTGGAAAGTCTTTCTCTCAATATATGACATGGCTTGTTTCCGTGAAAGATCAGCCTTGTTCTCTGTGAAGACACTGTTTCAGCGTCAGTTTTTCCTATCTCCAATTATGTCCACGGAACAGCATTTGAAAAGCACAATGAGCAGCTTTCATCAGCTCCCTTTGTCTGTAGCGCTAGCTCCCCACATCATGGAGGAGTCCAAGCGGTCAGAAAGACGTGACCCTGACAGACTTCTTTGATCATGGGCTCCATCTCTTGTTAGTAAATAATGGCGTCTTCATTCAGTTGGATTGGGGCTATGTGGAGGAGTACAGTTTATAATTTCCTAGCAAAAGAATTCTAAAGATATGAGGCTTCTCAGAGTTGTGGTGCTTTCCCCCAGGGTTTTGCTTATGTTGTTTTTTGTTTAGTTCCGGGACACTCCCTTCGTGGATTTTTTCTGGAATGACAGGGTCTTTGCCTTTGCATGCACTTTAGGTGACCAAGGTGGCCTCGGTCAGCCTCACAGCTGTGGATAGGGCGTCAGCTTAATCTGTATGTACAGGGTAGGCTTATGGTTAAGTCCAGCATAAGAACAGTAATCTGCCATGAAATTCAGATCCCAAGCCTTTCTAGAATGTACAGAAGGAGTTCAGTTCCCTTTACAACTGCATTCTTGCCCAAAGGACAGATACCTGAAGGGCCGCCGGATTTTCCCACTCAGGCTCCAGATGAGAAATGGCTTAGGGAGTGAATGCAATTAATTAGCCCCCCAGGATTTCATTTTTCTCTTTCACCTACTCTCCCATTTCCCCTTTCATCTCCCTACTGAATTTCTCAATCTCCCTTTTTCTTTCTGCTTTATTAAACACACACACTTTCTACTATCGTATTAAGTACCTACTGTATTTATTACTTATTCTCATTTCAAAAGTGAGATTTTTGGGCACTTGATCTTCCAAAGATTATTTAATCAAAATAATGTATTGGTCAAAAATTAAAACTTACCTACTATATGCTAATACAATGAGTTAAGTGCCTTTGTCAAATATATAATTTTTTAGGTGTATATTAATTCCTGTATGGGTTTAGTCTGCTAGGATACAAGTTTATTTTCCTTTTTTGAAACGACCTTCTCATTTTTTCTCCTCTCTCCTTTGTTGGCTGTTATAAAGAACTCTGCTATGACCATGTTCGAGGACAACTTATATAGAGGATTCCTCAAAAAGCCAGGGTTAAATGTGGCTTAGAAATTAAGTGGCTCTATCTTTTCCCGAGGCTGAGACTCTGGGGATGTGAGAAGTGATACATCTCCCCTTTCCTCTGTGTCTCCCCATGTGTGTCTAAAGCAATTTGTTGAGATTGAATAACAGCTCAGTTATATTTACATTCTTAGGGCAGAAAGATGATCCTAGGTCAGGAAATAGCATTTGGAAGTCCTTCTGATTTGGAAAGATGAAGTTAAGATACAGCGGAAGCTCGGGGCCGGGAAAGGTCGATTTGGGTAGCCTGAACTTGTCCACAGCTGACCCACCTGCACAGATTGAGACCCAAGTCCAGAGCTGAAAAGAAGGGAGCCAGCCTCAGGAGCCCTCATGTGCCAGCTTTCCTTCCTTGTCAACTTTCTTTTCTTGCCTCTACCCTTGCCCTTGCTTCCTGTCCCACAGGTAGACTCTCTTCAAAGTTTCCTAACATGGATGACCTGGCTTTTGTTGACTTAAAGCAGTAATACTAGAAAAAAAGGTGGAGGGGAGCCCAAAAATACTTGCTGGAGATGTTAATTTTTTTAGGCAGCCACTTCATATTCTTTTTGGAATGAGTCACGGGTATAAATAAGAACACATTTTACAACATTTGTTAAACAGTTTCACTGAAGAAGTAAATATGTAGGTTAACTTCCTTTTATTCTCCAGTTAATATATTTCCCATGGTTTTTTCTTTTTTTCTTCTTTTTGAAATTAAAGCTTTAAGAAAGCAAAGAATGAAAACAGCCCTGATACCCAAAGAAGCAAATCTCACGCACCATGGGAAGACAACGGGCCCCAGAGGTAAAGAGAATCATTGTTTTTCTAAAGGAGAATGGGAGAAACGGGATTAGCCATTGCAGAGCATTAAATAATGGAATCCAACTGCTTTGTGACTTGGTGTATGGACAAGGCAGTCAGATTCCTAAATCAGCATGACTGAGAACTTTTGAAGTAAAAATCAATAGGATGTATCCTAATGTGAAACTCTCTCCTGGAAGACAGGAAGGGAAACTAGTGTGTATTAAGACACCGCCTGGAATATTGTGATGGCTCAGAGTAAGAGAGTATATTTTTGAACTCTAAATGATGTATTAATGATAATCCCCTCTATTGTATAGTTCTTAAAAAACTATACTTGAAAAGTATATTTGAGGACTAATGATCCTAGAAGAACTTTATTCATAAAAATATCCATATATTTAGTTTCTTTCTGTCCACAACTACCAAACCAGCAAAAGACCTGCATTATGTTTCACTGGCTTTAGAGTCATGGGGATTCCAGCTACGATGACCCCGGGGTTCAAATTCTAACTCCGCCACTTCTTACCTCCTTTGCTTGGGCCACTCAATTAAACATTCCACATTTCCACTTTCTTTTCTGTCACATGGGCCTAGTAATGGTACCTCAGCGCTTGTGGCTGATCTGAAGATTTGCTAGGATAAGGAATATAAAGCTTTTAACTCAGTCAGTGCCTGGCATATAGTAGGTTTGTCATAAATGCAAATTGTTATTATTACCATCACTTGTGTGTTCCTTTCTTATCATCGAAGGCCAGTGAGACAAATCCATTCCTGAAAGATAACGACTCTTATGATTTGATTTGCCAGATCTTAGCTCCCTTTTCTTTCAATAAATCTTGTCGGCAAAGAGAACTGTGTGCGCGTGATCCGGTATATCCCTGAGAGGGCGAATGCTTCTGTAGCTTGGGGCTGGGGTACCTGCGGGCATTGTTGACCCTTCCTCTTCCACTCCAGTGGACTCTACAACTCTCCCAATGACCGCATGAGATCCCCGAAGTTCCCCTACACGCGCCGCCGAAACCCCTCCTGTGGGAGCGATGACTCTGTACAGCCAGCGAGGAGGAGGTGAGCTCAACATAGCCCCTCGGTTTTTAATTTTCAATGGAAGCTCTGGGTCCCAGTCACATTTTTGACACAAGTTATTCTCATAATATTATGACTGTCCTCTCCACGTAACGGAAAGCTTATGTTTTTTTGAGATAAAATGAGCTAGGCATCCTGAAGCATTTCTCTTTAAACAGCCCAAGTTTCAGAGAATAATTCCATAAAATACTGGTAGGAAACTTGCTCTTTGTATGGCACTTAAGACTGGTAAGTTAAAAAATACATGTTATGTATCTATTTTAATAATATATATTATGTAGTATATATAATATGTAACATATATAATATATATTAGTGATATACTTTTATATATCAAAGATACTGAATGTTCTGACCTGAGAAGATAAAATTATAGGTAAATCTTAGCTGAGACTTAGTGCTCTGTTCTCCAGACTGATATTGTTGCATAAACTTGAGTAAAACCCCTTTCAAAACACAGGGAAAGGGGCACCTGGGTGGCTCAGTGGATTAAGGCCTCTGCCTTTGGCTCGGGTCATGATCTCAGAGTCCTGGGATTGAGCCCACATAGGGCTCTCTGCTCGGCAGGGAGCCTGCTTCCCCCTCTCTCTCTCTGCCTGCCTCTCTGCCTACTTGTGATCTCTCTCTCTCTGTCCAATAAATAAATAAAATCTTAAAAAAAAAAAAAAACAAACAAACAGGGAAAATGGATCTTGTTACATTTTACCCAGCAGGTCAGGTTGTTTTTGTGATTATATTTGCATGTACTTAAGAAAAAAGTCCATATCTAGAAGTTTTGGACTCTGAAAAGCAGGCTGGACAATATAACAGGTACAAGAGAAGAAGACCTAGAATTGACTAACCAGTGAAATTCATTTCATTCCTACTTCACAGAGACTGTTTGACTATCAACATACTGGTATTTTGTAAGTGACTTTTCTAATTATGACAAGTTCACATCATGTTCTCAGATAACCATCAAGATCACTGTGGATCAGGGAAACAGAAGCGCTTCTTTCTTCTCTGCCCTTATTGATATTTACTTGCTGGTTCATCCCTGGTTCATTTTCTTTGGGTTCTTCCAGTTTCCCGGAGTCATGTTCCCCAGCTTTCTCAAACCAGGTCTAGCTTCACCAAAATCCTTTGATGGTTAAGGAGACAAAGGTTGACAACAACTTCCCCTAGTAGGTCTGAAAAGGGGGAACTAAATCATGACCACCAGTGATTAGATAGAACAAAGGGATAGTAGTTGACATTTATTATGTTCCAAGTACTGAGCAAAATTGCATGCTATATATTATCTGATCCTCATAATAACCCTGTGGAAAGTGGCATGTATCATCCAACCAGTAGGCATTTCCACCAGAGAGGGATTAAGGCAAGGAATTGCATGCAAGTTTGAGTAGCCCTGGAGGAACTAAAGGCAGGGAGGTGCACCCTGAGATCTGGATGCTATACAGTCCCTGGGCTGGCAGAATGAAGGCTTTTTCCGCCTTGGAGCTGGCCTTCACGAATCCGTACTTGCTGCTGACGTTGCTCTGGGCACTGCCACTGTAGCAAATACTCTTGCTGCCCTTGCCAGAGTGACCACCCCTGTAGCTAATGCTGGGGGGCTCCTACTGCTCAGGAGTGCCCGAGTGAATGCTGCAGCTATGTCAGAAGCAAAATTGCCTCCCCTTCTCTCCTGCCTTCAAATCTCACCTGAGCGCCTCTCTAAGTGGAACCCAGCTGGCAAAGAAATCTGAAAAAATGTAGTTTTCAGGCTTCCAGTCTTGACAAAACAGGGGAGATTATTGATGGGTTGGGATGGGGCTATGTACCAGTGGAAAGCCCTTGGCCTTGAAGAGAAAATGGAGGCTAGGGGGGATGCAGGTAACTGTCCTGTGTGATTTGGATCCAGATCTGTATATCTGTAAAAGGTAGGGATAATAAATCATCATTTAAATAGAGAGGGGGAAGATTTCCTGCCCTCCCTATTAAGGATTGGTTCAACTTGGACAACACTTAAAACCCAGGCAATACCGCAGGGAAATACTTTAAAGTGCATTTGTGTGTGTATGTGTGTTGAGTAGGCATGGGTAGTGGGAATCACTACATATTTTAAGAATTTGGCACTTCATGATTATTGTTAAATAGATAGGTTTTTATAGTTTTTCGTTCTTCATTCTAGCGTACTTTGACAGCATTCCCTAAATAATATAATTGCACATGTCGAGCAGATGGTCATTTTAATTTTAATATACTTGGAAAGGAATTTATCAAGTTTTGCTGAAATAGACCAAAATTTACATTAGTTTTTTTCCCAAACTAATTGCTTGAAATAGTTTGGAGCATATACATTCTGAAATCTAGCCTTAATGGCTTCTATATTGAGATACATTGTTTTGTGTTGGCTTCCTGTGAAGTACAGATGAGTAATTGTGGTGAGTGCATACAGGATCCTTTCATTGGCACAGTCCAGGGGAAAGACTGTTTTGATTTACAGGGAAGAGAATCTTTTTGTTTGAGTAACCATAGAGCCTTGTGTCTGGTTCTGTGTATCACTTGAAAGGTCTTTTATCGGGCATGCGTGTTTTGAGGAGACCAGCCCTTGCTACCAGCCAGCAAAGAAGAGCTAAAGCTTATTCATTGTTCCTTTCCACTGTAAATGCCCTCTGAGTGTCCCTGTCCTTGTCAGTCTGGCTTTATCTTCACAGGTATTTCCCTTGCCCCCGGGCATAAATCCCTGCCTGTCTAGAGTGACTCTGACATTTAAAACTGAGATTTGTCAACACCAGGAAAGAATCTCAAGGACTTAAATTTGATGATAGGAAATTCTATTTTGTAATGGATGCCAGAATAGCATATTTTTCAAAGATACCAAATTTTTTATTTTGCCAGTTGTTTGTCATTAGATGGGTACGTCTTTCAAATTCTGGCTGAGTTTAAAACACTGGTCCTTTAACCTTTTTGGATGACAGAACTCTGAAAATCCAATGAAAGGTTGGATCATTCCTCAGGGGGAGAAAAGTACATAATTAAATAAACATACACACTTTCATATAATTTTCATGGTTCATGGAGACCCTGAAGCCTGCTTATTTAAACATTCCTGTTCTAGAAAAAGCAAGCCAGCCTACTTTCCGATAGTACAATTTATTTTCACCCCTACCCATCTCTACACTCAGAAATATTTATTGAGTGCCTACTTTAGGCAGGCACTGTGTTAAACAGCACTAGAGAAAGTTTCTGCCCTTTGGGAGTTTACGTTTTGTTGAGGAAGAAATCTATGAATCATACAAATGCATGAGCACTTAGACTTTTATATATTCTTGAGGGAGAGTTATGTGGTGCTCAGGGGAATTAAAACAAACAAAAAAAAAACTTTATTGAGATCTAACACGCACTTAGAAAAGCACACATGCCCTAAGAATAACTGCTTGTAACTTTTACCATCCAAATACCTGTATTTCCAGCACTATGATGGGAAGTTTTGCTGTGTTGCTGAGTCAAGGAGGTCAGGGTAAGGTTCTCAGAGGCTGGATGCTTGAGGTAGAATTCGAGACAAGAAGAGGCAAAGACAGGTGGAGGAGCTAGCACGTGCAGAGGCCTTGGGGTGGAAGGGAGTGAGGAACACTCATGAGAAGGATAAATGAGTCCAGAGAGAAACACCTCATAGGACACCTGAGCCTTGTTGAGGATTTGGGTTGTTAGACCCAGTAGTTTTTAGAAGGGTGGTAATTACAAGACCATATTTGTATCGTATAAAGATGAGCTGTACTGTCCTGTGGAGGAAAGATGGAAGAGAGCAGCAGGGGAAAGAGAGACCCGGCGCTACCATGCGAGTCCTGGCAAAGGCTAATTGGAGCTTGGGCCAAGGTGGAGATGTGGAGATTTAAGGTAGTGGATGGTTTTGAGACCTGTTGGGAGGTAAAGTCAATAGGGCTGGGAGGTTTGATATGACAGGTGAAGGAGTCACTGATGTCAAGAATGAAATCCAGGCTTGAGTGTGATGCACTGAAATAATAATCACTGGGACATGACAAGCTTGAAAGGGAAAACTGTGAGTGGTTTTTGATCTATTGCATTTGTGGTGTCTTTGCGAAGAAGTCCAAGTGCAGGAATCCCATGGATTGTTGGGTATAAGTCTGGAGCTAGATTGGCTATTAGTTAAAATATAAATTTCTTAAAGATGTAAATTGAAATATGAAACAGAGATGAGGCTGTTTAGGTAGATAGTATAGACAGAATGCAAAGACCAAGCCAGTGACAGAGCTGGGAGAAACTCCAGCATTTATTTGGCTTGGTTGAAGAGAATTACCTTCAGAGGAAATTACTTGTAGAGAAAAGAAAAAATTTTGGCCACAGGAAAAGTCTAGAGTGAAAATCTGCTTACTTAAAGAGCTCCCTTTCTTCTTCATTCCCAAAATGCTAGAAACCAGATATGTATCTCCCAAGCACGAGATCAGAGAATCTCACAGTGAGAAAGACAGATACAAGAGAAGAGGCATACAGATACCAACTTTCAAAGGATCCTCCAGTGAAATAGTTGAGACTGCCCACATTACTTTGCTCCACACTGCAGTGAAGCCATCAGTTTACATTCTCTGCACCATCCAGAGGGTTCCAGTCCTTTTAGTGCCTAATTCATAAATATAAAGAAAGAGCTGTAATCACTTGGCATTTGAAGATAGGTTTTGTTTGGAAAGACAGAGACTGAAACAGACAATGAGCAGTGTGTGTGTGTGTGTGTGTGTGTGTGTGTGTGTGTGTGCATGTGTGTACTCACAGGAAATAGAGACAATATAAGAAAAATGTTATACAGGTGAAAATATCTTTTTAAAAAACATTCTATTTATTTGAGAGACAGCACGACCTCAGGGGAGGGGTAGAAGGAGAGGAAGAAGCAGACTCCCCACTGAGCAGGGAGCTCCATGAGGGGCTCCATCCCAGGACCCTGGGATCATGACCTGAGCCCAAGGCAGACGCTTAACAGACTGAGCCACCCACGCACTCCAAAAGTATAATTATCCTGAGAAAAAAAATTGATATAAAAAGAGAAGAATAGGTAGGAATTCTTAGGCTTATAATTCCTATAGCAGAACTTAAAATAATTGGTAGAAGGTTTGGACGATAAAGTTAAGGAAATCATCCCCAAGGTAGAACAAAAATAAAACAGATATATGGAACATAAGGCTAAACAATGATCAAACCTAGATATCAAACATTTGAATAATGAAATTTCCAAGAAAAAAATGCAGAAGAGGAAACTGTTAAAGAGGTAGTGCAAGAAAATATCCCAGACTGAATGATCAAACGTTATAGAGAGAAGCTAAGGAGCATTTGATATAATAGACTGGAAAATTAGATCCAGACCAAGATCCATTATCATTAAATTTCAAAACATTATAGGTTAATGGAGAATTTTTAAAACTTCGAGGAAGGGAGGGTTATGAGAGAAAAAAAGTTCACACACAAATGTTGGCAAATCAGAATGGCGGCATTGGGCTCCTTAACACCAACGTCAGAGAAAGAAGATGAGCATTGCCTTCAAAATGCTGAGGGGAGATTCTTTTCAGTTTAGGATTCTAAGCCCAGATAAACTATAATTACATGAGTCAAAGATATTTTGAGAAATTCCAAGTCTCAAAAAAAAAGTGTACCTGCCATGCAGACTTTCTCTGTTAACACCTGGAAGGTACATTCCTCCAAAACCAAGACTAGCAATCATGAGAACTGGAAATATGGGATCCATTTCCAAAGAGGCAGAAGGAATTCCCTGAATGATGGCGAAGGGAATAATCAAAGTGACATTTGTGCAGCAGTACTAGGGAACAGATTGTCCAGATGTGAGCAGGAGGACACAAGGTTCCAGGGAAGATGTTGGTGGAACTTGTAGATTACGTAAATATTTGCCCATCTCAGGAGGACTTTTGCAGCTCTTATAGTTTGGATGAAGAATTAGTGATAAAACAAGGAAAACTAAGCAATTGTTATCTTTAAGAAAATTGTAAAACCTATACAAGAATGGAATTATATTTCTTAAATGCTGTAGAGATCATCTGTGAACAATGTATAATTATGCTTATACTAAGTAAAAATTATTGAAAAATTTGGTGTAAGGACAGAGACCTATCAACATTATGTTGTTTGATATAAGTATGTTTGAGAAATGGGGGATGTGAGTCATGATGATGGCATTAAAGAGCCATGTCTGCCCAATCCGTGTGAAGGCACATATATTAAAGGGTGAAGAAACGGAGACAAGGGGCTTAGGCACCTCTCTCAAGAAGTTTGATGCTTTGAAAGAGAGAGGAGAGACTGGGAAAAAAATGAAGGGAAATATGGAGTCAAGCAGACATATGTGTGTTTTTTTTTTTTTTTTTTAAGATTTTACCTATGTATTTGAGAGTGAGAGAGCACGAGTGGTGGGAAGGGGCAGAGGGAAAAGGAGAAGCAGTATCCCCGCTGAGCAGAGAGCCCCACGCAGGGCTCGATCCCAGGACCCCGAGATCATGACCTGAGCTGAAAGCAGATGTTTAACCGACTGAGACACCCAGGTGTCCCATAAATGTGTATGTTTAAATAGTAGAAACTTGGTAATGTGAAAAGCTGGTAAAAGAATTTTCCATATGGACAAGTTGAATATATCTGAGAGGTAGGAGGGTAGTTACTGAAAGTCATTGAGAAGATAAGAGGTGATGGGACTCAGACAACACAGGTGGAGGGACTGACCTTAGTTGTAAGGATAGATCTGTAAATAACACAGGAGATGTAGGCAAGTGTTATTTTTGGTAACAGGAAGATGAAAGAGTTGCCATCTGATGGCTACTTTTTCTCTGGAAGGAGAAAACAAAGTCAGCTGCTGATGCAGAGGCACCGGTGTATCAGAGCGTTGTGAGGTAAAAAGAGTCGGAAACTCCTTTGTAGAGAGAGAGTACTTAGATCAGAGAAAGGTGGTAGGATGTTGTGGATTCACATGAAGTTTTGTGAACATGGATTTGTAGTATAACTAATGTGCCCTTTTGTGTAACTCCCTCCAGCACCACTCAGCCAGCTGCTGAAGCCTGGCTCAGAGAACCTGGATAGTTTGACTTACCCATGTGTGGGATCTTGCCAGAAATACTGAACCAAAAACAGAATTGGAGGAAGTTTTGGGTACTGGCATACAGGTTTTCAAAATGATGGAAATCTCAGTTGAGTCAGGGAAGAAATGAAGAAAGGCCAAGAGGAGTGGATGGAAATTAGCGAGGTCAATGAACAAACAGTTCTGTTGAGGTCAGAGAAAGGTAGAAGGGGAGTAGTAGAAATAAGCAATAATAATTGCAGCTAACAGTTATTGGTTGCTTCAGTGAGCCAAGTCCTACTCTGCGCATTTTAAATGTATTAATTCATTTTATCCTCATATCATAACAACCGTTTGTGGGAGGTTCCATGAAAACTGAGGCGCCTAGCTGAGAAGTAATTTGTTGAAATCGCACACCTCTTCAGTGGAGGAGATGGGATCCACCTTCAGGTTGTCTGGCTCCAGAGCCCAATGTTTAACCAGGATGCCCCATCAGAGCTGTTCAGGAGCGTGAACGGGAAGGGGAAGAGATTGTGGCCAGAGACCAAAGTGTTTGGAGGTGGTTACCAATGATAAAGTCCCAAGTGTGGCCATGAGCTGGACTGCTGAGTTATCGTGAAGAGGTTATGAGAGAAATGGTCAAGGGCCTTGGAGGCCAGGTGTTGGAAAGGGCATGCAAGTGAGAGCTGACGTCAGTCTGATTATGGCAGAACTTGACTTGGCAGATCACAGACGTAGGAACTGCAGAGCATTCATTGGGTGAATCATACCTCACACACATGCTGTGCACTGTGGCTGGTAGACTGTGGCAGCCTCCACACTGTGCCACACTGTGGCAGCCTCCTTAAGCTTGCTAGCTTTTTGAGGCCAGTGGGTGATATGTTCTACTTCTGGGACTGGGCATATTGTGTGATTTAAATGTTTGTCGAATAAACAAATACAAAACAGATATGCATGAACTGAAATGAAACTCATTTTGCTGTGCTTTCCTTAGCCAATGGATAATTTTCTATTTTCTTTAATATCTTCATTTATTTGTTTTCTATAGGAAAGCCCATAACAGTGGTGAAGACTCAGATCTAAAGCAAAGGAGGAGGTAAAAGCATAAAAATGGAAGGAGGGTCAGGGAGAGGGAGGAAGGATTAGCACTACTCAGAGTGCAAGCCAGAGTGGGGGTTGTTGTTGTTAGCAACTGCTTTAGGGTCATTATAAAAAAATTTATATTGGCTTTGGCTTCAGTTGGTTCCCAGTCTTCCATTCTATAGTATCCTTAGCAATTTCTCTTTTTTCCTGCTTCTTTGTATCTTAGAGGAACTGTCTTGGTTATCTATTGTTACATTAAAACCACCCTGAAACTTAGTGGCTTAAAGCCACAACAACCATATATATGTTGTATGTTTCCATTGATTGAACAGGCTAGTTTTGCTAGTCTCATATGAAGCTGCAGTCAGAGGGCAGCTGGGGCTAGAATATTCAAGAGGCCTCTCTCTCTCCTGTTTGATGTCTTGGCAAAATCGTGGGAAGCCTGAGGCTTCTCTCTCTCCATGATCTCTCTACGTGGCTGGCCTCGGCTTCTTGAGATGGCGGCCAGGAGGAAGCAGAGCTGCCCTCTCCGTGAACAGATAGATAGTCCAGGACCTGGCAGAGTAGCCCTTCCACGTCACTCTGTTGATAAAGTCAGTCACAGCTCCAGTGCTAATTCAAGGGGAGGGGAAATAAACTCTACCTCTGTTGATATGGGGTGGGGGTGAGACGGGACTTTGTGTTCATATTTAGTCCACTGCAGGGGCTTAGAGCTTTGCCATGGCAGATTCTGTTGGAAGAGCTTGATTTTGTGGTCTTTTGGGGAGCATGGTGACATTTGCCCTAATCTGCTTTCACGAGTCTGTAAGACTCATTCAGATGTCTGACTGAATTGAGGATCACTGACTGAGGGAGGGATAATAACAGCTACTGATGTTTGGATTAGTCATTTTATTGCAAAATTCTATCCGAAGAACCAGCACGAACCTTTCTGAAATTTTTTATTTGTCATAAATGTGGTTTTTTTTTTTCTTTTGTTCTTCTCATTTTGTCTTTAGGTCACGCTCACGCTGTAACACGAGCAGTGGTAGTGAATCGGAAAATTCTAATAGAGAACACCGGAAAAAGAGAAACAGGTAATATTTGATACTGTAGTTATCTGGAACTCCAAAATCAGAGGTTGCTGGTGGAGATAGAAGCTGTATATCCTGTTTCTTTTCTTTTCTTTTCTTTTCTTTTCTTTTCTTTTCTTTTCTTTTCTTTTCTTTTCTTTTCTTTTCTGTTCCTTTTCTTTTCTTTTTTCTTTTCTCTTTTCTTTTCTTTTCTCTTCTCTTTTCTTTCCTTTCCTTTTCCTCTCTTTCTTTCTTTCTTTCAAGATTTTATTTATTTACTTGACAAAGAGAGGGAGAGAGAGAGCCCGTGCATGTGAGCTCATAAGCAGGGGGAATGGCAGGCAGAGGGAGAGGGAGAAACAGGCTCCCCACTGAGCAGAGAGCCCGATGTGGGGCTTGATCCCAGGACCCCGAGATCATGACCTGAGCCGAAGGCAGAGGCTTTAACCCACTGAGCCACCCAGGCGCCCCTGTGCATCCTATTTCTTAAGGCTGATTTTCTTTTTCTTTTTCTTTTTTTTAAGGCTGATTTTCTTATCTGTGTTTAAGAAGGAATCTGGCACTGTTTTTCTTATCTTTATAATAAGGTAATTAAATAACTTGACAATGAGGGTCCCTTCTTGTTAACTAAAAAAAAAAAGATGATCTATATTTCGGTACAACGTGTAATGACTTTGTCTAAGGATGGTAAGAAATGTGACCATTCTGGAGGGATTTCTCCCTGATGTATCTTTTAACGTGACGTTACTGTATTTTGTCCAGCCAAAACCGAGAGACTTCATGTTTCTTAGGTTTCATAGTCTCAGCCTCATATGTGTAGATGAACATATGTGAGAGAGCACCATGTTGGGAGTGAGAGGGACTGGGTTGTTGGTCGTCCCAGTTTCTTTTTCTTCCTTTTCTTTTCTTTCTCTTTCTTTCTTTCTTTCTTTCTTTCTTTCTTTCTTTCTTTCTTTCTTTCTTTCTTTCTTTCTTTCTTTCTTTCTTTCTTTCTTTCTTTCTCTTCCTTCCTTCCTTCCTTCCTTCCTTCCTTCCTTTCTTTCTTTCTTTCTCTTTCTTTTTTTTTAAGATTTTATTTATTTATTTGACAGAGAGAGCCACAGTGAGACAGGGAACACAAGCAGGGGAAGTGGGAGAGAGAGAAGCAGGCCTCCTGCAGAGCAAGGAGCCTGATGCGGGGCTCTATCCTAGGACCCTGGGATCATGACCTGAGCCGAAGGCAGACAGTTAACGACCGAGCCACCCAGGCAACCCTGGTCGTCCCGGTTTCTAACTTAGTGGTTCTCAACCGGGGGCAATTTTGTCTTGCCCCTCCACTCTCTGAGGATGTTTGGCCATGTTTTGAGACTCTTTTGATCATCACAGTTGGGTAGGGGGACTGCTGTTGGCCAGGGGTGCTGGTGTATCTATCCTGCAGTGGGCAGGACTGCTCTCTCCCCACCCAAGAAGTATCTGGTCCGAAAGATGTCAGTAGTGCCCCTGCTGAGCAACCCGTTCCCACCTGATGTGAAGTGCTGGCCTGCTGCTTTGTTTTTCTGGGTCGTCTTTTTTCCTTCTGTAAAGTGAGGCAGCTCGATGAGATAATCTCCGAGGTCCTTCCCCAGTACTTGGAGCCCCTGTGCTTGGCACACATTGAATTGGCCTGCCTTATGATAAAGCCTGTGTAACAAGAGCCCAGACAGCATTGTAAGAGTGGTTCGTTTTCTTAGCAAAGCTTTCTCTGTGGAGCCTTCCTCGGGGCTGGAGTCACACTAGACAGAGGTGAGATCTCCATGTGTTAGGACACTTTTGTCAAGGAAATGATGACAGTTTCTTCATTTGCAAAAACGCAGGTGGGAGGGTAGCTTTCCCTCAGGTACCCTCTTCCTGCTCGAAAATTCAGCATCTGCATAAACCACACAAAACTAAGCAAAAAACAAATAACAGATTTTCCTCCTGTTTATACTTACTGATCAAGCTGGTATCTTAACACGTCTGTTTCTGTTTTGCTTGTTGTATTCTAAGTTGTGCTCATAGATGCTTCGAGTCTCAACTTCTCAGAAGGTGGGCTGTTTAAAAACATTGTCTGGGGTCAAAAGTGCTCATGGTGTCATGGTGCCATTTGCTGCTATTACAAAACACTATCTATCTATCTATCTATCTATTTATTTATTTATTATTTTTAACATCTTAATTTTATTTTTTCGGTGTTCCAAGACACGAAACACTCTTTAGAGGTTGCCAACAAAGCCTTAAATAGCCCGTTTCTGATCCAGTTGCACCAGCTTTAATGTTCCTCATAGGTGTTTTCTCCCTCACCAGTTTCTCCCTTTGCCCTCCCTAAACGATTTTGTAGATTGGCTTTCTTTATAGTGTATTAGTGGTGTATTTGAGAGTGATGATGGTTCTGAATGTTGACATGCCAATGTACTTTGTAAGGCTATTAATGAGAAATCACTTTCAAAACACACTCTGACCCAAAGGCTTTCAAACTCATTTATTTTACCTGTGGAAATACTGCCCAAGGGTTACATACGTTGCCTGTGTCTGTAGAAGATGAGGTCTAGGGTGTAGCTCTCGAGGGCACAGCAAAACCTAGGCAGAGGGGAAAAATATGTCTTTCACTTCCATTCTCCACTCCTGAAAATGCTGGTGCAGAGGTGACAGTGTGCAGGGAAGGAGGGGCAGACACATTATACCGTCTCTGGATGCTGCGTCCTCATTATGTTCTATTACCGCTAACCCCTTTGTCCCATTACACTTTTAGATTTTGCTGGAGCCCATTCATTCCACATCAGAGATCTGAATATTTAAACGACAGCCCTTCTAGCAGTCCCAATATGTCTTCTGTCTGTGACAAAGGGTTGTCTCCTCATGTCTGACTTCCAACTTGTTCAAAAAACTCCTTTTTTGGGGAGAGGATGCATTTTTTCGGCCTCATCCTGCCTTATCTCGGCCAGCAGTGTGACACAGCCAAGCTCTCAGCAGCAGCCTTTGTGCTCTTATTAAAGGAACCTGGTAACCCTAGAATGGGGCAAACTGAATCCTGAACATGCAGGTGTTCTCCTTCCTGCCAGCCAAGTCTCTCAGATCAGCCCCAATACTTGATTACCTTTGAAACCAGAGCCCACACCTGACACACCCTGCCTTCCTGTCTCCCTGTGGGAGCCGTAGCCTAGGCAGCAGAGCACAGACTGTGCAGCTTTGCTTTCTGAACACTTTGAAGCCTCTGGTGTATCCAGTAGAACTCTGGACAGACACAGATTTACTTTTTTGGAGATTGTGTGTGGTCTTTGTAGCCTTTGGGGTATTGTTTCCTTTGTCATTCCTTCTTGCTGGAACTTCTTTTTTTTTTACAAGGATAGTTTAGATTTTATTTATTTATTTTTGCAAGAGAGCGAGCATGAGTGGGGTGATGGGGCAAAGGGAGAAGCAGGCTCCTTGCTGAATAGAGAGCCCGATGTGGGACTCGATCCCAGGACCCTGGGATACTGACCTGAGTCGAAGGCAGACGCTTAACTAACTGAGCCACCCAGGCGCCTGTGGATTATTATTGATTTATTTTTTTGACATAAGGAAGCCTTACCCTGTTAGGTTTGAGGCCACTCTGGAAATACTGGGTTTTGTTTTTTTTTGTTTGTTTGTTTTGTTTTTCCACCATGTCTGCCTGTTGAATCTTAAGCTGCTTGACTGTTCCGGGATAACAATTTAAACCTCTTATTTTGTGTGAGGAGAAACACAAGTGAATGCAACAATGTTTACAAATCGGCTTTATCCAAAGCAGTTGCTGTGGCTTTTCACAACCATTAAAAGTAAATAATAATAATTCACACCAACTCTGGCAGGCTGATATGAGGAGCAAGGATTGTTGTTTAAAACAATTCTGATTTTAGAAAAATGTAACTGTAGGTAAGCACCTTCGCTCTCACCTTTGGGTCCAGAGCTGTGGAGGCCAGGTGCACGAGGGTCCTCCTGGCTGTTGTGTGTTCACACCTGTGTTTCATTCCACACGGTTCCCCGCAGCACCCGAGGGCTCGGCTTCCACCTTGATCCGGCGAGTTGTTGATGTCTTTCTTTACACCTTTCTGTTTTAGTTGTTTTTCCTTTATGTTTTTATAATCTGGATGAGTATCCTACAGTTTTCTAGGTTTTGAGGTTTGAGAAGACAGTTTTTTCTACTTTTTTTTTTTTTTTTTTGGTAACAACGTGGAAGTTGGAGCACCATTTGTTGGAACATCAAAGATGACAACGGCTTATTTTCCCCTTAGTGTCCCTGCTTGTGTCTTCATCTCTATCCTCTTGCCTCCCTTTTTATATCTTTCTCTCATTATTTTTCCTCACTTAGTTCCTTTCTTTTTCTTTCCTTAGCTTCTCTCCAGTCTGTCTTCCTTTCTCTTGTCTTCTCTGAGTTCTGCCTCCACTTAGGAGCCAGGGAAGGATCAGGAAAAAAATGCCAAGGATGTGGATCAGGGCCTCGATTCTATCCTGGTGTTGGACCTTAGGCAACTCTTGAAACCACTTTAAATCTGAATTTGCTCATCTTTAAGGTGGGGAGTGTACTGATCTTTGTTGTCGAATGGGTCACGGCGAACATCACTAAAAACCGAGAAAGTGAGGGTGCTTTGCAGTGGAACCACACAGTCTGATATTTGTCCTTGAAGTCAGGCTCTTCTTGGCCTGTCCCCCCTCTCCTCCACCCCTTTTCCAGCTTTTCCCACTTTTCTTTAGTCCTATCTTTCTTGCTCCCACCTTCCCTACCTTTACACACATGGTTCTTTTCAGACCAGACCTTCTTAGTCTCTGATTCATCAGTAGATTTTAGGAGTTCCATGAACTTGTATGTAAAATTCTCTGTATTTCCAAGTATACGATTTTCTGGTGATAGGGTCTATGGCCTTTATCAGATTTTTAACGGGGTGTCTTTGTGACCTTCAAACATTTATCAAGTGGTCCTTATGATCGAAATAGTGAAGGATAGATTGATATTGGGAAATGAAATTGATATTTCAATTCACTGGTAGGATTAACAACTAAAATGCTTCAGTTTTCTTTAGAGATCACTTCCTTTGCTCTACTGATTTGTGAAACAATCAGTTCTACTAAATTCATCAAATTGGGAACGTACCAAGTACAAGGCAGTATGAAGCTATGATCTATGTGAATATTTGATTATGTCCATTTTCACTAGTTAGAATTTTGAATCTTGCCCCTGAGATCAGAAGGCTCAGCCAGCCTGTCCCCAAAGGTCTGAGCCTCTGGGCCTTGCCCTGGACTTGCCCGGGATGTACGTTGAAGGAGAACCAAGGGAGTAGACTTATCAGAGTGAAACCTTTCACAAGCCAGGATTTCCCTTAAAATACCTTGAGCTTAATAAAATATCCTTTATAGTCAAAGAAACCAGTCTGCAAAATATCCTTTGTGCTATTGATGAAAATAGGCAGTCAGTCCTTCAAGCGTTCACTAGGGAGACTCCATGGATTACTTTGTCATTAGGTTTCATGTGTTGCTGGGCTTTTAGGATTTTGAGGTGGGAGATTTGGAGGGGGTCGGGGGGCAGTGATGGAGAAGTTGTCTGGTGTCTTTTGCATAAGCATAAAAGTGGAAGTAACTCTGGACCCTGGAGAGGATTAAAAGAGCAAGAGAAGTGAGAGGCTTCAGGTGAGAGCTGGACTAGGGTAAATTGGCAACAGAGGACCATTTGAGTTTTTCCCTCCTTTTATCCTGGGGCATGTGCATCATCAACACACGAGTAATATATGTGAGGCTGTGTGTGTGTGTGTGCGCGCGTGATACGCTAGCACCATAGAGCACAGAGCAAAGAAGAGGGGAACCTGCGTTATGAATTTGACCCTACTTGGAAGAGCACTGTGGCAAGTTCCTGGTTACTTTACCCTCTGCATCTTAGTCCCCCCCTCCCCCCCCCCAGCCCTGCCTACCTCACAAGAGGTTTGTAAGGCAATGGAGGCACTTTGAAAAGTAGAAGGTGCCTTGCATAAGCAGAGACTATTAGATGAATGAGAGCACTGCTCGGTTTTATCTGAAGTCCCTGATACATCTGTAAAATGGGGCCCAGCTCCCTTGAACGAAAAAATCAGTGTTTCTAATGAATTCATTCCACCACAAGTGTTGTTAGAGTTTCTTCTTGCCTTTTAGATGTCTTGAGAATCTGTATCTGAATAGTGGGTTAAAATGGTTTTAAATATTAAATACATTCCTCAAAGTCTCCTATGTTATTGTTTAAAAAAAAGAAAGGACAAAAGCTTTCTTCTGCGGCACTGCAACTAATAGGGATGATGCATCTGAGTAGGGCAAATCTAGAAGATGAAGCTTTGGGTAGGGTTTTCTGGTTGTTAGAGTCATTTAAAAAACAAAAAACAAAAAACAAAAAAACAACTTATTATCCTTGTGCCTCAAGGAAAAGGATGAGTTTTGAATGGTAGCAGGCCTAAACCAGTGGGTACTTTTTCCTCATTGCCTGAAAATAGGTCCCCTTGAAAGCATTCCCCATTGCCCTGTCCCTGATTTAAGTAGGGACTGCAAACAAGGTAAAAATTGTGGGTCTGGAGAGGGCAGTTCATGCAAAGCCAGTAAAAACAGTGTTCACCGTGGTGCCGATTGCAAGGGTTACTGATTTCCACTTTAATAAGTCCTATCAATATTTAGGTCTTTGATTCGGGTGATTTAGGGCTTACAGAGCCTAATCAAAGTTGACAGTGATGACTCCAGTAGTACAAAGCTAGGAATGCTGTCAGATTACTAAGCCCTCAAGGGTGAAGCAGGTTGCAAAATTACGAAAACAGAGTTTGAAAGGGAAATTGCACAAAGGCAGCCCATTTTGGTAGGGAGAGCATAAGGAATAAATGGAAGAGACAGATACACCTTTAAGGGCAAATGAGAATAATTTATTGATGGTGGGGGTAGGTTGGGAAAAGCAAATGAATTTTTTGCTTGCTGGTCTTCAGGGAGTATGTTGACAGATGCCTGGAACCAATGTAAATTTCCCCAGGGAAGAAAAATTACTAAAAAAATAGATGAAGATTGGTTTATAGCAGGTGATCCAGAAATGAATGAGCTGATGAGAAACACAAGTCCACAATCACTTGGGACCCACAGGCTTAATAATAGCGATGGAGTGGCCATATGAAGCAATTGTCTGGACAGTCGTGCTATCACTGAAGAAGAGTTTGGTTTTAATATGTCTGACTGGCTTGCAAATAAAACACAAATAGAGAAAACGTACAGTTTAAAGCTAGAAAGGATCTTTGCAGTAATTTGGTAGATGAAGAGACAGACTTGACCAAAGATAAGCAATTCGCCCGGAGCTGGGATGAGGCAGAGCTCAGGAGCACCATGTGTTCCTCGTGTCATCTTGAAGCTTTGTCATATATTAGCTCCATGGGCTTTCTCAGGTTCAGCCTTAAACGTGGTCTTTATCCCAGTGAAAAAGGAGTGAATTAAGAACTGGTATAAAGGAAGGTCCTACTAGGAACAAAACTGCCCAGGTAAAAGTAGAGAGCCAAGTGAGACCCATGGGGTTTGGTAACGTGAGGGATTTTGTAGAAGAGGCAGAACTGTAATTGGGAAGTAGAAAAGAAGAGACCAGGGATAGTCATTATCTTCATTATTGTTATCAAGTGATTATATGGCATTTCATCTTCAAAACCTTTTGCAGACTTTAATTAAGTGTCAAGTGCAGTCATAATCTAAATTGCATAGAACGTCTGGAAAAGTAGGGTGTTCGAGTTTGGTGAACCATGCAGGAAATGTTTAGAATTCTCTTATTCTGAAACATTGTTGGAATATGCTTTATTCTAAAGCAATGGTCTCCCTTATATATTAATTAAAAAATAGAAGCCTTGTTATAATAAGTCTTCCTAACCCAGCTGTTAACTCTCCTTACTTGTGGATGAGGAAATGGACAAAATATGGGAAATGTAGTTCTTACCTTAAAGAGTGCATGAAAGAAACACTTAGCATTTTTGAGGTTCACTTTTAAATGCAACATTTGGAAATGAGTACATCCCCAGTGTAACTGACAGTAGACTCCTTTTTTCCCCTTGAGACTCTCAGGCTTACCTGTCCTATAAGAGCACATTTTGACTTCTTAAAAGAGATTATGTCGATACAGTGCATGCAGTGTTTTTATTCTTCAAAATGTAAATCTCTACGTGAAAATTAAAATACAGCAGGAGAGGAGCCGAAAAGCAGCTCTGGTATATCCCACACCTGGGGATAAATGACACAAGGCAGAATTGTTAGAGGGGACATCTTTTACTTAAATGTCGGTTTCTTTATTCTTTCATGCACAGAACAGTGCACTCCTGCCTTTTAAGGATTGAGCGTTGTAATATTCTTGCTTTTAGGGCTAGGGTTTTTCCTTTCCACATAGCACCTGTGTTTTCTGGAGCAGTTCAGGGATGGAAGAAATGACACTTTCATTCTTGTAATGAGGCACCATTAACCAGAGGCCTTTTGTAAGGGTGTAATTTCAAACTTCATTACAGACTAAGGCAGATACACAACCCATTACTCGGAGAAAATGTGCTTCTGTTGTGACTCTCCAATGAGCCTTACATTTTTAATGTGCCTTGTTAGAATATTTATGAAATAGTATCACCAGTAGAGGGCATCTGTCTTTGAAACTTGGGACTATTAACTGACAGGGTTTCACGGCCCTCGCTTTAGACCTTTCCATTACAAAAACAGAAGTTAAAGGTACATGTCATAGTCTGAAATTCTTTCTTTCTTTCTTTTTAAAGATTTTTTGTATTTATTTATTTGACAGAGAGACAGAGAGAGGGAACACAAGCAGGGGGAGTGGGAGAGAGAGAAGCAGTCTCCCCACTGAGCAGGGAGCCTGATGCCAGGCTTGATTCCAGGACCCTGGGATCATGACCTGAGTGGAAGGCAGACACTTAATGACTGAGCCACCCAGGTGCCCCTGAAATTCTTTCTGATTCAGATTTCATTACTAGCAAGTTACCAGAACTTTTCGTGGTCATGTCTTAGGAGTTTTATTATTTTATCATCAGAGTACAGTCTGAGTATGAAGGTAAACAGCTGAAATCCACACTGGAAGAGAATAAGTATATACTAATTGTGCTTCCTTTTAAATATCTATCCTCTGGGAGGGGCGCCTGGGTGGCTCAGTGGGTTAAGACCTCTGCCTTCCGCTCAGGTCATGATCTCAGGGTCCTGGAATCGAGCCCCGCATCGGGCTCTCTGCTCAGTGGGAAGCCTGCTTCCCCCTCTCCCTCTGTCTGCCTCCCTGCCTACTTGTGATCTCTCTCTCTGTCAAAAAAAAAAAGTCTATCCTCTGGGAAAAGTATGTTTGCCATCCTGGTAGGCTTGACCTCTGAAAAATATTCAATGATGCTGAGTTCCTGAATAAAAAAATTTAACATTGTGAAATTTAGTCCTACTCATGTACTGTGCATCAGGTGAGCTAAGAATGGAAGCTATGGTCTAAAAGACTCCAGGGTTGGGGCGCTTGGGTGGCTCAGTGGATTAAAGCCTCTGGTTTCGGCTCAGGTCACAAACTCAGGGTCCTGGGATCGAGCCCTGCATCGGGTTCTCTGCTCAGCAGGGAGCCTGCTTCCCCCCCTCTCTCTGCCTGCCTCTCTGCCTACTTGTGATCTCTCTGTCAAATAAATAAATAAAATCTTTTTAAAAAATTAAAAAAATAAGACTCCAGGGTTAGGAGGAGATCTGGGTTTTATTTTATTTTATTTTATTTTTTTAAAGATTTACTAAGTAAGTAAGTAAATAAATAAATACTTATTTTTAGAGAGAACAAGAGCTGGCACACGAGCATGGTGGGAGGGGCAGAGGGAAAGTGAGTCTTAAGCCTGACAGGGGGGCTCGATCTTACAACCCTGAGACCACCACCTGAGCTGAAACCAAGAGTCGGACATTTAACCAGCTGTCCCACCCAGATGCCTAGGAGACCTGAGTTTTATGTGTTTTTCTGGGCAATTTGAGGTGTGGGTTCCTGTGCGAGGGGTGTAACTCCTGCCAGCCTGACCCCTTCCTGTTGAGAGTCTCTTCCGAACTCTAGGACTTCTCCCCCACCAGACTGTCACATGATAATATAGAATGGTGGTTCAGAGGCTATAGGTTCTGGCTACAAAAATACATATATGTGTGTGTATATATATGCACATGGCATTTTTAAGCGGGAGTGTTTGTTGCAAAGAATGGTTAATAATTCTGACCTCAAGCAGTATACCTTCTCCTATTTTTCTTTAGATAATTCTAATATTAAGGTCAATAGCAGTGTATATTCAATTTTAACTTCCTCTGTACATGCTCTGAGACAGGGAACTATGTTCTTGAATCTGTGAAACATGCCATGACTGTATCCTGTTAATTTTCAGGTAACAGCCTATTAGAAACGAAAGCTTCAATGAGGAAACAGAGTTCAAAGGCTTGAACTCTGTTACAGATCATTTTTTACCTAACATGATTTCTTTTTAGAGACATTTGAATAACTTCTTCTTCATAAAGTACTGTTCTTTTTAACTTGAATTTACTTTACATTGTCTTTAAGTTATTTGTGAAATGAATATTTGTTACTCATCTGCTGATTTGCATTATAAGCAAATCTAAATATCCACCCCACAGTCTATACTAAGCACTGTTAACAGGACAATCAAAAGATATCTGTTCAGAAAGAGATGTCTCCAGGCTTGTCTGTCTGTTCTTTTCATTTTGGATTTGAAGTAGTCATGGTCATGTAGGCACATTTATGTTGTGACGACCTTGAAGTGTCCTGCTGCTGTCTCACGCCCTGGGAGCGTCAGCGTCTGGAGCAGCTTCCTGAAGAACTTATATAAATTAAAAGTAAAATATGCAGGGGCGCCTGGGTGGCTCAGTCGGTTAAGCATCTGCCTTTGGCTCAGGTCATGATCCCGAGGTTCTGGGATCAGGTACCGCATCGGGCTCCCTGCTCAGCAGGGAGTCTGCTTCTCCCTCACCGTCTGCAGCTCTCCCTGCTTGTGTTCTCTCTCTCTGTCAAATAAATAAATAAAATCTTAAAAAAAATTAAGAAATAAAAAAGTTAAATATTCAAATAATAGGTGTTTGTTTTTTAAAGATTTTATTTATTTATTTGAGAGAGAGAGAGCAAGAGAGCACAAGCAGGGTGAGCAGCAGAAGGCAGCTCCCCACTCAGCAGGGAGCCAGACATGGGCTCCATCTCAGGACCCCTGAATCATGAGCTGAACTGAAGGCAGGTGCTTAACTGACTGAGCCACTCAGGCATCCCCAGGCATTTGATTTTTGCAAGGAGTACTCATGGCTTCACCGCATCGTTGCAGTGCATTCCAGACAGTATTGCTTTAACTAGATACTTCTTCCCCACTTCTCCTCTGCAGCACCTTACCCTTGTTATTAGAAAGACCTGATACAGCCAAAGTCCAGAACTCCTGCAGTGTGGTCCATGGATGGGTATTGTTAAGTTCATACAGTATCTTAACAACCAGTATTGGTGGTCAATACTTAAAAACTGAAAGAGTTCACTTTAAAAATTCAAATTTGTAGGTTATCTTTAGAAAATGAGAGGATTTGGAAACACTGTCCTGTGATCTCACATGGCAGGTGCCTGTGCCCCCAGCATCGCCCACCCTGGATTTCCCTTTCCCTTATTTACATTTCTTGCCTGGCCCCTGAAGGCACTGAGCATTCACCCGCTGCCTCTTCACCGTGTCAGCAGCCGTCCTCAGAACGCTCTGTGCCTGCTGAGCTACTAATGCATGATGCCACCTCTGTTAGCTTTCTGTACTTCTAGTTTTCTGTCTTAAAAATGCGAGTTTTGGGGGCAGTGCCTGGGTGGTGCAGTCAGTCAAGCATCCAACTCTTGATTTCAGCTCAGGTCATGATCTCCAGGTCATGAGATCAGATTCTGTGCTGAACTCGGAGCCTGCATAGTACTCTCTCTCTCCCTCTTCCCCTGCTCCTCCTCCCCCCAACACCCTCATTCTCTCTCTTTCTCAAAAAAAGGGAGGGATTATATTTAGCACTTACTGTCCATGAAAAATTTGACAATTAGTGTGAATTTTTAAGAACATTTCAAGTAAAATTATTTATTGCTACTTTGATTAGTACATTTTTAAAAAAATATATTTTATTTATTTATTTGACAGAGAAAGACACAGCGAGAGAGGGAACACAAGCAGGGAGAGTGGGAGAGGGAGAAGCAGGCTTCCCGCTGAGCAGGGATCCCAATGTGGGGCTCAGTCCCAGGACCCTGGGATCATGACCTGAGCCGAAGGCAGACGCTTAACGACTGAGCCACCCAGGCGTCCTGATTAGTACATTTTTAAAAAAAGATTTTATTTCATGATTTAAGATCAGCCCTGTAGGAGACAACACTGTTTCTTTAGTCAGAACTTAAATATGTTTTAAGAGTTTTTTTGCTTGACTTGCCTATTTCTTAGAACATTTTAAGCCAAAGATAGAAGCCTGAAACTAATATATACTTACATATTTATGTATAAATACTCTAACACACGTATATGTGTGTACGTATACAAGCTTATCTACTTATGGGTATGTTAATCCAGTTAATACATTCTTAGTTTTAAGTGATTTTAATAACATTACTTCTTAAATAACTTTCAGTTTCTTAATAACTTCTCAATAACTTGAGAATTGAAATGCAAGTTTAGGATGAACCGAGAAATAGAGCACCACACGTGTGAATGTTAACTTGAGATGAATGGTCTTTCCTTTCAGAATACGGCAGGAGAATGATATGGTTGATTCAGCGCCTCAGTGGGAAGCTGTATTAAGGAGACAAAAGGAAAAAAATCAGGCGGACCCCAACAACAGACGATCCAGACATAGATCTCGCTCGTACGTGGACTCTTTTTATACCTTTGTTCAAAAAGCACTGAGCTTAAAGTAGCATGCAGATTCTAGGGCAGATGGGGCTGTCTCTTTGAGGTCTTCCAAAGTGATTTTAGTTCCACCATGATTATCCCATTGTTTGTTTGTCATATTTACCATCTTATGTTTGTGACATTCATTAACTTCATCTGAAGCCATAGAAGTTGGAGGATCGCCAAAACAAAATGTCAAAAACAAGGCTATCAAGACTCTGTTTTGTTTTGTTTTGTTTTTAAACAAAGCATACCTTCAACCAAGTAAGTAGGAACAGTCTTTGTTCTGGAGCCTCACTGTTGGCAGAAATACCCGCTGCTTCCCTCAACTGGAGTCTGCAGAATTCTCTGAAGTCTTGTTCCAGATTGAACCAGATGTGAATATCTTCCTATTAAATTACCATTTGTGAGCAGTAGGCAGTGAGTGATTCATTACACCCCAATGTTGGGATTTTCCTGTGCCTTCTGTTGCTAGGCAATGCCATGTGTGAGCACAATTACCCCGTAATGATGAGATTGCCAGTCCCCCAAATTAATTTTCTTTTGAGCTGATAAAATTTCTAGGGTTTTTTGTTTTGTTTTGTTTTGTTTTGTTTTAATATGTGCATCATCCAGATTTAGATACCCTGTCCCCATGCCCCTTCCCAAAGCATACCTTTTAAGTGTGAGCTGGGACTAACTACCCATCCCTTTGTGATCCTAGGTGGCTAGATGCCTAGTGTTGCTTATTTGTGGAAGGAGGGATTAGTGTCTCAGATAGGGTGGTGATAGGATGCCAGGAAGTGGATGCAGAGACAACCTATAGGCAGGTGGAGGCGGGGGGGATCCAGGGAGCCAGACACCAGGAGTCAGTTTGGGTTAACAGAGGCCAGGAGAGGATTTGGAGGATACATCCCAGAAGCCCGTGTAGCTCTAAAGGATGCTTTTCAGTCTTAGATGCTTACTTTCTAATTAGAAGTTATCTATTAGAAGTAGGGTGTGGTTTTGTTTTTATCAGTAGTACATCCTAATGAGTGATATCTGTTTCTTTTCTAATAGAAAATCCTCAAGTAGTCACTATGCAGTATACTAGACCCTTACAGATTTATTTGTTGCTCCCTTAAGTTTTTGTTCTGAAACCTAATTAAAATGTACAATTTAAAGCAAAAGTTATTAAATTTTCCTTTGTCTTGAATACTACCTTCCCCTAGCTCCATTATAAAACAGAGGTTTAGAATGGGAAGAATCAAGACCCCATGTTTGACAGTTTAACCAAAAGGCACAGAATCCCAAGACCAGGATGCCGAATAGTCATGGGTAAATCTTTTGCAACCACACTTTTCTGAAAAAGTAAAAAAACATTACTGGAGGCAATATTCAAAATTTTCGAGTAATAGTCCCTTGTATGATTATACCACAATTTGTTTATCAATTCTCCTCTCAATAGGTGTATAGATTGTTTCCACTTTTTGCTACTGTGTTAAAAGTTTCTGTACGCATTCTGTACAAGTGTATCTGTGGAGTTAAGTTATCTTATGCCCTGGGATAAATACCTGGGTGGAATTGCTGGGTTAGAGAATATTTCTAACCATATTAAATATAATAATAAACTACCAAAATGGGGCGCCTGGGTGGCTCAGAGGGTTAAAACCTCTGCCTTCGGCTCAGGTCATGGTCTCAGGGTCCTGGGTTCGAGCCCCGCATCGGGCTCTCTGCTCGGCAGGGAGCCTGCTTCCCCCTCTCTCTCTGTCTGCCTCTCTGCCTACTTGTGATCTCTCTCTCTTTGTCAAGTAAATAAAAATCTTTATAAAAAAAAAATAAACTACCAAAATGATTTGCAACAAGGCTGTATCATTTTATACCCCCATGAGCAGTGTATGAGAGTTCTAAATCTGCCCCATTCTTGCAATTACTTAGTTCTGTCTTATTAACTTTAACTAGTCTGTTTGGCTTAAGGTGGTATCCCATTATGGTTTCAATTAATATTTCCCTGATGACTAATGATGTTACGCACATTTTCCTGCGCTTTTTGCTTATTCATGTATCTTCCTTTTTAAAGTGTTTTACGTTTTTGCCCATTTTAATTGGATTGTTTCTTTTTTATTTTTTATTTGTAGGGTTCTTCATGTAGCCTGATATAAGTTCTTTTTCAGATATGTGTGTGATGTATATTTACTTCTAGCTGTAGTTTGCTTTTTCATGTTCTTAACATTGTTTATCTGATAGGCAGACATTTTAAATTTTGATGAAGACAATGATATCATTTTGTTTTAATTTATAGTTAAGACTCTTTTACATCTTAAGGAATATTTGCCTACCCCAAGGTCACAAAGATGTTCCCATACCTTTTTCTATCAGGCTTATAGATTTTGCTTTTTATTTAGATCTGTCATCCCTCTGGAATTAATTGTTCAGTATGTATGAGGTAGAAGTAGATAATTGAGAATTTTTTTCCAAGTGCTTATGCAGTATTCAGGTCCATTTGTTAAAAAGACTATCTTCAGGGGTGCCTGGGTGGCTCAGTGGGTTAAAGCCTCTGCCTTCGGCTCAGGTCATGACCTCAGGGTCCTGGAATCAAGCCCTGCATCGGGCTCTCTGCTCAGCGGGGAGCCTGCTTCCCCTTCTCTCTCTGCCTGCCTCTCTGCCTACTTGTGATCTCTCTCTCTCTCTCTCTCTGTCAAATAAATAAATAAAATCTTAAAAAAAAAAAAAAAGACTATCTTCACTGAAATGCCTTGGGGCTTCTGTTGAAAATCAATTGACTGCCTATATATGGGCCAGTTTTATTTCGTTGATCTATTTGTCTATTCCTAAGCCACCATGTTGTCTTGGTTACCATAGCTTTATGTAAGACTTGAATCAGGCAGTGTAAATTCTCCAATGTTGTTTTTTTATTTGTTTTGGTTTTTTTGTTTTTATTTTCAAGATTGCTTTAGCTATTTTAGGTCTTCTGCAGTTCTATATGAATTTTTGAATCATCTTGTTAGATTTTACAAAAAAAAAAAATAGACCTTAGGCTTATGTTCTTAACCATTTATTTAAGCCTCTTAACATCTTTCAGCAATGTATCTTGGATTTCAGTACAGAGTTTTTGCATTTATTTTGTTATATTTAATCCTAAATGTTTAATATTTTTAATAGTACTGAACTATACTTTAAAAATGTTATTTTCCAATTGTTGGTTAGTAGATAGAAACACAAAGTATTTTTTATATTAATATTGTATCTTGCTACTCTGCAACCTTGTTAAATTGATTTCGTATCTCTGGAAGCTTTTTTTTTTTAAAAAATTTCTTAGGATTTTTTTACATTTACAGTCTTATTGTTTGGACCAGAGACCACTTTCCTTTATTTCTAATCTTTTTTCTTTTTATTTCTATTTTTTCCCTTAATGCACTGGCTAGATCTTCCAGTGTAGTGTTGAATTACAGTGTTGAACAGAAGTAGTAAGAACCTAGACCTCCTTAGCTCGTTCTCTTTCTTAGAGGGAAAATATTCAATATGTCATAATAGGGTATGATGCTAGCTGTAAGATTGAGGAAGATCCATTCTATTTCTAGTGTAAGAGTTTTTCTCATGAATGAGTTTGAATTTTGTTACAAGCTTTTTCTGCATCTGAGATGACTGTATGTGGGTTTTCTTCTTAATTCTGTTAGTGGGAGAATTACAGTGATTCAGTTTTGAATGTTACATCTTTGCAAGTTATTTTGCATTCCTGAGATACGCCCTCAGGGTCCTGATGTATTATTCCTTCTATATATTGCTGGATTCTATTTGTTATTATTTTGTTGAGAAATACTGGTCTGTAATTTTCTTGTAGTATCTTTGTCAGGTTTTTGGTAACAGGCTTTTACTGGTCATTTAAAATAATTTGGCAAGTGTTCCCCTTTTCTCCATTTTCTGAAATAGTTAATGAAAAATAAAGCAGCATTATCCCTTCCTTGAATATTTGATATAATTCACCAGTAAAACCATCTCTGCCTGGAATTTTCTTTATGGAAAGTTTCAAATTACAGTCTCAGTTTCTTGAACACATATTGATTGATTGGGCCATTCTGATTTTTACTTGTTATGTGTAGGTTTAAGTATTCTTTAAAAAGAATTTGTTCATTTATGTAAATTATCTTTTAGCAAAAATTTGTTCATAATAATTTTTTAGTATCTTTTTAACATCTGTTGTGATGTCACCTATTTTACTCCTGATGTTGATAATTTGCATTGTCTTTTAGTTTTTCCCTTAATCTATCTTTTCAGAGAACTAACTTGGGGTTTATTGATTTTCTTTGTTGTCTATTTCATTGATTTCCACTCTTTATTACTTCCTTCTATTCATTTTGTCTTTTATTTTATTTTTTTTTCATCTTCTTAAGGTAATAGTGATATTAAACCTTTCTCCCTTATAAATATAAGTGTAAAGTTGCAAGTATCCCCCACGTCTTATAGTTTAAACTGTATCACACATATTTTGGTGTTTTCATTATCATGTAGTTCAAAATCATTTTTAATTTTTTGTGATTTCTTTGACCCTAGACTTTTTTTTAGTAGTGTTTCAATTAATTTCCAAATATTAGAGGATTTTCTAGATATCTCGTGAGTGTTATTGATTTCTAATTTAATTCCACTGTGATAAAAAAAAGAATTTGTAAAATTCCTTTGAAATTTATTGAGACTTGTTTTATGACCTAGCATGTGACCTTTCATAATGAATGAGCTGGTGGACTTGAAAAGAATGAGTATTCTTAGGCATTGGGTGTCGTCTATAAATGTCAAAGAGATCTAGTTAGCTGATAGTGTTGTTCAGATGGTCTGTGTCTTTTCTTCGGATTTCTTTGTTTACTCTTCAATCAGTCATTGAGAGAGGGATGTTAAAATTTCCAATAATGATTACGGATTTGTCTGTTTTACTCTTCAGTTCTGTCAGTTTTTGCTTCAAGTTGTTTTGAAGCTCTGGTATTGGGCTTCGTATTTGCAATTTTTTTGTCTTCCTGATGAATTGACCCTTTTATCATTATGACATGTCTTCTTTATGCTGACAATACTCCTTTCTCTGTGTCCACTACACACACAGACACATATACCCGAACTCTTGTGTGTGTGTTTATGTGTGTGTATATATATACATACATATATCATATCCATTGCATCTTTTTCATGCTCGCTTTTTGCATGTTATATCCTTTTAATCCTTTCATTTTTAGCCAAGGTATAGTTTTCTATTTAGAGTCCATCTCTTGATCTCTTGTAGACAGCATATGGTTGGACTTTGTTTTTTTACTCTAGTCTGACCACCTCTACCTTTTAAATTGAATGTTAGCATATTTACAGTTCATGTAATTATTAATATTTGGTTGTTTAAGTGTAGCATTTTGCTCTTTTTCCTACTTACTGTATCTGTTTTTCGTTGGTTTGTTCCTCCTTTCCTATTATATTTTGTGTTAATTGAATATTTTTTAGTACTCCATTTTACTTTTAATTAATACCTTCCCTATACTTTTTATTATTTTTTTCCTTAGTGGTTTCTTGATGGGTTACAATATGATTTCTTAATTTATCACAATGTGTTTAAGTTTAATATAATATGTAAAATTAAGAAATCTTAGAAAAATATAGCTCCATTTATTCCCTCTCTTTGTCCTTTGTGCTATTGTCATGCATCTTATTTTTGCCTATTAGTAGCCCCATGTTACAATGTTACATGAACAAACAGGAAGTTGATTTTAGAAGAAATCAAGAAAAGAGGGAAAAAAGTTATAATTATTGTATTAGACAGAAAATAGTCCCCTAGATGTGTCCATAGCTTAGTCTCCAAGACTTGTAAATATTTTATGTTAGGTGACAAAGAGGAATTAATGTTGCAGGTAGAATTAAGATTGTTAATCAGTTGACCTTCTGCCAGAGATCGTCTCCTGAGTTATTCAAGTGGGCTCAAAGTAACCCCAGGGTCCTTAAAAAGTACAAAAAAGGACAGGAGAAGGAATGAGAATGATTCAATTTGAGAAGAATTCAATCTGCTGTTGCTGGCTTTGAAGATGGAGGAAAGGGCCATGAGCTAAAGAATGGGGGCAGCCTCTAAAGTTGGAAGAGGTAAGGAAGTAGATTTTCCCCTAGAACCTCCAGAAAGTAATGTAGCTCTGTCAAAACCTCGATTTTAGTCCAGTGAGATTGCAGTCAGACTTCTAATCTACAGAACTGTATGATAAGAAATTTGTATTGTTTTAAGCCACTAAGTTTGAGGCAATTGGCTACAGCAGCAATAGAAAATGAATACAGTTACCCACTTACTATTACCAGTGTGTTCTGTCTCTTCCTCTAGATCTGACATTGTTTTTCTTCCGTTAGCATGTCTTATAGTCCCGGTCTATAGATGATACATCCTCTCAGCTTTCTGTGGAAATGTCTTTATTTTAATGCTGATTTATAACAGATAATTTCACTAGCTATAAGATTCTAAGTTGATGGGTTTTTCTTTCCCACTTAAAGATGGTTCAGCTGTGTTCTGGTTTTTGTCATTTCTGATAGGTTGGACTTCATTCTACAGGTACTATATGGACTTTGTCTTTTTTTTCAGCTAGCTATTTTTATGGTTTTTCCATTATCTTTAGTTTTTATCTGTTTGACTGTGGTATAGCTAAATGTGGTTTTCTTTGTATTTATCATTTATGTTTTTGTAATTTGATGTGTTTTTCACCAAATTTCAGAGATTTTTGACCATTATTTTTCAAATTCTTTTTTTCTGACCCATTCAGTCTTCTTTTCTTGGGCATCCAATTGTATATATGCTAGATGTAGTTTGTTGTTTGTAGTTTGTTGCTCAGGCAAACAAAGTTCTGTTCATTTTTAAAATCTTTGTGCTCACTCCCCTTTTAAATTTTGGTCATTTCTGCTGACTCATTTTCAACCTCATCCACTCTTTCCCCCCTGTGTTGTCCAATCTGCTCTTAAAGCCACTCTGAACTTTATACTTTCCTGTTTTAGAATTTCAGTTTTGTTCTGTTTATACTTTTCATTTCTTTGTTGAGATTTCCCATCTGTTAATTTATTATGTCCATATCTTCCTTTAAATTATTATACACATTTGTACAAGATGTTTTAAAGCCCTTGTTGGTGAATTCCCATGTCCGTGTCTTTCAAAATCTATTTCTATTGACTACTTTTATTATTTTTTAGATTATGATTATATTTTCTTATTTCTCTACATATATACTAACTTTTTATTGTATGCTGAAAATTTTAGATAATATCTAGGAGGAGGTTTGGATTATGCTGTCTTTCTTTGAAGAGCCAAATTTTGTTCTGGCAGGCAGCTAGATTATTGTTGGCTACTCTTTTTTTTTTTTTTTTTTAAGATTTTATTTATTTTAGGGAGAGAGCTAGGCAGGCATGAGTGTGCGCGTGACTGGGGGGCAGGGCAGGGGAGGAAGGGGCAGAGGAGGAAGGAGAGGGACAAGGAGACCCCACACTGACCTGAACCTAAGGCAGCAGGATCATGACCTGAGCCTAAATCAAGTCAGCCGCTTAAGGGACCAAATCTCCCAGGTGCCCCAGTTGTTGGCTACTCTTGATCTTACTTTTTATGCTTGGTTTTATGCTTTGATAGGGTGGGACTTGTTAGACTTTGTCATTAGCTTAGGATGTGTTTTTTACTTCAGGCTTGGTCCTTAGTCCTAAAGCCTGGCCTTTCTGGAGTTTTAGTTGAAAGCACACCATGCTCAGCATGGCTTCTCCAATAGCAATTGCATCAGAACTCTGTCCCCTACCACTTCCCACTGTCTGGTGTCTGTTCAGCTCAAAGCCTTGCAGCAGCTGCCCTCCCTTAGGCTCACAGAGTCTTACCCTGCTTATGTAGAGATTAAGTGCAGTGAATATACTCAGCCAACCTTAGGGAAAACCCCATACAGACTTCTGGAGTCCCCTTTTTTATTTTGCTGTGCACTGTACATTCCATCCTTATCAATAGCTTTACATTCTCATCTCTGCCTCCTGAGCCGCATGAGACTGTTGCTTCTTGAGCTCCACTTTCCCTTTTCCACATCGGGAAGGTGCCTGCAGGCAGAACACTGAAGCAGTGGGGGGCTTGCCTTGTGCTTCCCTTCGCTCAACTATCACAGGCTTATCTTGTCTGTCGCCCAATGTCTAAAAAACAGTTGCTTTGTATATGTTGTTTTATAGATCTTGAGGAGGAAGGGTTCGTCTGATACCAGTTACTGCATTGTGATCACAAACAGAAGCTCAGGAATACCGTTTTGACGTGGAGAAATATTTTTTTTCTCGAACGCATGATCTTAAGATCAAGACCTGAGCTGAGATCAAGAGTCGGACACTTAACTGACGAAGCCACTCAGGTGCCCTGGTAGAGAAATACCTTTAAATTGAGTATTGATTTTATTAGATCAACTGAAATCAGAAAATAATGGCACTTTAAACTTAAAATCTTATTTAAATTTTTTTTTTAATCTTAACTACGTGATAAAAATATCAGATCAGATAGAGGATTATCTCAGAAAAATGCAATAATATGTGAGAACCCCATTAAGAGTTTGATGTTCTGGAGTTTAGTTTTAAAGCAAACCATAAAAAGATTTAGCAAATATTTGGAGTAACTTTAACTGAACTTGGTTGATTAAGTATATAGCTGATAGGGCCAAAGTACAGTTAAAAAAATGACAAGGGAAGGGAAAAAAAGTCTATTTGAAGAGCAGTTCATTCAGAAGTTGCTCTGCCTCCTTGGTAAAAAGCAGATTGAAAAAGAACACCTTCTCCACAGGAAGACCCTTTGGAAAACTTGTGTGGTGGACTATGTGAGGTGGTTTTCACTCGGAAGATGGTGGTGGTAGAAATGGAGAGAAGTGGATGGAGACCCATGTTGGAAGTAGTGGTGATGGATGTGGAGTGTTAGAGGTAGTTTGGATGAGTTTTCACTTTGGGGCTGATGGGTGGAGTGGGTAGTCATGAGGGTTTCCTGAGGCCGGGTGAGATGAGCTGGAGATGTGTGGGGAGGGTGTCAAGATTTATTTGTTTTGTTAGGTTGGAGAAACCAAGTGGGCAAGCAAATGGAAATGTCAAGTGGGCAACCAGATAAAACGTTAAAACTCTGCACAATGATGGAATACCTTATTTGGACGCACTGAGCCCTCTTTTATTTGAGCTATGACACTAAAAATCTGAGGTTTGTTGACAGCTAAGGAAGTTATCTGCTCGGTGCTGTGGTCTGACCTCTGTTGGCATTCTGGGCCTCCCCAGTGTTAGTTTCCTGCCTAATCGCCATGAACTTCCAGTGTCCTCTCTACAAACAGATAATACCATTCTCATAGAGTTTTGCTGAAAATTCAGGTCATACTTGAATTCAGGGACTTGTGACATCATACCTGCAATTATAGTCACTATAATTGGTAAATTCTCCAGATCTTGGTTAATCTCTACAAAGAGTGTAAGGTATTGATTTTTTTTTCCCTTGAGATGAGGAGGAGGGGAGATATAAAGAAAGTAGGGTGGGGCCACCTCACATGAGGATTAGAATTTGGCTCTATGCAAATTTAGGAACCACTCCTGCTTTTTAAAAAAATGGAAACATGGCTAGAGCAGCATCCGAGAAAGTAATTAAAATTGTTCTTCACATATACTTATATTTGGAATTTAGATACACAGTAAACCACTTACCTCACAATTACTCCCATAGTCTTGAATCCCTATTGCACTGTCTAGAAACCATCACACAGAGTTATATCTACTGGAGGTTTAGAATGCTATGATATATCATGCACACACACTTCATTCATTTTATTTTTTTAAATCCCCAGTGAAAAGCTAGAGAGCTGTATTTATTATAAACACCAGAGATGTACAGTAGTATGAAATACAAAACCCCTCTCCCCTAAAACACCTTAAACTATAATCTGATTGCCTCTCATCTAGGAGGTCATGGAGAAGTACATTTGTTTCCAGTACATTTGCAGCTACATTGCCATCACATTCTTCTTTACTAATCATTAGAAAACTTTGATGAAACTGCTTTTCTATGTGAGTAAACCTTTACTCATTGGAATATTTGGAAGAGGCATTGAAGCTAAGTGGATGATTCTTGTAGGTTCAACTTGTGTGTGTGAGAAGGCTCAGGCTCCCTCTGGTGGTAATAACGACTCACTATTTTTATTGAAAAATGATGCCAAGATGAGATTGTCAGGGTGAAGTGATGTTCCCAGTTAAACACCCCACAGAAGTCTGGTGCCTTAAAGACTGAGTATGTGGGTTTTGGAAGTGCTCCTGAATGATCTTCAGCAGCTAGGTTGCTGGGCTCTGTGGCTTCCTAATCCTTCTTTAATTCTGACATGAGAAGGGAGGAAAAAGGATAGGAGGGGAAGATTAAGCTATCTATTAATCATGTCTCTTCTGACTCCTCAGGAATATGATGAGGAATTACTGATATATTTGTTAAGGGCTTTGAATTTTTAAAATAAAGATGTTTTATAATCTCACAGTTTTCTTAGTAACATATTTTCAACTCAAAATTTCCTTTTAGAGCAGTATTCAGTAGTAAGATCACAAAAATAAGTCAAATGCTACCACATTTATTTTTTTTTAGCATAATATAGTACACAAAATATAGTGTATTGTACCCTGTGGAATAATAGGTAATGTTTTCTAGCTAATATAATTGGAAGGTTAGGAGGATGTAGAAGACTACTTGCAGTGATGGGGCCCTTTGTACAGTTGCCTGGGTGGCTCAGTTGGCTAAGCATCTGACTCTTGGTTTCAGCTTAGGCTGTAATCTCATGGGTCATGGGATCGAGCCCCGCATGAGGCTCCACACTCAGTGGGGTGTCTGCTTGAGTCTCTCCCTCTGCCCCTCCCACCACTTGTATGCTATCTCTCTCTCTAAAATAAACAAATAAATCTTAAAAACAAAAACCCTTTGTAGATTTATGAAGTAGTGTTCTTATTTTAGGGTTTTGGAAGAAAAGAAGATGATTCTAAATGATGATTCATCAAAGTTTCTCCGAAAAATGAATATTTAAATTGGACTATTGGTATAAGGTGTGAATGAGGGAAGTGTTTTGTTTTTTTTTTTTTTTTGAGAAATACTGGACCAATATTGGACTTCATGTGTATTTTTTTTATAGAACTAGAACATTTCCTTAGGAACTTATTTGGAGAGTTCAATAAAACATCTGCATAAGTAAGGGTCTTTTAATTAAGAAAAATGGCTGTCAAAATACCATAGCTTTCTAAATCTGTAAAATGATGTTGAGCTGCAGATCCTGAATTCATCCTAAATTATTGATTAAATGTGTGCAGATGTAAGTATAAAAATAATACATTCCTCATTAGCATGTTGCCTATGTTTACATCTGTTAAATCACAGGTGGTCTAGCAATTGGAGGAAATTAGGGGGTTTTTTTTGGTTTGTTTCTTTAGCTTTGGGACTTCTTCCTGCCCTAAAGCTGCCTGAAACTGCTGGCCATTTCAGAACTTAGTTTCCTTAAATATATGAGTTGTTTTTTTTTTTAAGATTTTTTTTTTCTTTTTTCTTTTTTCTTTTCTTTCTTTTTTTTTTTCTGACAGAGAGAGAGAGATCACAAGTAGGCAGAGAGGCAGGCGGGGGTGGGGGGAGGGGAGCAGGCTCTCCACAGAGCAGAGAGCCTGATGCGGGGCTCGATCCCAGGACACTGAGATCATGACCTGAGCCAAAGGCAGAGGCTTTAACCCACTGAGCCACCCAGGCGCCCCTAAATATATGAGTATTAAAGATGCTACAGAACTGAAACATATAGACTAAATTTCTGAATCATTTAGGATCATTATTTATGGCTGGAAGGACTAATGTTCCCATCTGGGTTAAGATAACATTTCTGCTAATTCTTACAAGATGGGAATAAAAGGCATTGCCTGTGGAATTACAACAATAGTAATTTTTTAAAACATGAAAATACATTTGTGTGTTTTTTTTTCTTTTCTAATAACCAAGGTTAGAAATTCTTTTGGCTAAAAATAAATCAGAAAAGATAGGTTAAGTATAAATAAGCAAATAAAATTACCTACAATTCCAACACTCAGAAATATGCAGTGATATCAAGTTTTTTATTTATTGTTCATATTTGCCATCTCTCATCACTAGCCTGGTGTGGCGATCATGGGGGACAGGCACATCCTACTTGCCCCTCATTGCTTTTTCTCATTCTTCCTCTCTTCTTCCTCAAAGCACTCAGTTTTAAATCTCATGCCATCAAAATTACACCACTTACTGTAACTAAGCAACTGTGCCCTGAGTCTCTTCCCTTATTCTCTTAAGATTTAGTTTCTGCCTTGCTGTCCTTCTTTCCAGCACTGTTTCAGTATCCGGATAATGGATCTCCACATGACCTGGCCTCACAGTTCCACCTCCCAACCATAGCCATTTTACTTTCAGGTCATACCTTTGACCAGTCATTTCTGATCTGGGGCAGTTTCGCCCCCCATGCAACATTTGCCGAGGTCTGGAGACATTTTTGCTTGTCATCCTGGGGAGGTATTAGTAGCATCGTGGGTGGAGACCACAGGTGTACTAATCGTCCTACCATGCACAGGACAACCCTCTGTAGCAAAGAATTATCTGACCCAAAATGTAGGAACCCAGCTCAACTCAAAGGTAGCTGCACTATTGCATCTTCTAGAGATAAGAATGATTATCAATAGAATGGCCTCCCAACCTAGATAAGATGTAATACTTTAGACTATTGGGGGACCTTCTGTGAGAATCAGATGCTGGTGTTTAGTTAAAACAGAACCACCTTTCCTCTGGGAATGGAGTGAATAGCTTAGTGCTTTTTATATATTCGTACCTTCTCTGGTAGTATCATTTAATGGGTTAGCATATCGTCTCGTGAATCACACCAGCCAGATGTAGGAAAGGCAGATTTCTTACAAAAAAATCCTTCCAAAAAAGCATTTCTTAAGATTTTTTTAAGTGTATAATTTTATTATATAACAACATCAACATTTAACAATATCACGTTTTATGTGTTTGAGACCAAGGCTTCATCCCCTCCTCTTATCTTCCGTGTTTTGATTCCTTTTGAGTTGATTAAAAGACCTTTTTCCCCTTTGTGGGGAAAAAAAAAGCCACTTAGTCAATTTATTGCTAGAAAGTAGCTTATTGTATTCTGTGGGCCTGGAAAGCCCTACCCTACCAGAATGCCTCAGTGGTGCCTCATTAACTGATAAAAATGAAAGTGATGATACTATCATATGTTGAAAGTGATTTTTGAGCCCAAAATGTTGATACAGATTACGAATGTAAAATTCCACAGGACAGAGCATTGCAGGGGGTTTGCAAACCTCTAGGCCTTTTAATTGTTAGGGTTCGGGTCCTTTCTTTGGGCCTTTATTAGGCCTTGATCCTGTTGAAAGGAGGAATGAAAGCTTATCATTTTCTCACTAGGAAAAAAAGTCGTTCTGTGGCAGCAACTGCAGTGATAATAGATTTCTAGTATTCATTGCTATTATGGGGAGGGTGAACACATGAATGCTGACTTCAAATTTCTCATTCTAGGAAATTAAAAGTAGTGGAATAATTTCTACTCAAATAGCTTTTAGAGAAGAGATTTGTGGGCTATGTAGATAGGGATGGAGAAGGGCATATAGAGGGTGACAGTATGAGCCACACATAGGTCCCAGGATTTCTGGGCCCACACTATGACCCGGAAACACAACGTCAGGTGTAATATGAAATGTGGGTCACTGGCACAGTCTGCCGGCCTGGGCTGTCCCACCATTTCCTTTTCCCTCTGCTTTGCTGCTTCCACTAGGTAATCACAGATTCTGTTGGGAATCTTTCATACTAATAGAATCAGGATGAGTTCTTTGCCTTTACTTAGAAATAGCCAGAAGGACCAGAAACAGAAGCCCTGAATCATCTTCATTATAAAATCACCACTGGAGGGTGTGTGGATTTCCTTTAAACGTCTAAGCTCCTTCATCAGATAAAGCCCTGCCTGGTTGTGGCCGGTTGTTCTGTGATTTTTCTTCAGTAGTGCTAGCAGATAAATTATCTGGTGCCTTTATACTAGCCCACATTGGCTCTCCCTGCCCAGTCTTTCCTTGTCCGGTCCCAGCTGGCAAATAGGAACTTCACAGGCTGAAAACTATGAATGTTGCTCTGCTGAAGTTAGCTGTGAGGTTGTCAGATGAAGCATGCTTGCAGAGATGAGTGACATGTTTTCTTTTTGTAGGAGGAGCCCTGATATCCAGGCAAAAGAAGAGTTATGGAAGCATATTCAGTAAGTACTGCTTTTTTTCTTATTGTTTTAAAACCCGCGTCGTGTCAAGGCATTTAAGGGGACCACCACTGACAGCAAGAGGCAGCCTCTGGCTGAAGCCTGTCACATGGTCTTCGTTGTCATCATTAGGTGGAACAGCGCCCTCCCATGGTGGTGCCTTCCCAGGCCAGCAGCCCCTCTACAGGCAGTTCTCTCTTTAGACCACTTAGCCTTACCTGTAAATGGGCCTCAGACTGACCAATAGTTTACAGATAAATACCAAGGAAAACAGATCCAGAAGGAAAAAAGACGCCTACTACAGGGGAGAGAAGCAGATTTTTTGTAGGGAGATGATGGGTGGAGAGTCTTCTACATTCTGGATATAGAAAAACTGGAAAAAAGGGAGAAGAGCTACGGAAAAGGGTCCCCCCCACCCTGTTTTTCCTTGAATACATTCTAGCTTTTTAATCTTTGTTCCTGGCTTATGTTTCTCTTAGTTTTACTAACATTGTGTTTAGGGACAAGATGAGGAAGGGAAAACCCATCTGCTGATTGTGAAAGGTATTAGTATTTATATCAGCATCATAACTTTTATTTTCTTGCACATTCCCTTCTAGAAAGGAACTTGTGGATCCTTCTGGATTGTCTGAAGAACAATTAAAAGAGATTCCATATACTAAAGTAGAGTGCGTATGTCTTTGAAAATCTTTTTCACAAATGTTGTATTAATACTTATAAGTAAATAATCCCTTCTTACTCTTCCGTGGTATTCCATGAAGTGCTTTAATTTGTCTGTGCATTTTAACTAAAATTCAAACTTTAGGGAAAGAGGTAGAAAAGGGTGTATTAAAGCTAATTGTTATTCTGTACTACAATCACTATCATCTTCTATTAACTGCCTGTTTGTATGTCGTAGCTACAAAGGGGCTTTTGATGCTTAATATCAGTTTTAAAATAAAAATTCTTTTTTTGAGATAGTCATTGACTGCTAACAATGCTTCTTCTTACTCATTACTTTAATGCCCAGAGAATGATGTTGGCCACAAATCCTGTCCTATAAGCCCGATCCAATCCCTATCATAGAACTAGCACTTTGAACATGCTTCATGGAAGCCTAACAGGACTCCCTAATGATTCAGCTTAGGACACAGCAGAAGATGACTTATTTACTGTTTTCTGTCCTGCTCTAATTAGTTAAGAAGTGGGATTCTGCTTCATTGCTTTATGTCCCTCTGTAACCCATGCTTGCTTCCCCTCTCTGGTCAAACAGCAGTTTTGTACACACCCTCATCCCCACTCCCGCCTCTCCTTATCTTTAGGCCAAATCTTAATGACACGCTAATTAGTAGCTAGGACAAGGACCAACTTTTTCTGGTAGGAATGTCATTTTGTCTGCATTGTAGGTTTTTTTCTTCTACACTTTTGGAAAAAAATCAACTAGGAATAGTTTCTTTACAATTTCTTCACTTAAAAGAATACACCCCCCCACACACACACCCATGTACATATAGGGTGTCATTTTCATGTATGGTCAAAGGAGCAGTTTTCTGTTGTTAGCTTGTGAAATTTAAGGCACTTAGGTTTTCCAAGCCCAGAGGGATCAAGTTTTTTTTAAACTCACTAAGTCTTATTCCATATTAAGGGAAAATTCCAAATTATCCTATTCTGACTTCTGGTTTGTCTCCACATTTTTGGTTGCTTGTTCAGGACTCAAGGGGACCCAATCCGCATCAGGCATTCCCATTCGCCTCGAAGTTACCGCCAGTACCGCCGGTCCCAGTGCTCAGATGGAGAGCGATCTGTTCTCTCGGAGGTGAAGTAAGTAGGCAGGCTTGAGTCCATCATCCCCTTCATGGCTCCAGCTCCAGAACAGCACAGTATAATGGGACTTTGTGCAAGGATGGGAGTGTTCTGTATCTGTGATTATTATTTGGTTATTCTATCTATATCGATAGAATTATTGATTATTCTATCTATATTCTATCTGTATAATTTGATTATTCTATCTAGTGTGACTAAGAAACTGAAAATTTAATTTATTAATTTTAATTAATTTAAATAGCCCTGTATGGCTAGTGGCAACCATAATGGATAGCACAGATCTAGACCATACTTAGGCTAAATCATGGCACCTCCAAGCTATGTACTGAAGCTTTTATTTTTCTTAAAGGTTTTATTCATTTGACAGGGAGAGAGAGAGAGTGAGACAGCACAAGTTGGGGGAATGGCAGAGGGAGAGGGAGAAGCAGGCTCCCCACTGAGAAGGGACTCCTGATTCGGGGCTCCATCCCAGGGTTCTGGGATCATGACCTGAGCCGAAGGCAGACACTTAACAACTGAGCCACCCAGGTGCCCCTGCACTGAAACTTTTAGAAGAAAAAAAATGTATGAACTATTTTGTTATGAATAATACATCCTTATTTGAGAGAAGTGGCATAAGTTTCTTTCTGATCCAATGACATTTTCTTTTACTACAGCAAATATACGTTGCAGTCATTTCTTTGTAGTTTTTTTTTTGAGTTAAGTGACCATATCTCACGCTGTGGTCACAATAGATGCTATATTTTAAATGAATACGTTAATGAAATAATTATGCATCATGTACTTGGTATGGCTGGGTAGGAATGTTAATCATTGAACTCTGAATTAAGGCTGAAAATTTTAGTAAACAATAAACTGGGAGATAGACGAACACAGCAGAGAGAGGTATAAGCCAGGTTTTGTTTATTTTTTGTTTTGTTTGTAAATTGTAGAGCCTGGCTATTTATAGCTCCATAGGTTTATAGAAAAAGAATAAATGGACAATAAATGCTCCTCTGGGAACAAATCAAAAAGGCATTTATACCTGTCACAGTAACAAAAGCACATGGGAACCACACCTGTTTTATTCTTGGTTCTTCTATTTATTTGCTGTGATTTTTAGCAAGTTACTTAACCTGCTCAACTTAATTCAAAAATATTTATTAAACACCTCTCTGTGTAAAGCACTGTGTAGGCACTGTTAAGGAATACGAAGGTATATAAAACACGCTTTCTAACCTGTAATCCTCTTCCAGCTCAAGTTGTGATTCTAGGTACTGTCTCAGTCCTTAATTCTAAAACAAATTCTTTGCAGTTCAAAAACGGATCTTGTACCTCCACTTCCTGTGACCCGTTCTTCGGATGCTCAGGGTTCTGGTGGCTCCACGATTCATCAGGTTGGTAATAAAGCTTTAAGGTGTTGGTACTGATGACAATTTTTGAGAAGCACTTTTCTGAAAGTTCTTTTGGGGAAATAGGGCAGTGAATCTCTAACTCGACTCTGAGAGTCCGTAATTTTAAAGTTTTTTTTTTTTTAAGGTTGTATTTATTTATTTGACAGAAAGAGAGAGAGAGAGATCACAAGTAGACAGAGAGGCAGGCAGAGAGAGAGGGGGAAGCAGGCTCCCCGCTGAGCAGAGAGTCCGATGCGGGGCTCGATCCCAGGACCCTGAGATCATGACCTGAGCTGAAGGCAGAGGCTTTAACCCACTGAGCCACTCAGGCGCCCCTTGAGTCTGTAATTTTAAAAGAAGGTATACAAAGTGTGGAAGAAGGAAAGGTGACAGGATCCAGGCAAGGCACAACGTGGGAAGAGTTGTGTTAGAGGTGAGAGCAAGAGCTGGTGCAAGGTCTCAAATGATCTGATACCTGGAGCAAAGCCAAGGATAACAGAGATAGTAAGATTGGAGCCAGAATAAAGAAACAATGGCTTCACTAATTGAAAAAAAAATTCTTTTAGATATTTTGTTGAGCCAGAGAAGCAAGGAGAAAGTGATAGATTCACAGATTTCTATTGTTAACTGATGGCAAACAGGGGAATTACTCAAGTCCTGTTTTATTTCTGTCTTCTCCATCCAAGAGAATTACTTTTGTTCTGGAAATATTTTAAAAAATGTGGTTAAAAGGGAATCCAAGGACATAATAGAGCATCTAGCTGCCTTAACAAAATCGATTTAATACTCAGCTGAATTAGATCTCTCAGGAGAGCACTGTTGCAAACATACTGCAGCAAGGTGTTTAACACCATCTCTCATGGTAAATAAGAGAGAAAAGTAGGTTGTGTAAGATCATTGGATGAATTTATATTTGGTTAAACCATCACTCTAAGAACAAAGTTGATGTTTATAATGGACCAGTGTCAGCCCACTGTTCACCGTGCTGTGGTTTTCAGTTTGTAAAAGATTCTGGATCCCTCTGGAAAGCAATTATAATTGCTGTTTCTCTCCCATAAAAATGCGTATAAGCACATACATAGTTTAGTATGTAAACTCAAGGAGTTGATGGACAACTTAAGAGAATGGACTCCAGCGGTACTTGTCATACGCTGCCCTTTGTTTCTCCTGATTCATTTTCGTCATTGATGTGAGCAGGGACAGAAAAGCCTGTGCTGATTTAAGTTGCGCTCCCTGGGAGAGATTGTGAGATGGAGGTTTACAAGGAAGCAGTTTATTGGAAAGCACTCTTAGGATCAATGCTTGGGAAGTGAAAAGGCAAGAGTGGAAGTGTGTGGTATATTCCCAATAAAGCGTCAGCTGATTCTACAGAGAGCTCTAGAGCTGAGATGGTCCATCCCGTCCCTCCCCCGGGGAGGCAAAGCTCTCACATTCACCATGGGGCAAGTCACTTGATGAGGGGTGCCCTGGGGAAGGGGCTGCCTTCAGCTGAGGGGAGTTTGTGGGGAAGGGCTCAGTTTTTGAGCTGTATGGCAGCCAACACTCCCAGCAGCTGAGGGAGTGAATGCCTCAGTCTAGAATGGAGAGCTGGGTACTTACTTAATCATAACTTCCACCAAAATCTGCCTCGTTTTTGATTAGATAGATCTGGGAGAGCTAACAGATTGTCCAGCTTGTTTCAAGTCAATAGTAGTTTTGCTTTTTTTATTTTATTTATTTATTTGACAGAGATCACAAGTAAGCAGAGAGAGAGAGAGAGAGAGAGAGAGAGAGAGAGAAGCAGGCTCCCTGCTGAGCAGAAAGCCTGATGCGGGGCTCGATCCAGGGACCCTGAGATCATGACCTGAGCCGCTGAAGGCAGAGGCTTTAACCCACTGAGCCACTCAGGCGCCCCCTCATCAATAGTAGTTTTAAAAATTTATATCCAAGATTAGTTTAGGCTTTGCATTCAGACTGACCTGTATTTGTGTCTCCTTGTCTCCACACAGCACTTGTGTGACTTTGGACAAAGCATTTAACTTCTAAACTTGTGCAATGTAGGTAATAACCTGTTAGGGTACTGTGGGGATAAATAAGCACTATTTTTCAGAACTTTCTGTCTTAAAACTTAAAGTTGGATTCAGTACGAATAAGTATCTTATTTTATTGCAGTTTTGCTTTTCCAGCTAGACTCCCTCATCACCATCACTTAGGAATCTCAAACTTATGCACATTGAAGGATAGCTCTCACTTTGCTGCACACAGGAACAGCTCCCATGCATCTTCTGACCAGTGGCACTGATTCTAAGCTTGTCTCTGTGACACCTTTGACTTTGAATTCAACAAACATCTAAATGAGCACATGTAAAGAGTGACAGGCACTGGTTGGGTAGTCAGTGGACTAATCTATAGGTGAAATCTGGTGTTTTTGTACAGGCCAGGAGCTAATAATGGTGTTTCCATTTTTAAAGGGTTGTTTTAAAGAAGGGGGGTTGAGGGCAACACCTAACAACAACCAGATGTAGTCCACAATCTGGCCCTTCATAGAAAAATGTTTGCTGACTCCTGGCCTAGACAGGTAACACATAAAAGTAAACAGACAAAATTAAAAAAATTAGGTAAGCATTATGAACAAAAGGCTGAGTTAGAAAATCAACAGGTGACCTCACTTTACAGAGATGAGTGGTCCAAGAAAGCCATCTCAGAAACCGCGGTGTAAAGCTGAATGAAACCTTGCAGGGGAGGAGCCTGGGAGGAAACAGTCCTAAAGGGCCTGTTTGAGCTTTAAGTCCCGTGTGGTCTGAGCACGGTGGGAGTGGGGGCAGATAACACAGGGCTTTAGACACCATGGAAAAAGTCTGGATTTTATTCCAAGTACCAAAAGGAAACCATTGATCTGGCTGCCATGTGGAGAAGGGACTTAGTGAGCCGGGGAAGCAGGAAAGCTGCATGTCCTAGTTCTGCCAGGGTGCCAGAGGTCTGGGAGTGGCATGGCCTGCCTACACCTCACCTCGCCTCACAGAAAGCTGGTAAAAGTAGGATGGATGATGGACTGATTCCCTTCATTTCCTTAAATATGAAGGCAGAAGGGACAGATTTAATGGGAGACTAATTTACAAGGCAGTGCTTGTTTTAGGTAACCTCCCTGGTCCTTTTCCAGCTCTTATATTAGCTTTCCATTCCCCTGCACTGACTCATTGAGGGTCCTTCTGATTTATCTAGAAATCTTCCATTTCAAACAGATGTCTCACTCTAAAATGATCTTGATTCAACCTTGGATTTTGGTTTAGGAATAGCACAAAAATGACAATTGGTGTAACTGAGGACTAATTTTCATGCATAAAGTGTATTATGCATGTTACTAGGATTTAACTTTACATTTAAGATTTAAACAATCACCATGTTATAACGAGTATTTGTTGAACAGCTTTCAATATTATGAAGCTTAAGTATTTTGTGGTTTGTCTTAATTTCTGATGTATTAATAAAATCCATTTCCGTTTTCTCTCAATCTTATCTTTTGAATATATTTTTTCCTAGAGAAGAAATGGATCTAAAGATAGCCTGATTGAAGAAAAATCTCAGGCATCTACAAGCAATCTGGCTGGAAAACACATGGCAAAAACAGTAAAAACTGTCCAAGCTTCACGCCTCAAGATAGAGACTTGATGCCAGGGAAGAAGGGCCTGGGATTGGGGGTGGGAAAAGGGTGTGTGCCACCTTTACTTTCAAACTGTGAATTGTAATTATTCAAGTATGTTGGACCTGCAAGTGTTTCTTCAGAAAAAAAAATTCGAATCTGTTCCATCTTTTAAAGGTTTTAACAGCATATTTGTGCTGAAGGGCCTTTTTATTTGGTAACTGGAATAGTCTTGGGAAAACTCATTCACTTGATGCCCTATTTTCCTTCCTGGAGACTCCAAGTATCTTGTGTTCATAACCAAGACCAGATGCTTCCAATCAAATCTTTGGAATCCTGGTGTGCAGCTGCCTAGCTGTGCAATAGCACACCAAGTGGATGAAAAGGTTCTTCCCAACTCTAGGTGGATCTCAGCCCGTGCAGATTTACGAAGACTGAGACATCACTTTCAGACTGCAGATGTTTTTATTCATATAAATATGTTCTTTGTAATACTGTATTTTATGGCATTAAGTTCCACTGGTTATTTACAAATGTAAAAAGGTTTTGTTAAGTGTTGCTTTTAATTTCTAGTGTCCTTGTGTTTTCAGAAAAGAGTGTGTGGATTTCAGTTGACCTCAGCTTCTAAATTCACGACCCTCAAACGCAAATGGGTCCATCTTGCCTAGCAACCTAACTCCTCTCAAAGACTAATTCATTTGAGGGTGACTATTACAGGGAAAATAGAAATACTCATGCAGGACATCTCACCTTCTCCTTCCCCCAAACTTCTCCAGAGTTGCCATCAACACAGCTCCTGTCCCTGCACCTGTGCTTTGGAGCCCAATCTCCTTTACCCTTGTCAACTTACTCCTCTCAGAAGTTAGATCCTTGCAACCTGGTTTTAAGCTATTAACTCTCCCACCTAAAAAAAGCCAACCAATTTTCACAACCACAAATCCCTCCCCAGCTACCCTTCTCTCTCCCAGTTTCTTGAAAGGGTTATCTGTAGCCTGTGTCCTCAGTCCATCTCCTCAATCTTGATTTTAAACTGCTCATTCTCCCCTACTGCTCCACTACAGACCTCACTAAAAACTACTTTGTGTACCAAATCCCAAGGGTTTGCCCTGCAACATTTTTAGTGCAGTGTTTGTTGCTACGTTTCTGACCATCCTTTACTGCTCTTCAGTAAGATGCTGTTCTACCTCGCCAATTAGTTTCTCACTCCAATCTCAGCCCTCTTCCTTTAAGTGGATCTCATTTATGTCCATAGCCTTAAAGTTTATTCCTATAGCTTAGTCTATAAGACCAGTTGTTCTGCCAGGCCACTTAGATGTCTCCAAGGCAATCCCAATTCAACTAGTTAAAAATGCTGCTCTCTAGCTAGATTTAGGACCGTTATGCTTGTGAATGTGCAAGACGACACACCTAGCAGTTGTTACAGACACCACCCCTATTACCAAGTCCTCTACAGCTTCATAATCTCCACAAGTTTTACCACCTTGTCCAAGGTGGTTGTCTCTTGCCTAGACATCTCCAACTGGCCCACCGTATCCTTTTTCTGACAGTAACCATCCTAGGTTTCCCCCTGCTGTAAACAGCCATTAAGTGGTCTGGTCTTTTACCTGTTGTTCAGGCTCATTTTGTAATACTCCAGGCTCAGCTAACAGCCACCTTCAAGCCTCATTAAGCACTCAACTCATGTCTAAATCAGGGCACTTAAGAGGGAAAGTAACTAACTATTATCTTTTCTAGCCCAAGGCCTCTGCACACGCCATCCCCAACTTTGCCTTGCAAAAATGACACCTACCCTTAGGTTAGACTGCTTTCTCAGGTTTTTCTTGGTCAACTCATGCATGGGACTTGTCTCACAAAGTTTTATATTTGTGATGACATTTCTGCCATTCAACTCTAAGCTTCCAAAGGGAGGAACTGTTTTGCTCACCCTTGTGATCCCACTTCCTAGTACATTATTGAAAGTTCAATAAATTTTTTGAATGCTCAGACTATTTGTTCTTTCCTGCAGAGTGAAGGCAGAGGTTATGCTGACTGCCATCTAGTAAAAATAAAAACGCAGTGATCATATAAAACAACCTGTGACCTAGAATCCAGCTAGTCTCAGTTCATCATGCAGAAGACACTGAAAAAAAGCACTTATTTCTCTTTGGGTGGGTGTAGCATAAACCTGTATCTCACAAGGCTATCCTTAACTGGTTGCACTGAATATTAATCTTAACTACTGAGATTTAACCATTTTGAAGTTGCTGGGGGAGGAAGGAGAAACCCTCCCCTTCACCTTATCTTTCAGTGAAAAAATGCTATTTGTTGGTAGTTAATACACAAACCTCCAAGAAGCACAATGAAATATTTATTTGTAGCCCTACTGTTTTAAGTGTGTATTTACAGACTGTCCAAAAGCAGTAATTGTAGTGCCCCTCAGGCTCCTGGAAGTTTTAAATGATCCAAGCAACTCTTGTCAAGATTTCCTATGTTTTTTAATTCCTCATCAAGGACATCCTAAAAAAACAAAATAAAGCACTCAATTTGACAAGCAAATATTCACATGTATCATAGCTTAATTTAACAGTCCTCTGTTTTATTTTTATATTTATATAAAATTATATATATTTAATTTAATCAGTATTCCTCTGACTTGCATTAAGTCATGCAGGTCTGGACTCAGCTTTAAATGTCCACATAAAACATACCTGAGATTTGGCCAAATGTTTGAAATTTAGGTACTACACACAGAAACATGTTATCTTAAAATTACAAAAATAAGCTAGGAACAGGCTACCCTATTTGCTCTTAATTTCACCTTGTTGACTACAGATGTTGCAGTACTAATACTAATTTAATCTAACACCCACTAGAAAAGGCACCCCAATCTGTAAATATAAAATTTACATTAGGAGTAACCACTTTACGACAGAACAAGGTAGCATCACCCTACCTTAGGTTACCTTTGGGCTCCCAGTGTTCAGCGAGCAGCAGTCTTTGCTTCAAGCATCCAGCTTTCACCTGCGCAAAATTTAAGAACAGTTAAGAAAAACTATACACACTTCATGTTGGCAGACTCAAGATCACATATATAAACTAATGTAAAAGCATCAACTGTTACTTACACAGCTCCTACACCAAAGATACCAAATTCAAGGGCAGGAAAAAGCTGCAAAGTGTTTAGTTTATGCCTTTTTTGACACCACATTCACTAGTTTCCAAAAGTGAACGGGCAACACAAAGGCTACAAGGAAACTGCATAAGGACTGTTCTATGGCACAAAGTTGCTGACCCCATAATGAACTGATCGATGAACTGTTCTGTGGGTTAGAGCTCGAAGGGGATTAATTCCAGCTGTAGATTTTCCTTTACAATTCAAACCCCAAAGTAGGTAACAAGAGCTACAATTTAAACTTTTAAGTGGTTAAAACTTTCAAGTTGCGAGGCAACCGGTTTTTCTTGCACGAACATGCAAACTCACCTGCAAAGTTGAGGACACTCATTCGCCGAGTTCTGCATCTTGAAACAATTATCAGGATCTAAACCTTAAATGGCACTTTACTCCCATGTTGACTTGATCTCAACTGTGATGCGGTAGGTGGGATGGGGTCTACCTATGGTGAGGCCTTTCTCTTTCACACGGAAGAATTCCCTGCTTATATGGAAACCTCCCTGGCACACAGTCGATGATCAAGAAATTCAAATGCACTCAAACCCATCCATCTCCCATTTCCCGGCGTGGGTAGGCAGGCTGGGAGCCGCTTCGGGGCCTCCTGCCGTCCACGGGCAATGTGGCCGAGGCCAGGCCGCTGCCGTTCGACCTCTACGGACTCACGGCAAGGGATCCTCGGGGCCCGCCCGGCTGCGAAAGGCGTCTCACCACCCTCCAGGCGGCCGGGCATCCCTGCCGGGCGCCCGGACGCGTCGGAGGCCAAAAAGCCGCGCACGCCGAGAAACCCGCCATCCCGGAATGCGCAAAGTCGCTCACCTTTCGCCCAGCACAGAAGCAAGAAAGGCCACGAAATTCTCCCACAATGCTTTTCTACGACTGGAAGGGCCCACTGTGCGGGGGGCGCGGGGAGGATGGACTGTACCACTGGCCACCGCGCCCTCGCGAGACGCTGCCGTGAGGCGCGAGGGCGAAGTGCGCCGTGATTGGCCGTGGGGCGGGGCTCCAGGGGAAAAAGGATCGAGGGGCGAGAGGTCGTCCTTTCCGCTTTGCGATGTGAGAGCGGTACTTTTCACCCAGGCAGGTTTTCTCCGGTGTGGGTATACGTCCACCCCTCTCCCAGTGTCGGGAGCATGTGGTCAGCGCTGAGCTCCGGGTGTAGCTCAGAGGACTTGAGACCTCGTGTTCTTCAGTCTCCGGCTGAGGAAGAGTAAGGTCCTTCATTCAAAGAATAGATTTGTAGAGTACTTCTAGCTTCAGGCTCTGACCTCAGTGCCTGGGAATCAGGTGTGAATGGGACGGGTAGGGGTCCCGGCTTATGTTTTAGTTGGGCGGGAAAGGCACTAAACAGCTAACATGGACACTGTAGGTGCAGATAGTGTAAGTGCCAAGGAGGAAACAAAAGGAAGTTATTTGGCAGAGCAGGCTTTTCGATAGAAACATTGTGAGAACCACAAATTCCATTTTAAGTGTTCGAACTGCCTCAAAAAAAGTAAAAAAGAACAAGTTAAATTAATTTCAGTAGTAACTTAACATGTAATCAGTATAAAATCATTAATGATTAATGATATATATTAATGATACATTTTGCTTAAAAGTCCGGTGTATATTTTATACTTCCAGCACATTTCAGTTCAGACTAGTCATATTTCCAGTGCTGAGAAGCGGCCTGTGTAGCTGGAGCAGACTGAGGAGTGCAGAATGGCATAAGATGCAGCGGAAGAGACAGGTAGGAGCAAATCATATGAGGCTTGGTACTTGGGGTAGGAGTTGGGATTTTATGCTGAAATTTTAGAGTTGATTAATTATTACCACCGAAATAAAGCAAAGGTTGTTAATTGGCTTTTTGCCTGATAACCCTAATGCAATGAAGGGCTAGAGACTGCAGTGAGATCTGCTGTGTGATAGCCAAGAGGTCTCCTTGCTCCTGTAGGTCCTAGCAGAGACTCATCAAGAGACCACACGCCAGCACTTTTCCTCATTTCTTTGAAGGTAGTGAAAGAGAGAGAGAACAGGAAGAAAAGAAAAAGATAAAAAAAAAAACAAAAACTCAAGCCCGCAGCCCACACAAGGACTAGCTTGAATGATAACATCAACTCGAGGACACTGGGGACATACGGAAGGAGTAAATGTGTAATGATCACAAGAAGGGAAATGGCACAAACCTTTATTAGGAAGTTACTGTAACATCTAGGGGAGAAAAGATTGGGGAAGGAGGATACGTATATTATATGTACCTATATAATTTCAAGACATTGAATGGTACAGTGTGGGGTTTATAACAAATCTCAGTCTTGCCTTCTTGCCAGGGAAAGTCAGGGCGAGGAATTTCCCTTGGGGTTGAGCAGCCAGCAGACCTGGGTTTACATCCAGCTCTGACACTTGTTCTCTAGGTAAATAACCACCTCTTTGAGCCCCAATGTTCCTCATTTATAGGATAATAACTACTCGTGAACCACTTAATTTCGAGAATTAAGAAAGTCTTGTGGAATCATCTAGCCCCTGTAATAGATGGGAACATAAAACAAATGACTCACATGAGTTTGGCTCTTCCTCTCCTTTTTCTCCCCCCCAGGTATGGGATCTTTTTGGTTTGAGTTCTTAAGGAAAGGAGAAATATGCTGTTTTTCTTTTAATGGCTTGACATTTTTGTTCCCACCTTACACTTTTCTATTCTCCCCTTTATGTTTCTTTCCCAAACTCTGGATGGTTCAAGAATATATAGCGGGGAGGCATTTGTTCCAATTGTTGATTTAGTGTTGGTGTCAGGAAATCAGTTCTAAATTCTTCATCTTTCTGCCTACTTCAACCTCACACAGCCTGATAATGAAAATACAATAATTAAGCCAAGGGAAGCAGCAAGGACACAAGAAAAATATAGAGGATATTTTCTACTTAGTTTTACCACCACCTTTGCCTACTGGGGCTGAGGCATTATGTAAGGATATACAAGTTACATGTGGTGTTAGTGCAAACATGGAACAAGCTGGCTTTCCTCGTGTGGAAGGCAGAAGCATGGTTCCCCAAAGATGTCCACATCCTCATCTCCTGAGCCTGTGGATGTTTCATTATAGAGTAAAAGAGGCTTTGCAGATGTCATTAATGTTGGGGACCATGATAGGGGAGATAAAAGTTGAAGAGGAAGGCAGAAGTATTAGAGATGTGGTAGAAGAGAAGGCAAGAGAGGGACTCAACCTTCCATTGCTAGCTTTGAAACGAGGAAGAAGATCTTTGAAGGCAAAGAATACAGTTTCAGCTCTAGAAGCTGGGAATGGCCTTCAGCTGACAGCAAGGAACCAGAGACTTCATTTCTACAACTGCATGGAACTGAATTCTGCCAACATCCTGAATGAGCATGGAAACAGACTCTCTCCTAGAGTCTCGAGAAAAGAGCACAGCCCTGCTGATGCTTTGATTTTAGCCAGTGATGCTCATGCCAGACTTTTGACCTACAGAAGTGTGATAATAATTTGTGTTATTTTAAGCTGCTAACTTTGTGTTAATTTGTTACAGATGCAAGAAAAAACCAACACACTCTGTAAGGGGCAGTGAGAAGTGAGCTGTTTTTCTTACCCCAGTCCTTGTCCCACTCCAATGTTCTTATCAGGAACATAAGTAAGATTTTGCAGTTAAGCTATGCATTTCGTTCTAACCATTTGGAGTCAATATTTGTTATGGTGGGTGCTATAGATCTGAATTAATATCCAATAGAGATTAAATAATTTGAATACTTTTTATAATTTCAAGTCATTTGTAAATTTTGTGGGGTTTTCTTCTTAAAAAATCGTATTTTCTGCATAGGCTTTATTTCTTCCAAATTCTTATACTGTGTGTGTGTGTGTGTGTGTGTGTGTGTGTGTGTGTGTGTATGACAAAGAACGTCCAAACTAGGGCTTCTAGGACAGTGTCTAATAGGGAGATAATAGTAGACACCCTTGTCTTGTTCATGATTTTATTTTATTTATTTTTAAAAATTTTATTTATTTGTGTGTGAGAGAAAGAGCATAGCAGAGGGAGGAGAGTCAGAGGGAGAAGCAGACTCCCCACTCAGCAGGGAGCCCTATGTGGGGCTCCATCTGGGGACCCTGGGATCATGACCTGAGCTGAAGGCAGACGCTTAACCGACTGAGCCACACAGGCTGCCCTTGTTCATGATTTTAAAGGAATGCTTTTGAAGTTTCAGCACATGTGTATGATGTGGATGACATTTTTATGTATTTCCAATTGTTCATCAGGTTAGGGGAGTTTCCGTATATATCTAGTTTGCTAATAGTTTTTTTTTTTTTATCATAAATGAATGTTGAATTTTATTAGATGTTTTATCTGCCTCTGTTGAGATGAATGTATGTTTTTTCTTGTAATTTGTTCATGTGGTGAATTGTATTAATGCATATATTTTTTAAGGATTTATTTGTTATTTTAAAGAGAGAGAGAGAGAGAGAGAAAGCAGGGGAAGGGGCAAAGGAAAAGGGAGAGAGACTCCTAAGCAGACTTCACATTGAGTTCAGAGCCCAATGCAGGGCTTGATCTCACTACCCTGAGATCACGACCGGAGCCAAAACCAAGAGTAGGATGCTTAACCACTTAACTGACTGCACCACCCAGGTGTTCTGCATTAATGCATTTTTCTGATGTTGAACCAGGCTTCTACTTCTGAAAGAAACCAAATTTGTCATTTCAAAAAATATTGTTTAGAATTTTTGCCCTTACATTTATGGATGACTTGGGACTGTGGTTATCTTTCACATCTTGTCTTTGATAGTTTTGATGTGAAATTATACAGGTATCTACTTAATATTAGTAATTTGTTTCTGAAAATCTGATGTCCTGTGCAAAAACCTTAACTGGGAGCCTATTTCTTTTTATTTTAAATGGTATAATTGTAATATGTTACTTATTAACCCAAATCAGTTTCCTAAAATGTAACTGTAATATGGTAAGCAAAGCTCTATTAAAAAACAAAGCATAACATCGGGATGTAAATATTCATAACTTTGCTTCTTGAATCACTAAACAATATAGTTGTTAACAAATAGTTGCTTTGTCAGCAGTAACATACTCTCTTTCATTGTTACTGCTTTTCTGCTTGCTTTTCTTCCTTCTCCATTAAGTTCCTTAACACTTTCTCACCTTTTTAGTTCTTCTTCTACACAACTAGGGAAAAAAAGGGCAATATGAAATATGAAAGGCACTGTGGAAATGTGACAGAGAATGATTCACACTGAGGATGATATTTTAATGTTTCTTTTATTACCAATAGCATTTATGTGGTATATCCCCTTCATTGATATTCAGTATTCTTTTTTATTTGCTGACATGATGTTTGTAATGTAACTCAAGCCATTTCCTACACTTTAGTTGTTGTTATGGGTAAAAATGCTATATTGAGTTTTGGGGTGCTAAATAAAACATTTCCTACATAAATCTCAGTTGAAATGTCGTTTTGAGAGATATGTATGTTGTATGACATTGGAGAATTAAATACGAGAGGGAATTTGTTGGGAAAACATCAATTAGGGAAATGTTCTGTGGAGTATGCCTGAAATGTTTTTATGAAATTACTTGGGTAACGTCTCCTCTTCTTTTCTTCTCCAAAAAATTTAAGATAATGTCAGAATTAATTTTTTTAATTTTAAAAATAAACCACATACTTTTATTTTTATTTATTTATTTATTTAAAGATTTTATTTATTCATTTGACACAGAGAGAGACAGCGAGAGAGGGAACACAAGCAGGGGAAGTGGAAGAGGGAGAAGCAGGCTTCCTGCTGAGCAGGGAGCCTGATGTGGGCCCCAATCCCAGGACCCTGGGATCATGACCTGAGTCGAAGGCAGACGCTTAACTGACTGAGCCACCCAGGCGCCCCTTTTATTTTTATTTATTTATTCATTTATTAAAGATTTCTTTTGTTTGTTTATTTGACAGAGAGAGGGAAAGCACAAGCAAGGGGAACGGCAGGCAGAGGGAGAGGGAGAAGCAGGCTCCTCACCGAGCAGGGAGCCCAATGCGGGGCTCAATCCTAAACCACATACTTTTAAAACTATCTGGGTCTAGTATTTTCTTTGTGGGAAGAAGTTAAACTACTGATTCAGTTTCTTTAATGACTATAGGACCATTCAGGTTTTTTCTTCTTTAGTCATGTTCGCTAAGTCATCTTTCCTAGGAACGTGTCCATTTCTGCCATATTTTCGAATTTGTTGGCAGAAAGTTGTTCATTATTCTTAGTTTTTTTCCCCTCACACCAACCAGTTCTCTGATTCTTTAACATCAACTGGATGTCCAATAATTCCCTGGAATTAGTATCAGACCCCACAGGTTAAGAGCTCACTCCCATGAGACTGCCCCTATTTCATTTGCCAGGAGCAATGGGGTGGCCAGGCTACTCGCACTTTGGCCCAGCCAGAAATTTGAGGGTTAACATGATCCTCCCCCACCTCAGGTTTGATAATTGACTACAATGACTCAGACTCTCGGAAAACACTTTACTTACTGTTACCAGTATATTATAGAGGATAGGACTCAGAAACAGCCAAATGGAAGAGATGAATGGGGCATGTTATGATGTGGGGTGGGAGCTTCTATGCCTTCTCTGGGCGTGCTACCATCTCAGCACTTGGATGTGTTTGTGTTAACTAACCCAGAAGCTCCCTGAACCTCCTTGGTGAGGAGTTTTTATGGAGATTCCACTACACAGACATGATTGGTTAAATCACTGGTTATTGGTGATTGAACAAAATTTCCAATCCTTCCCACTTTTCCAGAGATGAGGGTGGGTAAGTAGGGCTGAAAATTCCAGTTCTCTAGTCACATGGTTGGTTCCTCTGGCAAGCTGCTCCAGTCCTGAAGGGAGACCACCAAGAGTCACTTTAATGACATCAACTTTGTCCTTTCTCAAGATTGCTTTGGCTATTTGGGGTCCTTTGTGGGTTCATAAAAATTTTAGGGTTGTTCTATTTCTGTGAAAACTGCCATTGGAATTCTGTTAGGAATTGTATTGAATCTGCAGAATATTTTGGGTGATATGGACATTTAACAATGTTAATTCTTCTAATCTGTGAGCACTGAATATCTTTCCATTTATTTGTGTCTTCTTCAACTTCCTTTATCAGTATCTTACAGTTTTCAGTGTACAGGTCTGTCATTTCCTTGGTTAAATTTATTCCTAGGTAGTTTCTTCTTTTTGATGCAATTGTAAATGTGATTGTTTTCTCTCTCTTTTTTTTTAAAGATTTTTTTTATTCATTTGAGAGAGAGAGAGAGCACAAGCAGCGGGGAGAGGCAGAGATAGAAGCAGACTCCCCTCTGAGTGGGGAGCCTGACATGGGACTTGATCCCAGGACCTTGAGATCATGACCCGAGCTTAAGGCAGACGCCCAACCATCTGAGCCACCGAGGTGCCCCAATGTGATTGTTTTCTTAATTTCTCTTTCTGTTAGTTTTGTGTATAGAAACACAACTGATTTTTGTATAATGATTTTGTATCTTGCAGGTTTACTGAATTCATTTATTAGTTCTAAGTTTCTTGGTGGTCTTTAGAGTTTTTTATATATATATTATGTCATCTGCAAGTAGAGACAGTTTTACTTCTGTTTTGATTTGGATGCCTTTTATTTCTTTTTCTTGCCTAATTGATCTAGCTATGACTTTCAGTACTATGTTAAATAAAAGTGGGCAAGAATTGGCATCTCTTCTAAGAGGAGAGGCTTTCAGTTTTTCACCATTAAATATGATGTTAGCTATGGGCTTGTCATATGTGGCATATATGGCATATCGTGTCATTATGTTGAGATATGTTCCCGCTATAGCCGCTTTGAGTTTTATCATGAATGGCTGTTGAATTTTGTCAAATGCTTTTTCTGCATCTTTTGAGATGATCCTACAATTTTTACCCTTCATTTTGTTAATGTTGTATATCATATTGACTGATTCGCGGATGTTGAACCACCCTCATATCCCTGGAATAAATCCCACCTGATCATGGTGTATGATTCTTTTAATGTGCTGTTGAGTTCAGTTTGCTGGTATTTTTTTTTAGAATTTTTTCATCTATGTTCATCAGGGATATTGGCCTGTAATTTTCTTTTCTTATAGCGTCCCTTTCTGGTTTTGGTATCAAGGTAGTGCTGGCATCAGAAAATGAGTGTGGGAGTGCTCCTTCATTTTCTGTTTTTTTTGGAAGAGTTTGAGAAGGATTGATATTAATTCCTCTTTAAATGTTTGATAAAATTCACCAGTAAAGCTATCTGGCCTGGACTTTTGTTTTTTTAATTAATTAATTAATTAATTAATTGTGTTCAGTTAGCCAACATATAGTACAACATTCGTTTCGGATGTAGTGTTCAATGATTCATTAGTTGCGTATAACACCCAGTGCTCATCTGGACTTTTGTTTGTTAAGAGGTTTTTGACTACTAATTCAATCTTTTATTAGTAATTGGTCTGTTCAGATTTTCCATTTCTTCACGGTTCAGTCTTGGTAGGTTGTATGTTTCTAGGAATTTATCATTTCTTCTAGGTTGCTCAACTTGTTGGTGTATATTTGTTCATAGTAGTCTCATATGATCCTTTGCATTTCTGTTTATTAGTTGTGACATCTCTTTCATTTTTAATTTTATTTGAATCTTCTTTTATTGTTTTTTCCTCGTGAGCCTAAAGGTTTGCCTATTTTATTTATCTTTTCAGAAAACCAGTTCTTAGTCCTTTGATCTTTTCTACTGTCTTTTTAATCTCCATTTCATTTATTTTTGCCCTGATCTTTGTACGCTTTTTTTCTACAAAGTTTGGGCTTCATTTATTCTTCTTTTAGTTTCTTAAGGTATAAAGTTAGGTTGTTTATTTGAGATCTTTTTCATTTCTTACTGTAGGCACTTAGTGATATGAACTTCACTCTTATACTGCTTTTGCTGTATCCCGTTAGTTTTGGTTGTTATATTTCCATTTTCATTTGTCTGAAAAAAAAAAAAATATATATATATATATTTAGTGAGAGAGAGCACATGAGCTGGAGGGGAAGGGCAGAGGGAGAGGAGAGAATCTTAAGTAGGCTCCATGCTCAGGTGAACCCCAGTGTGGGGCTAGATCTCACAACCCTGAGATCATGACCTGAGCTGAAATCAAGAGTTGGACACTTCACTGATTGGACCATCCAGGTGCCCTTGTCTGAAGATATTTTTTATTTATCTTTTAGTTTCTTCTTTGACCATTGGTTACTCAGTAACATGTTTAATCTCTACATATTTGTGAGTTTTCCAGTTTTCTTCTTACAATTGATTTCTAGTTTCATACCACTGGAGTTGGAAAAGATGCTTGATATGATTTCAGTCTTCTAAATTTATTAAGACTTGTTTTGTGGCCTGACGTATGGTCTGTCCTGGAGAATATTCCATGTGTGCTTGAGAAGACTGTGTATTCTACTGCTTTTTGATGGAATGGTTCTGTAAATGTCTATTAAGTTCCTCTGGTCTAATGTGCAGTTTAAGTCCAATGTTTCCTTATTGATTTTCTGTCCGTATTATCTATTCATTGATGAAAGTGAGATTTTGAAGTCCCCTACTATTATTGTATTGCTCTCTATTACCCCCTTTAGTTATGTTAGTATTTGTTTTATATATCTTAGGTATCCTATGTTGGGTCCACAAATATTTACAATTGTTGTATCCTCTTCTTGGATTCACCACTTTATCACTATATCATGACCTTTTTTGTCTCTTATTAGTCTTTGTCTTAAAGTTTGTTTTATCTGCTGTATCTACCCTTGTTTTCTTCTCCAGGTTAAGGAGTATCTTTTTCTATCCCTTTACTTTCAGTCTATGTGTGTTCTTAAAAGTGAAGTGAGTCTCTTGTAGGCAACATATTGTCAGGTCTTATTATTTTTATTATTATTGTTATTATTATTATTAATTTTATTTTTAAGTAATCTCTACACCCAATGTGGGGCTTGAACTTACAACCCCAAGATCAGGAATTGCACACTTGGGATGCCTGGGTGGCTCAGTTGGTTAAGTGGCTGCCTTTGGCTCAGGTCGTGGTCCCAGGGTCCTGGGATTGAGTGCATCAGGCTCCTTGCTCAGCGGGGAGGCTGCTTCTCCCTCTGCCTGCTGCTCCCCCTGCTTGTGCTCTCTCTGTCTCTCTGACAAATAAATAAATAAAATCTGGGGAAAAAAAAAGAAAAAGAGTTGCACACTCTACCAGCTGAGCCAGCCAGGTGCCCCAGGTCTTATTTTTCTAGATCTATTCAACTATGCTTTATCTTTTGATTAGATAATTTAGTCCATTAACATTTAAAGTAAATATTGGTAGGTATGGACTTATTGTCAGTTTGTTCATTGTTATCTGGCTGTTTTGCAGTTTTTTTTGTTCTTTTGTTCTTTTCTTGCTTTCTTCCTTTGTGATTTGATACTTTTCTGTTGTGGTATGCTTAGATTCCTTTCTCTGTATCTTTTGAGTATTTAATGTAGGCTTTTGCTTTGCGGTTACCATGAGGCTTATAGAAAACATCCTAGAGTTATAACGGTCTATTTTAAGCTGATAACAATTAAGTTTAAATGCATTCAAAAACTCTACATTTTTACCTCCCTCTCTCATGCTTTATATTCTTGATGTCACAATTTATATCTTTTTACATATGTATCCATTAACAAATTATTGTAGTTACAGTTTTTTTATTAGTTTTGTCTTTTAACTTCATGCTAGATTTATAATAAATGATAAACCCATCACCATTACATTAGATTATTCTGAGTTTAGCTATGAATTTAACTTTACTGGTGAGATTTATACTTTCAAATGTTTTCCTGTTGCTAATTAGTGCCCTTTCATTTCAGCTTAAGGAAGTCACCTTAACATTTCTTGTAAGGCCAGTGTGGTGGTGATGAACTTCTTAAGCTTTTGCTTGTCTGAATAACTCTTTACCTCTCCTTCAGTTCTGAAGGACAACTTTGCTAGGTAGAGCATTTTTTGTTGGCAGTTTTTTCCTTAAGCACTTTGAATATATTGTGCCACTCTTTTCTGTCCTGCAAATTTCCTGCTAATAGTCTCATGGGGGTTCCTTGTATGTAACACATTGTTTTTCCCTTGCTGCTTTTAAGATTCTCTTCTTAGTTTTAACTTTTGACACTTTCATTATGTGTCTTGGCGTAGGTTTTCTTGGGTTCATTTTATTGGACCTCTCTGGGATACCTGGATCTGAATGTCTTTTTCCTTTCCCAGGATAGGGAAGTTTTCAGCCATTATTTCTTCAAATACATTTTCTGTCCCTTTCTCTCTCCTTCTTCTGGGTCTCCTATCATGCAAATATCAGTCTGATTGATGATTTCCCCTAAGTCCCTTGAGCTGTCTTTATTCTTTTTTCTTTTACTCCACTGATTGGATGAATTCCACTACTCTGTCTTTAAGTAACTGATCCTTTCTTCCACTGCAACCAGTCTGCTGTCGAACCCCTCAATTGAATTTTTAGTTCAGATTTTGTATTCCTTAGCTTGTGATTTCTGTTTGGTACTTTCTTATATTTTCTATCCCTTTGTTAAAATTCTCACTTTTTCATGCTTTGTTCTTCTGACTTCACTGAGCATTTTTATGACCATTATTTGAATATTTGAACTCTTTGTCAGGTTTATCACTTATTTTTATTTCATTATGTCTTTTTCTGATGTTTTTTTCTTCTTCTTCTGTTTCTTCATTTTTCTTGACTCTCTGTGCTGGTTTTTATGCATTAGGTAAAATAGCCATATCTCCTAGCTGTCTTGTGTGGGAGATTGAACCTTATCGTTCAACCCTGCCCCAGCTATTGGCTGTCTCTCAAATCATTGTGATTGTCTAAGCAGTCCTATTGGTTCTTAGTGGCTCCCAGTATTGAAGATGTGTCAAAACCTGCCAGTATCCCAAAGGGGAGGATCTCAGTCAGCACCTAGATTCAGGCTTATAGGCAGCTGAACCTTTGGGCAGCAGCTTTTAAAGTATACAAATATACCTCTATGAGGGGAAGATTGGGATATGGGCATTTCTGTCTGTGGCCTCATCAGCACTGTGCCCTGAGGGGATAACTGGCCAAGAACTATTCTTCTGTTACAGTTTTGTAGAACCTGCAAATGTAAGCCCTACTGGCCACCAGAGCCAGGTGATGAAGGGGCATCCTTTGGATGGCAGCCACAAAAACTAGGACCCCAGATATATACACAGAATCCTTTCCTAGAAATATTGGCAACCTGGAATGAGGCAGCAGGAGAGCACAAAAGTGGTGTCTACCAACCTCCCTGGTCTCTGGAGAATACTGTAGTCAACTCCTTGTTGTGTGCTAAATTAGTAGCTTACCATGCAGGCTGTCGCTGTTAAGAAATGCAAAAAGGCCTCTTTCACAGAAAGACTGGGTATGTTCTCTGGGTCTGTGCTGGGCCCTTGGGAGTTTGCTGTGGTGAGTTCTTACTAGCACTTTAAGAAGTCTCTCTTAGTTTTCTCTAGCCTTATTGGTCTCATGGATGCAAGCCCCATTGTAAAACTAGGTGTTTTGGGCATCCATTTCTCAGGTGGAGGTTTTAAAAGTTGGGGCACCACATGTAAAATCTAAACCTTTCACTCCTCAGTGAGAAGTTTGGAGTTGTAAGGTCCCACTGGCTGTGTGTTGCTGCATCAGGGGTGGGGTTTATGGTGAGATTATTAGCATCTCCTATCCGGTTTGATGTGAGTCTTTTGTCATTTACCCAAGGTGTGGGTACTCAGGTAGTTTCTGGATTTCTTTCAGAGGCACTTGTTCTATATGTAGCTGTAGATTTGGTGTGTCCATAGGAGGATGTGAGGTCAAGAGCCTCTATATTGTCATCTTAAAACAGATCCAAACATTGAATTTCTAATGTCAGTTATTAGAAATTATTTTTCTGGAATTTCTTTTTTGTTCTTTTTCAGAGATATAGGTTATTTGTGGTATCTTTTTTCCTTTGCAATGTACTCTCTTTTATTTCTTGAAATATATTAAACATACTCATTTGCTATTCTATAGGTAAAAAATCTGCGTAACTCTGTTTCAACTCATTATCATTTGTCCATTTTCTCATAGATTTGTGAATTTTTTTTTTTAAGTTGTAGCCATTTGGGTCTGTTCTTCTAGAAAGGATTATATGCTTGTTATTGCTGGGTATTTGGGGCACTGCTAACCTAGGAACACTCGCAGACTATCCTAGCCATACCACATAAGATAAGATGTACCCTATCCTACATAGACTTGTGTTAGTAATTTTCAAGAGAAACTACCCCCACCCTGTTTTATCCTTCTTGATAATACTTAGGCTTATTATCTCTACTGATTGTCTCTGTAGGGTCAATACTCAAACCTCCGCATCCCTCCCCCGCCCCCCGCCCTACCACCAGCCGTAATGTAATTACTTACTAAGGATGTTGCTTTTCATGGTACACAACCTTATGCATGGGTCATGCATGGGAAATTCTGTTTCCCACTTTGCCCAGGCCTCATGTCTTACCATCTAGCTCCCAGATGGCTCTATGAAGCCTAAGTCCTAAGCCACCAAGGATAGATAAATGTTCCCAGCAAATGCCAGCTCCAGAACTTCTTTGGATTCATGCTATTTTTTACTTGTGGCTTCTGAGGACTTCCCTTATTTTTTCAACCAACTCAGCCATTCAGTTAGAATGATATTTAAAAATATTTCATCCAAGGCTGGTGTAGCCACTCTGGAAAACAGTATGGAAGTTCCTCAAAAAGTTAAAAATAGAACACCCTATGATCCAGCAATTGTACTGCTAGGTATTTGTCAAAAGGATACAAACATAGTAATTGGAAGGAGCACATGCTCCCCAATGTTTATAGAAGCAATGTCCACAATTGCCAAAATATGGAAAAAGCCCAGATATCCACTGACAGATGAATGGATAAAGAAGATGTGATACACACACACACACAGGAATATTACTTAGCCATCCAAAAGAATGAAATCTTGCCATTTGCAACTATATGGATGGAACTAGAGGGTATTATGCTAAGTGAAATAAGTCAGTAAGGGAAAAAAAAATGCTATATGATTTCACTCATATGTGGAATTTAAGAAACAAAAGAGATGAATATAGGTAAAGGGAAGGAAAAATAAAATAAGATAAAAACAGAGAGAGAAGTAAACCATAAGAGACTCTTAAATATAGGGAACAAATGAGGGTTGCTGGAGGGGAAGTGGGTGAGGGGATGGGGTTACTGGGTGATGGACATTAACGAGGGCACTTGATATAATGAGCACTGGGTATTATATGCAACTGATGAATCACTAAACTCTACCCTGAAACTATAAAAAAGAAAAATAATACTTTATCCAGCATTTTTAATTATTCTGAATGAGGGGGTTTCTCTGCATATCTCTCTTGCCATATTGTGGGCACAAAACACCTTTTGAATTTCTTCATCAATTTGTTCCTTGAAAAACCATCCAGCTTAAGAACATCAGAAGAGCTTATCACTAATCCTGCTTTTTCTACTAATAACCTATATGTAAAGGTAATAATTCTTCCCAAAATAATTTATAATTTAGAGCAATTCTCACCAAGTCTCTTTTTTAAAGTAACTTGGTCAAATTTGGGGGGAACCTAACAAAATTATTCTGAAGTTCTGGAATAAAAAACTGATGAGAATAGCCAGAGCAGTATAGAAAAAGAATAGTAATGGTGGAGGACTAACTCCTTCCTTAATATTAAATATGTTCTAATATTAAATATTAAGCCATATTTTAAACTCTGTAAGAGAATTAGATCAATATGGTAATAGCATAAGTACTCATCTATCAGTCAAATGAAAGATAGAACTCATAATAGTTCTGAGTACTTGTTAAATCTTGATATGTCTTAAAGCAAACTTCCCAAATTAACGGAGAAGTGTAGGGTTGACCCACACATGTTGCTGGCAAGAGTGATTTGTCATTTTGAAAAAAAAAAAGTTTTAATTGATATAAAGCAAAATAAGTTCAATGTAGTTTAAAGAATTAAATGAAAGAACAATCAAATTATAGAAAGGCTAAGTAAAAATACTTGCTTGATTGTAGAAAGGGCTTACTAAACCTGGGAATCAATGGCTGTTTCTGAAAGGTGGCAAGAAACTGGTTACAGTGAATGATGAGGCAGTAGAGCGATTTATCTTTGATCATTAGAAAGCATTACCTTTCAAAATAATATAAATACATTTTATTTTAAAAATAAATACATGGAAGGAGCATGGAAATAATTGATAATCTTAATTTGGCAAAATTTAAAATTTCCCTGCCTTTAATAATTAAAGAGAAATTCCATGTATTAAATTGGCTAAATTCTTATAATAAATATAACTGTAACAAATACAATTTGTAATATAAAATGATGCATGTTAATCCATGTGAACACTGAGAATCCAGTAGAATTAAAGGTAAAAAGACATATTTTACAAAAGAGAAACATGAATTCTAAAACATACCAAGAAGTATCAGGGCCTTAAGGAATTCTGTGAAAAATATTTTTGTAGCACTAGTGACTTCTAATAATACTATTTGACCCCTAAATTTCCAATTTTTTTCCTGATTTTTCTGATATTTATGTGACTTTTTTTTAAACTAAAAGCTAGGAGTGTCTATGTTTAGAGAGGACTTGTCTCTTTCTTTAATTTTGTTCTTATTTTGGGAGTTGTGATTGGGCTTAAATTTTTTTCTTAACAGATTTTTCATTGTGAATATACTAATTATTAATGGTTAATGTGTTCATATATATAAATGATATGTTTGAGTAAGATGTGGTTTAACTTGGTTAACAAAGACTTATGTAAAATTTTCTCTGCATCACCATTTTATAGAAAACACTGACTTGTCGATGACAGTGTTACTGAAAACTGCTAACTGAATACTAATTGAAGAAATTCCTTTATGGATCTGATTTAGTACTGATTTAGCAGGGTACCGCCAGGTGGCAGTATAAGCCAAGCACAGAATCGTCACTGTACCTCACAGTTGCGCTTTAACTACAATGAAATTAGGAATCGAATATCCGTATTTGAGTAGAATCACTCCATCTTCCTAGGTGTTTTGTAAACCTGGCTTTAAACTAGTTTTTCAGAGGCGAGGCTTTGATTTAAAAAAAAAAAAAATCTGGTCGTGTTGCACAGGAAAGACCTGTCTTAATATGTTACTTTGAGGAACCCAAAAGAACATCTTCTGGACTCCAGTCCAGACAAGAATGAAGCACTCTTTGAGTGCTAAGATTCTCTATGCTGCAGAACTGTAGGTCTTAAGCCAATCAGATAAATAAGGCTGGTGCTTTAGTCAGGAGCCAGCCTGCCAGGAAATATACATGGCAATTGGGGTTGAATTATTCATAGATACTTTTTTTGTGGGTTAGACAGCTCAATCTGTCTACATTTTTTTTTTTTTTTAAGTCAGGTATGACTTGATTGCAGTGCTTAGTCACATATCTGGGAATAAATAGTTGCTAGATAAAAATACATGGTTTTTTATTTTTATGACTAAATATATATGGCATGTGTTTCATGTCCATACATTTCCAAGGGTATTTTTGGAGACATCTGTTTCCATATCAGTAACTTTGCTCTTTCACGGTGCTAGAGTCTTTCTTTGGGGGAGCGGAGAGCAGCGTTGGAGGATGTTCGGTAAGACAGGCCCTCCTGAGGGGCAGAGAACCGCTCAAACAGCTCAAAACCCAAAACCTGGGATTCTAATGAGTGGCTTTAGTGATATTAATGTTAATATTTGTTTTAGCCACTGAAAGAGAATTTCCAGCTGCTCCATTAGAGATATGAAGTCTCTCAGCTGAATAAATTAAATCCTTCCTACTGAGACAACTTGAAAGTGAGCAAGTGGGTCTGTGGGGATCTGTGAGAAATCGTGGGGAGCCCAAAAAGGCCTGAAAGTCAGAAGTGTGAGGATTCTGATCCTTCAAATTTTCAAAAGGAGAAGAAGTTATTTCAGTAAACTGTGGTCTATAAAAACAAATGTGGTCTCAGTTCTGTAGTATCAAATGAATGAGTCCTAAGCAGAACTCATTGGTGAGTCCTAAGCAGCATCACTTACACATGAGAAGCCAGAATGGGCTTAACACCCATCACAGCAAACTTTCTTTTTTAACAAAGTGTCCAGAGCTGGGGAGGGTGGAGAACCTAGAAAATCTGAATTTGAGCAGGGCACTTGGCAAGTTCTCTCATAACACACCTCTGGCTGAAGTGAGGGGCAAGTGTCATTATGTATATTGATAATTAATTGATCAGCTACCAAGGTGGTACCATTTAATAGAATGATGTCAAATGATGTCTCTAGGGATGTCCTTGGCCTTTTTTCTTTAATCCTTTTTATTCATGATTTGGATGAAGATGTCGAAGGCATTCTGATAAAATTTGAGATGATATGAAGTTAGAATAAATTAAATAAGGTCAAATCTGAGTTCTAAAATCTTAGACTGGTTGAACTTGGTAAGTGTTAGAAGAATGATTTTAAAGGGAATACATGTAAAGGCTACTTCCTGTGTCCTCACAACAACACATATACAGGGTAAGTCATACCTTAGCTGTAGCACATCTAGAAAAGACTTAAAGGAATGTAGTTGGCAGTGAATATATGATCAATCAGCTATGTACTATGGCTGTCAGCAGAGTAGATGTTAATTTAGGTTTTATTATTCACAAAGTGTTGCATGGCAAAGGAGAGAGATATCCCCTCTTCTACTGGTGGGACCACCCTTGCTTCAGTTCTGGGTGCTCTGTCTCAAGTGGGGCATAGGCAGGCCAGGGACTGTTCCAGAAGGAGACAAGCAAGATAATAAGAGTTGTAGAAGCTGTTATAAAGGGCATGGCTGAAGGAACTGGGTATTTAGGAAATGCAATGTCAGAAGATGGAGTGACACTGGCTTCACATTTTGGAAGTCTGTCTTGTGAGAAGGGATTAGACTTGTTCTGTGTTCAAATTAGGGTCAAGGGGGTGGAAACCTTAAAGAGGCAGTTTTATATTTCATGTAATGACTCTCTGGTGGTTGGAAGCAACCCCAGATGGGAACAGACTATTTCAAAAGATGGTGATTTCTCCCTCATTAGAGTGTTCAAGCATGGATGGGTAAGAACTTGGAAATGTCTTAGCAACTGGTAGTTGAATGAATTTAAAATCCAATTCTGGACTTATGGTTATTTTCTTAACCCATTATTAAACTAAAAGGAATCCATAAGAAAAGGCACCTTTGAACAATTCTCAATATTAATTTATCCCAATAATCCTAATATATCTTTTTTCTTTCTTTTCAGTGTCTTCAGATAGCAGAGGTGGTATCAGGATTTAAAATGTGACCTTTATTCCTCTCGTCTCAGCAATATGGTCAAAGGTCCAATGCCAAGGTAAACACAGTAGGTACCAAGTACTTCTAAATTCTAAAGGGATTACCTAAGCAGGTCATATCAAATAATTGGGTAACCAGTTCTGCCCATATTAGCACATTGCTCACCTCTGGGGTTGGAGTCGAAGAGTTGATGAGGTCTTGAGAGAGTCATCGGTGTGCGGCAATATACCCATCCCCTCATGGGGAACCGCTGGGAGAATTTGATGTGTATGCCCTGGAATTGGAGAGACTCAAGGACAGTGACTAAGAGAGACTGTGGCTGGTTACCCATCCCTGGCAGTGGCTCAAAAGAGAGAAAGGGCTTTGGTGGGAACAATCTTCCCCACCATGGAAGGGGTGTGGCAAAGGTGTGTGTATCCTCTAGTTCAGAAGTGGGGTTATTTCTAAGGGGACCTTGCCCAGCAGGGTTGGCTGAAGGGGTGGATTGCCAGCAATCAGGAGCTGGTGGGGGAGACTATTAACAGGCAGGGACAGGAGGTCAAGGAGAAGAGGTTAAGAGAAATAACTAAAGCCAGACTATCTAGGTTCAAAGTCTGGCTCTGTTGCTTTTTCGCTGTGTGATCACAGGCAGAGGTAGAGCAAGAAAGGCAGAAGCACCTAACCCCACAGGCCTGCATCTTAGGATGAATTCGGGGGGGGCAATTTAAATTCAATAAGATTTTGGAATTTTGACAGTAAACAAGAGACTTCTAAAATACTCAGGTAGATTGCAAATTCTTGCAATTTAAAGGGACAGAGAGAGCTATGAGACCTTTCATTCAAGGGTTTAGAAACGGAGTCCAGAAAGCAGGTTTGAAGAGACCGTGGAAGAAGAAATAAAGCTGCCTTCTGCTTGCATCCTGTGTAGATAGTGGAAATGCCAGAGCCGTGGGTGGATTCTAGATGTGATTTTGTCACCAAATAACAGTGTCCGTAGCAAGTCACCCTACCTCTTTGGGTCCCAGGTGTCTTCGCCTGTAGAAGTTCTCTTGCTTCCTTTCAGCCATGTAGTTCTGTTTACATTTTTCTTCACAGGCAAGATAGGCGATATATGTCATATATATAAATAAACATTTATAAATACTAAATGTATCTCTATGTCATAGACATATATATAAAAATAGATACATATATGTACTAAATGTATATGCTAAATATAGATACATATATATGCTAAATATATTTATGACATAGATATATTTAGATACATACATAGATACATTTGATATTTATAAATACATACGTATATAGATACATTTGGTATTTATAAATATGATCTCTATATAAATACATTTAGTATTCATGTATATTTATTTATACCCAGAACTTTTTTCAGAAAAGATTTCAGTAACTGAATTGCATTTTCTAGTGGCATACTGATTGTGTTTTGTGCCTAAATACAGTGTTGAGGTTATCTTCTGTGTTTCTCCAGTAGTTTTCCTCTGCTAAACTTTATATAGATAAGCTTTAGTAAGAGATGGCATTTGGAGCACATATATTTTAAGAGTCTTACCCTTATTAATTCTGCCGTTTCAGTCTACATGTGGTTTTTATATTTTATAGCTGAAAAGTCACAGGCAAACTAAATTGACGGAGGTAAAAGGAATGTCAATTAAACACAATTAAATAGTAAAGAATTCCTCAGACCTCTTGGAATTCATGAAATAGTTCTGCATGTTCTTGCTCATGTATGCAACAAAAAATAGACTTAGTTTGTCCTTGAATTTTAAGTCTCCTTATACCACCCCTGCTCTGTAAGGTAATGTAATTATCTGCAAATTCCTGTCGGAGTCTCTAACATGCCCTGGAAGGGGTTGGCACAACCAAATCACTGCTTTAACTAGTTTAATTATTTAAAGTTATACAGTAAGGTGTGCTTTTCAGTCCAAATGGAAAGGAGACATTGATTAGAACATCACAGAATAGACAAAACGAGAAGGCAACATATATCTTAAATGCTCAGTTCTTTGCTGGAATCCCTCATTTCTGGATTGATCTCTTGAGCAATAGCAATAGTTTGCTATAAATTATACTGGATTGTGCATTTATTAGTTTTAAATTTTATGAGACATTCAGTCTTTGCACTGATACTGAAAGGAGGATTTTCGAAGTTGAGGACTCTACATGTATTGCATATTTGTACATACAGCAGCGTCTATGCCATCCACTGAGCCAGGACAGCAGTACCCACAACTGGGGCACCCATGGCTCCAAAGCCTGTAACTTGAGATGTCTTTGCTCTTTGTGCCCAATTTAGGTTGCAATGATCTCTAAGTTTTCTTCTATCACCTCAGTCCTGTGGTTCAGCTCACAAGAAACGTCATCTTTAAAGCTTAGGTATAAATTCAGCCATGGCAGCTTAAGCCTCTAAAATCTTGGCCTCCAGAACACCAAAAACCCTGTTAGAATGCAATGCGAATGTTTGTAGGTTGTTAAGAGAAGGGAAAATCAAGTGTAGTAAAGTGCCTTTCCTTAAAGATACATGTACATTAGTTTAATTTTCTCTTGTGTTTCTGGAACTGCTCCATACCATGGTGGTTAAGAGGATTATAAGGAGTATAATTACAGAGAAAGAAGTAAACAAGGAGACTGAATTCAGTTTCTGAGGGCAGTTTATTTTCTGCCTTACTGGACTATAGACCAAGTCCAAAGATCTAGGCCAGTGGTGATAAGGGGCAATTGCATGTGTAATGAATTCAAGGGGGGCAACAGCACATCTTCTTATTCCAGGCTTCTGGTAGTATTATTTTTGCAACCCAGCATGTTTCCTCTTCTTTCCTACTCTTTCAGTGCTGTCTCTACTGCCTTTCTTTACATAAGGATCGGTGTAAGACCTGATGGGGTCGGAGAGCCCCATCTGCCTGGCCATCATGATTGGTTCAGATGTGACGCATGAGCCAAGCTGGGCCGATGAGAGCCCTTACCTGGGACTTTCTTATAGTGGAGGCAATAGGAAAACCTGCTTTTGCTTCTGTGTTCCTAGAAATGGAAGAGAAGCTGCGGATGGCTAATTTTATCACCCTGTGGAACAAGCCTTCTGCAATTGTCGGAATGAGGTCTACACCAAGAGAGACAAAGAGGAGAGGAGAGAAATGGTCATATTGTTTGAGGTCTGGCTCTAGGTCTGTCTGATGTTAGCTTTCTTGCTAACTCTTTTTGCATGTCATGTAGGTTGATTTGAATTTCTGTCGTTTGTATCCTGACTGATACAGACTTTGAACAGAAATATTAGAAAACTCCCTCTTACGAAATATTACTTCATAAGCCTAAAAATACAGTTGATTTTGGTGTAATAATAAAAATAACTGCAATTTATCAAACATCTACCATGTGCTAAGCATGGCCATAAGTACATTCTGTGTTCTGTTTTCTTTTCTTTCTTTTTTTTTTAAGATTATTTATTCATTTGAGAGAGAGAGAGTGAGAGAGAGAGAGAGAGAGAGCACCAACAGGGGAGAGAGGCAGAGGGAGATGGAGAAGCAGACTCCCCACTGGGGCTTGATCCTAGGACCACGGGATCATGACCTGAGCCAAAGGCAGAGGCTTAACCCATTGAGCCACCCAGGCACCCCTTCTATTTTATTTTCATTTAATCTCCACAACAACCTGTATAGTATATGTACCAGTTAGCTATTACTGGGTAACTAACTATCTCAAAACTTAGTGGCTTGAAACAATTAGAATTTATTTAACCCAAGTCAGTGTTTTGGTTGGGTGATTCTTCTCATGTAGACCAGGCTCAGCTGATCTTAAATGGGCTTGCTCATGTGTCCACAATAAGTTGGGAGATTTCTGGGGACTGACTAGTTTGGGATGAGTCACTCGTAGGTCTGGAGTTTGGTGGTTTTCTCAGCCGGGCCCCACAGGAGTGACTGGACATTGTGTCTTCAGCAGACTAGCCTGGGCTTGTGAACATGGATGTTGCAGGGTTCCAGGACAGTGAGTGAAGGCATGAGATCTTCTCAAGGCTCGGGCTAGGCACTGGCATTTTGCAACTTCTCCTGCATCCTATGGACCAGAGTACTGGTAGCCCTCATTCAGGGAATGAGGAAATAGTATCCACTTTTAATGGGAGGACCTGAAAGTCAAAGGGAATGGATATAACGAAACATGAAAAAAATGGGAGCACAACTAATTTTCTAAAAAAGGTATTAGGTGCATATACTTTGAAAGTTAACAAATTTACTCAAGGTCACATGGCTAGTAAGTAGCAGAGACAGGATTTGAACTTTAATCTTCAGACTGAAAATCTCACTCTTTCAGCATTTCTCTCTTCTTGCTGATTGATCTATGTAGTCCAGTTGTCACAACTTAGTTTCTGAAGTCCTATTCTTAGATCACCTTTGAATGACTTCTCAGTTATTAGCAAGAGTTTCTTTATTATAACAAAGGTATTGACTTTCTGTGAATAGATTATTCTTGAGCCACACTTACAGGCATTTTCATTCATATTTATACCCATAGTAAAAGGAAGTTCGTATTTCTATCTTGCATCATGGCTATGCTGTGAAATACCAGATGTTATTTTGGGAGAATAGATAAAATAAATTGTAGTATGTAGTAAATTCTTAAATAATACTTAAATGTAGTGAGGAAACAATGAGTTCAGGCAAATGGGAAGCTGGAAGATGAGATCTGTAAAATGGGAAGAAGGCTGTCAACAAATGGAAGAAAGGGACAGTGGACTCTAATCCTGTAGGATTTTAGGGAGGGTAGGAGTGGTAGTAGCTACCATTTAAGTTGAGGAATCTTATAGCCTAGTGTGCAAGGCTTCATGAATAGTCCAGAGACAGCCCTGTCCATGGATCCTCAATAGGATAGAATATGGGGAAAAGAGACCATGTGCACAGAGCCTGGTACTGCACTAGAGACATAGATGCCCCACACTGTGTCTCCCAAAATAGTTTAGCTTAAACCCTCCTTGCATGCCTAGCTTAAAAGTCTGAGTGTTATAATTGTTCCTCTAGAACAGTCCTAAGAGTGTTGGTGGGAGGGGGTGGTCACATAGGCAACTTCGTCTCGGGAAATTCAATGATTAATATGCATGATGGCTGTGAAGCAAGGAAGTTCGGAAGAGCATAGACAGAAACAGATGGTGGGAAATGAAGGGAGATAACTGCCAGGAACTTTCTTCCTGCAGTTGAAGCAAGGACTTCTCTCAGAAGGTAACACTAGGTTGGGGAGCCTGGGTGGCTCAGCCGGTTAAGCGTCTGACTCTTGATTTCTGCTCAGGTCACGATGTTGTGGGATCGAGCTCCTGGATCAGCAAGGCAGCTGCTTAAGATTCTTTCTCCATCTCCCTGTGCTCCTTCCCCCACCCCCCACCTCACTCTCCTCACCCCCCTCAGGCATACATGCTCTCTCTCTTAAAAAAAAAAAAGGTAACTCCAGGAAAATAGAACTGAGCACTTGGAAACCTCTCAGAGATCATTTGGTTTGAGGTGGGGCGACTAGAACTTACATTTGGGATATAGGTGTGAGGAAAGGGAGTGTTTAGGTGGTTCAAATGAGACAGGAAAAGGTAAAGGAGGACAAGTAGGAGGACATCTATAGATTGGTAAAGAAAGCAGATAGTTTTATGATATTTAAGATTCATAAGCTGGCAATTAGGGGAAAAAGTGATATGTGCAGTTTTTAAACATCATACTATCTTATATCTTCATCTTCTTTCCAACACATTGGTAAATATGTCACTTAAAATAGCAGAATAGGTTCTAATTTTAGAATCTGGTGATAAGGAAAAGGTGGGATATGAGAAGTGTGTGTATTCTTTTTCCTCAGAGGGAAAAAGCCAGGGAATGCACTCTCCCTGATGAGCTTCCTAAGTGATTTATTTTAAGAGGGTTTGTGTGTTCTGTGTTCAGAAGGAGAGAGAAACTGGGAATGGGAATCAATTGCCCCTCTTCCCTGTTCATCTCCATCTGGCCCTGGATGACCCTGGAAAGAGAGGGTGGTCCTTCTGCCTAAGTCAAAGAAGTTTTGGTCTGCAGTCAGGACTGGATCCCAGGGCTGTGGGATCTGACATTTCTGTACTCCATGTCTGTGGGATTTTGTCCAGTCTGACTGTGATGTGACTGTAGACTCTTTCCCCTGCACCAGAAAGGTGCAGAGTTCTAACCACGAGAGTGAGAATTCTATATAAACTGGAAATCACTTTTCAACATAAACCATTTGAAACAATAGATCCTATTTTATAATATTAAGGAAAATAACCCGAAGAACTAAAAAGAAAATAGGTCAACATCCTTAGATAGGAATGTATCTCAGTAAGGAGACAAAAAAAAAAAGTTTGGGTAGGGCATCTCCACACAATAATTTTAAGCTTTTAAATCACAGGTTTGAGCTGTAGGAATGCCTTTGTTGATAAATACAGAAGAAGGATCAGCCATTGGAACTGCTTATCTTGCATTTGTTCAAAGCACTGAATAAACTAGGACAGATTTTGTAGAGTTTGGAATTTTACTGCGATGTGACAAGTACTCAAAGAAAATCAAAGAGTTGTTGAATCTGCAAATAATATATGTATATTTACAGTGATTGATCCCCTTCTTCTAACTCCGTAATTAAAAAGGGTAGAAAAAGTAACTACACATGAAAACAATTTCACATTATTCACTTTAAAGTTCTGGTTGAAGATACTTGAAAGATCAGGATGGTTTTCCATCTCTGGTAATTTAGGCAATGCTTACAAAAACAAAATATAATCCAAGTGTCTTCTAGAGTATTGTTATTGATCTAAGTGTTATTCTTTACAAATTTATAGGTGAGAGCTGTCACCAATGTTACTGTCCTCAAAGTGATGTCTGTTTGCAGATACCTCTTTTTGCTGTTTCAATCTCTGAAATATTATGTCATAAGCCAACTTCACTTGGGGTGCCTAGGTGGCTCAGTCAGTTGAATGTCTGAACCTTGATTTCAGCTCAGGTCATGACCTCAGTGTCGTGGGATTGAGCCCCACATGGGGCTCCACACTCAGTGTAGAATCTACTTAGGATTCTCTCTCTCCCTCTGCCTCTCCCCTCCCTCCACGTGCATGCGTGTGTTTATACTCTCCCTCTAAATAAATAAATAAAATCTTAATAAGCCAGCCTTGCTTAAATGTTAACAGTTTTTTAAAATGCGCTTTATTCTGGAATAATTTTTTTTTTAACATGTACGGAAAATTTGCAAAGGCAATATAGCAAGTTCCTGTTTACACTTTACCCGTCTTCCCTTAATGTTAACGTCTATAGTGCGTTGAATGGTGGCCCCCCAAAATACACGTCCACATCCTAACTCCTGGAATCTGTACATGCGTCCTTATTTGAAAAAGAGACTTTGCTAATATAATTAAATTGAGGATTTCAAGGTGAGAATATTCTGGATTATCTGATTGGGTCTTAAATCTAATGACAAGTATCCTTATAAGAGACACACAGAGGAGAGACACATAGGGAGAAGAGAAGAAGGCTTGGGGTGTTTTCTGATGTGTCTTCTCGGTTCTAGGATCCAGTCCAGGACACCACACTGCATGAGTGGCCACATCTCGGTGGTCTCCTCTGGTTCATGACAGTTTCCCAGTCTTTCCTTGTTTTTCATGACCTTGATGGTTTTCAGCAGTGCTGGTTAGAGATTTTGTCAAATACCCCCTACTATGAGTTTGTCTGCTATTTTTCTCATTAGATTGGGTTATATGTTCTGGGGAAGAATACCACAGAGGTGCAGTGCCCCCTCATCAAAAAGGGTAAAGGGTATATATATCCACATGATTTATCCCTGCTGATATTAGGCTTGATCACTTAGATCAAGTGGAGTTTTCCAGGTTTCTCCATTGTAAAGTCACTATTTCCCCTTTTCATGCTATATTCTTTGGAATCAAGTGTTTAAGTTCAGTCCATACTCAAGAGGTGGAAGATTAAGCTATACCTCCTTGTAGTGGCGCAAGCTAGTATGTACTACGTGGAAATTTTCTCTAAGACATAGGTCTTCCTTCCTCTCTTTCTTCAATAATTTATATCAGTATTGATGTATGTATATATCATAACCCAATTCTGCATTATGAGGTTATATTTATTTTATTGCCCAAATTGTTCTAGTTTTTATGCCTATTGGTATTATTATTAACTTATTACATTGTATGGTATTAGTTTAAGCTTTCTTTTTGTTCTTCAGCCTATTAGCTATTGTTGCATAACAAATTACATCAAAACAGGGGCTTAAAATAACCATCAACAGTTTCTGTGGGTCAGGAGTCTGAGTGTCGCTTAACTGGGTGCCTCTGCTCCCTCACGGGGCTGCAGTCGAGGTGTCAGGTGGATCCACAATTCTCTCAAGCCTTGACGGGGGAGGATCTGCTTCCCCAGGCTCACACAAATGATTGTTGGGAGCCCTTAGCTCCTTGCTGGCTTTTGGATGGAGATATCAGTTCCTTGCCAGGTAGGACAGGAATAGTCATAGAATAGCTTTAGCGTGGCAGCTGGCTTCCCTCAGAGGTGCTCAAGATAGAAATTATGGTGTTTTTGAACCTAATCTTGCAAGTGACTTTCTATCACTTTTGCCATAATGTATATGATTCACTGGGGTGCCTGGATGGCTCAGTTAATTGAGTTTCCGACTCCTGATTTTGGCTCAGGAATGATCTTGTGGTTGCAAGATCGAGCCCCATGCTAGGCTCCATGCTCAGCATGGAGTCTGCTTGAGAATCTCTTCTCTGTCCCTCTCCCTCTGCCTCTTCCCCCAGCACATGCATGCACGCTCTCTTTCACTCTATTTCTAAATCAATCAATCAATCAGTCTTAAAAACAAACAAACAAAAAACCCAAGTGATTCACTAGTCCAGTCCATGCTCAAGGCAGGGAAGATGGTTACAGAAGGCCATTCTGAAGAGGAAGAGGTGGTAATCATGGGGCCACCACACTTAGTATCCCACTATTCTATTCACTCACTTCAATTAGTTAGAATGGGCGAGGAGAAGAGAAGGGGAAGCTTTGAAAAGCAAAACCACTGATGGATTAAATGTTTTGCTTGCAGTAATTTTTGACAAGGTGTCACATACTATATGGTGTCTACCTCTTATTCATTTGTACATTTATTTACTTATTCATTTAGGAGTATATGACATATAACTTCAAACCAAATGTGATATTTCTGACCTCAGGCTATGATCTACTTGAGATTTTTGAAAAACATTTTTTTTCTTAATTAGCACCTGTGCACTTTTGGGCTGTTTAAGCCCAACCACCTGAGCATCACTTCCGCCAGGTGTTATGTGAGCAGAAATGGAACAATTAGTAATTGTAATTGAAGCTAAATGTAATTACTCTCATAATCTTGAGTTGTTCACCTTGAATTCCATCAAAATTGCATTATGAAGCTGAGGAATTATGAAGAATTACTGACAAAGGGTACTATCAATAATTCTTCCATTTTTATTCAACTCATCTTTAAATTAGGTCCATCCAGCTTTAAATGAAATCTTTTGTTTCTTCTAGTAAAAAAAAAAAAAAATTAATGCTCCCTGCAAAACACTTGAAAGTGAATAAAACGCCAAAGGAAAATAACAAAAAACACTCTGAGCTATATATTGTAGTGTAACATTTTCATGCACAAAATTTCCACATTATTCTTTTAGTTAAAATTAAAATTTAATTTAAAAAAATTTTAAATAATCTCTATACCCAGTATGGGGCTCGAACTCACAACCCCGAGATCAGGAGTCTCATGCTCTACCAACTAAGCCAGCCAGGAGCCCTTCCACATTATTCTTGTACATATTTATGTATACATATATTTAACATCATTGCTCTCAAATTATGGAATATTTAGAAATATACTATGAGTATTTTCCTAAGTAAGTTATTATTTTAGCAAGAACCCACTTGACTCATGATTATTGTCATTGCAATTCCCCACATGTATAGTTTTGCTCTGTGGACACCTCTGCACTCATCCAACTAGCGTATATTGACTTCTTACTATCAGCCACGAAGGAATCCGACACAGGGGAGAGCACTAGCCAAGTATTTGGAAAACTCAGTTTTTCTTTTAGCTTTACTACTAATTGGCTCATGTCCTTGGACTAATAAAAACTGATAGCTAACGTATATTGAACATTCACTTTAAAAAATTGTTTTTTAAGTAAGCTCTAGGCCCAACATGGGGCTTAAACTCATGACCCCAAGATCAAGAGTTGCATGCTCTACCAACAGAGCCAGCCAGGAGCCCCTGTATTGAACATCCACTATGCTCAAAGCCCTTCACTTACACTCCCATGTTTAATCACAACACCTCAGTGAGGTAGATGCTGTTATATTATGCTCATTTTATGGAGGAAAACATTGAGGCCAGAGAGATTAAGGAACTTGCCTAAGGGCAATAGCTAGTAGGTAGTGGAGCCAGGATTTAAGCCTGGTAGCCAATTCTAGAGTTTTATGTTCTTAATCACCACTCTACACTTTTGAAATGACTATGAACACTTGCTCTCTGGGCCTAGTTGCCACAGTTGTCAGAATGAATAGAAGTTGTCCTAAAAGTAGGTGATCGCCAATGTCATTTGCTTGTTTGAAAGTATAATAGGATTTCATCATATGCATAATTAACTTACTCAACTTCAAAATTTCTCCAAATGAATTGTGAAAGCAAGAGAGAAAGATTGAAAGAGAGAATTTAAATAATACAGGGAATTGAAATAGTCAATAGCCAGTGTAGGTTGGTCAAAACAAATAATGTATGAATGATTTAATTTTAAAATTATTTTTGGGGCACCTAGGTGGCTCAGTAGGTTAAAGCCTCTGCCTTCAGCTCCAGTCATAATCTCAGGGTTCTGGAATCGAGCCCCGCATCGGGCTCTCTGCTCAGCAGGGAGCCTGCTTCCCCCTCTCTCTCTGCCTGCCTCTCTGCCTACTTGTGATCTCTCTCCTCTCTGACAAATAAATAAATAAAATCTTTAAAAAAATTGAATTAATTTTAAAATTATTCTTATCATTGACAATGGAAAGAAATGTATTGTTCAGGTGTTCAGGTAAGTCTGTGGTGATAGATTTACCCACATTCTTGAAGAAGAAATTGAAGAATTAATTGAAGTTAGTGGTGAAACACTTACAAGTAATAAATTAGGGCAGCCAATAAAGTCAATTTGCAGTTGTAAAAAATAGTATTTTTTAAGCAAAAATATATTTTAAGGATAGTTTTACTATATGTGATTTTTTAAAAACCTACTGACTTTAAAATCAAGCCTAAAGTGAGATGTTTCAACAGATACCTATTCACATTAAATTTTTTTGGAAAGATAAATGTTTATATAAAAGCATCTAAAAGCCAGGATTCATTCTGGCTTCACGAGGAACTAAACTATGACCAAAAAACCATTAGGATCCAAGGTAGCAATTTTCTGGCTCCTTTTTTTGTTTTTTACTTGTCTGCTCCTCTATGGGAACCTGCTTCATTCTTTTTCCACCCAAGCTTTCTTTACTTCTCCAGGCACGGGTAGAAAATGACCACCCTATATAATCTTTCAGATCAAGCCCTTAATAGGAAATGACCAGTGTTTCTGAGACTTAATTTCCAAATGTTCTGGGGAATCTGCAACCTCAGATAGGTTTGCGAGACCCAGGAGAGGAGGGCTCTATACCCCGCTTTCCAGGAGAAACCATGAGGAAGGATCTAGATCCAGATCAGGAACTGCTACATGGTGTGTTTCAGCATGCCAGACCCAAATGACCTCAGAGAATTTCCTGGGTCCCTGAAGCAGGGCTCGGAAGCAGAGGAGGAAGTCACCGGACTCTCCCTGTGGACAGAAGTGAGGGAGGTCATTTTTTTTTTTTTAAGATTTTATTTACTTATTTGGCAGAGAGGCAGAGAGAGAGGGGGAAGCAGGCTCCCTGCTAAGCAGAGAGCCCCATGCAAGGCTCGATCCCAGGACCCTGAGATCGTGACCTGAGCTGAAGGCAGAGGCTTTAACCTACTGAGCCACCCAGGCGCCCAGTGAGGGAGGTCTTAATGGTGATGAGAGAGAACCAGACAGGACATCAGATTCCTCAGTAGATGACTTATAGCAGGGCAATCTCTTTGGGGAATTGCTATGGAATTCCTGGGAACTAAGCTACAACTCAGGAAAGGGGGAGTGGGAAAGTGCCAAACTAACGGATTAAATTTTGCCTCTCCAGTGAAAATGGAGCTTAAAATAAAAGCGAGGCTGAATTATAGAAAAATAATATTATGTTGGTGGTGCACTTACTTTGAGGGCCGAGACTTATATCTGAACCCCATGGAGACCTGTCTGGAATTGCTGTGATTCCTCATGCAGCACATTTCTGAACTGCGGATTGCTGACACACTCCAGAATTAGAGTCAAGCCATGGCAACACTTGTGATCCCATGCAGACACAACGTAGGTGCTCAGCACACCAGTGATTTCAGGAAAACCAGCGAACTATAGTGAAATTCAGTTGGTGATAATTCTACAAAAATGCTTTGAAGTTTTGGGGCAACTTGAGGGTGGTGGGGAGAAGAAAGAGGACAAATGTTTATCTCTTTTTTTTTTTTTTTGGACAAACGTTAACCTTAATGGAGGTAACGGATAGATCTGAGTTCTGTGAGTACCAAGAAGGTAGTTAAAAAGGTAGGTGTATGAGCTATTCTTTCTAAGGCATCTTTCTCAGACTCTGATTTTAGCCAGTGGACTCGAGAGGAAGAAATGATTCCAGCAGCACTGGCTCAGGCCCTGACAGATGGCACGGATGGACACTTATCATAGCAGCTCCTTTGGGATACCCTGATCTAGGCTGTTTTAAGGTAGCTTCCAAGGCAGAAGAATCTTGGTGCTCTGTCAAAGGGGTGTCCCATTACTGTGCTGTGGATGGATGCAGTGTCCAGGGCCACAGTCAGACATGTCTTGGGGAAGGACTTTTTAAGAAGCCTTGAGAGAACACTGCTCTGCACTGGAAGGTGGATGTTTCTAAGACTCTGGTGAAGGACAAGCACACCCATATTTTGTTTTGTTTGTAGGAAAAAAAAACATTTTAATGGTGACATTGCCTTAAATGAAACCCTTAGCTACTAACACTGAAGCTAGGGGCTGCTCGGCAAGGGTAGGAGGGAAGCACCTCAGAAGACTTCGAGGACCAGAGAATAGAGCCACTTTGTACTTTCAAGAGTCTGGGCTCAGTAAACCCCCATATCTCTTCTTTTACCAGACTTCTGAAGCCCAGAGACCTTAGAGATTTTAGGAATGAAGTTATGATAGAGATTCAGGTCTGGGAGCCTGGTCACACACCTAGTGCCTTATTTAATTCAACAACAGCTTTTACTTCTTCAGTAAAATGAGTTCCTCAAGGCCTCCTGTCAGTTCAGTGGAAGTGATGGGTGAATCTGGGGGGCAGGCAGCCAAGGGATTATTGATGGGAGGAGGGAGAATTTCCTGGGTACCTTCAGGTAAGGAACATTCTAAAGGGGAGAACTCACCCAGGATCTATTCTCCTCTATCTCACCTTTGGGAACCTGAAGAAAATATCCTCCTGTGGTTAGGGGTGTGCATAGCTCTTCTCATCTGGGATTTGGGCCCCAGTCTCCACCTGTGATAGCTACATGTTTGGAAGATGATGTTTGGTGAGGGTGAGGAGTAGCACCTGCAGGTAGTGTACATTTACAGGGATATAAATATTTAACTGCAAGAGAATATGGTGGAGTAATATCTTTGAGATTTATCATTTTATTTCCTTTGGCACTTCTTTCCTCTCTCTATTGGAGCAGATGGTCAGTTCTGAGCTCATCACCTCAGGAAGGGAAGTGACAGTGTAGAAAGAACCTCTTCAGAGGCGTGTTCCAAACCCGAAGTCCTTAGGGAACTCAGAGTATTTCGGGTATAGAAAAAATGTTTAGAAAGAGTAGGAGGAAGAGAACAGGGCTTCCCTCAAGATTACAGAAAGATCCTGTAGGCTGGAAGATGAGAAGGGGAACCAGTGGAGTCTTGGAGAGGGGCTCCAAGCCTCAGTGCCCGAGTGCAGTCCTTGGGGAATGGCTATGTGGAATGCTGGCAAGAGGGGGCCACAACAGCCTCTCATAAATTTTCCTGGGCTTCAAGGGTCTCAAAGCAGCAGTTTCCTACACTGGGATCTCTGGATCATACCTCGTCCTACCTTTCCGTGGTCGCCGGTCCACACTGGTCTCCATGTTCTCCCATTCTTTACACTGAGCAGTCTGCATGGCCCCTTCTGCTCAGGTAGCTCTCTCTGCTGCTTCTCTGCCAGGCTGAAGGAGCTGTAGGAGTGTTTTGTGCTTGTATACTGTGCTAGGACACAGGCATCTGTGTGAGGCTGTCTGTGTCCCATCTGCCTTGAGGTCCCTCAAGGTCAGTGTCTGTCTGAGGCCCTGATACATCTCTGAGGTCCCACTCTGATACCAGGTGCGGGGACTTTTCCTTGGCAAAAACCATAATAAAGGCTCGGAGAAGCATAGGGCTTGCTAAAAAGGAAAAGAAACTGTTTTATACTGTAAAGGTTTATACATTCGCAAATTGCAGATTCTCTGGGGGTTACTGCTCCTCTCTCCATGGACTCCTGACCACCAGTGATGGTCTTCTGGAGACAGTGAATTCAAGCTGAGAAGTAGACAAGTTTCTCCTACAGTACGGTATCAAGAAATGTCATATCAAGCTCCTGCTACAGATCCTCAAATCACAGCAATCTCTCTTCTGAGTTTAGTATGACCAGGGTCTGCATGAGCCTGTCACATATAGGAGAATGGCATATTATTCACGTTTGGTCATTAAATCAACTTAAACATTCTCAGTGAAAACTACCTTAAAACTCCCCTCCCCCTTAATCTTATGCCCAGTGTCGGACTCAAACTCACAACCCTGAGATTAAGAGTTATATGCCCTACCAACTGAGTCAGCTGGGCACCCCTACTTTAAAACTTATTAAAATCTTCAGTTGCATCCCATATGAATGTGCCTTGGTTTAGGGACAGTGTTGTTTTAAAGTTTCTTTAAAATCTAGAATCACAGGGCACCTGGGTGGCTCAATCGTTAAGCGTCTGCCTTCAGCTCAGGTCATGATCCCTGGATTCTAGGATCGGGCCCCGCATTGGGCTCCCTGCTTGGCAGGAAGCCTGCTTCTCCCTCTCCCACTCCTCCTGCTTGTGTTTCCATTCTCTCTCTCTCTCTCTGTCAATTAAATAAACAAAATCTTTTTTAAAAATTCTAGAATCACATTCAATGTGGTGAGATGCCCACACTATGAGAGATATATTGAGGGAAGAACATTTTACATCTCCCAGATTAGTTTCCATTTGGGGTGTGAATGGGAATGTGGGGCAAAGATGTATACATTTTTTAGTATAATATACACATAATTACATTTATATAATTTCTTCTTTTTGTTAGAGGAAGTATGGAGCTATGTTAGACACAGCTGAAGGTACCAAGAATATCCAGGAACTTGATCTCAAGGGATATACAATTCCACTCCTGAGAAAATTAAATAGTAATGTAAGAAGTAAATGGCAGCATGGAGGTTTCACAATGGGCTCGCACCATCACTTGGTTCTGGATCATTCACTGTGGCTTCATTCTAAACGTATTGGAAATATGTCGACCAATACTCCAGGTCTCTATCTTCCCGATTTATGCCCAATAGAACAGAGTTTGTCTTTGTCAGAAGTTCTAAAACATCTCCTTGGATCTCATTAGATCTGATTGCTTCACATGCTTATCCTAAACTCATGATCACCTTAAATGTTAAGAGGAGGGAGATAGAATATAATTCTTTGATTGATTATGCTTTAATTCTTTCATACCTCTAGAGACAGGGCTGGACTTAACTTTGCTATAAGCACTTAGACAGAATGAAGAAATTGTTTCTCAGAGGAAAATTGGGGGAATGCATCTCAAAAAAGGTGAATAGATACTAGGAAGAGAAATGATATTCTTTAAAAGTTTAAAATGTTGGAAATTTCTGGTAGAAGAATGATATTCTACAGGGCGTGTTGTAAAGCCTTATTTAACTGGTAAAATGAAGGTGGGATAGGAGGGAGAAGTCAGATTAAAGAAGCAAAGGGCTAAACTGGATGGGATTAAATTCAGTGGACAAGGGAGGATTGTACCTTGGGTCATAATGGGAATGACATGGATAAAGCATTGAATTCAGTCAAGCAATGAGGAATGAGTTAACTCTCGGGTCCCTGTTCGAATTTTGGCGTAAAGTTGTCTTTTTATTTATTTTTTATTATTATTTTTTAAAGGTTTATTTATTTGAGAGAGAGAGAGCCAGGGAAGGGGTAATGGGAGAGGGTGAGAAAGAGAGAATCTCTAGCAGACTCCCTGCTGAGCACAGAGCTAGATCCCATAGCCTTGAGATCAAGACCTGAGTGGAAATCAAGAGTTGGACACTTTACCGACTGAGCTACCCAGGCATCTCAGTACAAAGTTGTTTTGTATTCCTCCTTTAGCAACAGGCCCTTTCTCTTGAGACTTTAAGAGTAGTTCACCAGAAGAGTTGGCATCTAGATCAAAGGTTTTACTTAAGTATGATAAAAAAAATTTCCAGTGATTAATAGAGGGGTACTGGTTGTATCTTTTTGCTCTTCTACACTTTCCTGTTTTTTTCCTGAGTAGGGTAACTGAAAACCATGTAGAACAAGGACAAAATTAGGTCCCCAAAAGATCACTGAGGTTTCTCCTGTTTTTTTGCAACACAAAAATAAGAGTCATTGGAAAGTGACAGAATCGAAGATATGTTTTATTTGCTTTAAGCAAAGGCCAGCTTTAATATACAGCATTTTATTCTGAAAACAATTATGAGCTGATTTATATATTACAGAATTCAATTGCTGCTTAAAACCATTAAATTATCCCATTGAATTCCTACTGAGCTCCTTAAAAAATGTGTAAGGGACAAAAACGAGAACATTTCACATTTTTAAACATACATTATCAGGTAAAACTGTTAATTTCTTGGCAAGGTCCTTATTATTATTTCATTTAGAAACATATATTATTATTGTGTTGGAATTGGCAGCAACTTAGACCGAGGCCTTTTATTAAACAAATTAAGAATGGAAGCTTCTTTTCTATGAGACTGTTGGTTAGTCTCGCATTTGTTTTGAAGATCTAATAGCTACCATATGTTAGGCCTATTAAATGAATGATGTAATTTAGGCTGCCTGTTGTCCTGCCAACTGCTTCATGCTGCCTCCTCACTTTTAGCATGTATTACTCCAATATGTGCATATATCACCCAGCAGTAGCTCCTTATACAATCATGTTAGTCCTTGGGCCTTTAACCCCATCCATCATCATATATAGTCTCTGTCTCCTTCCTTTCAGAATTGAAACTAATGAAAAATAATGGTAAACCTTGGCAAAGGGTGTGCTTGCAGGGTAATAATCAACCCAGTAATCTGGCTCATGGGTAGAAAACCAAGGGGAGTGTTGATGCTTAAGACAAGAGCATAATGTATGATTAAGATAATTCAAACTTCCCCATGACATGAAAGACAGAAAAATGTTTTCTCTTTCTTGAAACCTCAGATGGTACATTTCTCCACCCTAGTGAGCAGGATGATAGAGTAAGAATGATCAGAGCAAAAAGAGTAACGTGTTCTATATTATATGCCCTTTGCTTACCTCCGATGGCTCCTATGCAGGAAGACAGTAAGTTCAGTCTGAGTATCTCAGATATTTATGTAGCTATAACCCATATATTTTCCATTTTACAAACGGGAAAACAGAGGGCCAAAATTGATTAATGACTTGTTTCAAGTTGCCATTCATGTATCAGTGTTTAGTAAAACGAAATTTGTAGATATTAAAAAAAAAGATTCTCTAAATTTAATTAAAATTATTACTAGCCTAAATTCAGTGTGCTAAAATTATCCTAGGCCTGTATTTATCAGCATTTTCTAGTAAGTCTATTACTGGGATTTTTTCAGCATTATCAAGGAATCCTAGCAGTGCCATTGTGCACTTCAAAGACCTACATCTTTGTACTAGGTCTTATGTTTTCAAATGTTAGGACTACTTACTTTAACTCAATATGGAGTTATTTTCTTTCAATATGGCAGATTTCTTTTTGCTACCTTGTATCTTCATGTGTTTCAATGTTCTATGGGTTTGTTTTTTTTTTTTTCTTTAAACCTAGGATTGGAGAGATAATTTTCTTTAATTTACACATTCTGCATGGTCCAGCAGGACCTAAAATTAATCCTTTCCTTTATGGGGAGTGCATAACAGTTGTACTCTTATGTAACCTGTTGGCTCCCACTTGTCATCTTAATGAACTTCCCCATTTCCTACTGTTTTACAATCTGTCTTTTTGGCATCTTAAAACTTCCTGCACTCTTCTTCCTTTGGTAAGTGTATTAGTTTCCTAAGGCTGCCATAACAAAGCACCACAGATGGAGTGTCTTAAGACACAGAAATTTGTTTTCTTACAGTTCTGGAGACTAGAAGTCTGAGATCAAAGTGTGAGCAGGGTTCCTTCCTTCTGAGGTCCGTGAGGAAAGGATCTATTCCAGGCCTCTTTCCGTGGCTTGTGGATGGTTATCTTCTTCCTGTTTCTTCACATCATCTTTCCTCTGTCTGCATGTTTATGTCCAAATTTCCTCTTATAAGGATACCAGGCATATTGGATTAGGGCCCATCCTAATGACCTCACTTTAACATAATTACTTCTGTAAAGTAATTTGGGGGGGAGTGGTGGACACAATTCAGCCCATAAGGGTGGGAAAGAAGACACAGAAATATTTGGTGTTACGTGGCATTTCTGGGGTATTGAGGTTCCATGGATCCCAAAAATATGGATCTTAATTATGAGGCAAGAAACATGGAAATGGTGCATAGTGATATTAGTTTTCTAGTAGTTAAAATGCCAACCTGATAAGATTTGTACTCCACCCCAATCCCCTACATGTCAGGAAAGCAATGCAGGCTGAGTGAGCAAGGGTGTAGAGAATAGAGATCCTAAAACAGAAAGGGAGAAAGAGAGCCTCCAGAGCCTTGCATGCTGAATGGTAACGGAAGTCAGATATTCTTTTTAATCATATAGGGGTATTTCCATTCAGATTACAACAATACATGTAAACTAACACTCACCCATCTCAAAATTTCAGGATGGTATTGAATTGAATATGTGCTATTTCATGGGAGTCAACAATGTAATTCTCCAGTTTTCAAGTCTTTAAATGTAGGAAGAAATCTCCAAATAATTACAAAAGATTGTATAATAATTCCAAATTTGTCAAACAGTTAAGAACCTATTTCTCCGGAGTCATTATAAAAAATAGAACTATGAAAAGGATCACATATTACTAAGAAGGCAGAAGATATCAGAAGCTCTGTAAATAGCTTTTGACTTTTAATGCCATTATTTTCTGTTTGGAACCCTAAGTTGTGATTGTATTAGAGATCTAAATGTTTTTTTCATCTTGACGTAGTGAAAATGACTTACAGACAAGTTGGTGGGCAGTTAAATTCTAGAGATGACAAGTTAGCTTGGGGATTTTTACCAGGTCAAATCTATGGCTGTTTGCTCGGCTTCCAGGTTAATTCTGGGGATAGCCCAAGGACTAAGGGCCTGTATGGGGGCAGTAAAGAGTGGAGGGGAGATATCCCAGCCTGTTCCTCCATGGAAACTGACCTGGCCTCTTAACGCGTCGCTCTGGATTAAAGATGCCAGACCAGGATCGGTTATGAGTTGGACCTGCTTCCTAGTGATCACCTTCAGAGGAAGTTATAAGGAGGGAAATGGGGGCACCAAGTAGCTCTGCTCAGCTGCTTCTACCAACGGTTCTCAAAAAGGCTGGCATGTTGTGTACTCATACTTAAAATGCTCCTTAAAAGCATACATTTCTTTTAACTTTTTTTAAAGATTTATATATTTTATTTATATATTTATTTGAGAGAGAGAGAGCAGGAGCGGGAGGGTCAGAGGGAGAGGGAGAGAGAATCTGAAGCAGACTCCATGCTGTGCGTGCAGCCCAACGTGGGGCTCAATCTCACGACCCTGAGATCATGACCTGAGCTGAAACCAAGAGTCAAATGCTTAACTGACTGCACCACCTCGGTGCCCTAAAGCATACTTTTCTTTATGCTGCCCATTTTGCTTCATTAATTCTAGAGAAGAATTACATTACATTGAAGTGTATTTAGTGAGGTCTTGGAATTCTCAGTATTAATCTGCTTTCTATTCTTTAAAAGTCACAGTTTCGGAGTTACATTTGAAATAGGGTGAGTTGGGGCACCTGGGTGGCTCAGTGGGTTAAGCCTCTGCCTTTGGCTCAAGTCATGATCTCAGGGTCCTGGGATCGAGGCCTCGCATCGGGCTTTCTGCTCAGCGGGGAGCCTGCTTCCCCCTCTCTCTCTGCCTGCCTCTGCCTACTTGTGATCTCTCTCTCTGTGTCAAATAAATAAATAAAATCTTAAAAAAAAAAAAAAGAAATAGGGTGAGTTTACCTTAGAAACAATAGGGATTACTGTCAAGTGTTATCTTTTTAAGTGGAGTTTTCTTGAGCTATTATAAAGGGCAGTGCTCACTAATATGCTTAAGCCTAGAAATTGCTGTTTTACTAATGGGTAAAAACTGGACGACTTATCCATTTTCTCAGAAAGTATTAGTGATTTCCTGTGGGAGGAAAGAAGTGGGAGAAAAACCTTCCTACACTCTTTAACAGTTTCCTATGTTATTTTCTGTGGCCTAAAGAGAGATGCATCCTGTTCTCCTTTCCCGATTTATCACTTCCTCACTTATACTCAATCCCCACACACCCACAGGGACCAATTCTCACTTCTACTGGTTTTATTGTGCAGTTCGTTTATTTCTATAATCCTTTCAAATGACTCAAAAAAGTGGATATGTATGTATTCTTAGAGGTGTCATCTCACTTGTTTTTAAATCATAGCATCAGATGGAATTTTAATCCACCTTCCAGGTCAGTTAAATAAAAAGTTTGGGTATAAACTAAGAGTTAAAGTTACTATTATCTATTGAGTTTTCAATAATGGGAGAAGATTATAGCTATAAACGATAATTCTTCATCTTGCCATTTAGGGAATAGGATGATTTAAAAAGCTCTCTCCTGTCAGTTTTGTCTGTGTCATGAGCAGATCAATTCAGTGTATACCTTCTGCAGATTTTCAGGAGTCTTTGCTCAAGGGAAGGGCTGGGCTCATGTGTGTGTGTTCTGTCAGTCCTGGGTAGAGTGGTAGTGGATATCCTGAACTCTTATATTGACATTTCTGGTTGGGCTTCCCTCCCTCCCTTCCTTCCTTCTTTCCTCTTTCTCTCTTTCTTTTTCTTTACAGCAAGTTAGACATATGCTGGCGTCAGTGGCTCTGTCAGGTTACATAGTTTGAGAGGAGAATGGGTAGGATTTAGAAGGGATTTTTTATGAAAGCCTTAGGGGAAGTGTCTTTTTTTGTTTGTTTGTTTTTGAGCAAGTACTAAATGAATTAGCCAGAAGATGGTTGGAAAAACAGGCATTTATTCTTCTGGGTGTTTATATGAGGGCAGAGGGCTGAAAGCAAAAAAATTTACAGGCATGTTGATTGATCTGGGAGCCAATTGGAGAGTGTTGCTAAGGATAGACTGTTTTGATAAGTGGTAACCATCCTCATGAGGGTGAAGAAGATAGGAAACCAAACTTCTTCCCTTTTTATGGAAACAATCAATACTTACATCACAACGAAAGAAGTCATTCAGAGAGAGGATTCCAAAGACATATGCGAATGCATTTCCAAAAGAAAGAGGCTCAGTTTAGAAGCAAGAACATTTAATGTCTTTGCTGGTCAAGAGGTGAGATGTATCCCTAAGTTAACTAAATTATCAGTGTTGCTATTTGTGTAAAATGACTTAACCTGGTAAAAAAAAGTTACTTCCCAAGAGGGATGAGGAAAAAGGACATAAATAATGACTGAGAGAGGCTTTTGAAAAGTAGGGGTGAAGCTAGTGTAATCCGTTAGAAATTTATTAATAATTTATTAGGTTCAAGATATATCTGTTCTTTTTTCTCTCTAAGTGGGCTAAGGACCCACTATGTTGCTTGGACTGTGAGAATTTGTTGAAATCTGACATAGTTTCAACACTCAAATAAAAAGATGTTTTAGTCAAATCAAAGGTGCAGAGAAAAATGGGACTGGGGCGAGGGCTGGATCACACAGCCAGAGCCCTGGAGACCGTCTGGAAGACTAAAGGAGTGAGTACAGGTTAGTACAGGGCAGCCTGAGAGCCAAGGAGGGAGCCTTGGAGTCTAATGGGAGATGCTATTCCTCGCTCTCAGGCCTGGATGAGGGCTAAGATTCCAGGCTTGGAGCCCGTAAGTCTCTACGTAGGACACAAAGTCTGTAAATGATGGACTGAAACTTGGGCAATCTGAATATTTGAAGGATAGGTGTGGGAGGCCCCACAAAATAAGAACAAAGTGCCAAGAAACTACGCTGATTTTTTGGCCAAAAGTGGTGACCATGCAGCCCAAGTCTGACAATAAAATAAAGAAGTCAACCCAATGGATCTAATGACTACGTGACCTACATGTGTGTTTAACAAGACTGGGAGTCAGGAGGCAGGTCTGGCATCCAGTGTCACCATGAGTGGGATGCAGCCATATCCCATGCTTAGCTAAGAAGGAATCCCAGGAAGTAAGCATGGAAACTGCATCTCTCCTTTCCCGTCATGCTTCCCTGGAATCTGGGGGCATGGCCATTTTGTTACTATTCTTGAAACTGGAATTTCATCAGGATTATATTTGTTAACACTTGTCAATTTTTACCTGTAGTGACAAATTGTTGAAAAGAAAAAGTGTCATTTACTTCTTTCAGAGACAGGCAATATGGGAGAAACCGGGTGGGAGAGTGTGTGACTCTAGGAAGAATCGGGGGACAGAAGTGTCTCTACAGTGATTGCCAAAGTGGGGTTGAGGTATTTTGCCCCTAGAACATTTGACAGTATATGGAGACTTTTTTGATTGTTGGGACCTTAAGAGAGATGCCACTGACATCTAGTGGGGAGATGCCAGGGATGTTACTAAACATCCTACAAACCCCCACCCCAACAAAAATCATTTGCTTCAGTATGACAGCAGTGCAGATGCTAGGAAACCCTGGAGGAGAGGCAAGTGGATGGTTCAGCTGAAACACGGGTGAGGGGTGGGTCTTACCACCGGGCCTGGCTCAGGAAAGGGTGGACTGAGACCCTGTGGGTGGGAAACTGCTAGAAAGCATATGGTGTCCGCAGGGCAGGAGGGGGCTGGGGTGGAATGAAGTGGGGAGTATTTGGAGAAACATCTTTAATTCCTTAATAAATATATCTGGAGGAGACGCCAACATCTGTTACTTTAAAGGAGGAGTTTATTTTCTCCTGGTTCCTTGTCTAAAGGGATCTCGGGTCAAAACATGTCTTGCCTACTTGTGCTCACTTTTTGCCACTGAGCCAGAAGGGAGAAATCAGATTTACTTTCTCTTTTATGTCTCCTCTACCATGAGAAAAATCTTTGCTTGACATCGCTGCTTCCTTGAGCTATCATCGGGTTTTCTGTTTCTTTTAATGGCCAGTGAGGGGATTATATCTTGGGCCTCCATCTTCTTCTCACACAGCCTATCCTGCTTGTTATTTGACAGAGTTGACCCGGTGAAAGCTCATCAGTGCCCTCCATCTCGCTCTACCCAGAGTCTTAATAGTCCTTATTCTGGGGGCACCTGGGTGGCTCAGTAGGTTAAGTAGCCAACTCTTGATCTCCGCTTAGGTCTTGATCTCGGGGTTGTGAGTTCAGGCTATGTGTATATAGTCCTTAACCTGTCTGCCCCTCTTTAGCTGTCAATACCATTGTCTGCACTTTTCTTGAATTTTTTTTTTTCCTTTAGTTTTCTATATCCTTTTGGCTCTCTTTTTCATCCCGTAATCTTTCTCTTGCCCCTTTTCTAACTCAGTGCCTATGCTTGGTCTTTGTAGCTATAGCCTCTGTCCTACTTTCTTTAATATATTTTGCTGGTGATGTCATCTCTTCACACTCCTCCGTCAGCTCACTGTGGATGAGTTGTAATTTTTTTCTCTTAGGTCATCAGTCCTGTTTTCTCTCTTGAGTTACAGACCCCTACTGCCAACCTATTGGACAATTCCACCTTATTTCCATACTGTAATCTCGAATGTGTGAATGCAAAGCCGATCATCTTTGTCATCAATTAGGAGGTTGCATGATGCCTTTAAGGTGTCCCCAAGGCAAAACTACTCTAACCTATCCCTGATTCGCTTCTTTGGTGCTTAGCTTTCCCTATACCTCCTTAATCAGCTTTGCTCAAGGCTTTGGATTTCTGCTCCAGGGAGAGTCATTTTTCCCTGGTAAAGTGAGCATTCATTACTCACTGTGTTACTTATCTACCAAGATTCCACTTTACTCACCCCATACCTGCCTCATTTCACCCATACCAAGTATATTGTAGATGAACTTTCCACTTTAATTAGCTTGGCTTTCAGAATCTCCCACTAATGTGCCAAGCTCACAACTCTCGTACATTCATTCTTTTTGTTTTTTAAGGTTTTATTTTTCATTTGCCAGAGAGAGAGCAGGAGAGAGAGAGCACAAGCTGCAAGCAGAGGGAGAAGCAGACACCCTGCTGAGCAAAGAGCCTGATGTGAGACTGGATCCCAGGACCTTGGGATCATGACCTGAGCCGAAGGCAGGCACTTAACCAACTGAGCCACCCAGGCATCCTTATGCATTCATTCTTTATCCTTCCACTTAAACTTTGCTATACTCTCTCTCCTATGTAATATTGGTACTTAGGCAAGAGTCTTTACTTCCTTGGGTCAATAAGTAGAAGCCATGGAAATTTCTGGCTTGGAGGTAGAAGCCAGTGGGCAAAATTTGTGGGAGGCAAGGAGGCCTTTTGGAACTTTTTAACATTACGTAATGCTGGCAGCTGCCACAGGTAAGCTTGGCCCTGGCATACTTAATGCCTCTTCTGCTTAAAGCTTTCTGCTTCATATGGCAATTACCACCCTACAGAGCAGGAACAGTGGGGTCCTGAGAGCCTGTCACTAAGAATGAAAGAAAATGGGATGGAGAGAAGTAGAAGGAAATTAAACTGACTTCCAGGGTTTCCTTGTTCTAGCTATCATGCAAATGATTTAATAAGCCTGATGTGCTTTACTTTAAATACAGTTTTGAAAATTTGCTTGAAATGAATTTTTGCAAATAAAGTACTATTTCAGACATACTATTTAAAATTCACTCTGGTAAATTTCATTAGATTGGAAAGAATACTTAAAGAATAATCACACTTTTATTTCATAGGAGCTATGCCTTTTAATATCAGATTTGTTTGCATTTATTCCACATTTGATTTTGTAATCACACGTCCAGGAAAATAATTTCTTTTCTACCACTGGTCAATATTAAAACTGCTTACCTGAGGCTGGCCCAAAGAGAATTAAAAAAAAAAGAAAATCTGATCTTCGGCTTGCTTTTCTCCGTGTTGAAAGCCAGGATGAGCAATGTAAGCTAAAATAGAACTCTGTAGCCCAAATCAGGCACACTACACCAAATCCTTAGCAGATTTTCATTCCTCTTTGTGCTGTTACATTTTATTCTTTTGTCATCCAGACTTTTCTACTCAGAGAAAATAAAATTATTGGAGGTTTTTTTCTGTTTGTTTTTGTTTCTGCTTTACATTTCTGAAGGTGAATAAGGGAAATTATGTGGTGTGGTATTTAGGTTACACTAGGTAGGCATTGACCTCGGTGTTTGATTAATTCACAAAGGAGGATATGAACAAGGTGAGAAATTCATATGATTCGGGAAGACATATAATTTCTGTTTTTCCTAATATTTTTGTTATATTTCCCGAAACATTACCTTTGGGAGAAAAATCAAGATAGGACTTACTAGTCATTGACAGCCCTGAGTATTCCCTAGAGTTGGCAAAAAAGCTCAGTAGAAGTATCTAAAACACCCATAGTAATTCAGTTTAACTGAAATCGTTAACTTTATAGAACTTCAGACTAGATCCTGTTGTTTCTGTGGGCTGATATTTGGCAGGAAAAAAACCTACCACATTTCATCCAACAATGCAAAAATTAGAAGGCTTTTTGCTTGATTTGTTTGTTTTCTATTTCTGTGGCACACCACTGTTGGAGATAACATTTTATCCAACTTGAAAAGTGCTATTTATAAGGCAGGTGAAATTCTATTACTGCCAAATTATAGAAGCATGAATTTCGTAATGGCAAAAGCAAAGCCAAATGTGGCCAGCAGGTAGCCCTGTTTTCTGATTGTTTCATCTTGCAGAAAATATCACCAAAAGTATAATTTGCTATTTTGCTCAGAAATTATATGGTGTGCCTAGGTAAAGTCCACAGAGTATAACATTAGGGCTTTCAGTTAATCTCCAGGGCCTGAGGAAAAAGTGAAAGGAAATTCCATGTTGCATTCAAAATTATCAAGATTTGTTTATTCCTCTATTTTTAAATTAATATGGTATTAGCAGATCTTCAGTTGCATAATAGAGATATCAGTTATTTTCACATGGGATTTTTTTTTCTAATATAAAAAAATCCAACCCCCAGTTTCAGAACTGTCCTCTTCAGGCCCACATGAAAACATCTGTGGATAATTATTTGCCAAGGACGGATGGATTTCCACATTTCTCTCCCACAGAGTCCATTCCTCTTAGGGACCCCAAGTAATCTCTAAGAATTTAAATCAGGTCATAGCATCCTGCTTAAAAATCCTTCAATGGATTTTTGTCCCATTCAACTTAGAATAAGATCCCTACTCCATACTATGAGCTATAATACTCTATACCAGCAGTTCTTACTCATTTTGGTCTCAGCACCTCTTTACACTCCTAAACATTGTTGAGGATCCTCAAAAGACTTTGTTTATGTGAGGTATAACTATTTATACTTATTATATTTAAAATCATTTAAAACAATAAAACACAATGCACAACATTTTAATGAAAAATATATTTTTCAAAACAAAAATTATTGAAAAGAATGGCATTGCTTTAGTTTTGCAAATTTCTTTAATGTTTGGCTTAAAACAAGGTAGCTGGAGTCTC
>CM052895.1:74427884-74464744 GCA_028534135.1 Potos flavus | reverse complement strand
CCTTAGAGTATCTTCATGTATCTCTATACTGTACTACTATTTTCGGTCTTTGGAAGGAAATTATAGCTTATCTTCACTTTTAGTCATGGTATAATAACATTGTTTTTAAACTTGTCTCCAGAGCTGTGTATATTGGTCACGTGTTAGTATGAGTCAGCCTTTAAATTGTTTTTATGACACTTAACTGGGACAATGACAACAAGGTTATGGTAATTTCAACTAAAAGTGAGAATGGAGAAAAATATACTTTTATAGAATTAGATAGGCCTGGGCAGGATGTCTGGTCAATGAAGGGGTGACCTTAGGTCAATGTGAGCCTGAAAAAGACGAGTTTTTAAATCAGTCAAGGAAAAAGAGGCTGGAGTATTCCAGAGGCCAAATGCATTGATTTACTGTTTTGCATAGGATTTTTCAAATGCAGATGACATCCGTGGGTGTCACGGATGGAGATTTTCTCCAGCAGGGTTCTCATGAGGACAGGGCCACCCTCTCAAGATTCCTCTAAGTGCCCTGACTGAGGTGGAGCGATGTGATTAAAGGACACAGATTTTGGCGTCACACAGATCTGGGTTTAGATCTCTGCCCTGTCATTCTCAACTGTAAGTGAAGAAATAATTCCTGTACCTTAGGATTGTTGTAAAGATTTTTTGGGAAAATACATGTGAAACAAATGCCTGACATTTATGCTCCGTGTTCAGTATTTGTAGCTCTCTTTCCTCAGCTGAAATTTGGCAGAACACCAAATATGGGAACACCAAGTGGTGTCCCAGTGGTTTTGCTGGGTTTCAAACACACTTCTGGTTCCCATTGCAGAGCAGCGACCCTTGCTCCTCAGGTATATAGGGGTCAATTACCTCCACCAATATGGTGATTCCTTTCTCTGCCTGTTTTCACAAAGCCCCTGTAGTGGTCAAAACTTCAGGTTCAGGGGAATCCTTACTGCATCTCTGAAACCAAGGATCCTGTAGGTAATAAGGCTGAGGGGACGGAAAGCACAAGTTCTGCAAATAGGTCACAGGAATAGTGACCTATTGGGAGAGGCCAGTCCTACTTGCACCCCATTTCCCGGAAGAGTGTATTCCAGTTTGGGCAGCATAACCTTCTACACTGATCAGTGCATGTAACTACATCTGGAAGGACAGTCCCCTGACCTCACGCAGTATCTTTCTGGAACTGGCACCTTAGCTGAGCCTTTATTAAATAGCCATTCCATTGTTCTATCGGTCTGTGGTCATGTGCCCTCTCTTGTATCTCCTTCACGGTAACATATTGCTTTGAATCCATTGGGAATTCTATAAGCTCTCAGATGGCTTGTTTTATCTTGGCTGCAGCACATGAACTCCCCATGGTGAGATGAGGGACAGCCTGCGTCTGTGTGCATTTCTTACCACAGCAGTGACTGGAGTCAAAGGTGGGCCAAGAAAGTGTGAGGCAGGACATGGGAAGTATAGAATATACAGTATGTGCTGTTTTGTAACTTGCATATTTCCTTGAATAAATCTGTTTGCGGGTTATTTTATTGTTTTTATTTAGTTAACCTGATCTTTATTTATCAGTTCTACTCGTTTTCTGTTTGTTTGTTTTTTTAATTCATTAACCTCTGGTTTTATGTTTATTTTTTGATCTCTTGCTTTCCATAGGGTTATTTTGCTTGCCTTTTCTAATTTCCTGAATGTAATGCTTAGATTCTTTTTAATTAGCAATATAAATATTTGAGGCCATAGGTCTTCATTTGCTGTAATATAGTGTTTTTATTATTATTTTCTAAAAAAGGTATTCTGTAATTTTCGTTTTCATTTCCTCTTTGACCCAAGAGTTGTTTAACAGAGAGGTTTTTTCTTAACCTTTTATTTTGGAGTAGTATCTAGCTTTCAGAGAAGTTACGAAAATAATCAAGGAACCATCCTGTATCTTTACGTGGTTTTACCAAATGTTAACATTTTATCACATTTGCTTTGTCAGTCTGTCTCTCTTCAAGTGCATGCACGCACACAGACACACACACTTCCTTTTTCTGAATCAACTAAAAGTGAGTTACAGGCCAGATGTGCCATTTCCCCTATATAATTTAGTATGCAGCTTCTAAAAAAACCACGATACAACTTAGGTAATCACTGTATAACCATCTAAATGAGTAGATTAACATTGATGCAATTTTATCATCTAATCCAGAGGCTTTATTTAAATTTTGCTAATTATCCCAACGGATGCCCTTTCTAACAAGTGGATTCAGGACCCAATCCAGGATCATATGTTGCTTTTAGCTTTCTGTCTCTTTATTCAGTCTAGAGTAGTGTCTAAATATTTTCTTGTCTTTTATGACTTTGACATTTTAGGAGAGTACGGACCAATTGTTGTGTTGCTGTTGTTTTCATTGAATGTCCTTCAGTTTAGGAGTCTAATGTTTCCTCATTATTAAATTCCATTTTTGCGTTTTTGGCAGGAATATTACACAGGTGCTTTGTTCTGCTCAGGGCATCACATCAGGAGCCATCCAATGTCAGTTTGTCCCATTGTTGGTGATGTTAAATGGAATCATTTGGTTAAGACTTCTTTATTGTAAAGGTTCAGTTTTCTTTTTTGTAAAGTACTTATTTTTAACCCCTTTGTAATTAGTAAGTACCTCGTAGGGGGAGATCTGTTGAAATTATGTAAATATCATGTTTCTCAGTAAACTTTCTCCTATTAGTTTAGCATCCACTGTTGATGTTTACATGATTCAATTATTACTGCCATGGCTGCAATTTTTAATCCCATCACTCTTTTTGTATTTATTCTAAATAACCATATTATTATATATTGCCCTTCCTCCCTTCCTCCCGTCTCTCCTTATTCTCTTTCTTTCCTTCCTTTCTATCAGCATGATACATGGATTGTTATCTTATTCAACGAATTAAAACACATTACTATCATTATTTATTTTGATGCTCAAATTGATGCAGTTTGGCCAGTAAGAACTTTAAGATGTTCTGTGCCCTTTTGACAAGAACTCATCATTTTTTAAAAATCAGTTTTATTTCCTGGCATAGTATTTGGGCGATGAATCCAGAAGCCTGATCTGACTCAGGTTCAGTCCCTTTGGTAAGACTCTAATTGGTGTTTGGAAAGACCATGGGGTGGGGAGTGGCACATTACATCTGGTTGTCTCTATTTTTGTGATGTGAGTACTCTGTATCTCTTACTTCACTGAGTTCACAAAATAATGGTATAGTGCATAATAAAAAGGTAGGATATGAAATAATGAACTAGTTCCCTAATAATCTCTAAAGGTGACTGATGACTACTTTTTAGTACATTATGAATTTATGGATTTAGATATATTCGGCAGATTTCAGTGCGTTGCTATTATTATCTTTATTGAAGCTCAAATTGTCCATCTTTGGCAGATGGGAGCCTCTTTAGGTTGATTCTTGGGTGCTTCTGACATAAGCCTAATAATCGTTGATAGCTTCCTTCCCTCTGGCATGACAAAATATTCCAGATTTATTTTATGTATTTCTTCTCCATTCCCGGATTCAGCCCTTTTTCTGAGATAGTGTCTCTTAACCTTTTAAAAAATAATCTTCATCCCCTAAGAGAAAATTAAAATTAAATTAATATATCCTTAATAAAGAAATCAAATATTAAAAGATTTCTTTCTTTTTTTTTTTTTTAGATAGAGTAGAGCTTTGGAAGACCACAAACCACTGTAATGAAAGACTTTTTTTCATCCCCCCCACAAACCAAATTTCTCTTTCTTGGTGGTGAGGGTATCACCCTATTGAGGGCATGCTCTAAAAAACCCTGGTTTATTTTAGTGGAAATGATATTTCAAGACCCCAATCTGAGCACTGTGGGTAGGTCAGTATTATAGGATTTTTACTTAGCTTCTCTTCTACTACACTTGCATCTCTTTTCTTCCACACTGAACATCCCATAATTACCCCTTTGCTTTCTTCCACAATGTACCACAACAAACTCATAATAGCAATACTAATGCTGTTACCAGCACTGACTATTCTAGTTAAAAATTGGCTCTACATATGCTCTTCTTACTTTCCCTCCCCCTTCCCTCCTTTTTAAAGGATTCTACTATCTATGTTGTCTGAGCTTACAGTCATTAAGTACTATACTCTCTCCCTTTAATCCTCATTTAGTTGTAGTTCTACATGAAACTATTTTTTTAAAGATTTTATTTATTTATTATTTGAGAGAGAGAGAGTATGGGAGGGGGTAGAGTCAGAGGGAGAAGCAGACTCCCCCTGAGAAGGGAGCCCAATATGGGACTCAATCCTGGGAATCCAGGATCATGACCTGAGCCGAAGACAGTCGCTTAACCAACTGAGCCACCCAGGCGCCCGTACGTGGAAGTATTTAATGCTTAAATAAAACTTATTTAATGTCTTCTGGTCATCTCCCTCTAACTAGTCAGGTTGTCTGAAGCTTGTTCTCTAGTGGATTCCTGAGGAGGGCTCAAGGAAACACTAGCCCCTAACTTTTTGCACATTGATATCAATTGCTCTTTACATTCGAAAGTCAGTTTGCGCTAGGTGAAATCCTTGGCTTACATTTTCTTAGAATGTCTTAACTATGTATGCTAACTGAATTTTCTTGTGTCATAAAACAGTGTCAGACATGATAATTAGATGAATGTCTACTTTTCTTTATAAGTCCTTTGCTCATTTTTTTTTTTTAAATGCATGAAGGACATTCTCTTCAAAGTCCAATCATTTTACAGGCTATGTCTTAGTAGTGATAATTGTGAATCTCAGTACGTGGTTTCAGGGAAATTTTAAGGGAGGTTTTATTGAATTTACAATTTTTAGCAAATGTTCTCAAACCTTGCTTAGGTTTTTTTTTCTTTTTTGCTTTTCCAGAGGCTCCTAATATCAGTATTGGGTCATCTTTGTTTATGTTCAATATTTATCTCTGTCTTGTAAATCCTTTTTAACTATGTCTTTGTTAGTTTTTGATTTATGTCTTCATTCCTTTGTAATTTTAATATAATATTTCTTCTCACCTTACAATTCTCTTCAGGAATTATGTATTATGTTTGTTTGCTTTTTTGCTTCTCTTATTTATTCCTCATTACTGAAATAGTTTTTGCTCCTTCTGTTTATTCTTCATTACTGAAATGGTTTTTTAAAAACTTATTTCTGATTCTTTTATGAGTACTATCACTACATTTCTGAGCTTCTTTGTTTCTGATTCTGATGTTTTTTCGTATCTTGTACTATGTCTTAATATCTGTTTGCTCATTTTGAAGTAGTTTTGGTCTGATATGTGGGCAACTCTTTTGGCATGCTTTCATTATTGGTAGTGTTTTTCTGCTCTTTATTCTCTTTTTTTCTTATAATAAGGTATGGTATTTGACCTCAATCCTTGTCTTTCCAAATTTTATGAGAAGCTAGTTTTTCTTAACTTTTAGGAGGTATGGCTCATGATAGTACTTCTAGCTTCACATAGTTCCTACTTGGGTTATTTTTAAAGTAGCATTAAGTAATATGGTGGCTTGCTTTCTGAGATCTGCTGGCTTCTTTCCATAAGCCTTTTCTCCTCCTTTGTTTCAGTTGCCACTATCCTGCTCAATTTGATCTCTCAGTGTGGCCTCTGTCTTAGAGGTGGGCTGGTCACTTCTGGACGTTCATAGAGTGCTTCGCCTCTCAAGTTTACTAGATACTTTGTTCTCTCACCTGTTTTTAGATTTAGGAACTGCCAATTTTAGCTTCCAGGTCAGTCTGGAGTGTTTTCCAATGAATACTTATTGGCTTTTGGGCGCTTTCCTGTCCTCAGTTTCCTCATCTACTCAGGTCATTTTACTTCTCACACAGCTGCTGATTAAAGAGCTTTTAAGGACAAAAAGAGAAAGACTTTATAAAGGGCAAAAATAAGTATAAAAGCCAGTTAATCATTGTTTGGGGGGGGATTCATTTCTCTATCCTGAGAAGGTTATCACTTAAAATTTTTCTTTTCCTTTTTTTTTTTTTTTAAGATTTTATTTATTTATTTGAGAGAGAGAGCGTGAGCAGGGGGAAGGATGGAGGGAGATGGAGAGGGACAAACAGACTCCCTGCTGGGCATGGAGCCCATCGGTGGGCTCCATCCCAGGACCCTGAGATCGTGATCTGAGCCAAAGTCAGACACTTAGCAACTAAGCCACCCCAGCGCCCTATCACTTAAAATTTTTCAAAGCATGGCCTAACTATATTTGTTTTAACAAAATAAGTTAATCAAAAATGTGAGTAAGAGTTTTCCCTTATTTGGTTTTGAAAGAAAAATGTGTTTTTAAAATATAAAGGCCAACTTACTATCTTTGTTTCATTCATTTTGGAGAAATATGTCTTACTAGCTGAATTTATAAAATTAATTAATTTATCCTTATTTCAACAATAGGTTATTTGAGCCAGGACTTTAGACTGGACATATAAATACTTTTCATGGTTTATTTGTCCTTCCATTCTTTAATGATGCCTAATTTACAGTTAGGTTGTTCTCATATTCTATTGCTTCTCATATTATTAAGCCAAGAAAGTGATTTTGTTATGAAGACATATTAATTAATTGGCACTGCAAGAATATATGTGCTCCAAGGACCAAAATTCCAAGGAGAATTATGAAAACTGTTGAATGACCCAAAGAGCATCATAGATTTAGGTGAGAAGAAATATTATAAAGAAGAATAGGAGAAGAGATAAGAAGAGAGGATGAAAGAAGGAAAAATATAGGAGGTGAAATTGTGGAGGTCATTCCAGAGTAGGTTATAACTGTCGTACAAAACTAGAATGCCATTGGATACTTCTGTATTTCTCTCCCACAATAAAACAACACACACACACACACAGAGAGACACACACACACACACTGGAATGACCCTTCAGTTTCAAATCCACATTTAGATATAGCTTTGGTATGTATTTCTTACTTTTTTTTTTTTTTAAGTAGGTGTCAAACTCAGTGTGGAACCCGATGTGGGGCTTGAACTCATGATCCTGAGATCAAGACCTTAGCTGAGATCAACAATGGGACACTTAACCGACTGAACCACCCAGGCGCTCCTGGTATGTATTTCCGTGGGAAAATTTTGAGTTGGAAAAAGGAGCGAAACAATACTTTGGGCTATACTGTAGGCTGTCTACTGGGATTTAGGGACACTACTTAGAATCCTATTTTTACACAGTCACTGTTGCCGTTCTTAATCAGGTCTTCTCAACTCAGAGACTAATGGAGTTTTCAGTATTTCCATTTTGTATATCCATTGACTTATAGCTATTTATGGTATTCAAAATCATCTAACAAATAATGAGACTGAGGTCCTGAAAAGTCTAATGTCTGTGTAGCAATAATGACTAAGTCTTAGAGTGAGTCTTTTGAACAATATCATAGAAACCAAACTTGTAAAGAGGCAAGCTTAAACTTCGAGATCACAAGTCTATATCTATAAGTATGTTTTGCTTGCAGGTAAGAAAGCTGAGATAAAAAATACAGGAGATATAATGACTTATGAAACTGGAAGTCTTGAGTTAGGGCAGAGTTAAGGTTGGTTTGATTCACCAACTGAGAAATGGCATCAAGGACCCATTTCCCCACCATTTTCCTATTCTATCTTTGTGATTATTTTTATCTTTATCTTTTTTAATTTATTTTTTATTTTTTCCAATTACTTTTATTTTATTTTTTCAGTGTTCCAAGATTCATTTCATTGTTCATGCACCACATCCAGTGCTCCATGCAATACGTGCCCTCCTCAATACCCACCACCAGGCTCGCCCAACCCCCTACTTCCCCTCCCCTCCAAAACCTTCAGTTTGTTGCTCAGAGTCCAGTTTCTCATGGTTCATCTCCCCCTCCGATTTCCCCCAATTCATCCTTCCTTTCTTTCTCACAATGTCCTCCATGTTTTTCCTTATGCTCCATGCGTAAATGAAACCATATGATAATTGATTCTCTCTGCTTGACTTATTTCACTCAGCATAATCTCTTCCAGTATTTTTATCTTTATCTTAATGTTGAGAGCGGAAAAGGATGTTGAAACACTACAAGGTGTTATAATATAACTGCCAGCTACTCCCAGGATTACATGCTTCCTCATCCAAATCCAGGCACAGTGGAAGACAACAGGCTTCTCATAGCTCTCTCAAAAATGCATTCATCAGTTGTTACTACTATGTTTAAAAAATAGGGATTTTTCTAACTCCATTATCTTTTCTGCTATCATTTAGTTGGCATTCTAATGTCAAAAAAGCCTCTCTTTCTTCCTTTCCCTCCCTTCCTCTCTTTCTTCCTTCTTTTATTTCCTTCTTTTAACATGAAATCATAGAGTCTTACTTTATCCAATGGATTATAAACTTGTGATGAGAGTATATATTTTAATGTTCACACTGTCCCAATTTTGCTCGTGATTTTACCACTTCTTACTTTCTGAAACAATAAGATATTCTAAGTTCATCTTATGCTTTCCTTACTCTAGCCCTTGAATCAACTATTTATCCCAAGAGCCCTGCTTTCTTGAGTGGAGAATAGTATTTAGAAATCAAGACCTGGGTGCCAGATGTGCTCATTGCTACTGGTGTGTCATTGAATCTAGGTCCTCCAAGAACCTGAGCTAGGAAATAGATACACATACAAACACAGAGCACTTCTTAAAAGATGATTGCCTCCTAACAAAAGGTTATTTAATCGTAGTTGAAAATGAAGGCAATTTGTTGATCTCATGATTCTAGTTTAGTAAAATATATGTAAGGAGAGCCATTGAATACCTTTAACCAAGGATAGGAATTGAATCCCTTGAATGACCTATATTTCAATAACTCAAGAAATAACCAGTTTATGGGCTAAACAGATGGCTAAATGGCTAAAGAGTGAAACTGAGCCTTCAATATTAATCAGTCAGAAGAAGGTCTTGCATATACCCATATATCTATGTATCTATTTTAGGATGTGCTTGTGAAATAGATAGTTTTGATGCTATTATGTCCATTCTACAGATGGAAAATCAGAGAAGAAGGTCTTAATTATGTTCTTACTAGGACATGCCTTTTGATTACTAGTTCAGTTTGTGTTCCAGTCTCCACTGCTTTGTGTGTGATGCAATTTCCCAGGACAACTCCACCATTTAAAGCAATGAATACTGTTTTTGGAATTTAAATTCAATTAATTAACATATAATGTAGTATTAGTTTCAGAGGTAGAGGTTAGTGATTCATCAGTCTTATATAATAGCCAGTGCTCATTATATTATGTGCCCTCCTTAATGTCCATCACCTAGTTACCCCCTCTCTCTACCCCTCTCCCCTCCAGCAACCCTCAGTTTGTTTCCTATGATTAAGAGTCTCTTATGGTTTGTCTCCCTCTCTGATTCCATCTTGTTTTATTTTTTCCTACCTTCTCCTATGATCCTCTGTTTTGTTTCTTAAATTCCACATATGAGTGAGATCATATGATAATTGTCTTTCTGTGATTGACTAATTTCGCTTATCATAATACCCTTTAGTTCCATCCATGTCATTGTAAATGGCAAGATTTCATTTTTTTGATAGCTGAGTAGTATTCCATTACACACACACACACACACACACACACACACACATATACACACACATACATACCACATTTCTTTGTCCATTCATCTGTCAATGGACATCTGGGCTCTTTCTGTAGTTTGGCTATTGTGGACATTGCTACTATAAACATTGGGGTGTGGGTGCCCCTTCGGATCACTACATTTGTATCTTTGTGGTAAATCCCTACTAGTGTAATTGCTGGGTTGTAGGGTAGCTCTATTTTCAACTTTTTGAGTAACCTTCATACTGTTTTCCAGCTTGCATTCCCACCAACAATGTAAGAGGATTCCCCTTTCTCCACATCCTCGCCAACATCCATCATTTCCTGACTTGTTAATTTTAGCCATTCTGACTGGTGTGAGGTGGTATCTCATTGTGGTTCTGATTTGTATTTCCTTGATGCCAAAAACCATAAAATAACTGGGAATAAACCTAACCAATGAGGCAAAGGAGATGTACTCAGAAAACTTTGAAAGAAATTGAGGAAGACATAAAGAAATTGAAAAACGTTCCATGCTCATGAATTGGAAGAACAAATATTGTTAAAATGTCTATGCTACCTAGCGCAATCTATACATTCAATGCAATCCCTACCAAAATACCATCAACTTTTTTTTCACAGAGCTGGAACAAATAATCCTAAAATTTGTATGCAACCAGTAAAGATCCCGAGTAGCCAAAGGAATGTTGAAAAAGAAAACCAAAGCTGGTGGCATCACAATTCCAGACTTCAAGCTATATTATAAAGCTGTAATCATCAAGACACTATGGTACTGGCACAAAAACAGACACATAGATCAATGGAACAGAATAGAGAGCCCAGAAATAGACTCTCAAGTCTATGGTCAGCTAGTCTTCGACAAAGCAGGAAAGAATATCCAATGGAAAAAAGACGGTCTCTTCAACAAATGGTTTTGGGAAAACTGGACAGCCACATGCAGAAGAATGAAACTGGAGCACTTCCTTACACCATACACAAAAATTAACTCAAAATGGATAAAGGACCTATGTGAGACAGGAATCCATTAAAATCCTTGAGGAGAACAAAGGCAGCAACCTCTGTGACCTCAGCAATGAATACTTTTTACGTTCTTTTCTTTTGATGTCTGCAACTGTTCTGCCAAAGGAGTCTACCTCGTTAGGCTTTTAGAGGCTAATAAGTATCGAAAGTTGTAAAAACAAATTCAGTCTTGAGATTTAGGAAATTTTATGTCTTCCTGATATGTACTTTGACAGTTCCTGTGAAGGCTAGGGTCTTCTGCATGGAGTGAGGAATGCTCCTTTGTTTTCTTTCCAGGGACAGTCCATGATTACTCATTAGTCTAATTCATAATTGTGTGTTTCAATTTTACCCATCTATAGTGCTTGCTATCAAGTCATAGGAAAGGCTCTGTGAGTTGGACTTTGTGAAAAGGTCAGGCATGTGGTTCTGTGGAAGTCAGAGAGGTTCTATGTGAGTAGTAATTCATCACAGACACATAGGCTTCCTTTTGTGGGAACTTCAAATACTTTAAATCCCCGTGTACTCTTCTTTCAGTGAAGGAACAATTCAGGGTAAAATTGTGGGAGAATTTCTTCACTCCCTGTGGGGTGGGTTTGGACAACTTCTTCGGTCTCTTATTATCATTATTATTATTGTTTGTTTTTATTAAAGACAATATTTTAGAGCAGTTTTAGGCTTACAATAAAATTGAGAGATTTCCCATATATTCCCTTGTCCTATACATGCAAAGCCTCCCCATTTATCAATATCACTCACCGGAGCAGCACATTTTTTTTTTTTTTTACCAAGTATGAACTTACATCGACACATCATAATCACCCTGAGTCCACAGTTTACCCTTAGGGTTCACTCTTGGTGTTATACATTCTATGGATTTGGGTAAATGTATAATAACATATATCCATATTTATAATATCATACAGAGTATTTTCACTGCTCTGCCTATTCAGCCCCCTATCTCCCCATAATCACTGATCTTCTTACTGTCCCCATAGTTTTGCCTTTTCTACAATGTCATATAATTGGAATCATACCATATGTAGCATTCTCACATTGGCTTCTTTCACTTAGCAATATGCATTTAAGGTTCCTCCATGTCTTTTTGTGGTTGGATAGCTCTTTTCTTTTTAGTACTGAATAATATTCCATTGTCTAAATGTACCACAGTTTCCATTTACCTACTGAAAAACATCTTGTGCTTCCAACTTTTGGTAATTATGAATACAAGTCCAATAAATATCCATGTGTAGGTTTTTGTGTGGGCATACGTTTTCCATTCCTTTGGATAAATACCAAGGAACACAGTTGTTTGATCTTATGGTAAGACTATGTTTAGTTTTGTAAGAAACTGCCAAACTATCTTCCAAAGTGGTGGTACCATTTTGGATTCCCACTAGCAATGAATGCAAGTTCTTGTTGTTCCACATACTTGCCAGTATTTGGTGGTGTCGATGTTCCAGATTTTGGCCATTCTAATAGGTGTGTAGTAGCATCTCATTGTAGTTTTAATTTGTATTTCCCTGATGACATATGATGTGGAGTATCTCTTTGTATGCTTATTTGCCACTTTTACATCTTCTTTGGTGAGGTATCTGTTAAGGTCTTTGGCCATTTTTTAAAGATTTATTTATTTGAGAAAGAGAGAGAGAAAGAAAGAGGGAGAGAGAATGAGAGAGTGTGGTGGCAGGGGCACAGGGAGAGAGAGAATTTCAAGCAGACTCTGCACTGAGCGCAGGGCTTGATATCATGACCCTGAGATCACAACCTTAGCCAAAACCAAGAGTGAGACACTTAACCAACTGAACCACCTGGGCACCCCTCTTTGGCTATTTTTTAATCAAGTTGTTTGCTTTCTTATTCTCATATTATTTTTCTTATTCTTGAGAGAATAAAAAACAAAAGGCATATTGATATTTAGTGTTTAATTGTTAGAATTTGTTTTCTCGAAATATATTTGGAATCAAAAATAACTTTTAGTCAACATGTCCTAACGAAAAGAAAGTTCTTATTTATGTAACTTCTTTTCCAAAGAAGGCTAGAGAAGTTAAAACAATGAATCAGTTGAAGATAGAAATGAGGGGTTGAGAGAAAACCTCCTCTTTGTGATGTGTAGCCTAGTGGAAGCAAGACTAGACCCGTAGGCCTGCCATGGTGGAGAGAGGCCTGGTGGTACTAGAAATTGGAACTTGTAGACACTAAAAAGGTTCAGGTCTGTCACAGGCCTGTACTATTGAGGTTGGCCCTCTTTCCATCCTATTTGGGTAATGCCTCTGGCTTTCCATCAATATATGTCTGCATATATTGTGTCATCCACGGAAGTGTCATCAGTGTAAAACCTAAGAGAATCTACCCTTGAAAGGAATTTGAGGACATAATGAGAAACCATTAAAAAAATCAGATTACTTCTAAAATTTCTGTGAAGTCTGTAGGAGATGACTATTATCTAAATAACCACAGATGGATAAGGTATGTGAGTTAAATCTGTGCTTTGGTTCTAGCTGTTTTTTCCATCCCCTGCTACTGCTTCATTGCCAAGTAGAGAAATCAACAAATCAGGATCTTAATAATTTTGTCTTGATTCCTAATGTCCATTTTTGCAAAAAGGCATGAAAATCTTTGGGTAAAAACTGAGACCCAGTCACAAGGTAGAGATTATTTACACATATCTGAAAGAGAAGTATTACCACATACCTAGAGAATGAGAACTCCTTATGTAATTTCTCATTTTCCCTTGGAGTAAGTACCTTGAAGAATGTGCATTACTTTAAGAATGCATTCTGGTTACTGATTTTGTGTTCAACACTTGTTGGGCCTTCCTAGTGGGATGTGATTTCAGTTTTTCTTACTAGATAGAAAAGCTGGTCTGCTTATCTTTGAGCAGACTGTGTTTATATTCCAAGATCTCTGATTTGATGACTTGACCAGCCCAGACCATTCTGATGTTGCTAACTAACTGGTTGCTTTACATGGTTATTATATCTTACAGTGTAAAACTAGCACTGAGACTTGGAAGTCTCTAATTCAGTGGTTTCCTTAAAATTCCCTGTGATACCTTTCAAAATCTTCAAATGTTTAAAATTCATTGAATCAGAATCTCCTGTTAGTAGAACTCAGAAACCCACTGACCTTGTCTCTCACTTCTCTTTCAGAAATGATACCACCTAAATCACCTTGTAAAAACCACATAGAAAATTGGTAAGTGTGGGAGTACTGTAGTTTTATTTCTCATTTAATCAGAATGTAAATATATGAGTAGAGAATTGTGAAAAGAGAAAAAGGCATCAAAAGACAGTTTACTTTTAAAGGTTTTCAATTTCATTACCTGTTTCTATTTGAAACAGAAGATCTTGAAGTTTATGAGGCTTTAGGAAGTCTTTCATAGAATAGAAGCTCCTGCCCTCAGTTGTTTTCTTTTAACCTGCCATCACTTGCAGTGGGATAGAATATGAATGGACCCTTTCGTTTGCGATGTTTAGGGGTTGTTTTCATAATGTTTAGTATTCATCACCTTGTGTTGACATTTCTGGTGTCAAGAGATTTTTTTTTCCTTAACTTTCGTTGAATAAGAATTTAGTAAAATAAAATACAGGATGAAGTTAAGATGTTGATAGTGCTTATTTTTAGAGAGGAAGCCTTTTTGCACAGCAAAATGATCTTTAACTTTAAAAATTAAGGTTTTTATAATATGGACAAATTGTTAACTATGTCATTGATTTTTTTTCCCCTTTAAGTGAACAATCAAGTAAAAACAAGAGTTTCTTTGATTAGTTTTACCTATTTGTTTTTTTATTTTATTTAAATTCAATTAATTTTTTTTTTTTTTTTTTTTAAAGATTTTATTTATTTATTTGACAGAGAGAAATCACAAGTAGGCAGAGAGGCAGGCAGAGAGAGAGGGGGAAGCAGGCTCCCCGCTGAGCAGAGAGCCTGATGCGGGGCTCGATCCCAGGACTCTGAGATCATGACCTGAGCCGAAGGCAGAGGCTTTAACCCACTGAGCCACCCAGGCGCCCCTCAATTAATTAACAGAAAATATATTATTGGTTTCAGAGGTAGAGGTCCATGATTCATCAGTCTTATATAATACCCAGTGCTCATTACATGCCCTCTTTAATGTCCCTCTTTAATGTCCATCACCCAATTCTCCCTCCCCTCACATTAAATTCCATACACAGAATTATTCTGTGTATTTCTGTAACTTCCTTCTAACTTTGTGGTTCTTTACTATTTATACTCTTATATCACTCTTACATAGCTCATTCATTTCTACTGCTGTGGACATTGTAGAGTATACATATTCAAATTTATTTGTTCTACTGATCATATTTGGATTATTTTCAACTTTCTGTTGTTACAAACACTATTGCTGTGAATATGCTTTTTTAAAAAAGATTATTTATTTTTGAGAGAGAGAGTGCGAACGGGGGTAGAGGCAGAGGGAGAGAAAGGGAGAGAAGCAGACTCCCTGCTGAGCATGGAGCCCAATGTGGGGCTCGATCTCACTGCCCTGAGCCAAAATCAAGAGTCGGATGCTTAATCCACTGACCCACCCAGGCACCCTGCTGTGAATATGCTTTTTATTAATATAAAATCTACATACCTTAAAGTTCACTCATTTTAAATGTATATTACAGTTTAATATTTTTATTATATTTAAAAAATTGTGTAACTATCGCCAAAATCTGATTTTAGAACATTTCATCATGCCAAAAAAGAAATCCCAGACCCATTAATAGTCACTTCCTACCCCCACCTCACACTTTCCTGGGAACCACTAATCTACTTTTCATCTCTATAGGCTTGCCTATTCTGGACATTTTTATATAAATGGAATCATATAATATGTGGCCTTCTGCATGTGGCTTTCTTCATTAACACAATGTTTTCAAGGTTCATCCTTATTGTATGTGTCAGTACTTCATTCTTTTTTTTTTTCCAAATAGTATTCCGTTGTATGGTTAGAGCATATTTTGTTTATCCTTTCATGAGTTGATGGACATTTGGATTGTTTCTCCTATTCATGTATTTTTTTTTGACATCAGTTTCCCTAAGTTTCAGATGTAGGAATTTCTGGATTATATAGTAACTCTATGTATAATATTTTGAGGTGCTGCCAACTGTTTTCCGTAGTGGCAGTATCATTTTATCCCTACCAGGAATGTATGAGAGTTTCAATTTTTCCACATGCTCACCAGCACTTGTCATTGCTTGTCTTTCTGATAATAGTCATCCTACTGGTGTGAACTGATACCTCATTGTGGTTTTGACTTGCATTTCCCTAATAACTAATGATGCCGAGTATCTTTGCATGGACTTATCGGCTAGCCATACATCTTCTTTGGAGAAAGAGGGTATATTCAAACTTTTTTTCCCATTTTAAAATTTGACTATTTGTCCTTTTATTGTTTAATTGAGAGAGTTCCTTTTACCCCCAGTCTTATTAAGAAATAATTGATATACATCACCATATAAATTTAAGACAGCGCATGGTGGTTTGATTTACATATACAGCTGACCTTTGAACAATACAGGGATTAGGGCACCAACCCCCACACAGTTGCAAACCCAAGCATAACTTTTGACTCTCCCAAGCTTAACTACTGATAGCCTACTTGACTGGAGCCTTACTGATAAATGAATAGTAGATTAATAATGTATTTTGTATATTATATGTACTATATATTAAATTCTTAAGGTAACTGAAGAAAATGTTATTAAGAAAATCGTATGGAAGAGAAAATACATTTCCAGTACTGTACTGTGTTTATTGAAAAAATCCATGTATAAGTGGATCAGTGGAGTTCAAACCCATGTTGTTCAAGGGCCAACTGTAATTCCTTTGAGGAATGGGTGATAACCACCCAGGAGGTGGGACAACAGGGCACAGTAGTACTGATGATGCTAAATCGATTGTACTGACAGACTGGTGAAGTGTGGGGAAACCTGACAAGTAAAATATGCTCTGAATTAATACAATGAAGATCCAAATTCCTCATACATAGAGGGAAAAAATGACTCAAAAAATTTTTTCCTAATTGAGAAAAAGCTAACACCAAGAGTCATTCTTATATACCACATATCACACTTATTACTGAGTCTTGTGGACTGTACCTTCAAATATACCTGAAATCTGCTTCTCTCCATCTATAGAACCTTACACTATTCTGAGCTGTCATTTCAGCACTGCCTGTCCCCTGGTGTCTGTTTTTGCCTACTTCTAATCCATTCTCTATACAGTGGAAAGACCTTTTAAAAACATAAATTGAGTCATGCCGTATCTCCATTAAAAACCCTTCAGTGTCTTCTTGTTGCACTTTTACAAAAATCCTCAAATCAGTAAGGAACTGGCTGACATGTTCAGTAAAGAATATGTGTATTTAAAAAAGCCAATTTAGAAATAATGTAGAAATGTTGCAAAAATGAGTATGCCAAGTAAAAAGTGAGTGAAATAGAAATTTAACATCAGTCCTGATGTCAACTAGTTATATAGCCCATCTTACCTTTTTTAGAAGGACTAAAATATTTAGACTCTGTCCAGTTCCAAAATTTTGAGGAATTATGTTCTTTCTTTTTAAAAAATTATTTTAATTCTGGTATAATTAACATACAGTATTATATTAGTTTCAGGTATACATTGTAGTGATTCGACAATTCTATGCATTTTTCAGTGCTCATCACAATAAGTGTATTCTTTAATCCCTTCACCTCTTTCACCCATCCACCTACCCACCTCCCTTCTGGTGACCATCAGTTTGTTCTCTATAATTAAGAGTTGATGTTTTGTTCTCTCTTTGTAAATTTGTTTTGTTTCTTAAATTACACATATGAGTGAAATCATATGGTATTTGTCTTTCTCTAACTGACTTACTTCACTTAGCATTTTCCCCTATAGATCCATTCATGTTGTTGCAAATGGCAAGATTTCATTCCTTTTATGGATGAGTAATATTCCACTGTGTGTGTGTGTGTGTATCTCACATCTTTATCCATTCATCTGTTGAGGGACACTTAGATTGCTTCCATAATTTGGCTAGTGTAAGTAATGCTGCAATAAACATAGTGGTCCATATATGTTTATGAATTAGTGTTTTCGTATTCTTTGGATAAATACCCCGTAGTGAATTTACTGAGTTATATGGTAATTCTTTTTTTAGTTTTTTGAGAAACCTCCATACCATTTTCCATAGTGGCTTCGCCAGTTTATATTCCCACAAACAATGCATGAGGATTTCTTTTTCTCCACATCCTTGCCAATACTTGTTGTTTCTTGTGTTTTTGAGTTTAGCCATTCTGACAGGTGTGAGGTGATATCTCATTGTAGTTTTGATTTGCATTTCCCTGATGATGAGTAATGAACATTTACTCATATGTCTCTTGGCCATCTGTTTGTCTTCTTTGGAGAAATGTCTGGGTTTTTAAAAATTAGATTTTTTTTGGTGTTTTTTTTGGTGTTGAGTTATGTAAGTTCTTTATATAGTTTGGATACTAACTCTTTATCAGATATATCATTTGCATATATCTTCTCCCATTCAGTAGGTTGTCTTTTAGTTTAGTTGATTGTTTCCTTCACTATACAGACGCTTTTTATTTTTATGTAGTCCTAGTTGTTTATTTTTACTTTTTACCCCTTGCTTGAGAAGACATATCTGGAAAAATATTGCTACAGCCCATGTCAGAGAAATTACTGCCTATGCCCTCTTTAAGGAATTTTATGGTTTCAGGTTTTACATTTATGTTTTTAATCCATTTTGAGTTTGTTTTTATTTATGGTGTGAGAATGTGGTCCAGTTCCATTTTTTTGCATGTAGCTGTCCAGTTTTCCCAACACCATTTGTTGAAGAGACTGTCTTTTTCCCACTGGATATTCTTTCCTCCTTTTTCAAAGATTAACTGACCATATAATTGTGAGTTTATTTGGGGGCTCTCAATTTAGCAGAGATCCATGTGTCTCTTTTTGTGCCAGTGCCATACTGTTTTGATTACTACAGATTTGTAGAATATCTTGATATCTGGTTTTGTGGTACCTTTAGTTTTGTTCTTCTTTTTCAAGATTGCTTTTGCCATTCAGGGTCTTTTGTGGTTCCATACAAATTTTAGGATTTTTTGTTCTAGTTCTGTGAAAAATTGGTAAAGATTGCATTAACCCTGTAGATTACTTTGAGTAGTATGGGCATTTTAGCAATATTTATTCTTTCAATCCATGAGCATAGAATATCATTCTATTTGTGTCATCTTCGACTTCTTTCATCAGTGTTTTATAGTCTTCAGAGTATGTTTTGTCTTTTTTGATGCTTAACAGTTAAAGAAAAATTATGTCAATATTTCTGAATAAATAATATCTTTACTTTGCATACCATTATGTAGTTTAAAAAGTGTTTCTGCATGAATTATCCTGTATGATGTCCTTAGCTTCTCCCTGCTTTTTCTTTTTTCAGATTAAGCAGACTGAGAATAATTGAGTTTCCCAAGATTTCTTTTTCATCATTCCGCTTTGCCTGTTCCAAAAAATGCCATGCAATGTGTTTGGAATAGGGTAATATAACCTTTAAAAATAAAATAACTTCTATCATTAGTGAATTTGGGAAATAAAAACAACTTAGAGATACCAATACTTGCTAATCAAGGTAAACTTTGAAGAATTTTGCTATGCATAATCTAGTTTGAATAATTCTATGACTAGATTAGTGAGTATAGGTGAAAATGCTTAGTTACATTTATTTTCATTATTTGGATATGTAAATAATATAACTTGAAATATACTGATGGTCTGAATAATAATTCTGAAAATTCTTCTAATCCAATTGGTAAATTAAAATTTCTTATTACTTTTTTGTAGTATGGCATGTCTGGCAGTCTGAGTAAACAGAAGTGGAAATCTTCAGGGAATAAAACTGAGAAAACTCAGTAATAAATTGCCGTCATGCACATGTAATATTCTGCTATGTTTCTAATAACCTCTAAGCCATAATTTTCTAATGGAATGAAATAACTCTGTCAGAGGCAAAATCAATACTTTCAAAGTACACACTAATGTTCTGTGAAATTAGAAATTGACCTTTTCCCCCTTTTTTTCTTTTAAAAAATAAATACAAGTGGGTTTAGATATTCAGAGTATATATAACATTTGAAATACAAATCTCCTGAATATCTCTGCTGAAAAATAAACTTCAAATGTTATAAGTGTGTTGTTATATGTCTTCTTCCTTACTGATAATAGATTAAAACTATAAATAAAAACTTGGTTGTATAAAATATGGTTACTAATCAATTAAAACAATTTTGTTTCAATTTTTTGCCAGCAAATGTTGCTCAAATTACAACTTGAACAGACATGATATTTTTTAAAACTAAATACTGTATTTATCAATGAAAAGACAACACTATTCTCTTTCATTATTCTTAAAATTCATGCCGTTATTCACTTGGAGTAAGTAGGCATATGAGATCTACTGTCTGATAAGATTTTTTTCCATAGAAGGAACAAATTGTTGACTATAAATCAAGCTGCTATACTAGCTCTATGAAGTAGCTATGTAAACGTTTAGCTTTTAAGATATTTTGTATGGGTTCTTATTGAGATTGTTGAGTAAATTCACCCAGCTAGTATTGTTAAGCTCTTAAGCTCTTACTATGTTCAAGCCATTTGTTGTTCCAGCTGGGGTTGTTTGAAAGGAAAGGTGGATGTTCCACATAAAATAGCACGAGAGTTTCTAACTAGTTCCTTGGATCTGTCTGCAAACTGATTATTGAATTGGTGCATATTCAAGATATTTGCTACTTTGAGATTTCTATTACTACATTCTCTTCCATATTTGCAGCCATGGAAGCAGTATAGTACATAATTAAGGGAATTGGATCATGAAGTCCACATGGGTTCAATTCCTAGCTCCACCAGCTATTAGTAATGTGACTTTGGGCAAAGTATTAAGAACTCTGGGACGTAATTTTTTTCATTGGTAAGTTGGAGGCTTAAAACATTCCCACTGATCTCATGAGAAGATAAAATGAGATGTTGCATTACAAGCACTTAGAACTATTCCCAGTGGGTAATAAAGTACAGCTCTCAGAGGTTTTTGCCTACATTTTCTCATCTTTCTCTACTCCTAGGTGATGTTAGCTTTGGGAAAATGGAAGGAAATACATTCTCCCTCAGATTATGGAGGTGGCACCTGAGATTTGCCTTGACTTTTAGAAACACCAGGCTTGGCTGATCTCATAAAATGAGAAGGTAAGGGAAGGATGGAAGCAGTGTATTGCAGAGTGAGGAATGTGCATCCCATAGAAGGAACTCAATCATTACTCACAAACCAGCATGTGGGTCAGTGAGGAGGGGTCTTTAAGGAAGTACCATCAATGTGAGCCTAACATTCCCCTACTCTGATTCTTACCTGGTTCAACTTCTGCCTTCATTTAAGATGCTCTACACTTTCATTCTACTTTGTTGTTATTGGTTTTGTTTTGATTTGTTTTGGTTTTTGCTTACCACTGAAAGTTTACATATTAGGTGGTAATTTGAGATTTTTCAATTGGGAAATTTAGGTTCCCTTAATCAGGATTCTTATGTAAATGGACCTAATTGGAATCAGATTTTTTTTTTTTAAGATTTTTATTTATGGGGGCACCTGGTGGCTCAGTGGGTTAAAGCCTCTGCCTTCGGCTCAGGTCATAATCTCAGGGTCCTGGGATTGAGCCCTGCATCGGGCTCTCTGCTCAGCAGGGAGCCTGCTTCCCCCCCGCCCCCCGCCTGCCTCTCTGCCTACTTGTGATCTCTCTCTTCTGTCAAATAAATAAATAAATAAATAAATAAATAAATAAATAAGTCTTTAAAAAAAAGGTTTTTATTTATGTATTTGAGAGAGAGCGAGAGAGAGAGCACGAGCGGGCTGAAGGGCAGAGGGAGAAGCAGACTCCCTGCTGAGCAGGGAACCTGATGTGGGGCTTGATCCCGGGGACCTGATCATGACCTGAGCCGAAGGCAGAGGATTGACTGACTGAACCACCCAAGCGCCCCTGGAATCAGATTTTCTTTAGGAAATGACATCTCCTACAACGGTGCTTCTGTGTTCCTTTATGCTATCAGCAATGACCATCAGAGAAAGATGCTCTGGGTAGAGAGCATGAGATGGTTACTTAAGATGAAACCTAAGAAAAAATGTGTCACTATAGAATATTTAGACATGTAACCACTTAATTGAAATGCCATATAGTTTAAAAATTAACAGGTATTTCTAAGCACGTCAACTAGGCCATAGCAGGAAGGCGATAGATACAGATCAGTGAACAAGGTCAGCCCAACAGTGCTCACAAAGTATTTTGTAAAAAACATGATAGTTATGTCTTATTGGTATTTTCACATCTTTTACTTCAACAATATTTAGGGCTCCTTGTAGGGAGTTACATAATCTTACTTGAGTTTGGATTTCCAATGTTTAGTACATGTATGCTGAATGAAGGAATGAATGAATGAGCAGATTTAGGTCAATTTGTCACTGCATGGCTGTAACGAAAGGTCTGTGATGTGCTAAGTCACAAGTGAGTAGAGTCTTACCTAGTGACCTACACTGTTCACTTGGTGAGCCCTGGTACTACTTATAATTTCCATGAAACAACGTTAGACCTATATTGAAGAGTAAAGCCAAGATTTAATGCATGGCCATCCAAGTGACTTCTCCCTAGTTAAGAATCAAGGCTTTTCATGAATTGCTACTTTAAAGTGAATTTTAATTTTGGTTAAAATTAAAATTTGATTAATTTTGATTTAAAGCAGAGTTTTAAAACTAAATAACTCTAAATACCTGTGTCAAAGTAAATTATTTTCAAAAATAATTTACTCCCACCAACCCTGACAGATTCTCTCTTTACTAGGACCCACACTCTGGGTGGTTTTTAATTCTAAGCTCAGTGATCAGATTTGGTCATGTAACTTGCTTTGGCCAATCAGATGTGAATGGAAGTGATATCTGCCACCTGAGCAGAGGCTTTAAGAGCCACAATGTAGTTCTGCTATCATTCTTTCCTTCTGCTACAAAGTTGGCATATCCCAACTGGGGTCTTTTATTTCAACCTTGACCTTGTAATGGAGACGAAGAGAAGAGACACTCGTGGTGAACTTGAGTGGGAAGTAACCCCATTCATCTTCTTGTCAGCCTCTCAGATTTCAGGGTCATTTTTTATCATAGAATAATTTAGCTAAGCTGTTTGATACGATGGCTTATAATTAAAAAGACCACATAATTTATTGTCAAACTTGGATATTTTTGAGAGTTAAAGAAGGTTTTATGACCAATTTGTGTAAACTGATACTGTCCAACCAGAGGTTGTATGGTCATCTTACTTGTAATGGAAGACAGAGTGATGCATACAATCATACTGGACCTTTCTTTGATGCTCTTACTCTCCTTTGTTTGAGCCACATTGCTGGAGCCTGGAATGCATGAATTTCTCTTTGTTGACTGACTCTCTTGTGTGCTGAAGCATATCCTTCAAAAGAGTGCATAAGACGTTCACTTAAAAAGCCCTTTTGTGTCAAAACTGTCTCTATCTTCACACTTGATTGATATTTTGGCTCCGAACAGAATTTTAAGTAGAAAAAATATTTTCCCTTAGATTTCGAAGCATCACACTACTGTGTTTTAGCATTTTGTGTTGCTCTTGTGAGATATGGTGCCATTCTCATTTTCATTCTTTTGTATTGACAGGCGTTCTCTCTCTGGAAGCTTTTAGGATCTTCTCATTATCTCTGACATTATGAAATCCTGAAATGAAGTGTATTCTTTCATTGATTTGGTCACTTAGTTGATTCTTTCAAACTGGAGACTCTTTATTTTTGAGTTCTGGGAAAATGTCTTGTATTACTTCTTTGAACTATTCCTCCCTGTTCTCTCATTTTAGTACTCCTGTCATTCATTGGCCACCTTAGATCAATTCTAGAGGGATTTTTTTCTTTTTACCATTCTTTTTGTATTTTCTGACTCTAGTTTTTTGCTCTACTTTCTCAGTGATGTCTTCCATTTTAACTTTCAACCATTTGATTGATTTCTTTATTTTGGATGTTTTATGATGGTAAATTTCCAAGAGCTCTTTCTTACCCTCTTATCATTGTGTAGCAATATCTTTTTTTTTTTTTTTTTTTGTCTTACTGGAGATATTATTTATAACATGTGAAATTTTCTCTGCATTTGCTTTGTTTCTGTCTCTTCTATGTTCCTTTCAGCTCTTTGTCTTTGTCTTTTCCTTTCATGTTGGAGGCAGGTTGAACAAGAAAGTGTTAACTTATCAGGCCTGCATTAAATCCAACAAATCTCAAAGAAAGGCCTATCTTCAAGACTGGTTCTTGGTTGGCTCCCGGAAGATAAATTTTGAGCCCTTGGAGTATAAGATTGAGTATAAGATTGATTTTGTATGCCTGATAAGATTGATTTTGTATGTTTGAGGCTGTGGGCCACACTATACCAGTGTAATCCAATAGTTTGTGCTAACAATGTGATTTATGATGAATTTCTGGTTTTACTCTGAAGGAAGGAGGCTGAAGTCTGAGTAGCTGAGGTCAGTCATACAGGTATTGTTTGCCTACATGACTCACATCCAATGAAAACCCTGGACACCAGGGCTCAGGTGAGCTTCCCTGGTTGGCAACATTTTATGTGTGTCATATATCATTGCTGGGAGGATTAAGTGCATCCCTATATGACTCCACTAAAAGGGGAGACCTGAAAGCTTGTGTCTGGCTTTTCTTGGACTTTACCCTATGTACATTTGCCTTTTACTGATTTTAATCTCATTCCTTTTATTGTAATAAAATAGAACCGGGAGTGTAACAGCTTTTCTAGTCCTGTGAGTTTTTCTAGTGAATCTCTGAGCCTAAGTGGTTTTGGAGAACACCATCAAAAAATGATTCTTAATTAACTCTTCATATTTTTACATAAGCAACTAAAATGCATGGTGAATTCTCAGAACATGAAGACGGGGTTTTTTTATTTCATTATAGGGCAATGGTTTTCGAAGTATAGTTCAAGGACACTGAGGTCTCAGAGAAACTTGCAGGGAGTTTGCAAGGTCAAAAGTATTTTCATATTCATGTATATTTTTTTAAAGATTTTATTTATTTATTTGACAGAGAGAGAGAGCTCACAAGTAGGCAGAGAGGCAGGCAGGGAGAGAAGGGGAAGCAGGCTCCCTACTGAGCAGAAAGCCGGATGCGGGGCTTGATCCTAGGACCCTGAGATCATGACCTGAGCAGAGGCTTTAACCCACTGAGCCACCCAGGCGCCCCTCATATTCATATTAATACCAGATTTTATCTGTCTTTTCCCTGGTGGTGTAAAACACTGATGGATAAAACTGTTGAAGGCTTTGCCATGAACAAAGGAAATGGCACCAAACTATCACAGTATTCTTTACGACCACATGCTGTTGTAAAAATATGCTAGTTTCACTTAAGGTTGACCTTAGTCAAACAGTAAAACTTCTAAGTGAAATACACATCTTTTCCTATTTTGTGTGAGAAAATGGCAAGTATGCCTAATAGCGCTTCTGCTGAATACCATAATTCAATGGCTGTCTCGAGGAAAGGCATTAATGCAATTGTTTCAGGTGAGAATTGAAATCATCATTTTCTTTTTCATGGAAACCATATTTACTTGACCGAAAGGCAAACTATGGTTATTCAGACTTGGGTATTTGGCAGACAGATTTTTGAAAATGAATTAAGTGGGCCTGTCCTTTAAGGAAAACAACTGACGATATTTATTACCAATGATAAAGTTCAGGCTTTCAAGAAAAATCAGAAATTTGGAAAACTTGTATTGGCCACTGGGAGCTTGACAGCTTACCAATAGTTATAGAATCTTCTTTTGAGATTAATGGTAATATTAACAAATGTGATTTCTTTTGGTATTGTATAATGAAATGTGTCAACATTTGAAAGATCTGTATAATTCACTGAGTAAAGATTTTTGAAATGATAAAAGCATGACGTTACAAAATCATGCATAGCCAGAAGATACTTTCAAAGTGCAAGATTGACCAATGGGCTTCAATGGAACAAAGTACAAAAAGTTCACTGATATGGTTTCAGATTCTGCCTTGCAATTAACCTTTAAGAAATGACTGCTTTTCAAGTTGTTGTATAGTCCCAATCCATAATTATCTGAAAAGGCTATTAAAATACTCTTCCATTTTCCAGCTATATATTAGTGTGAGGCTGCATTTTCTTCATATACTTCAACCGAAACAACATGTTGCAAGGATTTAAATGCAGAAGCAAATATGAGAACCCAGATGTATTTTATTATGACAGTCATTAGAGAGGTTGCCAAAAATACCACTCTTTCACTAAATCTTTTTTTGTTTTGTATAATTGGTTATTTTCCATAAAAATATGTTATTTATGTTGTGTAGGAGGTTCGTATTATTATTTTGAAATGAATTAATGAGTGTTTTAAAAAATTCCTAATTTCATTTCTAAAATGGTAAAAATTTGACAGCTATAATTTGCAAAACAAGAACTCTTCAGCACCTTCAATTATTTCTATAAGTATAAGGAGAGGCTGGGACCAAAAATTTGAGAAATGCTGCTATAGAACCTAGGGGTAGGAGCTGGTCTTTTCATTGGGATGCCCCCAATGGTATTTTTTGTAGGTACATTTTTCCTCAAATTGCTTATTTTCTTCCAGGAAAGAATACCTCACTTCCTTGACTTTGGGCTATATGGTGGCATTTTGGGAGTGAGTCAGGGGAAGAGGTTTGCAAACTGCTCAGTTCACCATACAGACTTTGAGTTTATTCCTAGTTTTCATCCTGTGCCACACTCCTCTCCTCCATTCTCTTTGATGGCCGTGACTGTGAGGCCTTCCTGACCTTATGTCTCCAGAGAATAATTTCTGCCCTTCTTTCAGGTTAGGAGAGGGGTGCTAAGTAGATGGGCAGCTCACTTTTTGTTAGTGTTCTCCTCCTCCCCTGCTCTGTTACAGCTGTCCCCACTGCTCCATCTACTTTAATCTTCTAAAAAGTGGTGCTTTCTTGGACTCTGTTGGATTACTGCCCTGGTATCTTTTTATGTTGCATAATGGTGCCCTCAAAGGACATCCGTGTCCTAATCTCTGGAAAGTGTGATTATTTCCTTCTGAGGCAAAGACTTTGCAGGTGTGATTGAGTTAGAGCTCTTGAAATGAGAGATTATCTTGAATATCCAGGTGGTTCTTAGATGCAATCACAAGTATCCTTACAAGAGGGAGGCACAGGGACATGTGGCCACAGAGGCAGAGATTAGAGTGATGAAGTAAGTCCTAAGCCAGGGAATGCTAGTGGCCACCAGAAGCTGGAGGAGACAAGGAACAGTTTTCCTCTAGAGCCTCCAGAGGGCCCGCTGACATCTTGATTTCTGCCCAGTGATATTGGTTTTAGACTTCTAGCCCTTAGAATTGTGAGGGAATTAGTTTCTTTCATTTTAAGTCACCAAATTTGGGGTAATTTGTTATAGCACTCAGCTTCAGGAAACTAATACAAGACATAGGTTTTTTTTTGCATGCTTCCATGTCATTTTAGTGGGGGGTTGAAGAGTAGGCTAGGTAAATGCATGTGGTCTATATATGCCAGGCATAACTGAAGCTTTTCAATGAGTTTCTAACTGTGGTAAAGATGAGGCAAGGAGGGGAGAGTGGAAATTTTGCCAGAATAGAAATTTTCCTGATGCTTTGGATGACTCAGTTGTCTCCGTGGGAGGGGTGGGGTGGGGGGGCTAGATTTCAGTCCCTTTTCGGATTTGCAAGAAAGGAAGCATGTCCAAATTGCTGTAACTTATCTGGAATTTTTAGAAGTAGCCAACAGAAAAGCACAAATTCTTGATCCAGTACTAGAACTTGGGGGTCGGGGGCAGGGAGGATGAGTGACAGTTCACATTTTACTTTATTGTTCTGATGCAGGTACTTTTACAACTATCCACTTGAGCCCTCTAATTTTTTTCTGTGTTACTGTCTTTGTGAGCCTTCGTTCAGTTTAAATAAAGGAGGAGGAATTGCTGCTTCCCCATCTTTTCCCATGTTTGATGCTAATGATGCTTCCCACTTATGTTGTCTGCATGTAAGCCAGAGGGTACAGAAAGCTGAGAGAGGACATGGCTGAGAGCAGCACAGTGTGAGCATCCTGGGGCCAGCAGAGAACTGAATGATAGAAGTGGGCCCTGGAAGGTGGGCCTTCTTCCACAGACAACAAACATTTAGGTAGCACTCACAAAAAGTAAAGCTCAGTACCACAGCCTCTTTTGGAGGAAAGGGTAACCTTCACCATGTCCTCGCTCTTATGAGAGTAATCACAATACACAAGAAATTATAATGCATTAGTAAGGTATGTTCCTGAAGGAATGATTTCCACATTTCTTGAATTCCTGGAAATAACAAGAATTAAGGCAAAAAATTTAACAACTAGTATCTATAACATTAAAATCTATTAAAAGGCTAACATTCAAATTTTCTTGATACATTATTAAAGAAATAAATGGCAGAATTTAAAACAAAATTGGGACCCAGATACTTTCTACAGATTAGATTTTTCTTTTCTTCTCCTGACAAGAGTTGCTTGGGAATTCTTAGTGATATATGGATAGGCCTTTAAAAATAATGATGAATAAGAGATGACAAGTAAAACCTAAACTGACAGGGTAAGCCGAATAAATAGAATTATATTACACAGAAGCAAGAAAATGACCATTTTAGGCAGCATGCCCACTGGGCTATAATTAGGTCTAATGCTGTTTTTTCTGGTACTTCATATGCTGCTGGTGGTCAGTGAAAGTTTAAAACACAATCAGAAACATATTCTGCAGTAATAAATTTTACTTTTGCTGCACAGAGACATGAATATACAAATTACTGCCCACTAATTCAAAAAACCACTTCTCAAATGACTCCCCTTAACCAATACATTCCGGTTTCTTGACAACACTGAAAGAATTCCCTAATATCAAGGACTGCATTTCTTGAAAATTTACGGAATATTGGATAAGCTGATATTGCTCATAATAAAAGTAGGAAAGAAAGGTTGGAAAATACAAGGTGGGGGGATCATAGATGAATAATGTATGAGTAATTATGGGGGCTTAAGTTAACAGATGGCTAGAGTACTAAGTACTGTTTTTAGAGAATTCACAAGTTCTTCTACTGCTGGCCTTGTTCCAGAAAGATCTTAGTTTACAGATACTTGCCCCTGTCTGTGTGCTCATGAGGTTGTATGTGTGTGGGAGGGGGGTCGTAAAAGCAAGATAATATAATTTTAAAGAAAAACAGACAAAAGCAACTCAAAGTCATGGATATTAAAATGGAGCAAGAAGGGCACCTGGGTGGCTCAGTCAGTTAAGTGTCCAATTCTTGATTTCAGCTCAGGTCATGATCTCAGGGTTGTGAGGTTAAGCTCCATGATGGACTCTGTGGTAGGCACAGAGCTTGCTTAAGATTCTCTCTCTCTCCCTTTCCATATGTCCCTCCCCACATCTAAAAAAAGAATAATAAATAAAATAAAATAAAATAAAATGGAGGAAGAAATAACATTGACTTTTAAAAATGCCAACCACAAAGACCCACCATGGATCTCAAGTTTGTGCCTGACATTCTAGAAGCTGTTCAGAAAAGAGGTATATGGAGTCAGTGGTACCTAAGATACAATATATTTTTGGCTCTAGAGTTACGGAAGCATCACTGAAGCTGGAGACAGGCAGGTATTTCCTGGAGGCTTCATGGAGATGACATTGTGCGATATAATGAATGATATTCTCAACAGAGTTCTTCTGTGGTGTAGCGATACGTTTCTGAGAGTTCTTGATTAGGCTTCAATCTAGGTCAGTGACATCACACCTGACAGCAATGCAGCAAAATCATTCCTAGCAGGGGCCGTTCCACTACAAACCATGTACCCAAGCCATGTATACAGCTGGAGGGAAGAACCAGAATTTGCTTCTGAGGCAGCAGTGATCTGGAAAGGAAATGGTAGAGATGGCTGAGATTGCACTGCCTTTGTGGACCTTCATGTTTCTTCAGAGCTTAGGAGTCAAAAAATGACTAAATGTATTTTCTTATATAGAAAAGGAGATGACTTTCTGCATTAAAGCAAGAAAGTGGAAAAGACTGAAGCTCATTATATACCTGTAAGAAGCCTATAACTACTTCTTTCTTCTTTAGTCACATACTTTCAGATGTAGACCTCGAACTGGTTCTTTCTCCTCTGGATGAGTGGGTAGTTATACAACCACAGGCTCATAGAGTATGGGTAAAATACAAATATTCCCAAGACAATTCCCACTGTGATCGATCCAGAGCCACCCACATTGCACAATGCCAGAGGGGACCCTTTAAATGGAATTTTATGTAACTGTCCAAAGGGGCCCTGGAATTATACTACCTAGAAGCTCTAGGAGGACCTTTTGCCAAAGAGCAGATATGAGGGTTAAAGTTTTCCCCCATTTCAAGCAAAGTGGAGCACACACCGATCTTGAGAGAGGGTTGATGGTGCTCACCCAAGAAAGCGGAGTCTCTTTTGTCAAGAAAATGGACAGCACTTCCATGAACAGGTAGTGGAGATGCAACAACAGCAGAGACCAGGGTCAGGCCTGGTTGCTACAGGCTTTTTTGGGGTGATGGTCGTTAGACCTTCCCATAAATATAATTTTCAAAAAGTTAAAAGCATAACTCATACAAATATAAATAGCTATCAACAGTCTCATTCAACTCATCAATTAAGGAAGGAACCAATAAGATAGAAAGCTGATTGCAAGTGCATTTTGAGAATCTGGGCATTTGTAGGAAATTTAGTAAGAAAATGTTAGAACGAGCTTGCTAACTTAGATTGGCAACTGGTTAATGGCCTAACGTGCAATAAACTGTAACATGGGGGTTAGTTTTTCTACCAGATAGAAATCATTTGGATAAAATTTCTTAATATTCCTTTTATAAAATCAATTGGGTGTACTCCTGACTTTTATCAAGACATGCTAGGCATCCTAATCACAGTGGAGCTCATCTAGCATTGGGATGCTGTTGGGTTTTTAATATTAGTTTTTATTAATTTTATCCTGAATGTGTACACAAAGTATTCTAGGTAGGAGGGAGATTTTAAAAGTGTCTCAGCTCCTCATGCCCCAGAACTCATCTCTGTGGCAATGTGATAAAAGGCCAAATAATCCTACTTGAGTAGCTGGACACTTCATAGGTGAGAGACAAGGAAAATTATTTTTCTCTGCTTCTAATGAGGGAAGGAGGCAGCTGTTCCCCTCTCCTCCTGTCTCCTTGGAAACATAACGGCCCGAATCCTCACTCCAACCCTTTGGTTTATAAATAAAATCTCTCCAGGAGCCAGAATGCCCTGTGTGTCTTGGCTTTTACCACCAAGAGATGTCTGTAAGTTCTGGGGCTCCTTCCTCCTTGAAATGTAAATACCTACGGAGATAACACTCCAGTCTGGTCTCTAACCATTTGGAGTCTTTTTGGATCAGAGCAATTAGCTCCTTCATTAGGGAAACAAATGGTTGCAGATTTAATCCTTACGGTATGTGAAACATGTTTCTAGGAGAAAGGAAAGCAAACTTTTTTTCCCTAAGATTTTTCTGTCTTTATATTGCATACATTCCTGTGTCTCAGGAAACTAGGACTTTTTGCAGGAGCAAATACTGTAGGCCAGTGGTTCTTAAAATGTGGTCTCTAGACCAGCAGCATCAGCATCACGGGGAAATTTTTAGAAATGCAAACTTTCAGGCGTTCCATTGCACCGGACCTACAGAATTAGAAACTCTGGGTCCGGCAATCTATTTAATGAGCCCTCCCCGTGATTCTGATACAGGCCGCAGTTTGAGAACCACTGCCATGTGCCAGGTGCTCTTGAGCCAGTCCCAATAATCCCCTTCATTTCCTACAGCTCTCTCTTTCCCACCCTGCATTGTCGATTCCTTAGCAATGAACAGAGTCTATCTGCTGCCATGGTAAGTCTACTCTCATTACGGTGGGTTTGGCAGTAACCTGAGGAGTACATTTGTATGTAGGAAGCATTTTGGTAGAATAAGGTTATGAGATTCCTGTTTCTGAAGGGGCTTACAGATTAGATGAACAACCACCTATTTAGAGCAATGAAACTATGGACACCTGAACAGCAGGGGGCTGGCCTAAAAGACTGTGAACATTTTTTTTTTTTTTTTTTTTTCAGTTTCCTCAAAGCAAACAGTATCTGGGGGACTAAGTAATAAGACAGTTTCCTGATTGTAGAGTAACTGAGCAAATCAGTCCTGGTAGAACAACCATGCAGAAAGCACACTCCGTGTATTTTATTTTATATTGCACCAGTACATTTAGGAAACGATACTACTTTTACGTGCTTCAGAGATGTTTATATGCTCTTAATTGGTTGGAATTCTGGTGTCATCAGTGTCTCTTGATATTAGAATTTTTAAAGGTGTTTAGTGGTGTCTGCCACCTGATTTCTCGTACCTTCACAGGGGGGATATCAGAGTCCCCGCTATCTGCAAACAGGGTTTTCTTTTACACAAAAGTGCCCTCAATCTTAACAGTGAGAACTCTCTGATAAGAGAGAAACCACTCCTTTGCTCAGGCAATCTGTCCTTCTGGAAAATAAGCAAATGATATCAGATCATAAAACATTCCATCTCTAAAGTCCCCAAATGATCTTTTGAAATTCCCTTGCAGCTTTATGAATCTAACCAAATAGAACATGTGGGATCAATTACAAACATTTCCAAAATTCTTGTTATATTTCCATGAACATAAATCTGATTTGCTTGGCTTTGTGACAAAGATCATAAGAATTAATCCACAACAGAGAAGAAACGCATAGTAAGGAAAATATAATTACCAGCATGTGTGTTTCCATGCAGCCGCGTTCATGTTGACCCAAGAGCAAATGTGACATAAGAAAAATGTGACAAAGGAAAAAAGAGATCTAAATTTAGAGAAGACTATGTTTCTTAAAATTAAAGAGGGAATAATCCAAGTTAGTATGAATACTAACACATGAACCATACATGCTCCATAAATAGAGAATATTTCCTCATTTCTTATAATACACGAGTATCACTCACTTTCATAAGTGGAATTGTTTTTTATGGATTGCTGACTTATCCTTGCAGTACTATACTCTGTTGCTTCTGAAACTGGTGTTGAAGGAGCAGTCATTACTTTAAAATTGCCAATGTTTATCCAGGTTTCTGTGGCCGTTTGTTGAAGCTTTCAAAAGATGTTCCAAACATGAGTCTCCAAATATGTACAAAGTACACAAATCTTTTTTTTCTTTTTCCTTTCCTTTTGAGGGCTTGCTCTTGGGAGGGCTAGTAGAAAAACGGCTGGAACTTCCCTAGAAAGGGAACTTCTCTATACGATGACTCACTCAGTTGTCATTTCTCCTTCTACTCTCCTTTCTGGTATCTGTTTTTCTTTGATTTTGAAACTGTTCAATACACTGAATCATGGAGAATCACTTTAGCTCTTTAGTTTAAGAGGGCTTTTTGGGTTGGCATGATTGGCCCACAGTACCAGAGAAGAATAAATGCTGGGGCATTCTTTACCAAATTCTCTGAGTAGGGAGAGGTGGTCTGGCCATACCTCCTTCAAGACAGAGAAAGTCAATTAAAAGTATTTCTGTGTAACGTGACCCTGCTGGGTAGGAATGCATCCCGTGGCGTGGTGCTTTACCCAGATGCAAAGCCATCCACACTGACTCCCAATGGGAAGCATAACAAGGATTGGCAATCCTTTAGATCATATGCACTTGTAACTGCTGTGCTGTGATATTCCCTTCACTCATTCCAGCCTGGGCCAGATATGTTCTGAGGGCTCTGGGCTTCTTCCTTGAAGATTTTCCTTTTTAACCAAGCCTGAAATCCTTTCTCATTTAACGAGGCTGGTACACACATTCTGTGTGTGTGTGTGCGTGTCCTCTTTCCACAATTCTGGCTGAGGATTCACATGCACCCCTTCCAGCACCCTTTGCTTTCTGTCCCCAAAGATAGAACACAGGATCTTTGTATTTTAATGATCTAATATCTAATCATCATGAGGGGGAAATAAACAGGATAATAGCATAAGCAAACTCCAAGAAGTTGAAAGTGGCTAGGAAATCTGTCAACGTTTCTTCGTTCCTCTCGGTCCTTTGTAATCCTCCCTTTTCTTACTGCCTACCTTGAAAACCAGTCCCTTTGAGGCAAAAGCATGTCTTGGTATCTTATGTGCTAAGGACCCAGAAAACAAGTCCCAACACAGCAAAGGAATGAAAGATGTTGGCTACAGAATACATTTTACTGAAAACAAGCTCAGCCAAAGGGTGGAGGAGACACAGATTTGGTTATACAATTGATTTCTAAAAATTAACTTAAGTCAGTAGTTGGATTTCTTAATTAAAGCAGAGCTTAGAAAATAGAAAGCAAATTCCATTTCTTTACTGCAACACAGCAGAATGTAACCCTGCCTTGCAGCTAAAAATAAAGGGCTGAGGTGATTGCTGAGGATGTCTTTGTAGATTCAGTACCATCATAACTAAAATTTACAATTACCACATTCTATACCGCCCCAGGATCACTGGGATGATCATCTTCCTGTCTGCTCCATTGTCCTCCTGCCTCGTGTAATTTGTGTACTTGTGTGCTCTATTTATCCTTCCTTTCCAGCTAGTCCAGTTTCAGTGACTTCTGGAAATATGTTTCTCTGCAATTGCCTGGCGCTCAGTGGTATGTCCCAAACCTCATATAGTGCTTTTCCTTAGGAAAGAAACTAATGCTAACTATAAAGTTAACTATAGCACAGTAAACCATCCACATTTTATGGTTCTAAGTTTTTATTCTTGGCAGGAGAAATATGCTTGGTAGTTAATTTTACATCAGGCTGCAACCCAAGAGTTTGTGTCTGACAGCTTTAAATAGAGAAAATGAGTATTTTTAAAACAACCCAGCAACTATTGGTATGAATCAAGTAATTTTGGGCTACAAATGGAGAGTGAGTAAAATCTACTCTATTCTATAATTTTGTTGCAACTACCTGCTCCTGACATGCAAAGAAAAGTGGGCATTAAGTTTAGAATACACACTTTTTTAGTTGTGAGGGTGCCTTGGAGACCTCATCCTCACTTACACTGCAGAAGCAAGAGGAGAGTTCTTGCACTGGGCTTCTCTTTGACTTCCTAGAGAACCAGGCTGCCCAGGACAGGGAAGCAGGAGGAAGCAGGAAGGACCTGAGGTTGATGTCCTGTCCTAGGACTTACCTCCCTTAATTGTTAAGATTAAATGAGACACGCATATAAAATTCGTAGCACAAAACTGGCTCCTCCCTACTCAGCACATGTTATACCATCATTATTGGCTGTGTCCTTGGGCAATTTACATAAACTCTCTGAGTCTCAGTTTCTGCATCCACAGATTCAGAATGCATGAATCCTAACTTCATCACTGTTAGGTTGTAAGGACAAGGGCACACACTGAGTGTGGGTACATAGTCTGTCCTCACTGTTGGTTCTCTTTCCTGAAGAGTCCCAAAGAGTGTAGCTCTTCTGGGCTGGGTCCAGAAATGTTGCCATGTAACCATGTCATTGGTAGGATGTCAGCGGGAAGCAACTTTATTTCATTATTCATTTTTACTTTGTCCTTGAGCCTCTTCTGTCTGATGTCCCTTCTCGACCCCAGGAAGCTATGTTGGGCAGATCTCGTGGGATTTAAGGCATATTCAGGAATTAGAAAGTCTCATTTTCAGATGTTAGGAAGTTCTATCTTATCTGAATCCAAACATCTGCCTCTTACCCAATGAAAAACTGTCCCCTTTACCAGCTTGTTCCTGACCCAGGCTTGGAAACCCAGAGTGGGCCGGGGGAGCACAGTTTGCCCATCGATTACCCCTGCTGGGTTTTTCACCTCTTCATCCCTATCCTCAAAGTTGTTTGCCATCTTCCCCACCCTCACCCTGGAAGAAGCACAAAGGGAGAAGGGGACATGGGAGTATAAACTGGCCGAGGTGGTGTCCGTGTCCCTGCATGGAGGCTCCCATATGCTATCCGCTCACAGGGCACTCTGGTGATCCTTACGCAGCTTTACCGTAGGGAACCGTCCATCTGCAGTTCCTTGGTGCAGGTGATGTTTTCCTTGCTGACGCTTTCTGACCGCTCCCAGGTCCTGCCTCTGGTGGTCCACGGCAGCCTCCTCCTGCTGGAGCCAGTTCCCCATGGGCAGTGCTCTTGCCTGTCACTGATGGATGTGGGGCTGCCCCACCACAGCTCCTCTCGCCCTCCAACAGGGCCAGCTGATGTCTTCAGTCAGTCGTAAACCAAGCTCTGTGACCTCCTGATTCTGAGGAAGATTATTAGCTTCTCCCCAGATCTCCCTCCCCAGTGCCCTGCCGTGGGCCTATGCTGGAGCCCATGGAGTCTCTTGACCAAGTACCAATGCCCTCGCTGCTCGTTCTCACCCTTTGGCATATGTAGCCGGTGGGTGGTGGTGGGTGGGTGATGGGTGGGTACAGAGCTGGTGTGGTGGTAAATTCAGTGTCAGTGGTCTGGCAGCTCAGGTTAGTATTTGACCTCAACACCCATGGTCTTTAGCTTTGAGGCCTGAGCTGAGACTTCTGGGCAACAGGGAAAGATGCACTTAAAATCTGGTTACATTAGAGGCGCCTGAGTGGCTCAGTGGGTTAAAGCCTCTGCCTTCAGAACTAGTAGAATACAGGTGATGTCATTTGAGAGGAACCCCCAAGCAATCTTTAATTCAAGTATTAAAGGAAAATTGAAAAATAATGAGTTAAGTGTCCAATTCAAAAAGGCAGTGTAAAAATTAAAAGGCAGGGGCGCCTGGGTGGCTCAGTGGGTTAAAGCCTCTGCCTTCGGCTCAGGTCATGATCTCAGGGTTCTGGGATTGAGCCCCTCATCGGGTTCTCTTCTCAGCGGGGAGCCTGCTTCCCCCTCTCTCTCTGCCTGCCTCTCTGCCTACTTGTGATCTCTCTGTCAAATAAATAAATAAATAATCTTTAAAAAGAGAAAAAGAAACTTGATAATCTCGAGAGTAGAAGGGACACGTAAGTCAGGAGAAATAAAATGCAATTCTGTTAAAAGGCCCATATTTTCAGAAAAACCATATATATGGGACGCCTGGGTACCTCAGTCAGTTAAGGGTCTGCCTTTGGCTTGGGTCATGATCCTGGGGTCCTGGGATCGAGCCCCTCATCAGGCTCAGCTCCCTACTCAGTGGGGAGCCTGCTTCTTCCTCTCCCTCTGCTTGCTGCTCCCCCTGCTTGTGCTCTGTCTCTGTCAAATAAAATAAAATCTTTAAAAAACTTTATTTATTTATTTATTTA
>CM052895.1:74300919-74427384 GCA_028534135.1 Potos flavus | reverse complement strand
TCTCCACACTGTTTTCCAAAGTGATTGCACCAACTTGCATTCCCACCAACAGCGTAAGAGGGTTTCCCCTTTCTCCACATCCTCTCCAACATTTGTTGTTTACTGTCTTGTTGATTTTGGCCATTCTAACTGGTGTAAGGTGGTATCTCAGTGTGGTTTTGATTTGAATCTCCCTGATGACTAGTGATGATGAACATTTTTTCACGTTTCTGTTAGCCATTTGTATGTCTTCTTTGGAGACGTGTCTGTTCATGTCTTCTGCCCGTTTTTTGACATGATTATCTGTTTTTTGAGTGTTGAGTTTGAGGAGCTCTTTATAGATCTTAGATAAAAAATCTTTTAAAAAAAAGGAAAGAAAAACCCTATATATCTTATGTAGGTAGATTAGTATAGTTTTTCTTCCAGACATCATGATAGGGTAAGAAAAAAGCCTTACTAAATTATGCAGTCTTACTTTCCCATGCCTTCCCATGCAATCTACTGTGGCCATTCATTCACTGCCCATCACTCCATCACCCTTTCAAAATTCCTGACATAACACGTACCAGTTTCTGATTTATCTGGTCCTCCTTACCCCTACATAAACTGTACGTTTTTGTTTAGTAGAGTTTTGCCAAAGCCTAGAATAGTGGTGGCCCACAGAAGCTGTTCAATGAGTATTTGTTAGATGAATAAATGGAGTTAACTCTTATCCTCATTAGACTTTCGTTGATTTATCTTCAAACCTTTATCGAATTCTCACCGTGTATTTAGTATTGTGCTACATGCTGAAATTTCAAGATGAATAAGTTACAATCCCTGCATGGAAGGAGATAAACATTTAAACAAATAATGGCAATATGTTGGGATATGTAATTTGGGGAAAGTCATTTTGTCTCTCTGGGCTTTAGTCTTCTCTTGTATAAAATAGGAGTATCAAACCAGATGATCTTAATAGCTTTTCTCATCTTATGAAATATGTATTGTGTGCATGATATGTGCACACAAATGTTTCTTACTCATTGTTTCTGCACTGAAAGAAATGAGTGCTGGGAACTGGGAATAGGCTGGTTGTTGGTTTGTGATCAGTAAGAAGCCTGGGCCTTGCCAAATTGCAGATGTTTCAGGAAAAGCAATCTCTAGTTTTAATCCAGATGTAGTCCAATCCAGGGGTAAGCCAATTGGAAGAAACCTCCATGATAAGTGCGATACAGTGATAAGGCCAAATAAGTATAGGAAAAGAAAAAATAAAATAAATAAATTTAATAAATAAAATTAAAAAAGTTTATTGGGCAACATTTAATTGGTAATTCTTTTTTTTTTTAAAGATTTTATTTTTATTTATTTGACAGAGAGAGAGAGATCACAAGTAGGCAGAGAGGCAGGCAAAGAGAGGGGGGAAGCAGGCTCCCCGCTGAGCAGAGAGCCCGATGCGGGGCTCGATCCCAGGACCCTGAGATCATGACCCAAGCCGAAGGCAGAGGCTTTAACCCACTGAGCCACCCAGGCGCCCCTTAATTGGTAATTCTTGTTTGTCTTTTAAGTATACAAGAAATCCATGAATCTACAGTCAACATAAAAGCATAGGACAAAAAGCAAAAGAAGACCTTTTTTTCTTTCGACTTTCTGATAGCATTTAATGGATAACGCGGTGTATTTGTTTTCCTTGCTGCAAAACAGTGTTACCACAAGCTTAATGGCTTGAGTCAACACACATCTATTACCTCTCAGTTTCTGTGGGTCGACAGTCCAGGTGAGGCTTGGCAGGGCTGCTGCTCTGTCTCTCACGAGACAGCAATCAAGGTGTGAGCTGAGATGGTGGGTAAATACCAACACACCACTGGTCCCAGCTTCCCCAGGGCTGAAACCCTAGTGACACTAAATACAGGATATATTGTCAGGGGTGGAAGGTCAGAGACCTGTCCCTCCGGTGAGGATGCTGGCAGCTGTGGATGGTCATATAGAGAAGAGGGCGACAAAGGACATGATGGGCATCCAAGCTAGAAGTAGGCCAGGCTCCGTCTTGTTCTCTCTACATCTGCTTCTCTTCTTCTTCTTCCTCCTCCTCTTCCTCTTTCTTTTGCAGAAGGCCTTCTTCACTACCATCTCCCACTTCCTGTCCTGAGTTGAGGGTTTTCTCTGTAGCCTTCCAGATGTTTTTCTGTGTACATATATGTGCATGTGAAAATATGTAGGTTTTGGGGGGGTTATATTGTATATGTTTTCTGATTTTTGCTTTTTCCCCCCACATAAAAACATATTTTGGGAATCCACATAGGTAAATAGATCCATCTCATGCTTGTTATCTATGGTATTATACTCATGAAGTAGTTGTACAGTTAGCCATTTTTCTATCTAGGGATATTTAGGTTGTTTGCTATTCACTTTTTCAAACAATGTTTCAGTGATGATTATACAGGTATCTTGTGCCTGTTTCTGAAGAATGGATGCCTTGAAGTGGTCAGAGGGAAGGCACCTTTAAAAATTTTAGAAGATACTGTCTTATGACCCTCGCAAAAGGCTACACTAATCTGCATCTCCACTACTGCATACAGCGGTACCCATTTGTTTACACTCCAGCCAACACCAGATATCATCATCTTTAAAATTTGTGGATTAAAAATTCAATCTTATTTCTTTTCTAATTTGTGTTTAGTTTGATCCTTAGCAAGGTAAAACATCTTTCCATGTATTTATTGGCTATCTATATAATTCTTCACTGAATTCCTTCTTCCATCATTTCCTCTTTTTCCGTTGGGCTGGTTATGTTTTATTGATTTTTAGAAACTTAAAATTTTATTGCTGTTAATCTTTTACATATTATATATGTTGGAAAGATTTCCTATGGCCTTGTTGCTTATTTTTATTTTCAAACATATTACTTGCTACTCAAAAGTGATGAGGTTGTAGGGAAGCATGGCCCAAATGGTCTTACTATTTAGTACGACAAGATAGTCTGGATTCATCTTGTATATTTCCTTCCCTGCACCCAGAATCAACCATTTCTCTAATGTAATCCTATAAATAATAAAACTAATGCTTGCTTCATAGCTCTTTCTTGCTCTTTGTATTTTTTTCCTTTTAAAATTATTTTGCAGTATAATAGAGAAAACCACATAAAACAAATACAGTTAGTGAATTGTGTAGACACCTTTGTAACCATCACCCAAGGTCAAGAAATACAACATGTGCCTCCCATATGCCTGGACCCAGTCACAACCACCTCCTTTCGACAATAATAACAACAACAACAACAACATTATACTGCCATTACCACCTTGTTGCATTTAAAGATAACAGTTTATGGGGCATTTGGGTGGCTCAGTCGGTTAAGTGTCTGCTTTTGGCTCAGGTCATGATCTCAGGGTCCTGGGATTGAGCCCCGCTTCAGACTCCCTACTCAGTTGCTCAGTGGGGAGACTGCTTCTCCCTCTACCTCTGCCCTGCACCCCCCACCCCGCTCCTGTTCTCTGTCTCAAATAAATAAATCTTAAAAAAAAAAAAATAAAATAAAATAAATAAAAAATACAAAACAGTTTATGCACAGTGTGCATTTCTAGACTCTATAATTTAGTTATGTCCACTTTTTAAGAAACTGGATATATCATTCAAATTTTTTAATCTACAAATTCCATCTTTAGTTTTTGCTTTTTCTTACCACTTCGTCTGTGGAGAGAGCTGATTTGTCTGACCTGTAGAGTTTCCCACAGTCCCAATGCTGGGGATTGCATACCCATGCTGCCTTTCAACACATTTTTCTATCTTCTGTGTTTCCTGTAAATTGACAGCTGGTTCCAAAGCTTAGAAATCTGGAACTAGTGAGAAGTCCAGTTCAGTCCCCTTGATGGGACTATTCATGGGGCTGTATTCTGTCATTAGGAGGCATATAATATTTGGTTTTCTCTTTTTTCTGATGGTAATAACCACTGGTACTTATGCCTAGATCCATTAATACATTGAAGGTTGCCAAATGATAGTATTCAATTTTATTATTTATTTTCCATTTATTAGCTGAAATACTATTATAAAGAGATGCTTTCCTTCATGTACTACTTGACAATCCAGTGATGTACTTTGTACAGTGAAGGAATCCTTAACATTTGATTCTTTCCATTTATTTAACATTTTTTCAGTTAAAGTTTTGCTCCCTACCATCTTCCAAAGGTATCAAATTCATTTTTAATATCATCGTGAACTAATTGGTTTAAATATATTTGATAGGTTTCAATCCATTGTAATTATTCTCCTCATGAAGTTCAAATTTTCCTAATGTGGCCAGTGAGAGCCTCTGCAAATTGCCTTTGTGTCCTTTGATACGACCCCTAGTCTTAGATCACAACCTTTTTATTTAGAACCAGCATTAATTTTCTATGGCTGCTGTAACAAATTACTACAAACTTGGTGGTTTAAAACAACACACAATTATTTTTTATAGTTCTGAGGTCAGAAGTCTGAATTTTTTTTACTGGACCAAAATCAAAGTGTCAGCAGGGCGATTCTTCCTCCAGTGGCTTTTTTGGAAACCATGTTTTCTTGCTTTTTCCAGCTTCTAGAGGAATTCCTTGTATTCCATGGCTTGTGTCCCCTTCTGCCCTCTTCAAAGCCAGTAGTATATCATCTTGCTTCAGTTTGCACATTGCCTTCTCTCTTGTGTGTCTAATTTCCCTCTTATAAGGACATTTTAAGTTATATTTAGGGTCCTCATGGGTAATCCAGGATAATCTCCCCATTTCAAAAATTTTAACTTAATCCTTCTTGCAAAGTCTCTTTTGCCATATGAGGTAACATCCACAGGTTCCAGGGATTAAGACTAGATATTTTGTTTTTAACTTTTTAAGGAACTTCCATACTGTTTTCCACAATGGCTACACCAGTTTGTATTCCCACCAGTGGTGCACAAGGATTCCTTTTCCTCCACATTCTTGCTAGCACTTGTTGGTTCTTGTGTTTTTTATTTTAGCCATTCTGACAGGTGTAAGGTGATATTACACTGTGGTTTTGATTTGCATTTCTCTGATAATGAGTGATGTTGACCATCTTTTCATGTGTCTCTTGGCCATCTGGATGTCTTCTTTGGAGAAATGTCTGTTGATGTCTTCTGCCCATTTTTTAATTGGATTTTCTGTGTGTGTGTGTGTGTGTGTGTGTGTTGAGTTGTATAAGTCCTTTATATATTTTGGATATTAACTCTTTATTGGGTATGTCATTTGCAAATATCTTCTCCCATTCAGTAGGTTGTCTTTAGTTTTGTTGATTATTTTCCTTTGTTGTATAAAAGCTTTTTAAAAAAGATTTATTTATTTGTGAGAGAGAGAGAGAGAGAGAATGAGTGGGGGGAGGGGCAGAGGGCGAAGGAGAGAGAATCCTCAAGAAGACTTCTTGCTGGGTGTGGGGCCGCTGGATCCCAGGACCTTGAGATCAAGACCTGAGCTGAAATTAAGAGTCGGATGCTTAACTGAGTGAGCCATCCAGGCACCCCTGTATAAAAGCTTTTTATTTTGGTGTAGTCCCAATAGTTTGTTTTTGCTTTTATTTTCCTTGTCTTGGGACACATATCTAGAAAAATGTTGCTTTAGCTAGCGTCAGAGAAATTACTGCCTGTGTTTTCTTCTAGAATTTTTATGGTTTCAAGCCTCACATTTAGGTCTTTAATCCATTTTGAGTTTATTTTTGTGTATGGTATAAGAAAGTGGTCCAGTTTCATTCTTTTGCATTCAGCTGTCTCATTTTCCCAACACCATTTGTTGAAGGGACTGTCTTTTTCCCCATTGCATATTCTTGCATCTTTTGTTGAAGATTAATTGACCATATAATCATGGGTTTATTTCTGGGCTTTCCATCCTGTTCCCTTGATCTATGTGTCTATTTTTATGCCAGTGCCCTGCTGTTTTGATTAGTACAACTTTGTAGTATAACTTGAAATCTGAAATTGTGCTACTTCCAGCTTTGTTTTTCTTTTTCAAGATTGTTTTGGCTATTCGGGTCTTTTGCAGTTCCATATAAATTTTAGGGTTATTTGGTCTAGTTCTGTGAAGTACACTTATCATGATGAGTACTGAGTCATGTATAGAATTCTTGAATCACTATATTGTACACCTAAAAACTAATATAACACTGTATGTTAACTAAATTGGAATTAAAATAAAAAACTTAATACAAAATCCTAGATATTTAGGGGAGCCATTATTCAACCTATCCCAGTATAACAAGTTATTTCAGAGCCATCTATCTACTACATTTCCTGTCTGGAGCTAGAATCCACTCTTTCTCCAAGTACCTCCAATTTCTTTCAGTAAGAAGTGATATTTCAGGGTCATAATCTGGGACAAGAGGTCCTCATTGCTATGAATTGGTCATGGTTTCTAGGCCTTTTCAGGGGACGGAATTCATTTTGATACTTCCAATTCAAATTCAAGATGTTAGGGCTTTTGCTTGACATCTTCTAGCATACCTCCGAATCTTCTGTCTTCCACACTGAGTTCTTAAGGACTGATTCTCAAGGGCACAGATGATGACAAAATTAGAACGTATTCTATACACTTTAATGTCAGAATGATGATACTACTACCACCACGAATATGATTTCTGAAAACAGTGTTTAAACAGATGTTCTCCTCATTCTCCCCCATTAAAAAGAAGTGGTTTTTTATATCTACATTGCCAAATCACATAGCCACGGCATACTTTAATTTCTGCTCCTTAATTTTTATTTAGTCATAATTCTACAAGCAAGTGTATATTTAGCGTTCACATCTAATCTTTACATAGATGTCTTTTTAGACTTTTAGAGTATAAAAAATTCTTCTGTAGGACAGGGTCTTGGAAATAATAGTCTCTGAATTCTTGCATGTTGGTAGCATCTTGTGTGTGACTTTTGTGCTTGAAAGTTTTATTAAATAAAATACCTAGGCTTGTACCTTCTTTCCTTGAATAACATGTAATACTTTTTTTTTTCTCTTCTGGTGTAAAGATTAGTTGAGAATTTGATTATAATCTAATTTTTCCTTTAAAGGTTATTTTCTCTTTTTGCCTAGATCCTCAAGTAATTTATTTCTCTAACGTCTAGTAATTTTGTAAGAATGTGTCCTGAAGTTGGTCATTCTGAGTTATATAGTATTAATCTTTTTATTTTTATTTATTTATTTTTTTAGAGAGGGAGGGGGGAGGAGCAGAGGGAGAGAGAGAATCTTAACCGTGGAGCCTGATGCGGGGCTTGATCCCATAACCCTGAGATCATGACCTGAGCCAAAATCAAGAGTCAGACACTTAACTGACTGAGCCACCCAGGCACCTCAATCTTTTTATTTTTAATTCAGGAAAGTTTTCTTGAAATATATACTTTCGTATTTGTTATGTTCTCTTGTTTGGTTTTAATATTCAAGGAATCCTGTTATCTATATGCTGCCTCTTTTTTGCTTATCTTCAGTATTTGTTACTTTCTAACTCCCTTTATTACTTTTTTCCTTTAACCTATTATCCTTATTATTTGTTATATTTGTTTGTTCTTATATTTCTTCTGGTTCAGCCTTCTTTCTTTCTTTCTTTCTTTCTTACTTTCTTCATTCATTCATTCATTCATTCATTCATTGGGAGAGTGAGAGTATGAACGGAGGTGGGAGTGGGGTAGTGGGGAGGGCAGAAGGAGAGGGAGAGAGACAATTTTAAGCAGACTCCATGCTAGCATGGAACCTGACAGGGCTTGATCTCCTGACCCTGAGATCATGACCTGAGCTGAAATCAAGAGTCTGAGGTTTAACCAACTGAGCCACCCAGGTGCGCCTAGTCTTCATTTCTGAAATGACTGTTTCCCTTATTTTTTTTTTTTTAAGATTTATTTGTTTATTTATTTGATAGAGAGACAGAGAGGGAACACAAGCAGGGAGATTATGAGAGGGAGAAGCAGGCTTCTCGCCAAGCAGGGAGCCTGATGCGGAGCTTGATCTGAGTACCCTGGGATCATGACCCGAGCTGAAGGCAGATGCCCAACGACTGAGCCACCCAGGTGCCCTATTTTTCCCTTATTTTTAATCCTTTCCTTAAATCTTTCAACCTCTTTTTGAGTTTTTAAAATTCTGAATTATGGTATTCTTTTAAAACTTACATAATTTTCTTAACTTTTAGCTTAATTTCATCCTGGGGGTCATTATTGGATCTGTTTTGTGGGCATTTTTTGCTGGCATGTTTTAATTTTCTAGAGGGATGCTCCTCTGTTTTTCTCTTTTTATTCTGTAACTTCGTATTGGAGTTGACTTAGGTATTTTCCTTTTGCTCATATTTGTGTGAAACCAGTTTTCTTGAACTTTTCAAAGATGTGGCTCAAGGTAGCTTTCTTAATTTCTTGATGTTCCCAGTTCTGTTTTTTTTTTTTTTTTTTTTTTAAGTGTTAAAATAAATAGTCACTTACTTTTTGAGATTTCCTGGCTCTCTCCCTTCTCTACTTATCTGGACCGTGTCTTTCATTTGTCTCTATTGTTCAAATTCTCACTGAATTTTGACTTCACTTGAAGACGTTTCTCCCAAATGTGGGGTTCTCACTCGAAAGGGAATTCTGGTTGTTTGGTTTTAACACCTCATGTGGCCCAGACTGCTTCAGTCTTTTTCAGACTTTACTGAGGGCCCCTTGGGATCATCCATGATTAGAACCGGCAAAATACTTTCTAGTTTCTGCTGCTGTTGTCAGATCAGCTGATCTTACTTTCTAGGAATCCCTGTGCACTGTTTTGCTCTTTCATTTTCAGACCCATCAGACATACCCTGGCTTCCCTCTGTCTTCTCCTGTCCAGGCACTGATGCCATGTAGATCTTGTGGCTGTTGCTAGTTTATTGTTACCTGCTTCTATCTGTGGATCTGTGGAGCTCTCTTGTCAGCTGGTTCCGATGCAAAAGTTGTTTTGTTTTCCCATCTAGTTGATTGCTGTTTTATGTAGAGATTCAAGGAGATTCTTAAGAAAGTATTTTAATGTATAAACATGAAGAGAGAGCCCCAGTGAAATAACAAATTGGATTCTTTTATAAATAATACATGATGTTATTCTTCTCTTTTTAAAATGAAATGTTGTGATTCAATGGCGAAAAATGTTTAATACTTTATTTCCCAACCCAATATACAGTAACAACCAATGCTTCAACATTTCTTTCATTAAGTTTGATCTGCTATAGAATATTGTAGCATATCGATTAATTTTATATATTCCAATAATTATTCCCTTCTATCACTTATTATTTCATCTTTCTCATCCTCAGAACCTCAACACAACAGGACAAATATAAAAACATGTAATTATACCATTGACTCTTTGGGGTAATGTACAGTAATCACATTTAGTTATGTTTGCTTTATATAATGTGCACTATTTGATAATACTTGCTATCTAATATCAGAGCTGTACTCAAAAAATAAATAAATAATTAAAGATAATTTCACATAACACATAATGTTAATTTATAAACAACATCTTTTTATGAAATATAATAAAATTTAAAGACAGAGTGAATGCGCTAAATGGCCTATTTCTAGTCCAACTTCTGGAGAATTGTGTGTACAATGTAGCCCATTTGCCACAAAACTGACATGAACAGTCTATGTTCAGCCTCTCCAAGGAGCTCTGAATCAGTTGCCAAGTTTAAAAAAAATGCATAGAAATCAAACTATGACAAGTTGTGGAATTTTAGTTCACTCTTTTATTTCTTAGAAGGTATTGGATATTAATTTCTAGTATAATGTGATACAAATAAGGACAATCCATATTTCTGCTCTTTGTGTAAATTTTTTAGCCCCATAGTTCACTGCTTCCTGTGTCTTGGGAAACATATGTTATCTTCAGAACAGCGGAATAGTCATGGTAGATATTGGCCATTGTCCCAAGTGTGAGCTAGAAATTGGTAGTTCTTTGTTTATAAGGGATTTGTTCTTCTAAAATTATATTTTTAGGGGCGCCTGGGTGGCTCAGTCAGTTAAGTGTCTGCCTTTGGCTCAGGTCACGATCCCAGAATCCTGGGATCGAGCCCCAGGTCAGGCTCCCTGCTCAGCAGGGAGTCTGCTTGTCCCTCTCCCTCTGCTGCTCACCCTGCTTCTGCTCTCTCTTTCTCTCAAATAAAGGAATAAAATCTTTAAAAAGAAATAAAATTATTTTTTTATCTTCTATACACTAATCTTCAGATTAATTGAGTTGAAGGTTGTAAGATGATAAGAAATGTAAGATTATATAAATATTCTGATCCAAAAGTTCTCAGTGTTTGCTAGAGCCCTCTTAGAAGTGCCCTGTCACCATCTCTTAAGGCTACATCTGGCAGGAGCAGTTACTGCCAACAGTATCTTGCCAGGTCCACTGATTCTGGACCTTCTAACTGCTGACCAGTCCTGATGTGCACATTGTAAATGGCTTCAGCTTCCAGTCCTACAGTCTTTCTGAATTAGCTCAGTGATATTTCCAGCTGCTGGGAAGATGGTCCTGTCAGCAGAACATTATGTTCAGAGTGGCTTGATCTGTGTGCCCTACTTCCTTCCCCTCAGGATAGTGAATTCATACTGCATACTCTTTGCCCCAGCTTTCTGCTACATGCAGAAAAGTTGGCTTGGCAACTCTGGGTGAGCAACTAAGTATGTATATATATACACACAAATATATGCACACATATATATGTGTGTGTGTGTCTACATATATGTACATATGTTTATTTGCATGCATGTACATGTACTTATGTAGTTATTAACTATTCATGTATTTCCTGTTATGCAGGGAAAATCTCACTGCAATTCATTGCTAACTACATCTGCATGGCCTCTGTTTATTTCAGGCAAAATTCTTTATCCTCATTAATTTTTTGGTATAGTAAGCAACAGAGTAGCTGAGTCACTAAGGGTTCCAAAAAGAAATAAATGACAAATACACAGGAAATTTGATGGGGGACGGATTCTAAATTTGTGGCTGGGATATAGGGGACCCACACGGGTAGCGAAACCCATAGCTAGGAACAGTGAAGATGATATCACTCTTAGGCTGGAAGGGATGGGAGACGGAGAGGTTATTGAATGCCAGAAGGATGAGAGTAGGGCACGCTGGATTGAGACAACCATTGACTTTCTTTTGAGGAACACAGCCATGTGCAGGTGACTTTCCAAGAAGAGAATTAGGGGAATAATACCCTGGACTTGTTCTTTCCTCTTTATTTTCTGCCTGAACATGCCCATTGGCTGAACCCAACCAGAAGCTAAATTGCGTGAAACCCTGTTGGGTGGGAGCAAGGTGAGAAGGAGAGAAAAGGGATCTGCATTAAGCAAATAGAAAATATCCAGTACATTAGCTGTTTGTGTCATTAGAATAGAACTGTCTCAGGCTAAGCATGTATCCTGATGTTATATGATACCTCTTGTGGCTTATACACATGTCATCTTGATTTAAGAATATCTCCTTCCCACTAACAGAGAAAGAACTCTTCTTACCTGTACATATGCTGCGAACTAGAGAAGGACAATTTTTATTCCCACAATCTCTCTCCTTCAAGTATTACTCATTAAAAAATAAACCAACGAATTTGGAAATGAAAGGCAAACTGAAAAAAACCCACTCTTAGTCTATGTAAATCATCGAGAGGGTTTTTTTAGCCCTTTATTTATTTTTATGCTCACATATGTGTGTAGTCAACTATGTTGTGAACTTTATTATAGATTTGAAACAATAACACTAAGCCCCCAACTCATCTTTGCTGGCAATAATGACGAAATCAAAAATACCATCCACCTATTACCATGATGATCGATTAAATATATGGATCAGTCAAGACAGGTTAGATTACGTAGCTATAACAAATACCTGAAATCTCAGTAGCTTAAAACAAGAATACGCCCAATGAGTCCAGCAGGAGATTTCTGCTCTTCACATTCAGGGACCCAGGATGAAGAATGCACCATCATCCCTTGATGCTGCTATTTTATAATGTGTTTATATGATCAACACAACAGGTGGAGAGCTCTGGAGGTCTCATGTCAGTAATTAAATATTTCAGCCTGGAAGAGGCAACCAGCACTTTTCCCATAACATTGACCATAATTAGTTATTAGGCCCTACTCAGTCACAAATGTGCCAGGAGGTGTAGTCTTCTGTGTCCTGGAGGAAGAACTGAATATTAGTGAGCCCTGACAATGTCTACTACTTATTAGATTCCTTTTTGTCCTAAATTGAATGAGATCAAGACATCTTATGAGTTAACATCCTTTCTCTTTTGTACCTTCTCTGTTGATACTGCATGACTGCCTCTTAATTTTAACCCTTAAACAGCTGGTACCAGGATTTTTTTCTTTTCCAGTTCAGCTATGGAAGTTTTGCTCATAGGGGAGTCTTCGTTTTGAATTTTGGATCTGTCTTAAGATGATCATATACCTCACTTGATGCTCAGTCTAGAAGCAGAGTACCAAAGACAAAGGATTTCCTAAATGCATAAATGAGATTTGAATGAAAGCGACTGTGAGATAGAATTCTCTAGCAACTGTAAGAGATACCATTTAGAAGATGAGAAAGGTATGAAGAAGCAAGCTGTTTCTTTTCTTCATGGAGGACACCCAGGGGCATCCAAGATGTGCATGTGTCCATCCAAATTTAGACACATCCCAAAACCATTTCCAAATTACGGAAGATGGGTTGGTGTTGACTTTAATTTCTGTTAGTCATCTCTATGCTAATAGAGATGTTAAAAGATCTGATGCTAATAGAGCTAATAATATAATAGGAAGAAAAAAATTCCTCGAGGAAGTTTGACTCTCTGTCTTTAAAATAATTTGTGAATTGATTGGGAGAGTTAGTTACTAAACTATATTTTTCCAAGTTCCTTTCTTCATTTTTATTATTACCAACACTGAAAATTTAAACATGGAGAAATATACAAATGGATATGTAGAAATCCATTCAATATATTGTTTATTATGTAGAAGTCAATAGTAAATTGAATTTTTATAGTGCTGAACTGGTATTAGGAAAGATTAAAAATTTTTGGTTCAAAAGGTGAAAACCTTTCTCTTCATTCTGCTGAGCAAAGATAACAACTAGGAGGGCCTTAGCTGATAAGACATTTCCAAAGTATTAATAAGGAGCAGGCTTGTCCAAGTTAGTTCTCTGATTTTTAGTTTTATTGGAAACGTCACAAATTATCTTGATATAAACAACTCTCTGTTGCTTCCCCAACAGAATTCTTAGATTGCTGACTTGGCAAAGCACAATCATTTTCATTCTTTTCAGATCATTGTTTATGTAACTCAGCACTAGCTTTCCAACGTTTCTTGCCTAATGACTCTTAAAATCAACAATCTGAGTCAGTGGGGAGATAGATTGTGTCAGTGTTGGGTGTTAATGGGTCAAGTTTTGATGGAGACCATTCCCTTCTCCTCTGTTTTTGCAGTGCATGAACAGAGGGGATGGAATGGTCACAACTGGGATGGAATCAAAAATCGTATCTGTGGAGTCTCTAGATATGTACCTGGCAGGAAAAAAGTGGCAGAGAAACCAACTTGGAAGAAATGCTCTTTCTAAGCTTGCTTGCATTTTCATTATACTTTGACATATTTGATTATTTTAAAAGTAATATATTGTTGTTATTAAAAAATCAAATGCACAAATATTTAACAATAAGGTGAAATTCCCCTATAACCTAGGCCTTCAGAAGTAACTGTTACTGACAGTTTGTGTATAATCTTCCAGAGTTTATTTTTTAATTTTTGAGGGATTCTTCCCCTCTTTCTCTTCCTCCCTTTCCTCCTCTTCCTTCTTTGGCTTTCTCTCTTCGTCTTCTTCTTCTTCCCCTGACTCTTCATCTTCCTCCTTCCTTTCCTTTTCCTCTTCTTATTCCTCTTCCCCATATCCCTTCTCATTCACCCACTCCTTTTCCTTCTGTTTGTGTACTTCAAATTAGTACACGTGGTATTGCTGGATCAAAGATTCTGAACTTTTATAATTTTAGTAGATTGCCAATAAGTATTTTGCCACCTGTATGTTAATTGCTTTACCAAATAAAGTTGTATTAACCTACACCTCCCCAGATATTTATCAGTACCTGCTAGTATCAGTCGTGAGTCTTTGTTAATCTTTGTTAATCTTGTTTTAATTTAAATGGATTTAATTATTAGGTTTAACTTCTTTTTATGCGTTTATTGGTCCGTGGTATTTCTTTTATGAGTTGCTTGTTCATGTTCATTTTTTTTCTCTTGGGTTATTTACCTTTTTAAACATTGATTTTAATATCTATACTAATATATATTAATATGTATATATTAGGGATATTAGACTTTTGTCTTTTCTGTGTGTTGTCTGTACTTTTCCCTGATTGCCTCTGTTTTCATTTGTGGTACATTTTGCCTTGCAGAACTTCTAGATTTTCATGCGAACATATCTATTCACTATTTATTTTATTGCTTTTATGTATCATGTAATGCTTAGAGTGCTTCTTGTATTCTAAGTTTATAACAGTTTTACCGTTGTTTCTTTTAGCTTCTTTGTGAATTTATGTTTTTGCTTTGTATGTAAGTTTTTCATTCTCCTGGAATTTATTTGTAACAAGATATAAGGTATGGGTTTGATTTAATTATTTTCCAAATTGCTATCCTTTTCCAAATGGCTGGCTCATTGTACAACCTGCTTCTTTCAATAGTCCATTTTCCCCTCCACTGATTTGGAATACCATCCTTATTAAACACTATATTTCCATATAGTTGGGTCTCTTTTGTTGTATTAATTTTGACTGTCTATTTCTGTGCTGATACTGGATGTTTTTATTATTGTAGCTTTATTATATTTGAATACTTAAGAGGCCTTCTAGTTTTCTTTGCTCAAATTATGGATCCAACTTTAAAAGTACAGTGAGTTCACAGTCTCTCATGGTTCTCAGAACAAGGGACTGAGGGTTTTGGAGGGGAGGGGATGGGGGGATGGGCGAGCCTGGTGGTGAGTATTGAGGAGGGCACGTATTGCATGGAGCACTGGGTGTGGTACATAAACTGTGAATCTTGTAACACTGAAAAAATAAAATAAAAGTATTTGGGAAAAAAAAAAAAGTACAGTGAGGATATTGATTTTTACAACACCGATTTTATACACTGAGTCTTTCTATCCAAAAATAAAATTAAAATTTTTTTTCAGGTCTTCTTTTATGTCCCTCAGGGAGTTTTAGGTTCTTTTTCTTTGGGGGACTATGCCTTTCTTGGTTAAGCTTCCCCAGATGTTTTGTGGTTTTTGTTTCAATTATAAATATATTTTTCCATTATGTTTTACAAGAAAATAAGCTATTGATCTTTGTATATTAATTTTGGATCCAGCTAAATGCTGAATACTTTGTTTTCTGCTAGTACTTTTTCAGTTGTTTGCTTTGGGTTTTGCAGAGAGATAATCATATAGTCTATAAACAGTAATGACATTGTCTTTCTTTTGTTTGAAAAAATATACATATATATTGCTAAATCTTACTCTGGTGCTGTTTTCAGAGTTCTGTCAGAACAAATTGAATCTATCATGGTGATATTAGGCATCTCTTACCCTATTCCTTACTTTAATCATACGTTTTAGTATAACAATAAGCATGATACTGGCTTCTGGATTATATATGCTGTGTAGTTAAGTAGCTATAAAAGTTGATTTTTATTGAAATTTTTAAAAATTAAGAATCAATTTTTTAAGCCAATTCTTATAAAAGATTAAATTTTATCAAATATATGTTTGCTATCTATTTAGGTTAGTACATGGTAAAAATTATTAATAGAATTATTGATTTTGATCCAGCTCTGCATTCCTGGAATGATTAAAACCAGAAAAGTGAAATTAGCCTATGTTTTCTTTTTAAAAGCTGCCTTTACATGATTACAATGGCAGTGACATGCATATTTTGTAAATAGCCGGGGAAGTCTTTCTTTTTTTTTTATGTGCTCCGGTACAGTTTAAATAGCATGGGAATTTTTTTTCCTCACAGATTTGAAACAATTTATTTGTGAAATTGTTGGGGTTTGGTGATGTTTAGGGAGGTATCTCTATAAAATTAAAATAACCAATAACCATAAACTATATTAAATAATCTGTCAATCTTTTGGGAGCTCATCTTCATGATTTTATAATAAATTTTTAAAAATATTTATTTTTCTCCTTTAAAAATTTTTTTTCATTATGTTCAGTTAGCCAACATATAGTACATCATAAGTTTTTATTGCGGTGTTCAATAATTCATTAGTTGCTTATAATACCCAGTGCTCATCCCAACACGTGCCCTCCTTAATACCCATAATAAATTTTTAATTTGGATTGAATTACCCATTTTACCCTAGTTTAAAGATGTATTAGCTTAAAATTGTGCAAATCTGTCCTTATAATTCTCTTAATTTATGGCATATTTGTGTTTTCCTCTCATTCTCATTCTTAAGTTTGTGGATGTTGCTTTGTATTATCTTAAAATATTTAGGTATCAATTTACTTATTATTTTAGAAATTGCCTCTAGGATGATTTATCAATTTTTTAGCATTTCCGTTTTCTAATTCAGTAATCTTATGTCCATTGTTACTATTTCATTCTGCTTTCTTTACTTTTATTTTGTAGTTTGATTTTATTTGATTGATTAATTTGTTTATTTTTATTGTTTCATAGTTAGCAATCCTGGGATTTTAGATTATGAATATTCTTTAATTTTTTCCTTTATTTTTCTTGGGCCATTTTGGAATTTTTGTATTGATCACTTATTATACTACTATAGTTAATATTTATATAGCCTTTCTTTTAAGAATTACAATACTATTACTCTTATTATATTTATATTATATTACTTATATTATTTTGAGTCATTATATACTACCAGTTCTTTTATAGTGGGTTTTCTTCACTTGTGAATTTTTTGTTTTGAATCATCTTTCAATTGGCCCTATTAAGAATTCATGTACATTTTCTTTTCTTTTTTCTTTTTTTTTTTTTAAGATTTTATTTATTTATTTGACAGAGAGGAGAGAGCTCACAAGTAGGCAAAGAGGCAGGCAGAGGGAGAGGGGAAAGCAGGCTCCCTGCTGAGCAGAGAGCCCGATGCGGGGCTTGATCCCAGGACCATGAGATCATGAACTGAGCCAAAGGCAGAGAGTTTAACCCACTGAGCCACCCAGGTGCCCCCATTTTATTTTCAAGAAGAGGTTATAGTACATTTATTCCCAGGGTAGCAAAATCAGATATTTCCCCCCCTGCCCTGGGCACAACAGTCTGTTGGCTGGGTATATAGTTTTGGATGCCATTCCCTTCCTTTTATCCCTCTATAGATATAGTTTTCTCATCTTTTTGGCCTTCAGTGTTGCTGAAGTGGAGTCTGAGATTATTCTATTTTTAAAAAACACTTGTAGGGGATTTGGTGCTTCTCAAGTACTTACAAGAGTCTTTGTTTTTGAAATAGAGTGGTATCAGTAGGAAATATCATGATTCTTTGTTTTTTCATGAAACACAGTTAACCTTTTTAACATTAACATGTAAGTGTTCTTTTAGAAAAGGAATGTTTCTTTGATGAATGATTTTTGCATTCTGTTCTTTATGTATTGGCTGCCTTTCAAATTTATTATCTTCTCTTCTCTGTTATTTTCTTGAGCCTCCTCTCCATATTACAACCGTATTTTCACCAGTGTTGGCTCACTGTTTTGCTGTTTCCAATTTGGTCTTTATTTCTGTAATGATTTTTCTCCTTAGGCTTTGCCAGCTTCTTTTTACCTCTTCCTTAATTGAAACAGCATCTCTCACCTTTGTTCTCTTCCATGTCTTGTCTTTGATCTGATTGCCTATTTATTTAGTCTAAAATTTTCTTCTGTTTCCTGGAGTATCTCCATTTCACAATCTTTTATTCATCTTTCGTTTGTTGGGTGTGTTCCTTTCTTTCCATTAAAAAACTACTAACAACCATATTTTTCCCTTATTAATTTCTGACTAATGTATCAGTCAGTTAAGTTGCAATAAATGAAGCTACTTTAGCTATTTTAAGCACAAAGAATTTACAGCTGGGAAGTTTGTTATTACAGCATCATTTGAAGAGCAGGAGGAGCAGGTTCTAGAGTAGGACACCAAGAATGAGTCCCAGAACAGCAGTCCAGAACTGATGTACTATAGGAGCTGCTTCCTCTGCAAAAATCAGGAAACTATCGTGGTAACAGGTGACGATGTGCAAGACTGTCCATTGGTTAGATGTGGTAGTGGGAATCTGTGAATGTTCTCTTCTGATTGCTTCAATTTTCACAGTGAAGTTGGAAATAAAATCATGATCAAGAGAGAATGCAGGAGGAGAAGATGGATGTTTTAGATGAAAGGAGAAAAAGTAAAATAGTTTTCTAGAAGAGTAGAAAATGAACAGGATAAGGACCTATAGTAAGATAGCCAGAGAGCATTAGGGGATTGTTTGAGGTTTATGGCCATATGGCCTTGAATTCAAAGTAAGACCAGTCAAGGTACAAGGTATTTGTGTGTGTGTGTGTGTGTGTGTGTGTGTGTGTGTGTTTATTTATGTGTATGGGGATGGGTATAGGGATGTGTGTGCTAGGATAGCAGGCAGCCTGTAGTCTTGGTGTAGGTATTTTCTCTAAACATTTTCCAGGTCCGATGAATCATTTGCCTTGAGAGGTGCCTGTGGGGGGGGGGGGGAGGGAGGGCGGAGAGGAGGTTGGGGTGGTATATGGGAAAAGAGGACTGCCTTCTAGTTTTGTTTGTTTTAAAGATCAGAACAATGGATTATCACGTAAAGTAAAGATGGCACAGTACAGGGTACCTTCTTCAACCCCCCTTCATTGTTTTTCCTCATTGTATGCAAATGTGACTCAAGTGGGTGTTTTGTTTTTCTTCATGGTTCAACCTGGTCATTGGTTATATTTTTTTTCAACTTAAGGGATGTTATATTTTCTCTTAAAAAAACAATGAAAACTGTGCTCTGATGAAAATTATGGGGATGGATTTCAGTTCTCAAATTTCTCCTGTGGTTGGGTCCAAACTTCATTGTTTATGGAAGGTAGATATATTAGAGTCTTTGGTATAAATTGTGGTAGTACCCTGCTATCATAGTTAAGATTTTTGTATCTACATAGGTTCATTTTAGTTATTTTAATAGACTTGGTATTTTCCCTTTCTACCCAAGGGATGTTATATTTTCTCTTACAAAAAAAAAACAACAAAAAAAACCCAGCAAAAACTGCATTCTGATGAAGATTATGGAAATGGATTTTGGTTCTCAACATTCTCCTGTGGTTAGGTCCAAATTTCATTGAAACGGAAGAGTAAATATTACATGATACCATCTTCTCCCAAGTCCTTGCTTGTGTATTTTGCCCCTAACTAATATGTAATTGAGCATTATGGTTTCAAAGGCTTTCATTTATATGTCACTAGAGCATGTGCTGACTAAAATAGTTATGCTGATGTTGACAAAGAACATGAACAGCTAGGTGATATTGATACCTGCACATATCCATACTGCTCACATTTTTAATGACTTGAGGAGAGAGTTCAAAACCTTTTTAGTGCATAGCATTATGAATACTGCAACTAACTTGGAGTATTTTAAGTATTTTCAAAATATTTGGAGCTTAAAATATTTTGAGATTGTATTAGTCTTCTCTTGCTTTGTAACAAATGACCACAAATTTAGTGGCTTAAAACAATACCTCTATAATGGCTTACTATTCTGTAGATTAGAAGTTTGGGTTTTCTGCTCATAATATCACACAGCTGAAATGAAGCTATTGGCTTGACTGAGTTCTCATCTGGGCATTCTGGAAAAAGATCTGTTTCTGAATTCATTCTCGTTGGCAAAACCCAATTCCTTGCAGTGGTAGGACTGGGGTTCCCTTTTCCTTGCTGCCCATCAGCTGGGGGCTGTTCTTAGCTCCTACAGGCCACCTACATTCCTTATCATGTCACTCATTTCAACTCCAAAGCCAGTGTGGCAGGCTGAATAATATGCCTCCCTGATTGCCATGTCTCACCCCCTGAAACCTCTGATTGTGGTACCTTGTATGGCAAAAAGGACTTTGCAGATGTGATTAAATTAAGGATCTTGAGATGGGGGATTATCCTGGATTATCTAGATGGGCCTGAATGTCATCACAAGGGTCCTAATAGGAGAGAAGGCAATAAGAAGACAGAAGTGGAGACTGGAATGATGTAGCCAGGAACCAAGGAATTTTGCTGCCTTTAGAAGCTGGAAGAGCAAGGTACAAATTCTCTCTTGGAGCCTCCAGAAGGAACTGGCCTGCTGACACCTTAATGTTAGCCTATTGGGGCACCTGAATGGCTCAGTGGGTTAAGTTTCCAACTGTTGATTTTGACTCAAATCATTATCTCATGAGATCAAGCCCCAGACCTGGCTCTGCACTCAGTGTGAAGTCTGCTTGGCATTCTCTCTCTCCCTCTGCCCCTCCCCTGATTTGTGAGCACCTGTGTTCTCTCTCTTTCTCTCAAAATAAATACATACATAGATACATACATACATACATAAATACAAAAATAAATAAATAAAATCTTTAAAAAAATATTAGCCTCTCAAAATTCATTTTGGATTTCTGACCTCCAGAACATGGAGGAATAAATTTTCACTGTTTTAAGCCACTAAATCTGTCAAGACTTGTTACAACAGCAATCAGAAATGAATACAGCCAGCAATGCAGAATTTCTCTCTCATTGACTGTCACACTTTGAAGCTCTCTAATTTTCTCTTCTGAGACAAATTGGAGAAAACTCTGTTTTAAAAGGTTAATGTGATGAGGTCCTGTCCACCCATGTAATATCCCTAATTTAAGGTCAGCTGTTTAGGGACCTTAATTACATCTGCAAAACCCTTTCCAACAGGACCTGTGTTAGTGTTTGTTTGAATTGCTAGAGAAGATGTGTGCACACTAAATGCCAGGAATCTCAGGGGGCTATCCCAGAGTCCTTTCCACTGCAGAAATGAAAAACTTTAAAAATGTTTTGGATTATCTAAGCATTTAAAATAATTTAGTCTTGAAATCTACTTGGTCTCACAGGTATTAGAAATTTATTAAAAATCTTTAGGTTTTTTTTGTTGTTGTTGTTTATTTTTATTTTTTTACCTGTTTAGGAGTCCACTGCATTTCTGAATTTACACAGCAAAACATTTCATCTATCAGTTTTTACAACAGTAAAACTGATAGACCTCTCCAAATACTTTCTTCTCTTGCTTTAGGTTCTCTTTCTGATCACAAGGCCTACTGCTTTACAATGCGTGAATATACAAAGATTGGTTTCTGTGGCTCTAATTTAGTCAAAGGACACATACAATGAATTTGCTCTGGAGATCTGCCTCTGGAGTTTTTCCCCCTTTTCCTCCCAGGGCAGAATTCCTTGTTGTGTTTTTCTACTCTAGTCCATACATAAGTTTCTCAGAGTTCCTACAACCTATAATCTCCACTTCCTTGATTTATTTAAATTTCTAGTCAAGTACATAGTGTATGATTGATGTTTATTGAATGAATGAATAAATAACAATTTCTGGTACACTTCCTTTTGTGGCTATTTAGGGGTGTGTTTTGGCCTTTTTACAGTCAGGTTTAACTCTGAGCTATCTCAAGGAATTAGATGCTAGGTCTCCTTGCCTGTCTCTATAATATATCTGTTCTCAAGTATTTTTTCCAAGATTAATTTTTTTTGTTTTTCTTTTTAAAAATTTTAATTATGTATGCTTCGTAAAGAGCGCTATTTCATTTTCTTTTTGGTGTATTATTTTGCATGCATGTTTTCTTATTCCAGTGAACTTTTGTGAATGACAGAAAGCATCCAGTGAGAGGAAAATTACCTTCACATGATGCTCCATTATAGTTTGTAAATAATGTTTATCTGATAAACTAGTACTTTAGGAAGAAAAAACCTTGTCCCCTAAGAAAAGTTAAAACAGAATCACAGTTCTTTAATAGACACAGTGTTTTAATGAAACTTTTCTTAATATTGACTCTATGTTGTTTCAGTTTTCAAATTTCCACCTAAACCAATGGAGGGACACAGATTAAATGAATAACATCGTAAGGTTTTTCTGAATGTGCCAAATGCTTTCCTTTTAAACCTCTTGAATATTTTGTAAGGAAATTTTTACAAAAAAGTGAAATTGGGGACCGAGAACATGAAAATTATGAATAGAAATGTCTGAAATGGAAGAATATAGTGAGATTTCCTTGAATTATACATCTTTAGTCATGCCATCAGAAATTTTGCTTTGATGGAGTACTTCAGTGCAAACACAGTTTCATTTAATGTGAAACCTAATCTTGCTAATTTGCCAAAAGAAAATGTCAAATTAGTGATTAATTTGCTTTCATCAAGATGTTTACTGGAACCTGATTATATCAGCATATATGCAGCAAATATAGTTTCTATATTTCTTAACACCCCAGTAATACATCCTTGCAAATCTTATCAGTTATACTAATAGATAAAAGTTAGATGACTTAGTTTAAATTTCTGTTTAACATGGTTGACATTTTTAATACTAAATCTGTAACTGAATAAGAAAATATGGAAAGAAAAAACTTATTGATAGTTAACTTGCTAAGTATTTTAAAAAGTCATATTGTGAGATAATTCTGGGTGTGTTTGTTTCAATGTATGTATTGTATTCATCAACTGTTACCACAATAACGCTGTATAAATACTCTAAAACTCCATGACTGACAGCAACATGAAATTATTCTCATGCTCAAAAGGTCCTTGTTTGACTGCAGTTTGATTTAGTCCAGAACTATTGGGCAGCTCTTTTTCAGGCTGCCCGTTAGGGTTATATCTGCTTTATGTGCCTTTCACTATTCTTGGACCAATGTCTGCCCAGAGCACATTCTTGTGACAGAGAGCAGAGACACAGCACCAAACTTAACTGTGCAAACACATTTAAGGCCTCCATGCCCATCATCCTCTAAAGTTCCATTGGCCAAAGCTAGTCATGTGGCCAAGCCCTGAATCAATGGGGCAGGGAAATACAGGGCACCCATGGAGGGGTGGGGAGTGCGGAAGGAGTATTTATTGAACAGTAATCCAAGCTATCCCGTGTGTTTTATTCTTTATAATAAATGGTATATAAGAGCGAAAGGATTTCTATTTGTGAAATCATATGCAGATACAGTATACATTAAACCTTATTTTCAATGCATCCAATAAGGTTCAGTGTAAATTTGACAGTCCTTATTTTAGGACCCAAGATGAACTTTTATGTGCTTAAGCAGCTAGGGGCTTCATTTTGGGTTGTTTATTTTCATGTATAGAGGTGGGTCAATAGAGTCCAATCATTACTTTTTCTCTTATTTTTCCTTTAAGAATAAATGCATCTCTGACAGAAGAGAAGAAATGGAAGGGATGCTCTGGGAAATTTCTATACCAGAACAGAGGCTACATCTGTCTCTATCGCTGCTATCTCAGTGCCCAGCCCAGTACTTGGCTCTCACTAGGCTCCCAGTAAATATTCAACTAGCTGATTACCAACTTGCAAGAGGGTCCTCTCAGGTCCCGCCTCTATCTGTGCCTAATTTTGCATTAATACATACAGTCCCTGAGAATACAAATAATTTTTTTTATTGTGACAAAATACTTATGACATAAAATTTCCTATTTTAAAACATATGTTTCAGTGGCATGAAGTACATTCATAATGTTGTGCAGCTGTCACCACTATCTAGTTCCAGTACTTTATCATCACCTGAAAAGGAAATGCTGTCCTCACTAAGCACTTACTCTCCATCCCTCTTCCCCAAAGCCCTGGCAACCACTAATCTGTCACCTGTCTCTGTGTTTTGAACATTTCATACAAATGGAATCCTACAATATGTGGCTTTTTGTGTCTAGCTCCTTTCACTTAACATAACATTTTCAAGGTTTATTTATGGTATGTGGCATGTGTTAACACTTCATTCCTTTTTATGGCTGAATCATATTCCATTGTATAGACCACATTGTATTTGTCCATGCATCAGTTACCAAATTAAGGCAAATAATATTTCATATACATGCTAATTGATTTAGACATTATATGTAGTTGAATAAATTAACCTCAGAGGTTTTACTTCTTTCCCCCTGTAGAATATTAGTGGAGAGGAACTCTTTTGTAGAACTTCGCTGGAAAGGGAAGAGGAGATAACAGAAAGACTTTCCAGAAAAGTATTATCAACACTGTGTATGGTGAATTCCCACTGCCCAATTAAGCTGTGATAATGCGATTTATTTTTTTTTAAACTTCAGCCTAGATTACTATGATCAGATATCATAGTCACTTGACAGCAATTTGGTAGGAAACCAGGAATCAGCAGCTGGTTATTTTAATTGTAACTTTAATCTTGCATCTTTTCCTTATTTGCTGTGACACACGCCTTACTTTTCTCTTTTATAAAATAATAACATCCAAATGGTACTTTCCCACTTCTTCCCATGCTTTCTGTGCCAATGGTACATGTGCTTTCCAACGTCCTCCTGCTCGCCAGAAATGTTTTAAACCCCAGATCATGTGAGATTCTGATTTAAGATTTAAAAATACTTGCCTCCCTGAAGGTTTATTACCCAATTAGAATCTGAAAGGGGTTGCATGACTATTTCATTATCCATACAGTCCAAGGGGAGTGCGATGGAATTAATTTAAAAGCTTGGGAAAATAAGATATATGAGTAAAATGAAGTGAATTGGCATTATGTAACCTGGAGAAATGAAGGCTGAAATCTTTAATACATGAAGAACTATTATACAGAGGAGGATGAATGGTTTTTCTCTGTCTTCCATGAGAATAGAATAAGAGGAAATGGATTTAAGCTATAGCAGGAAGGACTTAGATTAGAAATAAAAAGCTTTCTAACTCTAGGGAATGTAAGGCATCTTATCAGTGTCCTTACTAAACCCCAAAAGGGATTTAAGGAAAAGAAAGTGGAAGTGAAGAATTACTTTTTTTGTTAACATTGTTTATTAAGAGAGGTTCCTAAATACCATTTCTTGTGAATGCTTAGACAAGGATGGATACCTACCTGTTTTTTATGGTCTCAGCCCCTGAAGAAAACCAGGGGTACCACCCTGTTCTCTTTCTCCTCTATGGAAGTGTCTAGCATGATGTTTTGCAGTCAGGATCCACTTACTAAAACTTCGCAAAATGAATAAGCCCCTCTTCTTAAAGATGAGAAAATCAAGGTAGTATAGTAACTGTCTGCTCTGAGATCGAGCAGCTTGCTGGTTGTAGGATCAAATTCACACAGTTATTTAAGACAAAAATGTAGATTTGAGACAGAAAATTTGAGACAAAAATTGTACCTAGAACACTGGATGAATGACCCAGAACTGGGCTCAGGTGCATGTTCTCTCCACTACGCCCTTGTTGTCTCCACTGTGTCTGGATTAACAATTTAGTAATCTATGGCCCACGGGTTAAGTGAGCCAATGGCCTGGTTCTAGTGAGCCACATATATCCAAGACTGAGCAGTTTCTTTAAAAAATGATTAAAAATAATGTAAGCCAAGTATTCATTGAATTCCTACAGCATCTGAGGCATTATACTAAGTCCTGGTGCTAGGCAGTGCATACGATCAAAAAGATGTCTGTGAAATAATGCGGAGATAAACTGTCCCTTCCTTTTAAGGCATCTGGTAATATTAAGGCCATAAATGTCAGGAAGAAAGTAGATAAGAAGAAAAACCAATGGGAGCAGCTTTGTGTTTCCTCTGAAGGTATCACAGTGTAGGCTTTTAAACTCCCATCTGCTCCGTCCCGGGCATCTTCTTCCCTTTATTATGCAGCCAGGTGGACTGACTGGCTCCCTCACCCCCTCCTGGATACTGCTTCCGGCATGTGCTGCCCTATCACCAACATCCAGACAGACTTAGAACCTATGTTTTCAGTCTCTTGACTCTTCAGATGTCAGGACTTCCGTAGGGTCCTGAATGGAGAGTGGCTGCAATGGCATTTGAAGGCCTGTGTGGTGGTGTAGGGTGGGCAAAGCACTGGGAGGCACCGAGGTCCTCAGAGTAGAGCTTTGGGCCTAAATTTGAGTTGCTAAGTCTAGAATGTTGTGGGGTTTTTTCTTTTAAGGATTTTATTTATTTATTAGAGAGAGAGAGAGAGAATGAGTGCAGGGGGGCAGAGGGAGAGAGAGAGAACTGGACTCCCCACTGAGCATGGAGCCCAACGTGTGGATCAATCCCAGGACCCTGGGATCATGACCTGAGCCAAAGGCAGACACTTAACCAACTGAGCCCCCCAGGCGCCCCTAAATCTTGTGTTAACTTACATGACAGGAGTAAATTGGTAAAAATTAAAATCTACCCTGGAGCGAGGGAAACTGTCAAGCAACACTGACAGTAGAGACTGAGAAATAAGAAAGAAAGAAAAAAAATCCTTAAAAATACTAGTTCCGATAAATATATAAACTCATTGTCAATTATGCATGATCACCAATATAAAAGAACAATAACAATGATTCATCACTAAATATGCCAGATTAATTTTGTGTATGTTTCATGTCATTTCAATCTAAATTATTCATGTAGCTCGGTTTTCAAAATTTCTTGCTTTTGTAGCATGGCTGTCTGTTGAGAGAATATAAAATAATTGAACAATACTCACCCATGGAGTACCCACCCATATAATTATTCACACTGTTCGGTTGCTGTTTCATAAATAATGCAGTTTAAAATTTTTTTGTCTGTTGAAATGGAAAGAATATTTCAACGATATTTCTAAACTGCAACAATTGGCATATTGTTCTAATTGCCTTTGCTGCTTTCCCTACAGGAAACATATTTGTTTCCAGGGCTGGCATGTCTAGGCATAATAATAAATTGTTCCTAATACTAAGTTGAGAAGAAACTTAATCAGACTATTTTAATTTTGTCAATTCAGGACTTCCAGTTTCCACCTCCTGCCTCCCCCAGCAAAAACTGAATAGAGTATATTGGATTTTCTGTTCATCAGATACTTCACTCAAGCATTAAAAAAAAAAAATAGTGAAATTTAACCAAAAGATAATCAAAGGATTATCTTTTAATCAAAGGTACTACTACATAATCAAAGGTTCTACCAAAAGAAGTACCTTGGTCAGGTACTTCTTTTAACCTTGGATAAAAGAAGTGTTAAATCTGTATTTTGATTTTAAGATTGAAAAATTAATATAAGCACTAAGGGAATTAAATAAAACAAAACTTGGAGGTAAACTTTTACAACTAAGGAAAGAAAAAAAAAGCAATTAATGGCTGGCTGTCAGATAGGCCTGGGCTGACCCATTTAATACAATTTCTTTAACCCACTAGTCTCTACTATCTGGATTGAGCTGTGAGTCTTTGTTATCATCTATTTAATGTTTTTGTGTGTTTTTTTCCCCTCTCCCTTGAAGGAGCTATCCCAGATTCTTGGCAGCCTTGCTGAACTGCAGTGGAACCAAGGACTTTTATGTATTCAAATTCTTAATTGTAAACATTGTGACAAGCGCTGGCAAACTGGGATTTGGCAGAATTGGTGTGATGTCATAGAAAAGAATTTCCTTTGTTTTATTTAAAAGTGGTTTCCAAGTTTTTCCCCAGTAAGTCTGGCTTTTATCTTCAACTCTGAGAGGGCCCTTCACCAGATGTCAGAACCAAGACATTATCTTTGAATTCTAAGGACTTCACCCAGGCTGACCTAGATTACTCCCCTTCATGAACTGAATGCAAACTTCTTAAATAACACCATTTCTCCAGGCCAATGTTCTTTTTGTTCCGTATCTTTTGCCCTGTCTGCCTCCAACTTTTGTCTTAGGCAGTACTTTCCCCTCAATTCCCTTAGCATGAAAGTGATTCTCAAACACTATCATCTCCTTAAAACATTTTCAGAAAGAAATACTGATTTCCAATCTGGTTTCATCCTCTATAAACAGACAAGTTACAAATGATGAATCTGATGTCAGTTAGTGGCAAAATCCTAAAACAGAATATGAAGCAAGCAGTTCGTTGGCACTTGGGGAAAAAAAAATCAGTAAAAAATCATGAGGGTCTGCATGCATTTTCTAGGAACAAATGGCAAACCAATCTCTGCCTTAGATAGGGTCCTTACGCTGGGAGGTTAGAGAAACTGAGAGCATTTTGATTTCAGCAAGGCATGTGAAGTAGTTGCTCAAAGTGGCTTCATGGACAAGATGAGGTAAACAGAGCTGGGTGAAATGGCCATGTCTGGTAGAACAGTTAGGGCTACTTAGTGAAATTATATAATTTAGGAGGTGATCTTTTGGGGTATCCCACAAGCCTTTAGTTTGGCCCAACCTCCATCAGCATTTTAATTTATGATTCGGATGAGCCATGGAAGGCACCCTTTTAAAATTTCCTGTTTGATCTTCAAAGCACTGCTTCAGAATCCCCTCCTAATGGGAGTCTTCTGTCTCTCTCTGGTTTGATTTAGAGGTCTCTTCTCTGTGCTGCTATCGTAGTTTCTCGTGGTACTTACTACATTGTTCTGTGATTCCTCATTCACCTCTCTGTTTCCTCAATTAAGCTGTGAACTACTTGAGGTCAAAGACGAATCTTACTTAACTTTATATCCCACAGCATCTGGTATTTGGTGTTCATGGTAAAATTTTTTTGAATAGGTGAAAGAATGAGTGATTTAATGCTGCATTTATCAGTATTTTCATGTGACACAAAAAAAAGTTGTATAATTAATAACAGAATGAAGATTCAAAAAGAATCAAATGGGTTGAACTAAAACGTTGCTGAATACCTCCACTCTACTGATCCTGCCAACCACCTTTCATCGTCTCCTACCCTCTTGCTGTTCTCTCTTGCCTCTTCAGCAAGCTTAATTTCATGGCTGATCATTATAATCATTCCCTTGTCCATCTCTGGCTTTATAAACTACAGCTCTGAAAACATCCAATTCTCTACGTGTATCTGTGGATAAATATGGCTGAAGAAATGCCGACTGCTCTGCTGACTTGCTTCATTTTTTTTTTTTTTTTTTGCAGGAAGAGGTAGGGGTTTAATTTTTTTTTTCCCAATTACTTTTATTTTATTTTTTCAGTGTTCCAAGATTCTTTGTTCATATACCACACCCAGTGCTCCATGCAATACATGCCCTCCTAAATACCCACCACCAGGCTTGCCCACCCCTCCCCTCCAAAACCTTCAGTCTGTTGCTCAGAGTCCACAGTCTCTCATGGTTCATCTCCCCCTCCGATTTCCCCCCATTCACCCTTCATTTTTAATTCATGGCTACCAACCTGAAGTGGGCTCTTGATACTGCTGCCACTCACCGAAAAAAATATAAGTCATCCGATGAGAATTTCCACATCGCCCATCACCTCCTCTGCTCCTACATACTTTGCCTCTTTATGTTTCTAGAGAGATGAACTGTGTATGACCTGACATATAGCCACCATATACACTGGCTCCTGCTCCTCTAATTTATTCAAAAACCTTATTCCAGGAATTCTGGGATTTCACAGTTCATTTTTTTTTTACTTCCCACTAGGTCATATTCACAAACATGTAAACATGTTCTACCTTAAAAAACCTTTAGATTTTTACTTCTGCTTCAGTTCTTTGGAACAAAACTCCTCAAAAGAGTTCATTTGACAATGTCTCTATTCTTTTCCCACTCTCTCTTAATCCCATTCTAATCAGGACTTTGCCCCCATAACTCTCTTAAAACTGATCTTAATCTTTATTTTCCTTGATGTGTCATTTGGCACTGTTGTTGCTTCTTTTCTCATTCATGCGCTTTCTTCCTTTGGCTTCAGGACACGATACTGGTTTGTGTTTTCTACTCCTTTACTAGCTACGCATTTTCAGTCTCCTTGCTTTTTTCCCCTCTTCTGTGTGATCGCTTCTTCTCTATGAGTCCTGGAAGTAAGGCTCACTCCTGATTTTATTCTCCTCTCTTTCTGCATTCATTGCCTTGATGATCGTCTAGTTTCATGGCTTTAAAACTCATCTCTATACCATGACTCCCAAATTTGCATGTCCAGTTCAGATCTCTTTCCCAAATGCCTTATTCTTACAAATGTCTAGAAATGACCTCCCCACCCCAACAGATTTGCTGTATTTGTAGTGTTCCCTATCTCAGTGAATGCCACTTTATCTTTGCAGTTTTATAGACTAAAACCCTTGGTATTATCTCCCTTTCTCTCACACTCCATATCCTCTTTGTAAAGAAAGCGTGTTGATACTACTGTCAAAATATATCCAGAATCTCCTCACATCTCATCACCTTCACTGTTACTCTCCTGGTCCCAGGCACTGTTGTTTCTAGCCTGGATTGCTGCACTAAAATCCAAGAGTTCTCCCTTCTTCTACTTTTGGCCCCGTTATTCTGTGCACTAAATGCTGTCACATTTAGTTTGGAGTAAAAGTCAGAGCTTTACCATGGCCATAAGACTGTATGCTTTGCTCTTCTGCTCCTGCTACTTCATCTCCTCCTGGTCTCCCCCTTGTTCACTCTGGTCCAGTCACAATGGCCTTCTTGCTATTGTGCAAACATGCCAATTGCAGTCCCACCTTAGGTCCTACATTGGCTGTTTCCTCTGCCTGAAACATTCTTCCACTAGAAACCCACGTGCCTAATTCTGTCACCTCCTGTTCAAGTGTCTCTGTCATCTCCTGCTCAAGTGTCACTGTCTCTGTAGATCTACTGTGGCACACTATTAAGTATTAACAATTGCATCCCGTGCCCCCCAACCCCAGCACTTTTGATCCTACTCTACTTTTTTTTTTACATAGCATTTGTTCCTTTACAGTGTACTATGTTATTTATTTATAAGCGTTATTGTTTGTTGTCTTTCTCCCCTTCTAGAATGCAAGTTCCATGAAGGCGGAATTTTTTGTTGTGTTTGCTGATGGATCTCAAATACCTGGATATGCCAGCATATTGTAGGTACCCAATAAATATCTGTTGAATGAATAAATAATTATTAATTTTAAAACACTTCACAATTACATGATGGAAGAGTTATGACTTACTATTGCTTGTGAGAAAAAAATGATTTTTAGTAGATGTAAATACAAATACACCTTTATCTTCTCAGTGCTAAACAAGTTAAGTGCTGGGTTGTGTTAATAGTAAAGAAACTAAGTAATCCATTTTTCTATTTGTTCTACAAATATTTATTAAGAACCTCTTATGTGTTAGTAACTATCAGAGGTCCTAGAGTTGTAACAGTGAACAAAACAGATAAAAATTCTTGACTTCAGGGCGTTATGTTCTAGTATATTTTATTCTACACTGTTGTATCTAATGTAATACACTATATTCTATATGGGCTATGCCAGACCAATCATATTGCATTTCCTTGGTCATCGCTCTTTGAATGATATATTGCACTAGTAAGGAGCATGGGTTTTGGAATCTAGAGACAAAGATTTGAATTTTTGTTCAGCCAACTATTATTTGTTTGACCTTAGGCAAGTTACTTAGCTTCTCTGAGCCCCAGTCTTTCCATTAATAAAGTGTGAGTACTAATACCTACAATAAAAGATTATTTACTTGGACTGTCAGGGCCTGATTCATTCCAGATTAATATTTCTTACATTAGATATCTTAACTCCAAAAGAATACAATGATTTACACAAGATATTTTAGATGGACAGTTTGGTATATGAGATGTCAAGTATGGTAAGAAATAAGTTAAAATGCATAGATGCCCTACAGAAACATTTTTTTACTTATCACTTTGAGTCGCTTAAGGAATTTATTGCATATCTATAGATACTTTGCACTGAATGAAAATATTTGTTTACCTGTGAAAGGAAAATATGTATCACATAAAATAGAAATATTTAATGATGTAAATATATATAATTAGTATATTTTGCCTACCAAATTATTACTGAAAAATTAGAATTTATAAACCATGCTCATTTCCTAAACAGTGGTTAAAAAAAGCATCTAGTAATCTTTTTAAGCCCAAAATTTATTTTGGAAACATGAAATTGGTTCCTAACCTGCAGAAAAGAGGTTTGAGAAGATCACTGTTCATCAGCATTTGCTTTTCTGTAGCAGTCACAGGAGAAAACAATACGATAGGTCTTTGGAAAACATCAGACAGGAGCCTCCACTTGCTGGTGTCATTCTTCATTTTCAAGGCTCTCCCCCAACCTATACATCCGGAATAACCTCACACTAATGAATAAATTTTGTTTTGTGGGATTTATGAAATTTGCACAGCATCAAACAGCCTCATCAGAACCATCCTTTATAATCCACACCACCTTGTCCACTTTGTCATCACCTGCTTCTCATTTGTAGCCTTGGAGATTGCACTGTTCCTCAGTACAACATATTGTAGCAAACCGATCTTCTATTCTTACACAGTGTAAGTAAAAAGGGATGATCAGAGAAAACCTTTTTTTTAGAATAAATTCATTATTTGAATGTTTATAGTATTTAAAGTCTTAGGTGAATCACCTTCTATTGTATCATATACAATGGTTATGAGGAGTTCAAGAACTAGCGATGTATATAAAGAATTTAGCACAAAGTATGGTACAGAGTAATTGCTTAATAAATGGCTACAATTATTATTTTGTGCAAACAATGAAGTATATTTTTTAGAGGAGAACTCCCATGAATGTGAAGGGATTCAGTATCATGTGAGGAATTTTTGGAAAAGTAATTACGCTTAACTGTATACATATAGTTTATATATTCATATTTCCTTTAGAACTCTCCCCGTACATATCCGTGTATCTGATGAGTTCCTGGGTGACAAGAACCAGGCTAATTTAACTTGCTTTTTTCCAATCTCTAACCAAGCACCAAGAATATTGTAGACACATTCTATTTGCATTAGATAAAGCTAATTGAATATTTTTCTTTCCACTGCAGTGGAGGCTGGGAGTTTCCAATGATTCCTGGAAATCATTAAATTAGGATTAATGATTATCTATACAGAGAATGCTCACTGCAGGGATTGATATTAGACAAGGTCAGGGATCTACCTTATTCATTCATCTATTCACCCTGTCATTTTCAAATCATTCAATAAACATTTACTGAGGGTTTCTCACTCCTCATTAAGTATGGTTGATGTTGGGGAATCAAAGATTTAAAAGAACTTTTTGACCTTATTATTAATATGATATATATTTGTGCTGGAAGACTATTTAGATGGAAGACATGTGAGGGGTTTTGCCTGCATGATCTATGGAAGAAGACTAGATTATACTGTATCTTAAATATACTTACATACAAATTCATGACTGTATTAGTCAGGGATTTTTAGTTCAAGTGATAGAAAATCCAATCCAAACTGGCTTAAGCAACAAAAGGAGCTTATTGGCTCCTATATCTGAAAGTCCAGGGTATTTCTTGTCCGCAGTATTGCTAAATCCAATGTATTGATATAACCAGAATCAAATCACCCTTTTAATCTTGGTTCTGCATCCTTCTAGAAGTTGGCTTCCCTCTTAGGTGGGCTTTCTCTTTGGGCTATCTCCTAGCAGTTCAGAGCAGTACCTTCCCATGTTCTGGAGCACCTGGGTGGCTCAGTCAGTTAAGCATCCAACTCTTGGTTTCGGCTTGGGTCATGATCTCATGGATAGTGAGCTCAAGCCCCATGTCTTGCTCTGCGCTCAGCAGGGAGTCTGCTTGAAAGATTCTCAGTCTCCTTCTCCCTGTACCCCTTCCCCACTCACTTGCACTCACTCTTTCTTTCTCTCTCTCAAGTAAATAAATAAATCTTTTTATTTTATTTATTTTTAAAGATTTTTATTTATTTATTTGACAGAGAGAGATACAGTGAGAGAGGGAACACAAGCAAGGGGAGTGGGAGAGGAAGAAGCAGGTCTCCCATCAAGCAGGGAGCCCGACGCAGGGCTTGATCTCAGGACCCCGGGACCATGACCTCAGCCCAAGGCAGACACTTAATGACTGAGCCACCCAGGAGCCCACATAAATAAATAAATCTTAAAAAAAAAATCTTCCCATGTTCTAAGGTAGCCGAAAGGAAAGAATTTCTCACCTAGCACCCATGTCAAAAGACCTAGAAATATCTGATATGGTGATATTTTCTTTGCTTAACCAATTACTGTGATTGAGGGCAGGGGACAATGTTCTGACTGGCCCTCAAGGATCAGATGTCCACCCTTACACCTGGGGATGGAATTGGTTCCATGTTGAATCCAATGTTATCCAAAAATCTAATGGCTGCGTTATAAGCACCTTCACTCAGCCAGATGCTGTGAATTTACAAACTCATGTAATTATCACAAAGCCCAGCCAGGCAGATCTGATCTCCCTCTTTCACATTTTTCAACATCCGATCACTCTCAACTGTTTTAATTTAAGAGAGAAGCGAAGTACTGATTGGAGTCTATATATTTGGTTGGGGCTTACAGATTGGTGGGTATCAACAAGATGATCAGCAGACTTTTCCCTCCAGATACAGATTTCTGTAGATTTTTATTCTAAAGCAATTCCCAGAAAGAGGATCTTCCAGCTTCCTGCCTGGAGGGTAATACAATGGCTTTTAGTGTACAAAATCTGGACAGGCAGAGGGGCTCGGGAGTTTCAAGGTCTGTTATGCAGATAAAATTTAATCCTCCAGTTTCAGCAAGGCACCAAATCCCACCCTCCTCTGTGTTTGGTGACCCAGTCTAGATCTCTCTGGTTCAGTATTTAATTGGGGGTGGGTGATGTATGTTACCTGATTATAGTGATGGGAACCTAAAGTGCTCATTGCTCCGTATACAAACTTTCAGCTGGCTTCTGTAATTACTACTGCCCCCATTTCCAGCAACTTTTCAGGATTCAGAGGATCAGAGTGGCTTCTCATTTGTATCATACTGTTGTAGATTTAATCTTCCTGTTGCTGACTAAGTGGTTTACCATTTCTCCATCCACTCTCTGCTTTCAAATATTTGGTTTAGGATTATGGGAATCTCCTAGCTGCATTGAAGTTGAAGTTTTTTTTCCTGTTTCTTGTTATTTATGTATTTTTGAGAGTGATTTTTTAAAAAGATTTATTTATTTATTAGAGAGAGAGCATGAGTGAGCAAGGGGAGGGGCAGAATGAGGGAATCTGAAGGAGACTCCCTGCTGAGCACAGAGCCTGAACCTGGCTCCATCCCAGGACCCTGAGATCATGACCTGAACCGAAACCAAGAGTCGGATGCTCAACTGACCATGCCACCCAGGCAGTCCTTGAGAGTGACTTTTTAAAAGAAAGGGACAGAAAATGTTCTTACTATTTTAAAACCAGATATTATCTAATTTATAACCCTCTTGACCTCAGTTTCCTCATCTGCAAAATAAGCCACATGGCCTCTAAAGTTGTAAATTCCATCATCATTACTGTTTTCATATTTGTGTGTGTGTATTCTTTTAAATTTCTACTTTTTGATTTAGGACAAAATTTTCCTATTGAGGATACTTGAAAAATGAAAATGTATGTGAATTCATTTTATTTCAGGTGTATAATTTCAGCTGTATCCACTATGATGTTATAGAGTGTCCCACACAAAAGCAATTAGTTAATTGAAGCATATTTTAAAAATGGGACATCTTCCAGGCAAACCAAATCATTAAAAAAAAAAAAAAAAAAGAACTGTGATTGTTTACTAACTGCTCTGGCATAAGATCCTTGTAGCTTTGAAAAAAGCGACTTTCTAAAATGAAATAAATCTAAACCTAATCTTAGGTGATACAACTACTTGGTTTTAAAATAGTTCAAAAAACCTAAACTTATATGAGAACTTTAACATACCTTTTTTTCACATGAGCCATTTATTCTATTATGATTCAGATGCTAGCTCATAAATTGGAGAACTAATGATTTTTAAAACAATTTTTGAAAGTTCTATACTCTTCCACTGTCTTGAATTATAATAAGTCCACTTTGGAAATTCACTGCTAGTAAGCCAATTACAAAAATAATACAATATAAAAAAAATTTCCAACCCATATTTGGGATTTGAATGTAACATTACTCTGATATGTAAGTCCAAAGAAAATATTTCTTTAGTGTTTCTAGTCCCCTTTTCCCCTCCTTCCCTGTATTTCTCTTTTTCTCTCCTCAATGCCTTTAGTTCTATTTTGTCACTAAGAAAAGTTTGCTACATGTCTGGCCAAAGGCCAAAGGTGAATGCCAAATAAACTTAGTGACCTCTTTGAGGATTAATGATGGGATTTCTACCCAGCATGCCCTAGGTTTTCTGTGTTCCAGTTTTGCCAAGATAAATCTCTGGGCAGCCCAGTACTTGTTTGGAAGAGGACTTGAGAAAAGTTTAATCATTTATGGGGTTGATTTTTTGACAGGTCAGTAGAAAACTGCTTTATTTAATCCAGATTAATATATCTAAGTAAGACTCAGGAAATAAAGAGTATTGGCTTTGGCAATGTGTTTGGGCAACAGGCAAATACAGAGAGTTCTTGGTGGAGCTACCAATAAGCATATGTGTATCTCTGGGGAAAAGAAACCCATGAACCCATAAGAAATCAGTTTTTTAGTTATATAGACATCAAGTATCAATTGTTTCTAGACACAATTGGCTAGAGAAGGAAACACTGGGCCCTGGCCTATGTTCATCATATGACCATAACCTCCAACAGCAATGACAACAATATTAATAAAACCATGGGTTCCCAGAAAACCCTTCTAGAACCTTTAGTGAGGTCCTTGGAGTAGAAGGGCAACTAGGAATTGAATTACCATGCAATAAGGATGAAGGGAAGAAATGAAGTTCAGGTACATAATGAATGTTACCAATAGCTAAAGGGAGAGGAAGAAAATGAAAAAAATTTTTTCCATGTTCTGAATGGACATGTGCTCCTGCATGCCATGTCATTGGAAAGAGAAGCCAGCTTTGGAAGTTGGTCATCTTTGGAATTCCCAATGACTTGTATTTCCCAGGAGTGACCAGGCCCTGAGAACCTGACTCATGCTTACTAAAATGCTTGCATGACAGAGGTAGACATCAGAATGCTATTTTATTTATTAACAAAGGAAAATATAACTACTATGTGGCCTGGGAGTACATGTGAGGGTATGATCAACACAGCCCTTTCCTGTGGACAAACCTCTGTGAGAAGCTTCATCATAAACCATGGAAAAAATACAATGATTTCAGGAATGAAATTTTATATCATTAGTCTCTTCTTTTCCCAAAGTTAAACAACTTGGGAATCAGAAGTTTCTTGGCAATCGTGGACTCAGAACAAGGGGCTTAAAAAAAAAATCCCTGTGCAATGGCACCAGTCCAGGGATATGTGATCCCTCCATCTCTTGAGAGGGATGGTTTTGGCAGATTGGCCAGAGTAGTCACTGTCTGATGGTCTAGTGTCCAAGATCCAACTCAATGATGAAGCAGCCTTGCAACTGCACCAGAATAAGTAGAAGCAACTCTCCTTTTCAATTTACTTGGATTTTTCAGAACTGTTCAAACTTCATCCTTAAAGCCACTTCTATTTGATAATGGAGTGCTTTGGGAACAGCTTTAGTTCAAGGATTATGTTCTCCCTTTATTACTCTCCAGCCTCCATCCATCTCTTTCTTTGACCAACCAAGCTGAAGAATTGAGTATTGATAGAATAGAAGTCACCATCCATATATTTCAGATCTTTAGTGATGTTATCATATTGGCCAGTTCCCAGAATTGCAGTATGGCTTTTGGTTGAATATTTCATTAAGGAGAGATGTTCCACACTGTTTTATTTGTTACTTACTCCTATATTCTGTGAATCAGGAAGCTGTTAAGTGGGTGGGGAGACTATTATTGATTAAGGATATCAGTTCTTCAGCTCCCAAGTTTGTAATTGCAGATAACCCCATAATACGTTCAGGGTCCTTTTGGACACATTTATGAAGCCATCAACGATCCATTTTTAACCTGAATTCCCTATAACCTCACTCTGATCAGTAGACTATAGTGATGTTCTGAATCCCAGGAATAAGTGTTAGATCAGAATCAGAGTGCAGGATTACAGAAAATTTCAGTGTCACATTCCCCTTAGCAAAGTTATTCCATTTAAGACTGCAGGTTTCTGTGTCGATGGATAAGAATAGGTAACGTTTATTGAGCACTTGTTAGACAGAAGGCACTGTTCTCATACTTGTTTCTAAATGTTCTGTATGCTGGTATCTCCTTCAGCAAATATCCAAAAGCTTTGGAGGGAAAATATTTTACTGGGCCCATCCAGGGGCACAGAGAGAGGATGGGTGAGTAATACCCTAAATCTACCAAATATTTTTATCTTGTGAAAGGAGAATTCCCTTCAAATAAGAAATGGGTCTATAGACTGGAGAGCCAGAATCAAAGCAAAAAAAAAAAAAAAAACCTCACAAAGACCTGGCAAATGTCTACTATGTACATGCAGGTTCACCTCATTCTTTTAACTACTATGTAATACTCCATTACTTTGATATCCTATAGTTGATTCACTACTCCTGCATCAACAGATGTAGTTTCTGTATATATGGCTACTTCAAACAATACTTCCTAAGTATTTTTATATAGTTTCTGAGTACATCTATGTAGATTTTTCTAGGATTTGTACCAAAAGGAAAGTTTAATTATCAAATTTGTCTGTATTTTGCCTCTATGTTGGAGAAGACAAGTCCTCACATTCCTTCCCATCTTAAAGAGAAGACTCCAAGTAACCATAATTATGAACTATAGTGAACAGAGATGGAGGGCTATTTAGGAAAAACCAATGCATGGCAAACGGAATCCCTCCAAACAGACACGCGAGCAAAAAACAGCAAAGAAAACCAAACACTTTACTCAACAATCTTGTCCTAATAATGAAAATCAACGTATAATGAAAATCAACATCTATATAGATACTAGAAAACTGAAAAAAGCTCGGATAGACCACTTATGTCCCCTAGAATCTGAGTAGGGACAATTAAAACTTTAGAATAGGCTCTGACTTTTAAAAGACAGATTTTAAAAACATTTAGTTTTCTAAGCCAAATATATATAGCATATGGTTTTATATATCCAATGCCCTCATCTCATTCCCCCCCCCCGCCCCCCCGTGAGCTTATAGGAAAACACTGTTTATTTCTGACTTTCGGTAAAGCTGTTTCAGCCCTGGTATTGATTGATGGCAATAGATTCAAGGATTAATGAAAGAGACGTGTTTAGTGAGTCACCAGCACCAGAGCTAAAACAGGTCACATCCCAAGTTAAATTAAGTGGGCCCCGGCATCACCCCCTAGGGTTTTGAAGCTGTGATTGAAAGTCAGAAGGGAAGAGTATGTGTTTGCCAAGGAACATCAATGCTTTTGACTTCTTTCAACCTAGACTGTTTGGTGGCATTTCCAGATGCTGATGAGGTCTGGAGGGGAGTGTATAAAGCTAAAGGCAAAAACCCTATTGAAGTGGATTTGCTATACCTTTTTATTTTAAATGCATGGATGTTTCATGGTGAAAATTCAAAATGAACGATGTTAGCATGAAGTGATATGCTAGTCCTCACTCATATCTTGGCAGACCCTTACTTTTTCGGTAAGTGTCAAAAAGCCAAGAAATTTCATGTTGCTCCTATTCCTACTCATATCCTACTAATGATATTCCTCAAAACAAACAAACCTAAAAGCAAAAAAAAGCCAAACACTTCAATCAACAATCTTATCCTAATAAGGAAAGTCACCCTATGTATAGATACCAGAAAACTGGAAAAAGTTTGGCTAGACAACATCATTGACTTGATATCCCATATTATAATGTCACTACAAATGATATTATCATGTTTTCCAGTAAAGGAGCTTCATACATAATTAACTCTGATCTCAACTTAAATAATCCTAGATTAGCTGTTTACTTTACAGTTAAAAATGTTTCTCTAATTTGTTGATGAATCTACACCTTTGGATATTATTTTTCTTAGAATGAATTAGTAAGGGCCAAATGCAAGAACCAATGTGTCTCTTTCAAGTTGCCACTGCTTCTTTTCTAATTAAGAATATCTAGAATTCTTTCCTTCGTGTAGTGTCAGCACTTGCTTGACATTTATTTTGGTTGTGTGGGCTCTGGTGAACTTTTTTATTTGGAATTAAGTGCTAAGGCTTTCCTGTCCATTCACAGTTGCTCTCTTAAAGAAAACAGAACTTAACAAAAATATATAGCATGTGTCTCCTGAAACATTCATATGTTGACGTCCTAACAGCCAGTACCTCAGATGTGACTGGAGATAGAGTCTTTAGAGAGATGTACTTAAATTAAAATAAGACCAATAGGTAGGCCCTAGGAAAGCAGAACTACCAAATGAATATGGCACAAAGGCTTTATTTCCCAGATTTTCCTGCCTAAAACTCCTCACCTATTTTTAGATGTATTTGTCCAATACATATCCGTTCATAAATAAAAGGTCATAATGCAATTATTTCTCTTTCCAAACTCAACATGACATGATCCCCACTGTCTTCACTAGAAAATATTTTAAACTTTGGCCATCAAAATGGAATTGATTGTCTTTGCATATGTTTTATGTATCATCTTAACACAATCAGATCCCTGGCTCCCTGGCATCTCTGGGACCCAAGGCAGGTTTTACCTACATTTAATATAAACTGTAGGATTTCCTACTAGCATGAACATTGGCTTTCTTCAGATTCTTTCTTTTCTAGTTTAGTGGTGGCTTGCTGTTAATCTATAATTTGGGAGGGGGAGCTAGTATGATGTGGCTGATTTGAGAATGTCTATAAATTAACAGGGAAAAGAATAATCACAATTTTTTTGCCACTATCTGTACAACTCTGCTTTCATTGCCTGGCATTGAGAAATGCTTTCAACTTAATTTTGTGGCCTTTTGGACCACTGGTTGGTTTTACAGTTTACTACTCTGGGCAATCTGGACAACTTACCATTTACTACAGATGCTCTTTGATTTTCTCCCTTCATACTTTTGTCTATGTAGAATATCATCTCCCATCACCCCAAGACCAAATTGAATGCATGAGTGCGTGACAGACAAGTTCTTGTCATGGGTCACATTTCATGCCCTATTTTCTGTCTAGATGGAAATTGGAAATAAGTTAAGGAGATTCTAAAGCCCTTATTTTTGAGTGTACAACACAACTGGATGGTATGTATACTTACGATTAATGTCGCAGTAAACACAGAGAACTGCTGTGTGATTTCTGAGTGATTCCTTATTCTTCTCTTTGGGCAGATGAGAAGTGGGGAGTGCCTGAGTGATTTTTACAAATAACAAATCATGTGATTTCAAAATGCCATCTCTAAGGCTAATGAACAGGAAGTTATAACCTCCTGATGAGCAGGTTATAATCCTCCGACAGTGTTTCTGTACTTTGGCAAGAAACAGTTTCCTTGTGTAAATAGTAACTGCAGATCATCTATAACCATCCAAGACATTGGGGATCAATGTAAATTTTCATAATACCATGTGGGCATCATTCCTATTATATATTTATATGCCACAATAGGCCATGATGATGGATTCACTTTAGGTTTCTCCGAAACTAAATATTTGGAAAATGATAGGAACTATTATATGTAGTTGAATGGCATGCTTTATCAACTCTAGTAGTATTCCTCTTAAGAAGATCTTTTCAGATAAAACTGCTTTTCTCTTCTTGAAAGAGAAAATAAAAAAGAATGGCTAATTATAAGATAACTCAACTATTTATGCTTTCATGAAGAAACAGATACCGTTAGTTTATGAGTTGTGTGTGTGTGTTTCTTATGTGTTTTCAGAGTGATGTGGCTTAATGTTGGTGTCTCGCTTTCTGTGGTTAAATATGTCAGTGGCGTAATATGGGAAGAATCAAAGAGACGTTAATTGTAGGAGGAGATTGAACTCAACACACATCTGAATTTCCTCTTGTCCTGAATCCCTTAGGTGGCTGAAAATTCATAAAGATCCAGGAAAAAGAGAAAGAATATCATTAGCAGGCAAAAAAATTAATGAGAATTTTTGCAAATTAGAAAAGGATACAACCCTGAAAACCTCCAAGCTTGGAGTGACCTAATATAGAGGAGAGGGAGGTGAAGGAACAGCCATCAGAGTAATTAAACGGGAGCTAAATTCTGAAAAACAGACCAGTTCAGCTTTTTCACTTCCCCTACTGTATTAAATGACAGGCACAAGTGGAATTCAGTGTCAGGATAAGCCTGGAAAGTATTACGAGAATAAATCCTTTAGGGGTCTGCGTGAGAAGAGTAGGTCACATGGGGATTTTAGACATATGCAGACACAGAGGGAGAAGAGGACAGACTGCTCTGCTAGGAGGTTCAAGCTTTGAAGCACTCCTCTGCCAAAATGCACGTCTTCCTAAGTTGGCAAGGGGTAGAGGGGACAGATACTAGCCTGCCAGCACATGCCCAGGGAGCCTTAAGGGATTTGTCCAGTTGACCCACCATAACTATTTATGTAACTAAAAAAAGCAGTCTTACAATCAAAGTTGAGGCCCAGCGGAATGTCAGAACTGCAGAAGTAACCCATGCCAGCTACTAATGGATGATCACCTATCACCAGGTAGTTGATGAAAAGCAATAGAGGGACCAAGATTAACTAACAGAACCACTGATCCAAGGTTATAAAAGAAATAATTCAAGGAACAGATGAAAACTTAATTTAAAAAAATCTTAAAATATCTTGAGAGAGTCAAGTGGCTATTTTCTTTGAAAGAAAAGCGAACAAAAAGGAAGGGGAGGGGAAGGAGGAGGAGAAAGGAAAGGCTCCTATGAAGATGAGTAATTAGCCCAAATTTGTTCTAGAAATTAAAAATCTTATTGGCAAAGTAGAAAAGAATCAAGTGCAAGAGATGAAAAACAGGATGAACATTGCTGAAGTCTGAATTAGTATTCTAGACAATAAAATATTATAAAAATCTGGAGAAAAAAGTTAAAGTGATGGAAAAAATGAATGAAAAATTAAAACACAATACTTTTAATCCATGTCATTAAACATCCACTTAATAGTTCTAGAAAAACAAAACATAGGAAATGAAAGAGATGAAAAGGAAACAGAAGAATTTCCTTTGAGCTGAAGGTTTTGAGTCTTCAAATTAATAGAGTGTCCTTATATAGCTACATTCTAAGGGAATTTCTGGTCTCCAAATTTTAAATTTCCAGAGAGAAAATCAATCAATCAAAAAACCAAACAGATGGCCAAGAAAAGAATAAGAGTCAAATTGTAGTCAGACTTCTAGTTAGCAACACTAGATGCTGAAGAAGTAGTTTAAGGAGGCTTTTTCTGTCTCTGAGCAGATGGAGAACTCCTCCCCACTTTTATGCCCACTTAGAATAATTTTAGTTTTGGCCCTCTATTTCCCCAAACTTACTGGTCCTCCAATCACCTGTAAAACTTTTGAAAATTGCAGATCCATAAGCCCTATTCCAAGGATGTGGGTGTATTAGATCCAGGGCGTGGTTTGGGAATCTGTATTCTAAACAACTCCTTAGTTTGGAAGTAATTGGGTTAGCCCCTAGAGACCGATGACTCAACTCCATTAGCTGTTTGGTCCACATGGGGCTCCAATCCATGACATGAACTCCAGTCTAGTACTCATTCCTCCTCATTCTAGACCACAATGCTGACTCAGTGTGCTCTGTCTGAGGCTTTGTGTGTCTCATGTGGCCAGAACCCAGGCCACAAAAATAATGTTCATGGCCTCTGCTTTGTTTTAGACTAAACATGTCCTAGATGACCAACTGACAAAAGCCGTAAAATATTTTTGTAAATCCAACTCCGTCAGAAACTCAGTCAGAAACCATTCATTTGGAACCCACCAATCATGTGAAGGCTTGAATTTCACAAATAAGATAAAGAGAGCTTGGCCAGAGTTTTGCCATTCAGTTGCAGCTATTCTAGGCAGGTGGGTTTAGTTGAGATTAAACTCATTTAAAAATGAAAGATTTGTCAGATAATGGTACAGAATTGTCTTATTCATGGAGAAGCCCCTAGAGTTGCCTTTTAATTCTATCAAGTTTGTCCTCAAGAGAGAATGTCTTATACTGCCCACGTCGTCAGAAGTCACATTAAGGAGCTGCTTCTACAGTTTGGGACATGATACAAGCACGGAGCAGTAAGGTCAGACACACAAGGAAATCAACAATCCATAATCTAGTTGGATCAATACAGTCTTAGCGGACCTTATTCCTGCGGTGGATGACTGACTCCACCCCTCTGCTTGCCTCTTTAGATAGAGAATGCAGATTCTTGCAGACAGCCACTAAGAGAAGGTGTGCCATTCCTACAGTTGAATACTGCAGTAAGAGGTGGTGTGAAACCGATGTTTTTTTAACCGCCAAGAGCTATATTGTGAGGGTCAGGAAAGAAGACGTGTGTGGGTGAGAGTGCGCTATGAATTCCAAACACCGACGAGATGGAAGCCTTTCTATTAGCTTATTTTTTGTTGTTGTTATTAAAGCATCGGCGGACTTTTGAAGGCGCCCTCCTTTCTTTCCCGTTTGAACTTATTTTTGGTTGTATACTCTAATACAATGACGTAGATCCCTCAAAAACTTTGGTTGCCTTTCCCCGAGTGGCTCCGTTTCCACCTCTGACTTCCCTCCAGTGCGCTGCTTTGTTCCCTTCCTCTCACCTCCTTTTTAAATTCGTGACTTTCTTCAATATTAAAGGAGAAGGAAAAAAGGCCCCAAAGTTGAAACATTTAGATAAATCAATTTTATTAGTAACGATCGTCCATCACGGCTAGCCTGAACCTCCCTGTCCTGAGGAGCTTCCTGACCAGCCTGCCACACATCCCCTGGAAGGTGCAGACAGCCATTCCATTTCTTTGGTACACGTCATGGTTAAATATTTTTCATTTTCATTTTTTAATCAGAAAACAGGGCTGAAATAAAATTTAGCTCCAAGGAAATGTCTGTGTTCAGCTAAGCATGTATTGGAATTTCCAAAAGCTTATACTTCTCTCAGGTCCAATAAGTTAGAGGGGAATTTTGATTACAGTGCCTGGTACTTGTGGAGAATGTGATTAAAAACTGATTAAAGGCCTATCAAAAGATGCCGTTGAGATACAGGCGATAATTTTAGGAGTTAATAAAAATCATGATCTCAGTGTTTCTGAATTTCTTTTGAAACTAATAAAGATTTCCTTGATCTGAGGAAATAAAAACAAGGGAAAGCCTCATTTACATAAGAACCTCAAAGACAGTCCTAATGATCAGCTTCTAACAATTGTGTGACCAGGGGAGGAGAGCCCCAGCAATCCTACTTTAGCTTTTGTCAGTATGACATATAGTTCTTTTTCCTTTTCTTTAAACTGAAGACACATTGAATGCATCAGTACACCATGGGAATAGAATACTGATTCTATTAGAAAAAAAAAAGGTGACATTTACTCGGTGGTGATTTAGAGAATAATTTATGTAAATTATTTTTAAAAACAAAAGAGCAGGGGATGTCAAGTTTTCCTGATAAATTTCAAGTTAGACCAACACATTCATTGGCCCATCATCTCATATATATTTGTTCTAAGATTTCTGTTTTTTTTTAAAGATTTTATTTATTTATTTGACAGAGAAAGAGATCACAAGTAGACAGAGAGGGAGACAGAGAGAGAGGGGGAAGCAGGCTCCCCGCTGAGCAGAGAGCCCAATGCGGGGCTCGATCCCAGGACCCTGAGATCATGACCTGAGCCAAAGGCAGAGGCTTTAACCCACTGAGCCACCCGGGTGCCCCTGTTCTACGATTTCTGATTCTGTTTTTAATATTGTTAAGGGAAAACTATTAAAAAATAGTCCGGTCCACATCTTCCAGGTGACGAGTGGTCACCTTGACCTTGCTCTTGAGAGTCTTGTTATTTGAGACCTTGTATTTGAAAAATGTCTGGAACTGGCAACATTATTGATGTGCAGCTCACTTTCTGCATTTTCGTTAATTTATCAGAAGTGGGTTTGATGTCCACAGAAATATGTTAGGTGGGGTTTTTAAACTATAGTGCTATGTTCTCTTTTGTTCTTATTTTAAAATCTTAACTGTGTAGAAATAGTTTTGAACTCACTATCACGTTTAATTATTTATGAGATAATAGCAAATTTAGACTACAGTTAAAGAAAAAGAAGTAAAGAATAAAAATTTAAAATAGACTTTGCCACATTTTTGAAAAGCCTGGCACTTTTCTTTCTTTTTTTGTTCCTTTTTTTTTTTTTATTGTTGGAAAATGTTTCTAGGGAACCTCAAATGAAATGAAGTTAAACAGAGAATCACATTTTGGATGTATGTGGAGTAAATATAGCTCTTTATTTGTACTCTTAAGAAACAAACCATATTCTGCCTTGTATTATTTTTATTTTAATTATATCATATTTTTTGTTAAGATTCCAAATCCTTTAAGAGCTTACCCAGGGTATAGCCAAGTCCTTGGCACACAGGTGTGTTGATACAAGATAAATGGACAACTCAAGTTTATACTTCGCATCTATATCACCAAGCCTAGAATCAGTTTACAGTCTGTTGGAGGGGAATAACTTGTAAATGATAACACAAGGCAGGATGAAATAAATACTTTAGTAATGATACAAGTGAAATGATGGTGAAACCTAAAGTAGAACTAATAGCCTAAATTTGGGGGTAGAGGAAGGAAGGGAACTGGGAGACCCTCGCAAAAGGAAGCCATACTGAGCCTAAATCTGTAAGGATCAGGAGCATTCGTGCAGGCGGAGGAGGAGGAGGAAACATGCATTTCCAGCCTAGAGGCTGGATAAAGCACTTCCCATATGGGGACTAGAAATCAGTCCCATTAACCTGAGCTTATATCCCTGGAAGGAGCAGTAAGGTCAGGTGGCTCTGAGAAGTTCAGACTTTGTTCTGCACAAGAGGAGGGCTAGTAAAGATTTCTAAGGCAAGAAGTAACATACTGTGAGCTGTGGGATTTAGGAAAATGGCTCCAGTATCAGCAGATAGGGTGGGTTGAGGCCAAGCTGGGTTCTGCAGGGGAGACCTGTGAGCCTCGGAGGCAGGAGTGACAGTGAGAAAGGAGGGGAGGGGGCAGATATGGGACACACTGTGGGAGCACCTGGAGACCAGAAACAAGCCTGCCATTGCCCTCCTCACAGCTGAGGCCTTCCTCTTCCCTGCAGCCCATCGTTAACATCTCTGGAAGCACCCACAGAAATCCTCTCCCACCTGCACTGGCTCCTTTCTCTTTCCCCTTCACGACACACTGGGCTCTTCCTAGGCAGATCGCTCCATTCTTCATGCTCTCACATCGCCTTCTGATTCTGAATATTTTATTCCCTATGCTAGATGTATGCTTCTCTTCTCTCTAGTTTCTGAAATTCTACTTAATTTTTAAAAACCCAACTCAAAGGATGTCTCCTTTATGGATGTTTTCCTACCATACCTCTCCTGTCCCTCCTCCCCCACATGCTGCTGGATGTAGTCTCTCCCTGGCATCCTAGGGCAAGAGGTTCACCTGTCTTTTATAAAGCTAATCACCTGACACCTAGCCATCAGAATGGCTAGAATAAAAAATAGAGACAACTCTTAATGCTGGTGAGAATGCTGAGAAACTTGATCATGCGTACACTGCTGGTGGGAATGTAGAATGGTACAGTCATTCTGGAACACAGTTTGGAAGCTTTTTAAAAAAAAAAGTCTAAACATTGAACTACTCTATGACCCAGCAGTTGTGCTCCTAGGCATTTATCCCAGAGAAATGAAAGTGTATGCTCACACAAGAACCTGTGCATGACTGTTCATTGCAGCTTCATTTGGAATAGTCAAAAGCTGGAATCAGCCCAGATGTCCTTCAACAGGTGAATGGTTAAATAAACTATAGTAAATTATTCTGTGAACTACTACTCGGTAATAAAAAGGAACAAACTATTAATAAATGCAATAACTTGGATGAATCTCTAAGGTATTATGCTTAGAGAAAAGAAAGCCAGTCCTTAAAGATTACATACTGTATGATGCTATTTGTTAACATTTTGAAATGACAAAATTTTAAAAATGGAGGACAGGGGGCGCCTGGGTGGCTCAGTGGGTTAAAGCCTCTGCCTTTGGCTCAGGTCATGATCTCAGGGTCCTGGGATCGATCCCCGCATCAGGCTCTCTGCTCAACAGGGAGCCTGCTTCCCCCTCTCTCTCTGACTGCCTCTCTGCCTACTTGTGATCTCTCTCTCTCTCTGTCAAATAAATAAATAAAATCTTTAAAAAAAAAAAAAGAAAAAAGAAATGGAGGACAGAGTAGTGGCTGCCAGAGGTTAAGAATATGGGAGGGGGATGGGAGAGAAGTGGGTCTAGTTATAAAAGGGCAACACATTGTAGTGATGAAATTGTTCAGTATCATAACTGTGGCGGTGGATATAGGAATCTACATGAGTGATACAACTGTGTAGATACAACTGTGTAGAACTCAACACATGCCCAAGTGGGTACAAGTAAAACTGGTGAGATCTGAGTAAGATGGGAGGATTGTATCAATGTAAATATGCCAGTTTGATATACGATAGATTTGCAAAGTGTTACCACTGGAGGAAATGAGGCAAAGTACAGAAGAGGTCACTTTGTATTATGTCTTACAAACTATATGTGATTTACAATGATCTCAATGAAATTTAAACAAACAAACCAACAAACCCTGATCATATGGAACTGAAGATTGGTTTACATGACTTTATACTTGAGGGCAAATACAGTGACACATATCTTTGCACTCCTAACCTGTGGTAGGTTGACAGACATAGGTGCACAATACATTATTGCTAAGTGAATTAATTTTGGGGACGAAGGAGAGTGAGGAGTCAAAGAAGGCTGACATTTCTATTCTGAAGTACTGGGAAGGATGATATATTTAAAAGACATGAGTACAACTCAAATTTGAGTTGAGGTAGATAAGGTCTTTCTCTGTCTCTGTCTCTGGCTTTCTCACTCTTTTTTCTTTAAGTGTTGAATTTGAAATTTTGGTGGTATATCCAAATGGAAGTATCTAGTAGGCAGCTCAAAGTATTTCTATTCTCTCTAGCATTCTAGCTAAACAACAAATATTCTAGGTGTGACTCTATGATTCAAGGATTTATGTACCTCAGAACATTGGAAAGGACTTGATTAAGCTCTCATAGTCCATTATCTTTAATACTGGATATTCTACCAGAAACCCCCAAATTCAAATAAAGTTGTCACATTCTGAATAGTCTTTTCATTTTATAGCTGCAAACTGTTTATTGATTCTGATCCAGAGTTTAAATTCTTAACTCTTTGTCAGAGAGATTATTAGATGTTTTTCCTCAAGTCTAAGGCATAGGTGTTGCTTTTAATTAAAGTTCAATTAAAAATGGACACAAGATGGGCGCCTGGGTGGCTCAGTCGTTAAGCGTCTGCCTTCGGCTCGGGTCGTGATCCCAGAGTCCTGGGATCGAGCCCCACATCGGGCTCCCTGCTCGGCGGGAAGCCTGCTTCTCCCTCTCCCATTCCCTCTGCTTGTGTTCCCCCTCTCACTGTGTTTCTCTCTGTCGAATAAATAAAATCTTTAAAAAAAAAAAAAATGGACACAAGAATATTTGACATGAAATCAATACATTAGTCAATGGGCAAATATAAATTCAGTTACATATATTATTGTTATATATCACTTTTAACATCACTTTTTAGGAAAACTTTGACTGTGAAACTAGGGTACAGGATTTAGTATCACAGATCTAGAAAGGAACTTTAGTAATCATCTAGTTCTATGATTATATCCTAACTATCTTGAATAGTGGTCAGTATTCTTCTTGACAATCTCTAGGCATTTATATTACATATGTTCCTTCAGCCATTTCCTGAGTTTTTACCACCTGGCTGTTCATAGGAGTTCTTTCTTATGTCCACATGAAATGGTTTCTTCTGGCAGAGACTATGTTGTCTTCATTTTTGGGCTTCTGCAATCTCTTATTGTGTTAGGCAAGGCAGTGCTCAGATGATGTGTTTATCAATTGAATCAAAGGCTAAAGAACGCTCTAATTTTATCCCTCTTTCTCATGTCTAGGCCTTTAAGGAAAAGAAAATCATAAAACTCCTCCTGATTATGAAGGTAAGATAATAATCAAGTCAGCCCTTAGTTTTCTCTTCTCCAAGTTAAGTAACTGGAATTAATTTAACCTTTTCTCATAGGACCTAATCTCCTTTCCTAATTAATCATCCTTGCCATTCTCCTTTGAATCCACTTTAGCCTTTATACATCCTTTAAAAATTTATCACCAATTGGAACTGCATTCCAATAAGGATCTCATTAATTCAAAATATATCAGCTTGATTACTTTGTGACTTATGCCCATTATTTGTTACCCAGTTTTTCTTGGGCCACACAACCCTATGGCTCTTTCTGCCATATTGTAGAATGTTTTGATATACCATATTGTAGAATATTGTTTTGATAAATATTTGTTGAGTGAATGACTTTGGTAACATTAATATTTGGTCATTTTAAGATTTGGTCATGTTGTACACCTTTCTCTTTGAGAAAAGGGTACCAAGCTGTGTTCTTGTCTGGCCCAATATCTTACAGATGTTAAAGAAAACATCTCTTTCTGCTTTTACTCAAAGGGCAAAGGAAACATCCTGTTGACAGCCACAGGTTTTCATTATTGCATCACCGTGACAATGAACACAATTCTACCAGGTCCTGTTTACCTTCCTGATCCTGTCTTCATGATATCTTCTTATGAAGAGCCTCAAGTGGTTGGATTCCTGGTAGGCCCATGATCAAGCACATTTGAATTCTAATGGTAAATGCTGGGCTTACATTGACACCTTTGTGCAATATATAATATCCTATTACCTTTTTTAAAACATAGATGTTATTTAGATTTTTAGATTTTTAAATTTATTGGAAAGCAGGGACTGTGTTTCACTCACCTTGTGCCTTGTACAATGACTTGCACATAGTAGACACTCAAGTATTTGTTGAACTAAGGGCTCAGTGAGTGAATGCCTTTTTTTAACTTACATTAGTTCAGTGAAAGTGGCATATTTAGTTTTACTAAAATAGCAAACAATAAATATTTGCCCAATGATTGAAGCTGTCATTCTTATACCATTGATATAGCAAAATTGGCAAGTGTTATCATTTTCACATTCCTGGGTTCTATTTAACTTATAGCTTGTCATTATACCAAGTAGACCTTCGGTACTTTCCCAGTGTTTCCTAAACTGGGAGTTGACCCATAGGGAGATCATGGGCTGTTGTCAGGAAGTCACAGAGACAGCAGCCCCAGCGCCCTGAATAGCTGCTTGGGGAAGAGGCAGTGAACTGTGGGTGACCCAGCATTCTCCACCTACTGCCTCCCCTCGAGCACTTCCTCCTTTCAGATTTGATGTGATACTGAGAGGGAGACCAGAGCTACTGCAGAATCTGTGGGATGAAAAGTGAACTTACGTTTTTGGGGACAGTTGATATGAGTCATGGAAAACCCAGGGGGGTTCACAGGATGAAAAAGTTTATGAGGTCCTGGGGTGACCTCAGGCTGATGCTAATTGAATTCCCTTGACAAAGGATCTTAAATGATCTAGAGCAGTTACTGTTTTTAAATGAGTGCAGGGAAAACAGTTTTCCCAGGGTGTTTCACTGGCGACCAAAAGGTCACTCAGATTCTGCAGTTACAGTCATGTGCACAGCAGGCTTTGGATTAAGTGAGGACTCAATCCAAGGGATCTGGAATTAGAAGCCATTGGGTTTGGCTCAGTAATTGTAGTATTCTTATTCGCTGAGAACAGTGTGATTTCACTTTAGCACCAAGGCTTAAAAATATGTCAAGCAAAACATTTGAATTTCTGTTGTCTTTAGCAGAAGTTCAGGATAGTTCTATACATCTACAGTCCATTAATGATTGGCAGCATTGATTTATGTTTGTTGCATCCCAGGGTTCAGACCTTTACCTTTCTCTATATTTTACACCCCTTACAGAACAACTTCACCCAGGTTCATGATTTCCACCATTCCTGTAGATAGGATTTTCTCAGGACAAACATAGTTTACGTCTGCTTTCTGAGGAAATTATTAGTAGTCCCCTGCCTATCATTCTCAAAAATACCCTGTAAAGAATGCTTCTTTTGAACTCTAGACTGATGAGTTTTCTTAGAAACCTCTACCTTGATATAACATAGACACTTTACCCTCAACATGCCAATACTGAACTAATTATATCCTCAGAACTCCTTACTTTCCTATATTCCTTGCCTCCCTTGACACTCCCCAGCTCCTGTGATCTCCATACGCATGTCCCTCCCCCATTGAAATCCATGGCCCTCTACTCTCCTTGAAATTGTTGCCCAGAAACTTTCTGGGTGTTTCTTCTCTTTCTTTGAGGATTCTGGGTAGATTCTTGCTGTCTCTTCCTCTTTAGTCCCACTATCTATCTGAATTACTTCAATGTCCATGTACGTGACTGTGACAAACACCATTGTTTGCCTACCCCAAAGCCATCATCAGCTGTTAGGTTTTCTTCCCAGACGAATGAAATCTGCCTTTGTTCATGTGGGAATATGCTTAGCTTCAGGAAATGAATGGAGCACAAATACTGGTGTTTTCTAATTTGCTGGTTACTCTGTGGGTAATTCTAATATGCAACCAGGCACGACAACCATGGCTCCAGATCCATCACAGCAATCTCAGATCCCTTTGTGATTGTCCAAAGATGCTCACACAACACAATTAGGGAATTTTTACTGAAATTTTCTGGGAAAGCTTTGCTTTCATGATAAAAAAAAAAGAATTATACAAGAAAAAGTCTTCTTGCCCTTTACTTTCCTTCTTTTTTGGATGCTCTCCCATGAGGATGCTTTTAGCTGTTGTAGCCATCTGGAGACCCTGAAGTGGTAAGTCAACCTGCTGAGGATAGCAGGATAGAAAAGGGTAAAGATCCTGGGTCTCTGGTGCTACTGTTGAATCTATAAATCTGGAACCCAGCTAACTATGGAATTTAAGTTAGGAAAGCATAAAGATTATTATGTTAAAATCACTGTCAGGTCTTATGTATCCATTTTTATTTTTTTCAGTAGGCTCCATGCCCAGTGTGGGGCTTGAACTCATGACCTTGAGATTAAGAGTTGCATGTTCTACTGAGGTCTTATATATTTTGCTAAAAGAATGCTTACGATAGGGTGCCTCATGTAACTTCCTTAAGGCCAAAACTGGAGGTCAAAAAACTTTTTCTGTAAAGGGTCAGATGACAAATGTTTTAGGCTCTGTGACACTCCATAGAGTGTCTGTTGCAATTACTCAATGCTGCCATTATAGCACAAATGCAGCCAGAGACAATATATAAACTAATGAGTGTGGCCGTGTTCCAATAAGTTGTTACCTACACAAATAAGCAGACAACCAGATGTGACCTATGGCTATAGTTTGGGGACCCCTCTCCTAAATCTTCATTAAGAAGTGGCAGGGAATCAGCCTCTAGGGGGCTAACTATATCTTTTGATATTTCTCGGGCAAGATAAGATTAGCAGCCTCTTGTGAGGCAGTATAGGCAATTACTGCAGAATTGGGAATTGAGTAGGAGGGATGCAAAGAGAAGGGTATTACCTAGACTTAAAAAGTAAGAAAGAGAAAGGATTGTGTGGAGGCAAGAACCTTAGACAGGGCTCCCATAGAGGTTTTACATGGTCATTAGTACTTCCAGTGATCTTTGTGTCATGTGAGTATAGAGAAGGAGACATTACCTATATCATCAAAAGTTTTATGGGATTTCCTGGAGTATCAAAATATATTTTGACTAAGAACTTCAACCTTTGTTATTTGGAAAGAGAAAACTTTCCTGGGGTGTATAAATGATAGTTGAAGGACAGAAGGTGTGGGTGAGAATCTGATATATCAGGTGGGTCTCCTACTGAATGCACAGACTTTTCTTCCCGTAACAATTTTATATAATGGGACAGTTTTTGCCATAAGATCTGGTCTTCCTTTGATAGAGGCACCAGTTGGCTTTTACTTAACAATTCACATGTTTTGGAGGGAGCCTAACAAGTCAGGTGCTACCTGACTTGTACAAAGAGCCTTTGCTGGGATTTGGTGGAGGGTACTCAGCTCTGTGTTATTGGAATTTATGAGGTTTCTAGATGGATAGTGAGACTCATTAGGGTTCCTGGTAGAAGAAAAGGAGCCCATCTTTCAGGTCCATAAGTCCTCCACAATTGTCTAAGTAAATTGGGTAAGATTTATTTTCTCCCTTACTTTACCATTAATGCTACTATTGCTTATTTAAATTTGAATCCATTTGTACAAAAATCATGGAAGCACAATGGTTACCTTTAAGGAGAAGAAATAAGAGGTTGGGGAAGGAGGTGAGGATATTACTTTGTCCAAAAATTTAAAAAAATACCTATATTTTAAAAACTACTGGATGCGTCTGTGTCAGGTAGGGTTAGTAGATGAAGGTAGGAAGGTATATTGTGCAATTCATTTCAGATCCTGATCCCTGCTAGGGACAAGTATGTGTTCTCACATATTTCACTGTGGCCAATGTTTATGCTTATTTATAAAAGAATGCACACATCGTGCCTTGCCTATTCACACAAGCTTCAACATAAACATTGATAAAACTACATGCCACAGATCTATGAAGCTCATCCTTGAGACTTAATAGCTTGGTAACGTCGGTCCCAGGAAAGGGAGGTGTGAGGGGACATGAACAAATAGAAGTTATAAAGAAGAAAGAATAAGTTTTGAGATAGAAAAGTTACGGAGTTGATGTTGAGCCAATTAGTAATGGAGGAGAATTAAGAATCCATACGACCATAGAACCGCAATTATGTGCTGTGATGGAGGTGTTAGCTAGTACCACAGTGGTAATCACTTTGCAGCACAGGCATACCTCGAAGGTACTGCAGGTTCACTTCCAGGCCACTGCAATAAAGTGAATGTCACAACAAGAGTCAAATGAATTTTTTGGTTTCCCACTGCATGTAAAAGTTATGTTTATACTACACTGTAGACTATTAAGTGTCTAATAGGATTATATCTAAAAAAACCCAATGTGCATACCTTAATTTAAAAATACTTTATTGCTAAAAATTTCTCATCACCAGTTGAGCTTTCAGCAAGTTGTAATCTTTTTGCTGGTGGAGGGTCTTGCCTTGGTATTGAGGGCTGCTTGCTGCTCAGGGTGGTGGTCACTTCAAGATTGGGGTGGCTGTGGAAATTTCTTAAAGTAAGACAACAATGAAATTTGTTATCTTGATTGGTTCTCCCTTTCATTGATAATTTCTCTATAGCATGTGGTGTTATTTGATATCATTTTACCCACAGTAGAACTTCTTTCAAAATTGGAGTCAGTCCTCTCAAACCCTCTGTTGCTTTATTGGCTAAGTTTATGTAATATTCTAAATCCTTTGTTGTCATTTCAACAATCTTCACCAGGATTAGATTCTATCTCAAGAAACCATTTTCTTTGCTTATCCATAAGAAACAGCTCCTCATCTGTTAAAGTTTCATCCTGATGTTGTTGTAGCAGTTCAAATATAATAATAATGAAAAAATTTGGAATGTTATGAGAATTACCAAATTGCGACACACAGACATGAAATGAACAAATGCTGTTGGAAAAATGGTGCTGATAGACTTGTTCAATGCAGAGTTGCTACAAACCTTTGACTTGTAAAAAACTCAATTATCTGCAAAGTGCAATAAAGCAAAGCACAGTAGAATGAGGTATGCCTATATATAAGTGTATCAAATCAACACATTGTACATCTTAAACTTATGGAATGTTATATGTCAATGATATCTCAATAAAGCTGAAAAAAAATCAGTACCAAAAGTAAATTTGAATACTCTCTTAAAGTAAAGAGAGTAATTGAATCCCTTCAATAGTATTGCCATTACAGGGAAGATGTGTGGACTTTGCTGCAGAAGTCCCTAGAGTTCCCCCAGCGCAACTTCTGTCTTGGTGGGATTCACTTGTTTCTGTTCTTGGATTCCCATGAGATATCTGTTTTTGTTTCTTTTTATAATTAACCCACTTTTCTTGACTTAGCCTGAGTGAGTTTGTGTTCTTTCTTTCCAAAAAAAACTTAATTTAAACTAATTGAAATTCCTGCTCTGAACTTTAGTCATTTTCTCCCAAATGGAGGATCTCTTTAGCTAGACAGTCTGGCTTGACATTATCACCCTTAATGGCTACACCATGAATCATCTCATATTGATGGAGAATATATAAAACAACTCCAATATTCAAATGATATTTCAAGATCAAAAAGTAAAAAGTACAAATGGTATTACGGATTGAATAGAAAAGACAGTGTGAGAGGGAGAGGTCATTGAGTATAAGAGGAAAGTACAAAGAATCAGCCAGGGTCAATACTGAGAGAAACTGAAAATAGACTTTCTCTAAGTCCCTCCTTACCTTCTCCAGGCACACATCTTGCATCTGATTTCTCTAATTTTGGCTTCCATAGCCAATCTTGTTTGACTTGCTAGGGTTATAACCCAGCTTTCTCCATGCACACCTTGTCTTCATACATCAAAAAAATTGAAAGATCTCAAATAAACAATCTAACTAGAACCTAGCTTTCTAGTGCTCAAGGAATTTGAAAAAGAAGAAAAACCCAAAAGTAGCAGATGTAAGGAAATAATAAAGATAAGAGGAGAAATAAATGAAACAGAGAACAGGAAAACAATAGAAAAGATGGATAAAACTAAGAGTTTTGGTTCTTGGAAAAGATAAACACAATTAACAAATCTTTACTGACACATCTTATTTTATTCCAGGGTTGAGATGCCTACAGACCCCTAAAAGGTCATATAAACTAATGAAGCAGTAGGGGATAGATTTTATTGCTTATATAAGATATTTTTCAATTCCACAAAAATGTACATTTTGTTTTAGTCAAGGCAGCTAACTGCTGTAGCAAACAACCTTCAAATCTCAGTGGCTTAATGGAATACTTTTTTCACTCATGTAACGAAACAGAGTATAAGAGGGAGCTCTGTTCCATGCGGTCATTCAGGGATCCAGTCCACTTCTACTCTGCGGCTCCACCATCCCATAGTCCTCACCGAATCATTTTATTTGACTGAAGGAGAAAGTAAGAGAAAGAGCATCCATATAAAACCCTTTCAACCTTGGCGATATGTCATTTGTTCACATGCCGTTCACAGAAGGGCTGGGAAATGTAGAGCCCAGAAGAGGACACAGATGTTAACTTACTTTAGGAAATACATGTAGGAATACTGGAATTGAAGCAATGGAAATCATTCAGAGGTTTCAGAGTGAAGGTTCACAGGATACATTTGGCCTACAGATGAATTTCTCTTAGCTCAGTGCTCTTAAAATGTGAATTGGAGTGTTTTTAAACAGGCATGCCTTCTCCAATTTACCACAGTTCCCAGTGCTCCCTATCTATCACTCATGACTTCCTCTGCACTTTTTTTTTTTTTTTTTGCTTAATCCCTAGAGGCACTTGTGTGATCTGGAATGAGCCCAAGTGTCTTTATTTCACTGGTGATGAAGAGGTATTGGGAGGAGGTGAAAGAGGAGTGACATAAGAGGTAGGAGGCAAGACAGGTAAGAAGCTGGGCCTAGAAAGAAGGACTGTAAGGAAGTAGGAAATCAGGCACTAGTGTATGTACAAGAAAAGGCCAGGCCAGTCCAGCCAGGGCTGAAGTCTCCTCTGGATTAATAGGTAGGTAGCAGAAACTTCTCTTGGCTTATGCAATACTTCCCTTCCTTCATGTTCGTAGGTCCCAGAACCTGATATCCACAACTCAGACTCTTAAAATGCCAGATACTTGCCTCCCTGGCATCCCTTGCAGCTAGACGTGCCCCTAAAACACATTTCCAATGAGACATGAAGGGAAACGTGGCTGATTTCTTGCCTTATGTAAAGAGAAAAATGTATAAGCAGTGTTCCTGTCCCTTTTTTTCACACTTCGGGTGCAGTTGGGTGAAGGAATACAGCTCTCTTACAATCATGGGACAACTGGCTGGAGGATAGACGTCAACATGTAGAAAAGCATAGAACAGAAAGCTGGGAAGAGGCTGGGTCCCTGAGAACATTATTGAATACTGAACAAATACCAGGCCTGCCCAGCTTCAAGCTTTCTGGTTATATGAAAAAAGCAAAACAAACAAACAAAAAGACAAAACAAAACACAAAACCCTTTATTAAGGCTACTTTCTGTTGGATATTTTGCCAATGGTATCCCAAAACATCCTAACTGGTACAGTGAGAACAGGTCCAAAAGAGTGGTGGGGATAGAAAGTGGCAGCTGTTGTTGAGGTCCAATTAAATCGAATGTGAAGGAAAGAGACAGTTGTTTGGCTGTGAAGAAAGGTGGAGAAAGACGAGACTAAACCTAGAATTTTCTTCTACAAGGCAGTATGCGTGAGGGTGAAGGGTGTAGACTCTGGGTTCAGAAAGACACTTGCTTAGATCCCTGTTCTACCATTTGTTAGTTGTGAACTGGTTATTTTCTCTCTTGGAGCCTCTATTTCCTTATCTGTAAAGTGGGGATTAAAGTAGAGCATACTCAGAGGATCGTTGTTGCAAGACTTACGTGAGTTCACATGGGTGAAGCTCTTAGCACAGGGCCCAGCAAATGTTTAATACGTGTTAGCTATGATTTAGACCATCGCTGATCTTTCAGCTGTTTATATCTGTTCTTGCATATCTCCCTCTGGATTGCCCCATACACACCTCAGACTCCTGGTGCCTGCTCTCCCTCTCCTTCCCACCATATGCTCTTCATTTTTGCTAATTAGGAAAATGTCTTGGATGCAGCAGAAAGACATGTGGCATGGGCTGTGTGAAACTGGATGTTTGGGCTTGGATAGATTTAATTCACAGAATATGCTATGTGCTGTCTGGTTATCCAAGGAACCCAATAAAAGCTGATCTCATCCTACTGATTGAATTTGCTGACACGCTTATCATTTCCTTTTACAGTTTTTATGGTCCAGCATGACTCTGTTGCCAGCATCTTCTGATAGAAGGAATTACTTTTCCAGGCAGTGCAGTCATGCTATTTATCAAAAGAAACACCGGACAATCAGAATGGACTTCAGAGCTGTGTCCTGAGCCATCTGGCCAACTCTCAGCAAGAAACTTCTTTGTTCTTTAGAGACCGAGATTTATCCCCAAGCACTAAAAGAATTGAAATAGAAGAAGTTGGAATTATTCGTCTTTGGTATGTAAACAATAACTTACTATTTACATATGTGAAGGGACGTTTTTAAAGGAAGGAAGCAATTATAGGATGTTTTGTCCCTGCCTCACTGACCTCTTTATTTTAACCTTGCTCTTTTTACATGAGGGGTGTTTTTACTCTGTGTTTATGAAACTGTGTCTATGAATGCAAACCCTTTATGTAATTCATTCATTTATTTAATATTTACTGAATGCCTACTATGATTCCGGCATCATTTTAGGTGCTGTGATACTATGAGGTTCCTGCTCCCAGGAGGCTGAGAGTCCTGGGCTTGGGGTACATGGTAGGACACACTTGGGTTGAAGGCACTGAGGTGCGACAAAGGAGAATATTCCAGGAAACAAATGGCAAAACTGTTCTGAAGGGAACACTGGACATAGAACCTACATTTCTTAAGGTGTCAAGGATACCATAAAACAAATATTAGTTTTTCTATCATGCTTCTAACTATGCATTTCACTATAGCGTTGAAATATTCAGAGCTCCTGTTCAAGTCAGAAGCTGTTATACAATCTTTTCTGAATGAAGGCAGTAATGATTCCTTATAATATGGTTTATTATATGAAATTAGTAAAATCTTAGGCCTCAAAACATAATATGCACCATAAAATCGTGATATAACATAGTTAATCTATACTTTGGGGATTAGTTTAGTCCCCCTCAATTATCATTATAAAAAAGTTTCACTCCAACTAGAAGAAAGAGCAGCTTAATTTGTAAGAGTTCTATATGCTGCTGCCTTAGTTAAACAAAGACAGAAAAGCAGGAGGATGGAATGTGGATTTGGTGAAATGCTGGCATAGAATACAAAGCAGCAGTGAGTCCTTAATATGAATGCATTTCACTCTAATAATTGCAGGTGAAATTAACTATTTTGGGGAGAGAATAATAGGAATGAACCAATTCTATTTCAGGTTAGCATTTTGATGTGAGGTTTTAAGCATTTGTAATTCCAAGAAACACAAAATGTGGCTTTTTTCATTTTGGGTATGAATGTCTATGTTTATGCATACCGTTTCGACATGTAATACATATTTTTTTAGTATAACCATTTTCCTTCTCAAACACTTTTTTTTTAGAACTACATCCCTACCTGAACTACCCTGCATCCCTTACATTAATCCCTAGGCTTCCTGAAGGAGTCTCCCTGTTAATCTACTGATCCTATACCCTAATCATTCTCCTTTTCAGGGATTTTAGAAATGGGAATAAAGCCCCTTCTGCACGTCTGGCTCTGAATTGCTGAGGCTGTAAGACATGGTACTGGGGGCAGTGTTAGCATCCGTATTTCTTACCGTGTGGTGTGGTCTGCGGAGTCCAAGAGAAGATGAAGCATGAGCCCAGAGGAGCAGGAGGACGGACAACAAAAGCCTTGGTTCCAGTTGTTCCCAGGTCAGTGCCAGATTTCTGTTCTTGCATTGTGTAAGACACCCTGCTATCCTGATTTTCCCTTTTTGATTAAACTAGTTCAAGTTGGGTTTCTATCGCATGCAACCAAGCAATTCCTGACTAATGCAATTACCCTTCCTGCTGCCCTATATGAGCTCTTCAATTAATTTGGGCTCTTCATCCTACTTTCTTTTCGTTTCTTTTCTTTTTCTTTTTCTTTTTTTAAGATTTTAGTTTTAAATAATCTCTACACCCAGTGTGGGGCTTGAACTTACAACTCCGAGATCAAGAGTTACGTGCTCTACCAACTGAGCCAGCCAGGTGCCCCTCTTTATCCTGCTTTCTAACCCTCTTTTGTGTTCCTGCCTTCACACCCCTGCATTGAGATCTTCACCATTCTCTCACCTTATGGAAGCCCAATCCTTAACAGCATCCAGCTCAAGTTCTGCCTGCCCTGCACATCTTTCCCTGACTACATGGGGCTTCTCTTTATGTTCAGAACTCATGTAGCCTTTGTTCTCAATATATGCTCCCTGGCACTTTCATTTTTCCCAAACCGAGCTCAACTCCTTGAGCACTGAGGCAATTTATCCTACCTTTGTGTCTCTCCAGGGCCTTAAACATTTTAAGTGTTTGGTTTTGATAGAGGTGATGTTATCAGCTATGATTTTATAGCTAGATGATAATCTCGAAGATATAATTTAAATGGAAAATTAACTTAAATATAATGAACTCATGTTAGCTGAGTAATCATTTTAGGATTAGGTTACATTGAATGGCAATAGTTCTTAGTTGATGACTTCTATATAGAGATATTGTTTATAAGATGTACATACCCTGTTTGTCAAAGAGGATGTGTTTTGGGAAATAGGGCTGCTAACAATGTCACGCAGGGTTGTTACAGCTCAGCTGTCAAGACCATGCATTCCTGGCATTTTATTTTGACAGTGCCTCTTCCATTCTCTTCAAATGACTTCAAGCCATGACATGCTACTGGCCCAATTTTCTTCTAGGTGTTTTTCAAACAAGAGCAGGTCAATTATTCCAGACTACAGAGATATTTATGATACCATTCTAATGTCACCATATTTCCACAGTCCTGGAATTGTCTGCTGAGCTTCACCCTATGTTTTCACATCTATTTCTTGGAGGGTAACACCAACTGCCTTACAACTAGTATAATTATAGCATCCAGCATGACATTTTCCTTGCTTTCTTTGGGGCATGCCCAACTCTATCACTTTCAAACATTATGTTAGCCATTAAGAATAAAAATTATTGACCAGATCCAAAATAATTGGCAGAAATAAAGACCGAGGAAAGTAGATACCCGGAGAAAATGCTTGTTGTAGGAGAGCAAGGCAAGATACTCAAAGGCAGTGGTTTTTGCAGTATGTGTCCCAGCTCTTGTTAGTTGAGTGCCTACAAGAATAGCTAGCACACATAGCATGGTGGAAATTTTCAGTAATAGAGAACCAAAATGGGGAGTATACATATATTGATACGTATGTATGTGATTTGGGAAAATACTTCAGAAACAAATTGCTTTATAAAATTTAGGGACAGATAAACAGCATTAAACCTGGTAATTTGGACAGAAAAAGGAGAACTTATATATAGATATGTACTCAACTTACAAATATGGCTTCTTTACTAACTACAAATGAAGGATTCAAAACTCAGAACTTTGATATAGGTTTGTGAAAAGAAATGGAAGGAGAGAGGTCCTGAAAGGTGAAAGCAGATGACAAAAATAACAGACCATTAGTCAGAATACCAAGGCAGTTACAAACCAGAGCTGGGATGACCATTATTCTGGTTAATGAAGACAACAATGTGGAGAATGACCTCTCCAAATGTCAGAAAGCTCTGAGTCCCAGGGCTTGGTAGGGACTTTTTGGAATTGCTTTCTCAGGATTCAAGACTTCTGAGGGGTGAATAAAATACGCTCTCATGAAAACCCTGACAAGCCTCCATCCTGTTCAAATGACTCTGGCCATCTGTATTATTAAAAATAGCTTTGGTTAACTCAGAAATGTGAAGAAGCATTTTTTCCTTAAAAAAGCTAATGCCTATAAGTATTATATGTGGATAAAAGCTAGCAGGTCATCACAGGTCCATTGGATTTCAACTTAATAAGAAGTTCTAACCTTAATTAAAAAAACTTTTTTTTTTTTGCTATGCAGGGCAAATTATAAATTAAGATTTCAGCTTCTAGTACTGCTAGATCAGAAGAAATGCTGAGGGCTACATTTTTGAGAAATGAGTACAGTAAAATACAGAGGAAAGAAGTCTCTCTTCCTATTGTGTTCTTGAGATGACAGCATAACATGGTCACATCCCATTTAATTCCTAGCCAACTGCAAGGCTTCCTTCCCCAGGAGGGCCAGCCTCATGGGTGTACAAGCCTTGTGGTGGCATACGACTCTGTTCCCGGAAGGAGCACTGTGCTTGTTTTAATGTTTTGCTGTTGCTATTTGGATATGCTTAGTAATTTTACCATTGAACTTGTGTTTTGTAAAGTGGAACCTGATGGGACAAGAAGTGTGCTCATTAACAGAGGGGCTACTCCAGAGGTATGTTCCAGGGGCTGCAGAGAGCAGTGTATACATGGAGCATCATCCAGCACACACACACAAGCCTGGAGTGGTCTAGGATGCAGAGGGGACACCAAGGAGATGGCTAGGGCTGGACCTGGGTCTAGATTGGTGATGGCAACAACAGCACTGGCAGCGTTGGGAAAGAAAAGGCTATGGCAGGGGCCAGAATTGAGACCCGGGTTGTGACACTGGCTTGGTGGTCCATCTAGGAAGCTGGGCCCTAGAGCTTCTACACAAACATTAATTATCTAGACTGACCATGGGTATAGGAAATGCTGGCACCAAGGAAGCAAATTTTGTCTGTAACTAATTATAAAATAAAAGCATGCACATGGATATTACTGTAAAGCATATTAGGGAGTTATCACTTTTCAAAGAGTTTAGAATTTATGAGTTTGAAAACTGCTGTAACATTATAAAACAAATATCAGATTTATACGTAGAAATTAAATTTAAAGATTGTCCCATTAGGGATGCCTGAGTGGTTTAGTTGTTAAGCATCTGACTCTTGATTTTGGCTCAGGTCACGATTTCAGGATTCGCAGATCAAGCCCCATGTCAGGCTCCAGGCCCAGCATGGAGTCTGCTCAAGATTCTCTCTCTCCCTCTGCCCCTCCCCACTTCTCTCTCTGAAAAAAAACAAAAAACAAAAAACAAAGATCATCCCATTAGATGGAAAAGAACACTGTTTTCATATGAGGCTTCAGATAAATCAGTTACTAATGAAAATGACAATTCTAAAATTAATTTTTCCTTTTAATTGAAAATACAACAATAGAGGAGTCTAGGGGATGATCACCGAGTAGGAGGACTCTGAGCTGTCTCCATCCCACGTTTACAACATGATATCATCCACATGCAAGTCAATAAACTGAAGAATGATCAGAAGACTGGCAGAACAAACTCCACAGCTAAATATGAAGAAGTTGCATCTGAAAGCTTAGGAAGGACGGAGAAGCAGAGGGAGCTGCCTACAGGAGGGAAAGAGCTGCACACACAGAAAGGGCAGGAAAAAAATGAGTCCTTGTGTCAGGGAGCTCACATGAGGAGACTAATCCCCATAACGTTTGGCTTTAAAAACCAGAGAGACTGAATTCTCTGAGTTTGTAAAACCAGTGGGACTTGGAACCTGGAGCTTTAAAGTCAACTGACTCAGCACTGCATGAGCTGGGAGGGCAAGTGATAGCTGGGTTACCACCCTTAAAGAGACAGCAGCCTGCACAGAGAGGCAATATAAAAACAGCAGTTTAGACAATGCTGGGGGTAACTGGGAGACAGATCTGTTCATATGGATTTTGGAGCATGGTGGGCACTTCTCCAAAAATGAGGGAGCTGGCTGGCACCATTTTCCTCCCCTGCCCCCCCGCATAAACGCAGAACCACCTGGGAAACAGGGCTGCATGGACACTTGGTACCTAACCAGCTAGCCGAGTGCCAGGCCCACAAGTTCTCCTGAGGACTCACCCACTCCAAGCCTGCTAGCCTCTGCCCTAGGTTCAAGGCAAATTTTGTTAGCATACATGCCCTACCCAGCTGCCAGTTGCACAGCTGCCACTGTGTACCATGCCCAGTGGCACTCCCAAGCCACCCCAGCATGCAGCCTCCAGACACTCTAGCACATCAGGGGATCCAGCATAGGACTAGTGACCCAGCACAAATTTTGCCAACACCACTGCCCAGCTCCCAAGTTCCTCAGCAGGTACACCCTCTCAGAGCTGGCCTGCCTGGGTCCCACCAAATCTACAGAGAGCAAGCACAGCCCACAACAGGCAGAGAGTCAGTGCAGACAACTGCACTGAAGGGAAAAGTGACTCAGACACAATAGCAGGGCATAAACAACAAATATAGGGTACTCTCCCGAAGCACCATGTTCTGGTGAACAGGGGACATGCACTGTAGGGCACTCCAGGACCTCTTCTTCATAAAGTCACTACTTTTCAAGAGTAGAAGTTGACTTTCTTAACACACAAAGACACAGAGAGGAAGACAAATGAGAGGACAGAGAAATTTATCCCAAATGAAAGAACAGGACAAGCCCACAGCCAGAGATCTAAGTGAAACAGATATAAATAACATCCCTGATAGAGAATTTAAAGCACTGACCCTAAGGAAGTGGAAGACATGAGTGAGACCCTAACACAGAGATAAGGAATAACATAGAGAAGAAGGGCTCAGTGAATGACATGAGAAACATACTTGATGGAATCAACAGCAAGGTGGAAGAAGCAGAGGAATGAATTTGTGACCTAGAAGACAGAGTAATGAAAAGTAATCAAGCTGAACAAAAGAGAGAAAGAAGAATTAGGCAAAATGAGGTAGACTTAGGGAACCTTAGACTCCATCAAATGTAATGATATTCGTATTTTAGGAGTCCCAGAAGAAGAGAGAAAAAAGGGCAAAAATTTTATTTGAAGAAATAATAGCTGAAAACTTCCTTAATCTGGGGAAGGAAACAATCTCCAGATCCAGGAAGCAGAGAGAACTCCCTTCAAAATCAACAAAAGCAGACCTACACCAAGACATATTGTATTTATGCAAATATATAGTGATTAAGTGGCAAAATATAGTGATAAGAAAAATTTTTTTAAAGCAGCAAGACAAAAGAAGTCAGTAACTTACAAGGGAAAACCCATAAAGCTAGCAGGAGACTTTTCAATAGAAATTTTCCAAGCCAGAAAAGAGTGGTATGATATAGTCAACATGCTGAATGGGAAAAATCTGCAGCCCAGAATACTCTATCCAGCAAGGCTGTCACTCAGAATAGAAGAAGAGATAAAGAGTTCCCCAGACAAACAAAAACTAAAGGAGTTCATGACCACTAAATCAGCCCTGCAAGAAATACTAACGGGGACTCTGAGTGGAGAGACCAAATGTGGTAGTATAAAGGTAGGAAATACAATAAGCAGTAAAAATGAATATTTCTATAAAAAATTTAGTCAAGGAACTCACAAAAAACAAGGATATAAAATATAGTAACATATACCTTAAACATGGGGAGGACAGAAGAAAAGAATGGGTTCAAACTTAAATGACCAACTTAAGGTAGATTGCTATATGCAGAAGATGTTATATACAAACCTAATGGTTACCCTATATAAAAAACTACCAATAAGCATGCAAAGAATAAAGAGAAAGAAATCCAAATATATCACTAAAGAAAATTAGCAAACCATGAAAGAGAGAAAGATGAGAAAGGCTCTGAGAAAATCTTCAGAAACAGCCATAAAACAAGTAATAAAATGACAATGAACACATATCTAACAATAATTACTTTGAGTGAAAATGGACTAAATGATCCAATCAAAAGACATGGAGAGACAGAATGCATAAAAAAACAAGGCCCATTTATATGCTGCCTACCAGAGACTCATTTCAGACCTAAACACACACGCAGATTGAAAATAAAGGGATGGAGAAGAATTTACCATATAAACGTTTGTGAAAAGAAAGCCAAGGTACCAATACTTATATAAGATAAACTAGACTTTAAAACAAAGACTGTAACAAGAGACAAAGAAGGACACTATATAATAATAAAGGGGACAATCCAACAAGAAGATATAACAATTGTGAATATTTATACACCCAAAATGGGAGCACCTAAATACATAAAACAGTGAATAGCAAACATAAAGGAACTAATTGATGATAATACAATAAAAGTAGACTTTAACACCCCACTTACATCAATGCACAGATCATCTAAACAGAAAATCATCAAGGAAACAATGGTTTTGAATGACACACTGAAACAGATGGATTTAACCAATATATTCAGAGCATTCCATCCTAAAACAGCAGAATGCACTTCATTTCAAGTGCACACAGAAGATTCTCCAGAACAGATCACATATTAGCCAATAAAACAAGCCTCAACAAATTCAGGAAGATCAAAGTCATACCATGCATCTTATCTGACCACAAGGCTATGAAACTAGGAGTCAACCACAAGAAAAATTTTGGGCAGACCACAAATATATGGAGGTTAAATAACGTGCTGCTAAACAATGAATGGGTCAACCAGAAAATCAAAAAAGAAATTAAAGATACATGGAAACAAATGAAAATGAAAACCCCATGGTCCAAAACCTCTGGGATGCAGCAAAAGCAGTTCCAAGAGGGAAGTGTATAGCAATACAGGTCTACCTCAAGAAATTAGAAAAATTGCAAATAAACAACATAACCTTACACTAGGAAAAAACAACAAACAACAAACAAAACCTAAAGCCAGCAGAAGGAATGAAATAATAAATATTAAAGCAGAAATAAGTGGTATAGAAACTTAAAAAAAACAAAAAACAAAAAACAATAGAACAGATCAATTAAACCAGGAGCTGGTTCTTTGAAAAAAAAAAAAAAATCAATGAAATTGATAAACCTCTAGCCAGACTTATCAAGAGAAAGAGAAAGGACTCAAATATATAAAATCACAAATGAGAGAAGATAAATAACAACCAACACCACAGAAATACAAACAATTATAAGAGAATGTTATGAAAAACTATATGACAAAAATTTGGACAGCTTGGAAGAAATTGATAAATTCCTAGAAATGTATAAATTACCAAAATTACCAAAACTAAATTACCGATAACCAGTAAAGAAATTGAATCAGTAATCAAAAAATTCCCAACAAACAAAAGTCCAGGACAAGATGGTTTCACAGGTGAATTCTACCAAACATTTAAAGAAGAGTTAATACCTATTCTTCTCAAACTGTTCCAAAAAGTAGAAAAGGAAGGAAAACTTCCAAATTCTTTCAATGAATCCAGCATTACCCTGATACTAAAACCAGATAAAGACACCATGAAAAAAGAGAACTATAGGCCAACATCCCTGTTGAAAATAGATGCAAAAATCCCCAATAAAATGTGGCAAACTGAGAGGTGCCTGGCTGGCTCAGTCAGTGGAGTGTGTGGCTCTTGATCTCAGGGTTGTGAGTGTGAGCCCCATATTGGGTGTAGAGATTACTTCAAAAAATTAAAAATTAAAAAAAAATACCAGCAAACCAAATCCAACAATACATTTAAAAAATCATTCATTGCAATCAAGTGGGATTCATTCCTGGTTTGCAAGAGTGGTACAGTATTTGCAAATCAATCAATATGATATATCACATCAATAAGAGAAAGATAAGGACCATATGATCATTTCCATAGAGGCAGAAAAAATGTGCGACAAAGTACAACATCAATTCATGATAAATACTGTCAACAAAGTAGGTTTAGAGGGAACATCCCTCAACATGATAAAGGCTATATATGAAAAACTCACAGCTAACATTTCCCTCAAAGGGGAAAAACTGAATGCTTTTCCGCTAAGGTCAGGAACAAGACAAGGATGCCAACTCTCACTGCTGTTATTCAACATAGTACTTGAAATCCTTGCCACAGCAATCAGACAACAAACGGAAATAAAACATCCAAATTGGTAAGGAAGAAGTAAAACTTGCACTGTTTGCTGATGACATGACACTTTATACAGAAAACCTGAAAGACTCCACCAAAAAACTTCTAGCAGTGATACACAAATTTAATAAATTTGCAGGATACAAAATCAGTGTACAGAAATCTGTTGCATTTCTATACACCAATAATGAAGCAGCAGAAAGAGAAATTAAGAAAACAATCCTATTTACAATTGCACCAAAAATAATAATATACCTAGGAATAAACCTGACCAAAGATATGAAGGACCTATACTCTAAAAATTATAAAATATGGGTGAAAGAAATTGAAAATGACACAAAAACATGGAAAGACATTTCATGCTCATGGATTCAAAGAACAAATATTGTTAAGATGTCTATACTACCCAAAACAATCTACACATTTAATGCAATTCCTATCAAAATACCAAACAGCATTTTTAACAGTACTAGAACAAAGAATCTTAAAATTTGTGTAGAACCACAAAAGACCTTGAATAGCCAAAATAATCTTGATAAAACAAATTGGAGGTATAATAATTCTGGACTTCAAATTATATTACAGAAGTATAGTAAACAAAATGGTATGGCACTGACACAAAAATAGACACATAGATCAGTGGAACAGATTAGAAAGCTCAAGAATAAACCCACAACTATATGGTCAATTAATCTTTAACAAAGAAAAGAATATACAGTGGGAAAAGGACAGTCTCCTCAACAAATGGTGTTGGGAAAACTGGACAACAACATGCAGAAGAATGAAATTGGACCACTTTCTTACACTATACACAAAAATAAACTCAAAATGGGTTAAGGACACAAAGAAATGGAAAAACGTTCCATGCTCATGGATTGGAAGAAAAAATGTGAAAATGTCTTTGCTACCTAGGGCAATCTACACATTCAATGCAATCCCTATCAAAAAACATCAACTTTTTTCACAGAACTGGAACAAGTAATCCTAAAATTTGTATGGAACCAGAAAAGACCCCAAATACCCAAAGGAATGTTGAAAAAGAAAACTAAAGCTGGTGACATCATAATTCTGGACTTCAAGCTCTATTACAAAGCTGTAATCATCAAGAGAGTATGGTACTGGCACAAAAACAGACACATAGATCAATGGAACAGAATAGAGAACCCAGAAATTAACCCTCAAGTCTATGGTCAACTAATCTTCCACAAAGCAGGAAAGCATATCCAATGGGAAAAAATCTCTTCAACAAATGGTGTTGAGAAAATTGGACACCCACATGCAGAAGAATGAAACTTGATCAGTTTCTTTCTTTCTCTCTTTCTTTCTCTCTTTCTTTCTCTCTTTCTTTCTTTCTCTCTCTCTCTCTCTTTCTTTCTTTCTTTCTTTCTTTCGGATTTTTATTTTTTTAACTGACAGAGACAGCCCACATACACAAGCAGTGGGAATGGCAGGCAGAGGGAGAGGGAGAAGCAGGCTTCTTGCCAAGAAGGGAGCCTGGTGTGGGGCACAATCCCAGGACCCTGGAATCATGACCTAAGCCAAACACAGATGCATAACTGACTAAGCTACCCTGACATCCCAACTAGACCATTTTCTTACACCATACACAAAAATAGACTCAAAATGGATGAAAGACCTAAATGTGAGACAGGAATCCATCAAAATCCTAGAGGAGAACACAGGCAGCAACTCCTATGACCTCAGCTGCAGAAACTTCTTGCTTGACTGTCACCAAAGGCAAGGTAAATAAAAGCAAAAATGAACTGTTGGGATCTCTTCAAGATAAAAAGCTTTTGCACAGCAAAGGGAACAGTCGACCAAACCAAAAGACAACTGAGAGAATGGGAGAAGATATTTGCAAATTACGTATCAGATAAAGGGCTAGTATCCAAAATCTATAAAGAGCTTATCAAACTCAATATCCAAGGAAGAAATAATCCAATCACAAAATGGGCAGAGGACATGAACAGACATTTCTCCAAGGAAGACATCCGATGGCCAATAGATACATGAAAAAATGCTCAACATCACTTGGCATCAGGGAAATACAAATCAAAACCACAATGAGATACCACCTCACACCAGTCAGAATGGCTAAAATTAATAAGTCAGGAAATGAGAGATGTTGGCGAGGATGTGGAGAAAGGGGAACCCTCTTACACTGTTGGTGGGAATGCAAGCTAGTGTAGCCACTCTGGAAAAGAGTATGGAAGTTCCTCAATGAGTTGAAAATAGAGCTACCCTATGACCCAGCAATTGTACTACTAGGGATTTACCTCAAAGATACAAATGTAGTGATTCAAAGGGGCAGCTGCATCACAATGTTTATAGCAGCAGTGTCCACAATAGTCAAACTATGAAATGAGCCCAAATGTCCATCAATAGATGAATGGATAAAGAAGATAAAGTAGATATACATACTTGTATAAATACTCCTCCACCATCAAAAAGAATGAAATCTTGCCATTTGCAGCAACATGGATGAAACTAGAGAATATTATGCTAAGCAAAATAAGTCAGTCAGAGAAAGACAATTATATGATCTCACTCATATGTGGACTTTAAACAAAACAGGATCATAGGGGAAGGTAGGGAAAAATAAAACAAGGTGAAATCAGAGAGGGAGACAAACCATAAGAGACTTTTATCATAGGAAACAAACTGAGGGTTGCTGGAGGGGAGGTAGGTAGAGGGAGGGGATAACTGGGTGATGGATATTAAGGAGGGCACATGGTATAATGAACACTGGATATTATATACAACTGATGAATCGCTGATCTCTACCTCTGAAAATAATAATACATTATGTTAATTAATTGAATTTAAATTTAAGAAGGGGGAAAATAAAAACCTTCTGCACAGCAAATGAAATAATCAGCAAAATTAAAAGGCACCCTACAGAATGGCAGAAGATAATTGCAAGTGACATAGCTGATAAAGGATTAGTATCCAAAATATATAAAGAACTTATAAAACTCAACACCCAAAAACCAAATAATCCAGTGCAAAAATGTGCAGAAGACATGAATAGACATTTCTCCAAAGAAGACATCCAGATGACCAATAGACACATGAAAGAATATTCAACATCTCTCATCATCAGGGAAATGCAAATCAAAATTACAATGAGGTATCACCTCACACCTGTTAGAAATGGCTAAAAGCAACAAGAGAAACAATAGGTGTTTGTAAGCATGCGGAGAAAAAGGAATACTTGTACACTGTTGGTGGGAATGGAAACTAATGTAGCCACTCTGTAAACCACTACGGAGTTTCCTCAAAAAGTTAAAAATAGAACTACTCTATAATCCAGCCATTGCACTACTGGGTATTTACCCAAAGAATACAAAATACTAATTCAAAGGGATACATGGCTTCCAATGTTTATAACATCATTATTTACAATAGCCAAGATATGGAAGTAGCCCAAGTGTCCATTGATTGATGAATGTATAAAGAAGATGTGGTATATTGGGGTGCCTGGATGGCTCAGTCAGTTGAGCATCTGACTCTTTTTTTTTTTAAGATTTTATTTATTTATTTGACAGAGAGAGAGAAATCGCAAGTAGGCAGAGAGGCAGGCAGAGAGAGAGAGGGGGAAGCAGGCTCCCTGCTGAGCAGAGAGCCCAATGCGGCACTCAAACCCAGGACCCTGAGATCATGACCTGAGCCGAAGGCAGAGGCTTTAACCCACTGAGCCACCCAGACGCCCCAAGCATGTGACTCTTGATGTCAGTTTGGGTCTTGATCTCGAGGTTGTGAGTTTGAGTCCTGAGTTGGGCTCCATTGCTGGGTGTGGAGCCTACTTGGAAAAACAAGAGGGGAGAAAAAGAAGATATGACATATATATATATATATATATATAATTCAGCATAAAAAATGAAGTCTTATCTTTTGCAATGACATAGATGGAGCTAGAGAGTATAATCCTAAGTAAAATAAGTCGGTCGGAGAAAGACAAATACCATATGATATCACTCATATGTGGAATTTAAGAAAGAAAGGAACAAGCAAAGGGGAAAAGAGAAAGACAAACCACAAAACAGATTCTTAATTACAGAGAACAAAGTGATGGGTACCAGAGGGGAAGGGACGGGGGGATGGGTGAGATAGGTGATGGGGGTTAAGGGGTGCACTTGTGATGAGCACCGGGTGATGTATGGAATTGTTGAATCACTATATTGCGCATCTGAAACTAATATAACAGCTATGTTATGTTAACTTTGTTAACTTATGTTAACTACCTGGAATTAAAATAAAAACTAAAAAAATTAAAAATGGTAAAAAAAAATACAGCAATGCAATGTATTAGTAGTAGGTGTTTTGAATTATTTACAAATTTATGACACCATTTTTGGTTTTGGAGGTGGAACCTCCATTTCAGGAAATGTTAGAGGAAATATTTAAATGCCCTTGTACTAATTTACATTTATAATTAAATTCAGATGCATGACACTGATTTTTATTGGAAATTAAATCTTTTAAAAAGATGTTCTGCAAGAACCATTGGCTCTGGATACACTAAAATTAATAAAATGTTATTTATTATATTATAGAATTAAGCACCAAAATATTTTTTAAAATTAGTAAGTGTATGTTGTTACTCAGGTATTGCTATTATCCCTATTATATTTTATGAGTAGTAATAAGGTATTTTTAAAGGAAAAAGCTTTATATTTTAGTACCTTTAACAGCAGTTTCCCCTTCTTTTCTGAACAAGGGACCCTACATTTTTGTTTTGCACTGGGTCCCACAGTTTTTGTAGCTCAGCCCTGTTCCCTTAGGTGGTGACACTCCCCCCTCCCCCCCCCCCATGAGCACACTCAATCTGTCTTGCCTTTAGGACAGTCTTTGCCTTGGACACAAAGGATCGAGGAAGCTGTAGCCTGACTCCCTTAGAGTCAGTATTAGGTCTCCTTGTTGCTAGTCTCTCTTTGATGATGGTTTCTACTTTGTTTTCAACATTATCTCATCTATACCTTGGTTCTGGTACCTGGATTTCTGTTCTCTCTAGCTTCACTCCTGACCACTTTCTTACCCTTGCCCCTCCACAACAAAGGAAAGAACATTGAGACACACTCAGTTGTTGCTATATCAAACGGGGCAGTTTGGAGAGGCTCAGCTTTGAACTAGAACCAACTATTTGAGTGGAACAGGTTCTGAAAGAGTAGACTATTTTGCCATAGAAATCTCAGAAGTACATGGCTTTGTATCCAAGTATATGATGCTTAGTTGTCTGCCATCCCTATTTTCCCATTCTTCACCATAATAGACATTTGAGCTGGGCTTGTGGCTGCCCAGGAAAAAACTACATTCCCCAGCCTCCTTTATAGTTAATTGTGTCTCTGGGACTCAGCCTGATTGATGGGATGTTTGCTGAGACTAGCAGCACCAGATAAATTTAGCAGCACTAGATAGCTGGTGTATACTTTTTGTCCCTTCTTCCAGGATTCTGCTTGAAAAATGAAGATGATGTCTGGAACCCTAACTTAGCAGAAGGACAAAAGGATGGTAGAACATCAAGTTAGATTCTGTTCTGCCACCTGCCCACAGAGCAAGTTTTTGTGATTTAGAAAAAGGCACCCATTCTGTAAATCCTTTGTTACCACATGCTATAATGAATTCACAGTCTGTCTTAACTATTATGTGAATGGCCTCATCTTCGGGTTGTGCTGTACAACAAAACACAACAACCTGGCCTAGAAGGAGCCTGGGTCCCCGAGGACCTCATGGAAAGGAGTTCCAGTACCTGCCATAGATATCTACATCTGGACTTCTATGTATGAGAGAAATAAACTTTCTTATTTAAGCTACTATTATTTTGGGTTATTTGAAGCCAAATCTAATCCTGATAGGATGATCCATATTGCTCACCACCTTTTTTATGTGGTCTTAGTACTGTTGCTTCTCAAATCTTAATGTCCATATAAATCACCTGGCTATCTTGTTTGTGTGCCGGTTCTGATTCAGCTGGTGTGGTGGGGCATTTCTAACTAGCTCCACACGGACCACCATTTGAACAGCAGGTTTTTATGAAACCGTGTGTACTCCTATCTCTTCTTGAATGAGAGAGACCTCCTTTTAACTTAACCAATCATTCATGTAAAGAGGTAGATCATCAACATACTTTTCAGGTCCGATGAGAAAAATACCACACTGTATATATCTCCAATTTAGAATCTTTTTGAGATAGTTTCTCAAAGTGCGATCTGTTGACCACCTATGTAAAGAAACCAGTTAGAAAAAAATCCTTTCTGGGGGGAGGGGTTTGTTAAAAATAGTGTTGTCCTCTTGAGGAAGCTATTAAATCAGAACACCTGAGGCTGAGATCGTGGAATCCATGCTTTTAACCAGCCGCCCAGGTGATTCTGATGGACTGTAAATTTGAGAACTGCGACTTCCAGAGGAAGGAGAGGCAGGCAAACGAAACTATAAAGCTCTGGCCAGCAAGCCTTCTAGATATATCCGCTGCCTTGAAGAGATGCGTGGCGATATGCTGAGAATGGGAAATAAATGCAAACTAGAGCCTGGAAGTCCCTAGGAGTTGGGGAGGAAAAGTGTGTCCATGGACTTTTGATACAAAGCCAGGACAGGTAAACCCTGAAAGAATGTTGACCGAATGTTTGTCACCAGTGTGGAGAGCTAAAACAACACAGAGTGAAGCCATCGTTTTGACACCGATGTAAGAAGAGGAGCTCCATCTGTGTGGCCACGTAAGTTTATTCTACTTTATGTCTTAGGCACACAAAATAAATTCAAACAAAAAAACCCCCCAAATTTAGAGGCACAGATTTTAGTTTTAAGGACCAGATTTATCTTACAGTTTATTATTAGCCTTTTGCTTATTACAGTTGAAAAGTTACTCTTGGAAAATGCCTAACAAATTTACATTCTGTACAACTGAGAAAAGAGATCTTGTGGTACAGGTTTAGGAAGAGGAAATATTTTAAAGCTTTTATAAAGCATAAAATGGAAAGAGAACTTCCCCTTTAATCCTATTATTAGGTCTTGTACCAAATGAGTGTGGAGGTGCAATTTACCTCTAATAAAACTTTGCTCAGAGGCAGCCAGAATTTGGTTTTGTAGTTCTTGAGCATGGAGCAACTCTCCCTCACTCATGCCGCCATTATCACAGCTTTACCCAGTGACCAACACCCTCCTGCCCAGCCCTCTGAGTTACTCCAAATTGTAGAATCTGTGTTCTAAACACCAGACATTCTGATGAGCTCTCCAGAATCGGACCTACAGCCTGTATAAAACTGGCCCAGGCTAGTAATGGAGACTTTATTTTCTCCCGTGTAGTTTTCACTGTAAAGAAGAAAAATCCAAATTTATCTCCTCATATATTTTACCTCTTTTATGTTGAACTTTTGAGGGCTCTTCTACATGACACCTCCTTAAATATTTAAAGAGAACGATCAATCTACCTTCTTCAGGCTAAATACCATCAGTTTTTTTTGCCATTTAGGTTGTAAAAGATAGAGGAACATTTATCTCCTTTATTATAGCTACTGTATGTCTATTAATACAACTCAAGGTCATATTAGTTTCTTTTTTGGAGGGAGAGTCACAGGTTGACTTATATTAAGCTTGCAATTGAATAAAATATTTACGCCTTTTCCACAAATGGTTTTGGCCTATCACTGCCTCTTTGTCTTGTACTTTTGCAGTTCGGCTTTTGAATTGGTTGAATTTCATCCTTTTTCGTACCATCCAGTGTTTGGGACTCTTAGCTTTTTGTCTGTTTCTGTCCTTCACTGTATTTGTTTTCCCTCTCAACATCATGGTCTGCAAATGTGATGACCATGAATTTGATATTTTTACCCAGGTCGTTGCATAGGCAACATTCTGTGCTCCGTCAGTGGACATCTCTTTTTAGGCTGGCAGTCACCCAGTAATCAGTACTTGAGGGTCACCCATCTAGTTACAGTTTTTCCTAAATGTCCTAGTGCATATCTCCAGCTTGACTGCAAAGATCTTATGGGAGGCTTTGTTTAGTTCCTTTGTACTACCTGGATGCATTCTATCAGTAACATTTCCCTAAGCCAGTCCTTTATTTAAAAAAAACAACCCAACAATAAATAAATAACCAAATCCAACCTATTTTAAAAGTCTTTACTTATCTACCTGGGTTGGGGCAGTGGGTTGATGGTGGTGAGCATCGGATTGTCAAGGGCCTTAAAAATCATAATGAGGGGTGATGACTGTTTTGCAGACAGTAGAGGACTCTTGCAGGTAAACAAAGGAACCACACCATTACATCTAAATGGGATATGTAGGGATGGTGGTTGCCCAGGTGCCTGGAGAAGCTGGCACCCAGAGGTCTGAGAAACTGAGGAGATGTAGTAATAGGGCTAGCATGTGTATAATACATCAAAGAGGGAATTCTGAAGCCAGGGCCATTGGATTTTGGTCAGGGCACATTTCCCTAACTGCAGTAATGGTCTTGAATATTTTCCTAACTGGTCTTGAGACATTGCTGAAGCTCCTTCAAAATCAGGGCGGTTGTAGGACTTCTTCCTTGTTTTGAGCCAAAAATCTTGCTCCTAGCTCCTGCTCCTCTTTGTTCTGCTTCTCTCTTTGTGAGCAACTTTGAAAGCTTATCTAGTCCTCTTCCTCTATAAAAACTCCTTAAATATCTTAAGTAGTGTTTCTTTTACTCAGGCCAAACATTTTTAATCTCTGTACTCGAAATATTACTGACTTAGCATTATCTGAAATAGGGGAGTTAGTCTCTTATGCAATACACCCAGCTAGAAAAGTGTAAATTCAATTTTCATATTTCGTTATAATATTTTTTTGTGTGCCAGTAGGGTTCAATACATTAAAAAAAATTCCCCTGAAGTATCATTTTTTAAGATTAAAAAACCCAGATTTTAAAAGATGAGAATGATATCTCCCTAATTTTCCTTGTGTCCAAGGCAAGATTTTCATGAAAGAAAATCTCTGCTAATTAGACCTTTTGGAAAATGAGAAAATTATGATTAACTGAAATTTTTTGCCTGAAAAATGTTTTTTTGTTTGTTTTGGACTTTAATGTTGAAAACCATTTCCTGATGTAGATATGCTATGAAGATATTCTAGAGTGTATTTAAGTTCTTTTCAGTTCATGAATTTTATAGTAGATTTTGCTGTTGTCCCACTACCCATAGTGGAGACAATTAAAAAGCAACCTGTGTTTTAGATTATGCTTTACCCAAGCAGCAGGAGTCAATCATGAGGCAGGTTGAAACAGGTGAAGGAGATAGGAGGGAGAAAGATCTCTTGATGCCTTGGCTGGAGTAAAAGGACCTATGAGGATTTAAGGTAAGATAACAAAGGGATGAATTAGCCATGGATGGATGAGTCTGGTGTCAGATTGAGGACTATAGCTTTGACATCATAGACAAAATAGAAGCCACTGCAGTTCTTAAGGTGAAAAGGAATGAACAACAATGTTAGAAAAAAACAATTAATTGGGCAGCTGTGTGCCCACGAACCAGAGTCAGATCAGTTGGGAGCCTGCAGTAAACTAGAAGGAGATGTTGAAGCACACATTTTGATTGTGGCATAGGTAATGACAGGAAAGAGTTATAAAGAAAACATCTCCTGGGCAAAGGAGGAAGAACCATTCTATATATGTTAATGGTGCATGAATGGACTGGTGCCTCAGAGTTGTTGTTCATCCCCATCCACCAGATCAGGGGTTCTCAACCTGGTCCTCTTTGCATTTGGGGCTGGATAATTCTTTATCGTGGAGGGTTGTCTTGTGCATTGTAGGATGTTTAGCAGCAGCCTTGGCCTCCAGCCACCAGCAGACAATAGTACTCTCCCCCCAATTGCAACAAACAAAAAAGTCCGTAGGTATTGCCAAGTGTCCCCTGGAGATGGTAGGGGCAAAATCACCTCAGAGGAGAACCACTGCCTTCTCTAGGCACCATAACCCTGCCATGTCCAGCCCCTGGAGAAGCTGTGCTGACAGTCATCTTTTTTGGGGGGGGGAGGGGGCCTCATGAAACTACCACCTGTGATTGTTGGGGTGGGGGAGAGGCTGGAAAAAATGGAGAAAGAAGACAGCACATGTTTTAAAGTTGTATTTAAAAATAGTAAATGTCTTGTGAACTAAAGTAGGATTTATTTTATTGCAGTTATAAGGCTTTTCTTGCCCTTGTTTTCTGTTTAATTCCTTCCTTTAGCCCATATTTTCTGCTTAATTATTCTCCTTCTTTCCTCGTCTCATTTCTTGAATTTTGCCTTTTTATGGTGCCTTGACGTTTTTCCAATCTTATCAAATCTGTTTTATTTTTTTTACTACAAATCATTTTCAGAAGCAGAAGAGGTATTAATAAACAACACGAAACAATCTTAATAGCACTATATCACTTTTTTAGTAGGTTAACTTCACATTAAAAAAAGGAATCACAATTTCAAATTCAATACCAATCATTTCAAGTATTTATAACCTAATTTAAAAAACTAAGTGTAGATTAAAAACAAAATTGATTACAAAGAAGTGGTGACTTGAAACCATTTTCTTTTATATGTTTTTATTTTAATCAATAGGTATTTGCCAGAGAACTATAATTGTCTGGTTGTTTGCCATCTTTATTAATCTCTTGCTCATGCTGATCTCTTAAAAGCAAATTCCTTCTATAGTAGAATTAGCATTAATTCCATGCTCTTTACCACTCAGTTTTCAGTGATCCCCATTTTTTTGTTGTATGCTTGTCCCAAGAGATCGGAATCTTTAATACTTTTTGCTTTTTGAGGACAAAGATCTGCTAGATAGTAAGCTGACTTCCCCACTATGGTATTTCCATGTGTGGCCACCGATCATCAGTAGGCATTTTGGAAAGACCATCTACAGCCTGGTTGGGGCCTATTAGCTTGGAAACTCCAGACTGCACTCCTATTTCCTCAACTGCCCATCCTCATTTATAGAACCCTGATTTTTTTTCCCCCCAAGAGTACCTGGTCCTGCTTAGGAGACATATCAACCAGTTGCAGTGTTTGGGACTTACTTTGATCTCAATTCAAATAAGCTATATTTATTTTTATGTTATTTTTTTTAAGTAGGCTCCATGCTTAGTGTGGAGCCCAACGCAGGGCTTGAACTCATGACCCTGAGATCAAGACCTGAGCCCAAGTCAAGAGTCAGATACTCAACCAACCAAGCCACTAAGGTGCCCTCCAATTCAAATAAACTTTTTAAACACACATATATACTTATGAGATAATTGGAGATAGTGAATACTGTCAAGATAGAGACCGTTTTTTGTTTTTGTTTTTAAAGGAGATAGAATTTTATTGAATACAAGGAAACAGCAGGCAGGACAGCAAAGGAGAGACTGCCAGGAGGCAGTGGTGGGGGGCTGTAGTTAAGGAGGGAAGTGAGGATGTATGGGAAGTATAGAATTTTCCTTTTTTGGTACCTATGCTGGGTTGTAAGTCACCCATTGGTCAGCTATGGCCTGTGGATATTTTGAGGTGGGTCACCTAATGAACCTGTTTGCATTCAGCCCAGGGGTCGCTGTGGGCCCTTTTATCTTACTCAGGTTTCCATCGTTCAAGACTGTCACCTAAAAGTGGCCTTTACATTCCTCCCTGACAGATGGAAAAGGACTGGTGTTTGGCATTTGGGTGGAGGTCCCATCTTCAGTAGCTGCTTTATGCTGGACAGAGCGGTGTGCTGTCCATACCTCAACTTGTCAGTCCATCCGGGGTTTTGTGCAGTTAGAGACCAGAGCATGATATTGTCTCAGTGTGCTGGTAGGCCATTGGAGTGAAATCCGCTGGTGGCCAGGTCCATGGGCTTTAGCAGGAGGGGATCCTCCGATGGTATGGGCTGGAATCCTTGTTGAACCATCATTTGTATATGGAATTGTTGGATTCACTCAGACAGTAATATATTTTGCCTATAGATAAGATGGCAACTGGTTCTGCGGGAATAGAGGATAAAAGGGAAACTCGAAAGAAGCAAGGTGATACAGGGTCAGCCATTATCAGGAAAGGGTCACAAATGAGTCGGTAACATGTGTAGACTCACCCTGGGTGAGCTGCTGCTGCCAATTGCGCTGCATGTTGGGAATGGAGGCCTCAGGGGGATGGCGTGGGAGAAGAGAGGAGTCCCTCTCCCTCAGAGGTGTGGATAGTCTGACCCATTCCCTCTCAGCCTTCAGAGCACACCAGGGAGCCTACATGGCCAGAGCCTTCAGTTGTCTGAGGAGTACTAGGATGTACTCCTAGTACTAGTACTAGTTGTCTGAGGAGTACTGCCGAAGGGCTGAAAGGAGAGAAAGGGAAGGATCCCTCTGAAGGCCGAGAGGGGAAATCCCTCACCCATTTGAGCAAGGGAGATCCAGTGGGTTCCTCCTGGGGCCTGGGGTCCTCACTGAGGAGTAACCTGGGCCTGAGGTCATCTGTTCCCCCAAGGAGTACTAAAGTTGGTCCCCTGAGGGAAAGTCCCAATAAATTCTGGGAGAATCTGGGGAGAGCCCCGCCTGGCAAAGGCTCCCTGTGTGTGGTCCACCAAATGTGGGGCGATCCGATGAGGCCTGTGGCCTGGATGGTGAAAGAAGTTACCCGAGGCAGAACAGAGGAGTTAGAAGTTTATTGAATACACCGCAAGGGAGTGGTAGGCAGGACAGCAAAGGAGAGACCGTTAGACCGTTGTTTTTCGAGATGTGATCATTACATTGTGGTTTTGGTTTTTAGGAATCTTGATCTTTTAAGGATGTGTTACTGATATATTTATAGGTGAAATAACACGACAGCTAGATTTACTTTAGAACAATCTAGGGGAGGGGTTAGGGAGATGAATGTATGTAGATGAAAGGACGTGGGTCATGAGTTAATTATAGAGCTGGAAGATGGGTACACGGGATGGAGTTTATTACTGTTAATTACGCTTTTCTCTCTACTTATGTCTATATATAAAATTTCATTTTCCACAACAAAAAAATACACACCATTATATTTAATGACAGCCAAAGTTAAGGGAAAAAGAAAAAGGGTACAACCACCTCCCCACAGCTAGGTACTTCGGGAAGTGACTGCTTTCCAGCCTGTGAGGATTATTTTCAATATCTTGATTGCCTTAAGGCAAGTGTTTTTGCCCTTTCCAGTGACTGACTTAGGGAGGGCATATGATGCAATTGTTACCTATGAGGTGAGAGAAAGTTGGCTGGGGGCTTCGGGAAAGGTTTTCTTACACCTAGGACAGAAAGCGAGCCTCTTCTTCCTCTGGATGTGGTTGTGATTGGGCATGATGTCGGGAGCTTTGTAGTTGTTTTGTAACTCTGAGGAGTCTAGCCTGAGAAAAAAGTGAGACACCGAGGATGGCAGAGCAAAAGATGGAAATTTCCCAGATCCTTGATGACCTTGTTGAGCCACTAAAACAAACAATACTGAGTTTTCCTTGTCTCGATTTATTATGTCAAATAATAAATGATCTCATTGTTTAAGCTATTTTAAGTTGGTTACTTTTTTTTCTGGCTGAAAGCATTCTAAGTAGACTGTGTGTACACCCCATAACCCAGAAATTTTACTCTGTATTGGTATAAACCCTAAAGAAACTCTTGCACATGTAAGGCAGGAGACATGTTTAGGAATGTTCATAACTGTATTTCTGATAATAGCACCAAGCTGTGTACATCTGGTTGTCTGTTCATCCCATTGAATGGAAATCTGACATATTCATATAGTGGAATATTATACAGCAACAGTGGGAACAAACTACTGCTCTACACATCAGCCTAGCTGAATCTCACAAGTATGTAGTGGATGAAAAATGTCAGACATAAAAATTTACATATAATGATGTGATTACATTTAATGAATAAAACTAAAAATAGATTGTTTGGGAATACATATCTAAGCAGGGAAAGTATATAGTAAAGTAAGTTAACAGTTACCACCTAAGAGAGTGGCTTCCTTTAGAAAGAAAGTTTTTAGCGCAAAGGTTTTTTAGGGCATGGGGAGGTTTCCAAGGGACTAGCAGTGGTGTTCCTGTTCTTTACCTTCATGGTGGTTTCAGAAGTGTTATTATTATTATTATTATTCAGAAGCTTGTTTTGTTATTTTAAAAAATGCACATCTGTTTAATTTGTTCTTCTATATGCATTGATAATACTTCAATAGTTTTGGGGGTTTTTTGTTTTTTTTTTTGTTTTTTTTTTTTTGTCCACCAATACAAACAGTGTTGTGTATTAGAAATGAACTGATAGGAAGTTTAAAAAAGAAAAGTAAGCGGAGGTTGCTATTCACATTAGTCTTGCTTTGATCTTTTCACTACCAAGGACTTGGGTTCTGTTTCTGTAAATGGGAAAGTTAGGTTAATGGAGTCACTTCTTATGGCCATTTTCTATTTTTCCATCAGCTATCAGTTCATTCTGCCTTTCTTTGTCAAACTTACTATTGGTCTTGAATATCAACTATGTGAAACTTGTGAGTTTGAGCAGTTTGCTATAGAAATTTGTGTAGCAAATACAGCTATGAAAAGAGCAGGGCCTGTTAGAAAACTCTGAAATCCATCACCAGGCAGGGCCTCGGGGAAGAAGTTCTGTCTCGTTGAGTTGCCTGTCTTCAATTTTCAGATTGCTCTCTCCTTTTCCTCTCATTCTGAACCATCTCATGATGGTCCATTTTAAAATCTCTTTTTCTTTCTTGGTGGAATGATACTTTGGTCCAAGGCTTGTGGCTTGTGCTTCAGAGAATTTCTCAGATGTTGTCATTCTCTGAGAGATAAGTTGAATATTTAGGGGGAAACATCTATTAAAATATATATATATATATATATTCGACAATTTCTTCTGTGATCCTGATTTTTTTTTTCCCCCTCGTATTTTAGATTAGTGGAGTTTAGGATTGGAGAAGGTCAGAAATGTTCTGACTGTATCCGTTTTATTACATGGATTACCTTTCTTTGGCCTTTCTGCTGATTATATCTGTGACTTCTTTTTTTAATGATAGAAGTTTAGGATAGTCTCTTAGCTAAAGATAATGAATGAAGGGGTTTTCTTAGGCAAAATAAAGTGTAAGAAAAGAACTGTGGGTGGTTTGAAAACAAAGTTTGGTCATTATTGGTCAACACTAGAACAGAAGAGTCATGGTAGTGAGATAAAAAGAGGCCTGAACTACTGAGACCACCTGGGCTTTGTCCTTGAGACCACTGTGGCATGAGTCACGGCCACTTTACCGAGGATTTGACTCTGCCCTGGACAGGAGCCCTAAATTAAAAGCCCACCTTTTTAGAAGACTGTCCCAATTTCTCTCCCCCTTTTCCTTTGGATTTTAGCTAATGGTTCACGGAAACTCGCACTTCCATTTAGAATTCTACATGTTCTCACAATCCCTGTAGAATGGAAACAAAGACACGAACTCTTCCGTTCAGTTTCTCACCACTTTAAATTGTCGCTTTGCATGTGTGTTTCTGCTTAGTCCCTGAAGGCGTTCAAATTTGGAACCCCTAAATGATAGAACCAGGAGAGATTAGGGAATTAGCAGTATTCAGTGTTTCCTGAAGTGCAGGAATTGCATCCAGAAGTTAAACACGGAACTATAGGGCTACTTGAAAATCATAAATGTAAATAAAAGCAAGTATTTGTTACCATAGAAATATGATAGAACTCATAATCTCATAATATATAAATATAATGTATATAAATATAAAACTCAAAAACCCTTTAAGTGAACAGAAAATGTTACAGATGAATGTTAACTATTTTGAGCATTTTTTTTTTTTTTACTATTTTTTAAAGCAAACTTTAGGGAGAATTGTCTCCTATCAAACGTCATTACTTCATTCTACCATTAGGTTAGGAAATCTCTTCTAACTGGGCCAGAGATCAATGGAGCACAGTATTTATTGCTTTCTTGTTGACAAAAATACAGCATTTAGTGGCTGAGGATTAATCTTTGTTTTCCCTTTGAAATGTGTATTCAGTGGGCCGTGGTTGCTGACTGGTGAAGCGCATTCTTCTGGAGTGAGTACGATGTCTGTCCTCCTGGCGATTATCTAGGAGAAGCAAAGTGCTGTAGGTAGTAGAGCACTGACTGAGGGCCAGGGGGCCTTGGTTCTGGTACCTTGTGACCATAGAATAGTCATGTCCCCTTTTGGGTCCGTTCTTCATCTGCAAAGTGGGAAAGACTGAGATAAATTATCTCAAGGTTTATAACTGGAAGTGGAAAGCAACTTGTCAAAGGGCAAAACCTAAAATATAACCAAGCCAGGACTTGTGCCATACAAATGCCTATTGTTAACATTTTATGACTCCATAAACCAAAAAAAAAATTGATATTGTTGGAGATGATTTTGGTTTATCAGTTGATTTTTAAAACCACTTTATATTCTTAACCAAAAGACCACTTTATCTTCTACAGCTTTATAGTTATATAGTTATTATAGTTATATAGTTATATATATAACTATATATTATATAGTATAGCAGTTAACTGCTTGATATTTTTTATATAAAACTCAAAAAGCATTTAAACTTTTAAACAATACATAGACATCTACTTCTGAACTGTAAATTTAAATTTAGAAACAATGAGAGTGAGTCCGAGTTAAGTGTAAATTCCATCTTAGCATTCAAGCTCGTTCCATTCCTATTTGTCACAACCACTCCAATGTGCTACTTGAAGTGGGCTCCAGGCTTTCCCTGACCTTTGATCCCCTGCATTCTTGCCTAGTCTGAGCACTTAGTACTGTACTCAGGTACTATCATATTCAAATAAAGATAAGGTTTTTGACCCATCCCCTGAATTGTTTTTTATAGCGATGATGGATTTGCAATAAGCCATCTACCTCTATTGCCGTGCCCTTGTGAACAATGGCACATATCTTTAAAAGGGCTTATTGAGGAATTAAATCAAGCTAACTGACTTACAGGCTTCAACCATTCTCCCCCCCACCCCCACCCCCAGCATTTATCTACTGCATGTGTTAAAGAAGGAATGAGTGATTAGTTCAGTAGTTACAGTGTAAAAAGTTCATTCTGACTGTGATCTGCTTAGAACAGCTGAGATACGGAGTAGAATAATGATTCTCAGAGTTGAGGATGTCAGTGATGAGTGAAATTTCAGAAAAACAAAAATTGGGGATACACACAGGTTTGCTGACTTGATTTTGCTAAGTACAAATATTAAAAAACCCATAGCCACCGTTAACATTAAGAGGCATCCATAATTTATAATAGAATGAACTTTTTTTTTTTTTTTTGTACTGAAAAGGTTGTAAGGATAATCTTGGAATATTTGTTAGTATTAAATTAGCAAATTTGGTTTTATGAAAACTTGCCTCCTGTTTCTTCATTTTTGTCCACGAAAAGCCTATTTTGGACTGGCAGCTGTCCATGAACCGACATTTTGGTATTTTTCTATTCTAGTTAATTTACTTTACTTTTGTTATACACACACACACACACACACACACATACACATGTACACATGCTGGTTATAATACATAAAGTTGATTTAAAAACCCCTTCATGAGTCAAAATGCATAGTTTGAAAAATAGTGCTTTGTGGTATATATGCAAAAGTGGAATTACTGAGTTGTGAGACACAGGAACTTTTAATTTTCATACAGATGATGGTAAATTGCTCTTCGGTATGTTCAAACTAGTTTATTTTTGCATGGGTTTCATAAGAGAATATAGTTTTCCCTACTTTGTTAATTCTTGATGTTTGAGGACTTAAAAGTTCTTGTCAATACTATGTGTAAAAAATGGTGTATTGTTTTATTTTGATTTTGTGAGGTTTTAGAAAAATGCATGTTGTGGATATTCATTTTCCTTTATATTTAAAATCTCCAACACTCCATTTGCATTTTAGTCATGCTTTGATATCTGTGTTTAAATTTTAAATTTGGTTAATATACATACAGAAAAAAATGTACACCCATATGTACAGCCTGGTGAATTTTCAAAAAGTGTAATCCTCACTTATTTCAGAAGAAAGAACTTCACTGGCACTCAGAGGACCCCCCCCAGCCCACCCTTATAAACTCTTCAAATTACTACCCACTCCTCCCTTCCTCAAAGGTAACCACTATTCCGATTTCAATCACCATAGTTTAATTTTGCCTGCTTTTATAATTTGCATAAAGGAGATTATAAAGTTAGAGCAAATTTTGGTATTTGGTCTTTTATGTTTTATTTAGTCAAATATGGTTATATTTCCTTAGTGGTTTTTTTGGTGCTTTACTTAAGAAAACTTCTTCCATCCAGGGACACCTGGGTGGCTCAGTCAGTTGAGCATCTATCTTTGGCTCAAGTCATGATCCTGTAAAATAAAGTATAAAAATAAATACTAGTATTTGAATATCAACTTTGAATCCAATAACTTTGCTGAATTATCTTCATTTTCAATCATTGCATTTTGTTTTTCTTGGGTTTTCTATGTAATTATATCATCTCTAAATAATGACAATTTTATTTTTTCTTTTCTCATCTTTATATCTCTGCTTTTCTTTTGCATTGGATAGGCTAGCTATTTAAATTTTTATAGATGAAGAAAATTAACTTTATATATGTAAATGAGAAAAACAGTAGCATTAGAAAAATTTGTCAAATATTTTAATTCTAAACAATTTATAAGACTATACATAAAACTTAACAAAAGAGTGTGTATCACATTACTGTTGCTTGAGACAAAATGTTTTTTTCCAATTCTGCACATAAATTTTACTACATAATGAAAATTGTCTCTTATTCTTCCTTTCACGAGAATGCTTCTAAAGTTTGTCATTACATAAGATATTTGGTGTTTTTCTTAAAGCTCCACTTACGGACATTTTCTCTTACTACTACTTACCTGGGCTTTTTTTCTTTCTTTGAATCATGAATGAATATTGTTTCATTTTTATTGAGTTTTTAAAAAATCTATTGGGATGATCATTTTATGATTTTTTTTTTAAAGATTTTATTTATTTATTTGACAGAGAGATCACAACTAGGCAGAGAGAGAGCGAGGAGGAAGCAGGCTCCCTGCTGAGCAGAGAGCCCGGTGCGATGCAGGGCTCGATCCCAGGACCCTGAGATCATGCCCTGAGCCACTCAGGTGCCCCCATTTTATGATCTTTTGATGTAGTCAAATATATATATATTTTGTCCTTTATGCTTTCCTTCTGAGTTTGTAAGTCTCTATCTTTCCCTAAGTTTTCTAATGATACTTTCAAGTCTAATTGATTGTTGTATTTTGTTATATGAAGATAAAAAGATACAAAGTTAGACTTGCTTAGCTAATACTTTATTTAAAAATGTTGTATTTGGGGCACCTGGGTGGCGCAGTCGGTTAAGCACCCCACTCTTGATTTTGGCTTAGGTCATGGTCTCAGAGTAGTGGGATTGAGCCCCATGGAAGGCTTATGCTCAGTGTGGAGTCTGAGATTCTCTCTCTCCCTCTCTTTTGGCCTCTCCCCACACCACACATGTGTGTACTCTTCTCAAATATATCTTTAGAAATAAATAAAATTGTTGCATTCGTGTTCATAAGTGAAATTAGCTTCTTATTTTACTTTTTTGTACTCTGTCTCCATTTGACATAAATACACTAACACCATAGAAATTAGTATTTTTTTTTTTTCTTTTTATTATCTGGAAGAATTTATATAAGATAGGAATGATCTGGGCTTTTAAGTTTGGTAAAGTTATATTGTGACTTTCGGGGAAGGGATATAGTAATGTTCTATTTCTTTAATATATATTGACCCACTGAGATTTAAAAAATCCCTTATGAGTTGATACTGGTAATTCAACATTTCCTAGAAAACTTTCCATTTTATCAAATTTTAAATTTGATATTAAATTGCTAAAAGTACCTGTATTAGTCAAATCAAAAATATGTATAATGTTACCCCTTTTCATTCCTGATATATTTAATTTGTGTACTTCTCCTGCCCTACCCCCCATATTTATTCAATGGAAGTAATCTCTTTCTTCCTCTCTGGGAAATTGAAAATTTCTTTCTAACTTCGATATTCTGCAGTATCATGAAATTGCACATCAGTGTGCTTAACTGGCATTTTAAAAATGAAGACTCAATCTTTCTTCACCTCTGAAACATCCCCAACTATTTTCTTTATGAATATTGAAGAGAACCTCAATTTTACTCTTTTTCTTGAATGCCTCTTAGATGTATTTTGGATTTCCTTATACTCCCTTTCATTTCTCTTAGTTAAAAAAAAAAAAAAGACCTCATTTTTTTCTGTTTTGTTCTGAAAAAATGTCCTTAGGTTTCATTTCAAATTTATTGTCTTTTCAATTACTTTAATATTTCTTCTATTGAACTTTCTAATATCAATGTACCATTTAATAACTTTCTGTTTTTGTTTCACAAAAGGATTTCTTTTTACCTTTGAAGACTTTTTTTTAAAAAGTTTTTTAAAGTTTTTATTTACTTAGAGAGAGATAGCAAGAGAGCATGAGTGGGTGCGTGAGGAGACAGAGAAGCAGACTCCCCATTGAGCAGGGAGCCCAACTTGAGGCCCAATCCCAGGACCCCAGGATCATGACCTGAGCCAAAGGCAGACGTCTGACTGAGCCACCCAGGCACCCCATCTTTGAAGAATTTAAATGTACTCATTTAAACATCCCTTACTCATTCTCTTATTATTTCTTTGCTGTGAGTTATATTTGTTGTCTATTATCTTGATGCAGACATTCTAATATTTTTTTAAAATATTTTATTTATTTGTCAGAAAGAGACAGTGGACAAACAGAGGGAGCAGTAGGTAGAGGGAGAAGCAGGCTCCCTGAGCAGGGAGCCACATGCAGGACTTGATTCCAGGATGCTAGGATCATGACTTGAGCTGAAGGCAAACGGTTAACCGACTGAGCCACCCAGGCATCCCAGTCCTTCTTGTCTGTGAGCTCATGTTCTCAGTGCATTATTTTCTCTTTGTGCTTACTCGTGTGTATCCTAGATTGTGGAGATTTCCCCTTTTTCAGCTTTCCTTAGGGAGTTTCAATATCCCTGAGTAAGTTCTTAAGTTTGTATTTTGGCTCTACATTTTTCAGACTTAGATAGTGTAACTGGGCATCCACAATCATGTGACATAAATCCAAGATCACATGGCTTGAGGAGCTGATTTGCTGACAGGTCCTGTTCTTTCAGTGGAAGACCAACTGGTTTTCCACCACAGGGGTAAGATAAGTAATTGCACCTTTCATCCTCATGCTGGTGTTGACGTACAGCCCCTATGGCTCTCTTTATTCCCAGGATCCGCCTCTTCTCCCATGAGTGCCAGACTTCAGCTCAAAATCACTACATTTCTGGCACCTGGGTATTTCTCTGTATGCCTTTCATCCAGGCTATGTACATAAGGATAAGTGTAGTTTAATGTATTTTATTTAGTATTTCTAGTTATTTGAGTGCGAGTGAGGGTTTCAGTATATACTTAATATGTCTTCTTGACTAAGAAATCTCCACAGTGTCCCCTAATGCAGACACAGAAAGAAAATACTTATTGGTACTTATAAAAGGACAAGTTGTGTTTCTTACCACAAATCTTAAAATGAATGTTGTTTCTCTGTATTAGGCATTAGGTAGTTTATGGTACAATTTGTTGCTTCTGGCACCTGTAGCTAGAGTCCTGAATAGCCTGCATTTATGTGAGATTTTCCTTTTTTCTGATGCTCTCAACTACTTTATGCTTTGGCATTTTATGAACTTTTTGTAAAATCTCTCCACTCTATCATAGAATGAGGTTGCATATAAATAAAATACTCAACTATTTTATCATTGTTTGTTTATATCTCTTAACCATATAGATCATGTCCTCAAGTATAAGAACTGCATTCCTCTTTGAGTATGTATGGACTGTGTAATTTCTGGATTGTAGCTGGTGCTCAGTGAATGCTGGTTGACTGAAGAAAGAGACACTGAGAGCGTAACTCTTACCATAACACTTTACTTATCTTCCCTTTGCCTTTTATGTGTCAGCCAGGCAAAGTGTAAGTTTGTAGAGGAAAGTGTCCATTCATGTGGGCATTCATTCTCCTTTCTAGAGTAAACAAAGATCCCAGGCTCACTATCAAATTCACTTAGACTTCTTCTTGTAGTTTCATTGGAAAACTGATTTGTTCTTTGTCATTTATTCAAAAAACATATTCAGAAAATCATCACATGCTCAAGCACTATTTGTAGACCTCGAGTACACAAATATGAACAAGACACAGTCCTTGCCCCAAGACCTTCCAGTTTGGTAGGTGGAGGATCACTTACTGGCAGAATACTTTAAGCTCCGTCGAGAAGCTGAGCTGGCAGATACGGCTCACTCAGAGGCCTGAGAGGAAGTACATATGGATGGGGCTGGATGAGGAAGACCATCATACTCAAGTCACTATATAGGAAAAGGTTATATTGAGGCACAAACAAGATGAAGTTAAGGCAATGAAGTCTTTGTTAGAAACCGGTTGATACTAGGCCCTTGAATAGAGTTCACAAGTTTGAAGGCAAGAGTGGAAAAGCTGAGTCTGGTTTAAAGTCAAGAAATAGTTATTTTTAACAACTTCTAAAAGGCAAAAGTAGGGCATCAGAGGTCAGTAAGATGCCACAGGTCATGCAAAATACAGGTAGAGTGACATCTTTGGAATAGTAATGCAGGCATTACTGTCTTTCATCTGGGCCTGACATCTTGGATGTTACATATTGTTCTAGACTGAATTATGTCTCAGCAAAATCCATATGTTGAAGCAGGAACCCTCAATATGGCTGTATTTGGAGATAGGACTTTAAAGGAGGTAGTTTAAGTTAACTGAGGCCATAAGAGTAGGGCCCTAATCCAATAGGACTTTTGTCTTCATAAAAAAAAGGGAGAGACACCAAGTGTAAACACAGGGGAAAGCCAACGTGAGCACATAGTGAGAAGGTGGCCATCTATAAGCCAAAAAGAAAGGCAAGAAACAGATCTTGTCAGCAACTTGATCTTGGACTTCTAGCCTTCAGAATTATGAGAAAATGAGTTTCTGTTGATGAAGTCATTTGATCTATAGTATTGTTATGGTAACATTAACAGACTAATATACATCTCTTAAAATCTGATCTGCTCTGATAGTACGTTAGTCTTTCTATCATCTACAACATTTTACACTTAGCCAATCTTTCCTGTTGGTCACCAATACTCATTAAAATATATTTTTCAATAAGGTATTGTACATCTTATTCTTGCCCTATCTCTGGGCACAGCGTGGTCTGAGGGCAAGACCCCAGACAACATGGGACCCAGCTTTTAGCTCTGGGCAAACAGAGCTAAGCATTTAATTGCTTACGGCCTCCCTGTTCTCCTTATAACATGAAGGGAAACTGTTATTTTCATTTTATGTATTTATTTCTTGCTTTGCATTCCTGTTCTCTACCTTTCTTTTTCTATTTTTTCCTCCTCTTGACCCTCAAATATGTATTTGTGAGCTAAGGAGAAAATGTTGTTCTCCAATCTAACACTACTTTGAAGTACAGAGAAATTGTCATTTTTCAGAGCAAGTAGTTTAAATGATACTAAAATGCATCTATTTGGGGTTCTTAAAAGATGCCATTCTTTGACAGTTCTGTGAGGTCAGAAAAAAATCAAACCAAAATGTAATGCTACTTAAGTCATGATAAAATTGAAAACTTCTGGGGCACCTGGGTGGCTCAGTGGGTTAAAGCCTTTGCCTTTGGCTCAGGTCATGATCTCAGGGTCCTGGGATTGAGCCCCGCATCAGGCTCCCTGCTCAGCAGAGAGCCTGCTTCCTCCTCTCTCTCTGCCTGCCTCTCTGCCTACTTTGATCTCTCTCTGTCAAATAAATAAAATAAAATATTTAAAAAAAAAAAAAGGAAATTTCTGCCAAACCATGAACACTTGCACAGTGAAACATGTTAATGGGGAAAGGAAATAATTATTTTGCATTACTAGATTGTGAATGAATTAAGCACTACATAGAAATTTATTTTTCTTTTTCTGACCCAGAGAAATAATCTGCTTCCCTCTAACTTTTATTTATTAGTTCTAGCTCTTCCCCTGGACCTGGGCATAAAATATGAAATCCTCTTCTACCCGACAGTTCTTCCAATATCTAAAGACGATCACATGATATATCAAATGTGCTATCATAGAGCCCGTATTTTTTTTCACTTTGGCCAAAAAATGTCATGAGAGACTTAATCATGTGCTTAGCTGAAAGTTAGATGTCAATTCACTTTAATTAAATTCAAGTTAGTAAGATGCGTAGGGCTCTAGAGAATAATGTCACAGTTCCTTAGCTGGCTCATATCTCGCTCTGTGCCCCTAATCCATCCTCAACTTGGTGACATTTCCACAGGTACTTGTGCTTGTACTTTGAGGACATGAGGCTGGGACTTCCCATCCCTTATGAGTGATTATTTCAAAATATTTCCCCTAAACATGCTATGTGTTTCTACATTGTTGTGCTTTTGCATGTGTTGATCCTTCTACCTAGCCTATTCTCCCTCTTCGCCATTCTTCAAAATTCAGCTCAAATCTTGTGAAAAATATTCCTTGATTTCCCCCAGGCAGAGTTCATTGTCTCCTGTTTTCTGCTCTGGACACTTGGTTTATGTCCTCCTCCTTTCCATTCTGTAATGTTACTTAAGTGTCCATGAGGTTTTTGAGGGTAGGGACCATGTCTCTTTGAAATTTTGTATTCTCAGTACTTAAAAACATATGAATTGGCCCTCAATAAAATATTTGTGAGACCCATGATGCCTGGAGAATGAATACATGCTCAGATAAAGCGTAAAAGCCAGAAATCTTTGGAAGACAACTAGTCTGATTGAAAAAAAGACAGTAATGTGGGGGTTGCCAGTAAGATGATTCTGTTTCCATGCATAAAATATTTAAAAGGAAGCTCATTGAATCAGTCCCAAGGTGTATCATGGTCGTGGCTATGTCTGCCGCAGAGTAGCCTCGCAGCACGTCAGCACCTACTTGTGCATTGCCCGTCTGCAAAGTTTGTACTTGACAAGCCTTTGAGTTACACTGCCCTGAGTCATTCACCCCCAGGGTGGGAAGTCCCTGCTTCCTGTCCTCTAAGTATCAGCACATGTACCTGTATTATGATAGCCCAGCTTGTGGTTCACTGTGGCTGGGATTGGGCTAGTCATTTATATCTTTCACTAAACGCCCCTCTTGTTCAACATTTCTTCATGCTGGTTTTCTCTTCCTTCATCATGATTTCCTCTCTTCCTTCCTCAAATGACTTTTCCTTCTTCTGTTTCCCTGTCTTTTCCCCTTTCCGCTTCCTAAGTTCACTTAGATCAACAGCTTTTACTATCAAACTAAGGCATAATTGGTGATTTCAGTACTCTGGGTTTGTTCCAATACTGGCCATTCCCTGCCACCTCCTTGCCTCAATTACTCATGCAAGTTATAGAAACATCCACAAGGAAGAGAGTTTCCTTTACCATAGCCAACTACATAAATGAAATAAAATCTAGACTCGTATAAATCACTATTTGTGTTCCAGAACAATATCATGGGCCCTGGGAAGATAAAGGAAAAATTAAAAAGCTGATTTCCTTCCATTAAAAAACATGATCAAAATCAGGTAATCCCAAAGATACCTAGACAGGGAGCATTAGCCTTGGAGCAGGTAGAGTTGCAGATGACTCTTTCCTTCTTTTACCATCATAGTCCTGCTCCCACCTGGATGGCAGGCTGTTTGTGGTGCAGGTGATAAGAAATGCCCTTGGGTGGTCCGATGTGGAGACCAGGTGTCCCATACAGAAAACAGGGGGCTTCTTTCCTTTCTTCTCTCTACTCAAGAGAAACCTCTGGGACTTTGATTAGCAGTGTAATTTGTCCGTCAAGGGAAGGAGTAGGAAATTGTATTTGGCAGGTAGTAAATTAAGAGCTATAGAAGAAGGCATACACATGATCCAGACCAACAGATCCTTAGGGATAGTGTGATTGGGGTAGAGGTGCCCTGGAAGAGCTTGGATGTAGGATCTGCGGGGGAGGAACTCTATTTAGAACCAGATGGGTGGTGTCCTTTGGCATTTTTGTGCCTCAGCCTGACCTTGGGATGGAGTTACACCATTGCCCTATCATTTCAATTGTTACTCTAAAACATGTGTACACAAATAGGTATGAGCCATTCTAACAACTTCAGGATATTTGAAATGGAACCAGAAAATAAATGGACACAACTTGAAAATTTTTGAGATTTCAGGTACTGGTGAGGATGAGGAGCAATGAGAATGGGGATGATTTTTTACATTATTGAGGAGAGGGTAAATTGGCACATTGTGTTGGAGAGCATTTGACAACATTTGGTAAAATTGAATACTCACCTAGTCTTTGACCCAAACATATCACAAGTCGAAACCCTGAAGTTGGGGTGGGCAAACTTTTTCTTTAAAAGACCAGATAATAAATAGCTTCAGCTTTGCAAACCATACATTCTGTCACAACTACTCAACTCCGCCACTGTAGTGTGAATGCACACATAGACAATACATAAACAGAAGAGAATGGCTGTACTCCAATAAAACTTTATAGACAAAAATAGGTGGCAGTCTGGATTTGGCCCACGGGCATGATTTCTGACTCCTGCCCTTAAGAAACAAACATATACACAAAGATAAATGTACAAGAATGTTCATAACAGCATTGTTGGTAATCAAATTTAGAAACAACCTAAAGTCCATCACTAGAAAAATGAACAAATGAATTGTTATCTGTATGTGCAATAAAATGCTTAATAGAAAAAAATGAACAATTACACTCTATATCATCGTGGATAAATCTCACATAATGTTTAAACAAGAAAGATGCAGACAGGGTTACATAATTTGACCACAGGGAAAGGGAGGGAAAACTGAATGGGAAGAAATCAGAGAGGGAGACAAACCATGGGAAACTCTGGACTCTGGGAACCAAACTGAGGGTTGCTGGAGGGTGGGGGGTTGGGGTAGCTGGGTGACGGGCATTGAGGAGGGCACCTATGGTGATGAGCACTGTGTGTTCTATGCAACTAATGAATCGTTGAACACTACATCAAAAACTAATGTACTATATGTTGGCTAATTGAACATAATAAAAAGGTTTTAAATATTCAAAACAAATAGTGTTTTGAAATACATACACGTAGTAAAAATATAAAGACATTTCTGAGAATGACAAACACCAAGTTTAGGGTAATAAGTAAGCTATGTGGAGAGTAGTGCTGCCAGAGAACGACACATTGGAGACTTAAATTGCAATTTTATGTTTTATTTCTTAAGCTCACAAATGCATAAATGAGTGCTCATTATACTATATTCTAGACTTTTTTGGAGGTCTCAAATATTTTATGATTGAAAAAATTTTAGCGTTTTTAATTTCAAATGCCTTTGCATTGGACTGCTGCTTTTGACCCATTGTTGATGGGTGGCTGCAATTACCTTGTATCTTACTGTCTCATTCAATGGTGTGGCCCACATATTCCTTCCATGGGGGCTGTTCGATAGCACGTTTTGAGCATAAAAACATCTGTGCGGGACAATGAAATGCTTTCAATAGCCTTGGTTGTTCAGCAACACTCTGATTTGTAATTGGAACAGGTTGCTATGGAAAATTGCTGGTTGAGGGGAGACAAGGATTTTAGCATTTTGTTTTTCATTTATTCATCTTTATGTACTTTACCATGACTTCAGTTTTCCTGCCTAGATTCCATGGTTTCATTGTTGTTCTTTGTTTTTTTCTCTTTGAACACTCTAGTAAGAGATTCACCAACAGCCTTTGTCCTTTATTTCACATCTTAGCTAGATGAGTTTAGGTCACCAAGTCCTCCAAGTCAGGTGACTTGCTTGTCCTCCAGAGAGGATGAGACAAATTGGAAATGCCTTCTACATGGGGAATTGATTAAGTTCAGATTTTTCCCACACTGGAAAGATGCTGATTTGGATTTGTAGTCATGATATGAGTCAGCCGCAGCTGGGAACATATCGTCCACTTACAGTGAGCTATTCCATCCTTGGGAAAGGTGACAGACTGACAGGGCAGGAGAGAGAAGTGTTGGATTTATTTTAGTATTTAGGAATTTTTTCCATGAAGACATGCCTTGGACTACCCTTCACTTTTGCATGGCCCTTAGGCACAGCTGTCTGGGAAGGACTCTTGTTTTTGTCTCTGCTGGGCACATAAGACAAAGCATCTTTGAACTTGATAGAATGGAAATATCCAGGACAGAGTCTAGCCAACTGATTGTTGACATAGAAGTAAATACCACCAGAGCATCTCTGATGTAGCCTACATGGGCAGGGTTGAGTTACAACAAAGACTGGAAGCATATATTTTGTATGGTTGTTGTGCTAAAACAGTGAGAATTAATTTCAGTGTGAATTGGCCAGTGTTTATCCAGCACACTGCATTCTATTTTCTCCACAGCTGTTCACTGCCATACATTTCTGATCCAAAATACAAACTTGTCCAAAAACTGTGGAACACATTGACCTGAACTTCCCACTGGGGAAATAGCATTACAGGAAAGATGAGATTATTAGAATAAGGCTTTTGTGGGAAATTAAATATTTCTGGATTTATAGGGAAGATTAGTTTCCTACCTCTTTCAATGGCAATTTATCTTCATTATTAAAATTTGAGACTAACAAATGTGTTTTCCAACAAATGTAACTTTGATATTCCAAGAAATTAACAGGGCTCTTAAAAACTGAAATGGCAGCAAATACTGAATTAGAAATGATGGATAATGAGAATGAGGGTCATCGGTTTGGGATATAGAGTGTAAACATATGAACTGGTAATAAATTGAGTAAAGGGGTCTAGAAAATTCTCAGCAACTCATAAGAAGACATATTTAAAAGACATCAAGAAAGAAATGTGTTTAATTACTTTCAGAGGTACATAACTAAAATATGCTATCAAAATAATGCTTGTGGAGATGCCTTACATTAAGGTATGTATAAAAAATAAAAATTACCACATTAATGCACTATTCCAAGAAGCAGTCATCTCTTAGGAGGAGAAAGAGTATAGCGTATTGATTAAGAGCCTAATGTTTGTAGCTAGGTTCTAACCTCTATAGATACCATCTTGGTGGTTTCTCTCTGAGACTTGGTTTTTGATTCAGAACAGATTACAATAATTGCTTCATAGATTTGTTGTAAGGATTTAATAATAATAATAAGATAATATAAAATGGAGTAATTCCTTGCACTGCCAATCAACACTCAATTAATATCTATTATGATTACATTATATAATTGTAATGTCACATTTCTTATTAACACTAGTAGGGTAGAAAATTTAGTTCAGTTCTTAACTGAAAGAGCACAGAATCTGAATTAATGAGATCTGAATTAAAGAAGTTTTTCTCTAGCAAGTTTGGCATTTTAGATCTCCAAAGACAATGTTTTAATTAATGTTAAGAAAGCATTTTAAAGTAGCTACTGTGTGCACATATCTATGAAATATTGTGGAGGAAGAAATACAAAAACAGGGACTTCCACAGTTTTACATTATTTCTTTGAATTTATACCTTTTAAAATGCCAAGGTTATGCTTATTGAGAACATCGAAACTATAAACTGGGCTTCTGAATATTACAAATAGCCATTGCCATGGGAGAATTAAAGTTTATTAGCTAAATTATGTTGTGGAAAAATATTTGGAGTTATAGTGTGGAGATTAGCATTTTCTTGTTTTTCTTCGTTACAAGAAATTTTATGTGTTTCTCGGTTGGTTGACCACAAAACTCTAGAGGATGTATGATTGGGAAGAGGAGCAGAAATAATTTTGGAGGAAGTTGGGGCTACTCTTTGGGTGGAGGTGGTGTCAATGGGAATTTATTTTTTAGTTGGGAAGGAGGGTAAAGAAGAAATACACTGCCCTCTGCATAGTTGTCCGCCCCCTAAAAGAAAGAGCTCTGACAGAGGTGGTGCTGAGGCACCTCTGTATACCTTCTTCACAGGGGACTTTACTGGAAAGAATGAGAATAGGAGGAGTGGGGGGAAGAGGAATGACCAATTTCACATGACAACTGAGATGATCTCAGGGGACTCTCTTTTACCATGGCCTGAGAAACTAATGCATTGTGTGTGAAACAAAGAACTGTATTTCATGGTGGTGTTATTCAGATCACACGAGACTTAATATGATTTGGCTATTGTTGATAATGCTGCTATAAAACACTGGAGCACGTATATCCCTTCGAATCAGTATTTTTATATCTTTTGGGTAAATAACTATTAGCACAATTTTTGGTTGTAGGGTAGTTCTATTTTTAACTTTCTGAGAACTTCCATACTGTTTTCTAGAGTGGCTGTCCCAGTTTACATTCCCACCAATAGTACAAGAGTGTTCCCCTTTTTCAACATCCTCAAACTTTTTCTGTTGTTTCTCGTGTTGTTGATTTTAGCCATTCTGACAGCTGTGAGGGGATAACTCATTGTAGTTTTGATTTGTATTTCCCTGGTGATGAGTGATGTGGAGCGTCTTTTCATGTCTGTTAGCCATCTGTATGTCTTCTGCCCATTTTTTAACTGGATTATTTGGTTTTTGGGTGTTGAGTTTGACAAGTTCTTTATTTATTTTGGATATTAACCCTTTATCAGTTATGTCATTTGTAAATATCTTCTCCCATTCCCTAGGCTGCCTTTTAGTTTTGTTGATTGTTCCTTTGCTGTGCAAAAGCTTTTTTATCTTGATGTCCCAAAAGTTCATTTTTGCTTTTGTATCCCTTGCTGAAGAAAACATATTCAGTAGGAAGTTGCTAAGGCCAATGTCAAAGAGGTTACTGCCTATGTTCTTTTCTAGAACTTTTATGGTTTCAGGTCTCAGATTTAGGTCTTTAATCCCTGTTGAATTTAGTTTTGTGTATGGTGTAAGAAAATGGTCCAGTTTCATTCTTCTGTTTGTTGCTGTCCAGTTTTCCCACTATCACTTGTTGAAGAGGTTGTCTTTTTTCCATGGGTATTCTTTCCTCTTTTGTCAAAGATTAATTGACTATATAGTAATGAGTTCATTTCTGGGTTTTCTATTGTGTTCTATTGATTCATGTGTCTGTTTTTGTGCCAGTACCATACTGTCTTGATGACTACAGCTTTGTAGTAGAGCTTGAAGTCCAGAATTATGCCTCTGGCTCTTCTTTTCTTTTTTAAAAAGCTTTTATTTATTTACTTGAGAGAGCGAGAGTGAGAGCGAGAGAGAGCGCACAAGCACGAGGAGTGGCAGGCAGAGGGAGAAGCAGGCTCCCTACTGAGCAGGGAGCATGATGTGGAGCTCAGTCCCGGGACCCCGGGATCATGACCTGAGCCAAAGACAGACGCTTAACCAACTGAGCCACCAAGGCACCCCTTTGCTTTTCTTTGTCAAGATTGCTTTGGCTCTTTGGGGTCTTTCGTGTTTCCATACAAATTGTAGGATTATTTGTTCTAGACCTGAATAAACCTTCTGCCAAAAACAAAAATAAAAACTCATAAGTACAAGCAATTGGAAAAGCCATATAGTTTTCTCCTGAAAACGTCATTGTGCTTATACCAAATTTCAACTAACCTCTTCCTTTCATTAAGATGTAAGTTTAATAAATAAATAAGTAGACACAAAAAAAGAGAACATGAAAGTGCTTTAGAATCCATAGCTCTATACATGTGTAAATTAACATTGTGAAGAACTTCAGTGTAAGACTCGTTCTTCACTCCATAAACATTTGTCATTTGTGTTGTTGGCAGTACTTTGTCAAGGTTCATTTGAGGATCTTGTTTTTTTTTTCGGAGCAGCTGGTGGCATAAATTCTATGCCTGTTTTGTCATGAAAGAAACTAAAGCACAAAGGAAATCAAATTAAGTTGACAAGATCTCCAATGGATGATTAGTAGAATTGGCAATTGCAGATGGGTTAGTTCTGCTCACTAACTCTTAGAATTTTAGTTCTTACATAAGTGCATGTTATGTCACATCACAGTCTCTTAGGAGAGTTTCCTCTCCTCCACTCTCAGTCCATTTGGTTCAGGTGGGGCTCACACTTGCAAGCTCCAGGGATGGGGATATATTTCAAAACAGTTAATGACAATACCACTTGTCCTCAGCCATAGTGATTGGTTCAGAGTTGGTCACAGGGTCCAAACCTGTGATTGATAACCTAATGCTATCTAAATGGGCTTGCTAAACTGATTTATATTTTTCCCATCTTTTTTACAGAAACCCTGACTGACAATAAAGCAGATACTGAGGAAAACAGGGCTGTGAAATAGAAACACAGTGTCCTAATGATATCATGTAAGATCCTGGATCCAACTATTCCAAAGCCAAATTCAGCTCTTAAATTCCTAATTATATGTGTCGACAATTTTATTTTTGTGGTTAATTTATTTTGAGGTTGATGTCTGTCATTTCCAACAAAAATACTCTTCTTATTTTTCATTTTCCTCTCTCCTACCTTTCTTTTTTCATTTTCCTTCCCTTTCTTTTTTATCTTTTTTTTTTCTCTTCCTTTTCCCCTTACTTCAAAGGTCCTCAAAAGAAACTACAGCAAATAGGATCAGGTTATACAAGGCATTGAAAACTAGGATAAATGTTGGACTTGATCATGTATACCCTAAAACTTTTTTGTTTTGGACATAAATAACATGATAAGAGTTGTACATTCGGATGATCATTCTGGTAGAAATGAACAGTAAACATTGATGAATGAAGGGAATACATAGATGAAGGGTCCAAACTTACAAGGATGAGTTCTTGTCTTGGAGTGTTAATCTATTGGAATAGAAATATAGGGATAGATACAAGTAATAATAAAAATCTTTAAGAAAAACATGGGTGGAAATTGCTAAGTAATCAAGTAAGAAGGATAAAGGAGAGTTGAAGATGATTCTGAAGTTTTGAGTATATAATGACCGGGACTTTGATGCAAAAAGGATTATTGTAAATAGAGAAATGGCAGGGGAGGTAAACTCATTGAAAGTTGAGTTTTGTTCTTGCCGAATCTGAGTATGGGCTTGAAGAAACAGGTTTGGAACTCAGAGACATCATTGCTGAAAATACCAATTTGTAAGTCTTCCTAATCAAAGTGATCTTTGATATTGTGGACGGGAAGAGAATGTTTTAGGCAGCAGAATGTATTTCACAAAAAGAAGCATAATTGAATCCTAGTATATAGTCACAAATGTTAGCTATTATTATTGTTGAAGAGTGAGCAATAGTAGGGTGCCTTATTAATGTGGTATTGAATTCGGCAGGGGACAGAATGGAGATGGAAAAGGGGAACCAGTTGTCAAAGCTGTATAGAAAGTGGAACATGCTCACTTGCTGTCATTTGATAGCACGAACTGCTCTGCCATGAATAAAAGACACCTGCAGAGTTGCAGATGTAGTACAATGCAGCCAAGACACCAGGAAAAGCAACAGAGCCTATTTTAGAGACTGTTTTTAACCAGCGTCAGGGATCTGAGTAATGACTCCATCACATGTGATCATGACTCTCACTTATCAGATGGGAATGCAAATCTCATGAGACTTTTTTTAAGTGAGAAAATTCAGAATGCCCACAATTGAAGCAGTATGAATCATTTTTATTTTAGTGTTATCTGATGTCATTCTCAAAAAAAATATTAAGTGATATTAAACATTTTAGGGTAAGCAAGAATTAAAATTTTATTAACAAATAACTGTCAAATACTGGCAGTTTTTCCTAAGATGATTACCATAAGAAAATAAAATGTCTCTTGTGAGGCTAGGTTAATAAAATGATTTTTATGAGAATATGATAATGCCTTATGGAATTGATCCCTGAGATAGGTACTCTTAACATGAAAACAAAACAAAAGAAAAATTAGTTTTGTTATTCTACAAAATGTTGGACTGAATGTACCAAGAGTCAAATCCCATACATGGTGGAGCTTCATCAGTAGGGAGTGTATTATTGAGTTCATGTAAAAGCTAAATATGTTTAGGAAGAAAGATATAACTAAGTAGGATAGAATCTATGTAGACAATAACAGAATTTAAAGATTTACTTTCCATTGGTTAGATTCTCTTTGGTCAACCTCTTAAATTATTTTTGAGACATGTATGCCATGCTCCAGGCCAGAATCACTAAGGCTTTTAGCTATTAATCCCATTCCTAGATGTCCTGTCATAAAATTCTAATACCAGCTTTGTATTCATTAATTGTAAAAAGTGTTACGGACTGAATTGTATCCTCCACCACCAAATTCAGATGTTGAAATCCTAGCCCCCAATATGTCAGAGGGTGACTGTATTTGGAGAGTGGGTCTTTAAAGAGGTAATTAATTTAAAATGAGGTCATTAGAGTGGGCCTCAATCCAATATGACTGGTGTCCTTATGAGAAAAGGAGATTAGGACACCGACATAGACAGAGGGAAGATCATGTGAAGACACAGGGAGAAGGTCACCATCTACAAGTCAAGGAGAGAGGCCTCAGAAGAAACCAACCCTGCTGACACCTTAACCTTGGACTTTTGGCCTCCAGAATTGTGAGGAAATAAATTTCTGTTGTTTAAGTCACCCCTTCTGTGGTGCCGTGTTATATAAAAGAGCCCTAGCAAACTAGTACAAAAGATATATGATTTTGAGCTTTCACTCTAGGTATTAAATTCTTGATTATAACCAGGTAATTAAACAACCAAAAAATAAGCCTGATAATTCCCAGATGATTTTTGGTGATTTTGTCCTCCACAATTTGCAGTTGCTTCGGAAAAGGGAAGTTTGATGTCCATTTATTTGCTTGTAACCCAGGGGTTGCTGGGATCCCATAGTAATTCTGGGTTTTCCCAGCAACAACCTTGAGGCAGGATCCATTTGTTCCTTATCCCCCCCCCCCCCCACCAAAAGCTCATCTCATAAAAAATAAATATACATGGTGGTGTACATTGGGTGAGCTTCCCTGGCTGGCAATTCTCCGTGCTCTCTATATCATCAGACGTGATTGCTAGGAGAAATAGGCGCTATCTTCATGACCCCACTGGGAGATGACAACTGGGCGCTCATGCCTGGAACTCTTGACCACTGCCCTATGTACCTCTCTCCTGGCCCACTTGTTGACCTAGAGCATTTCACTAGAATAAACTATAACCATGAGTATAGTGGTCTTGCTAAGTTCTCTGAGTCTTCTAGCAAAGTACTGAAACTGAGGGTGGTCTTGGGCAAATGCAAACTGGAAGTTGGTGCCAGAGATGGTCTTCAGGACCCCCTCCCCCACCCCCGCCCTCCACCTTGCATTAGGTATCAGAAGTGAAGGTGGTCTTAAGTACTCCCAATCTTTGCACTAGGTCACTCGCCTTCCCTCTCTCTGAACCAGGGCCCATCCTGTGATGGAGTTGCTCGTGGTGGGTGAGAGGGAAAATCACACCTGTTTTTGTTCTTCCCTCCAAGGCTTCTGTAAGTTGTAAGGGAAGGCAGTTATAGGTCTCCTGAATTCTTTTCTTGTGAGCTTGGAACAACAAAGAGATGCTCTGATCCCATTGTCCATAGACCCTCATGCCCACCACAGCTTAGGACAGCAGGGAGAGGATGGCAGCTACCTGGTGGACTGAGGGGCTAGAGAGTGTGACATGCAAATCAGGAAGTGGAAGGGAAGGAATAGTATTTCGATATTGATTTTTTGTTTTATTTTTTCTTTGACCCCCATCCTTCAGCTAATTGTTTTTGGTATCTCACAGTCCTCTTTCAGGTGAGGTATATTAGACAGCTTTATCACAAAAGGCCGGATGCCTTAAATCAATTTTTCAATTTGTGTAATAAGTAAATTTACCTTGGTGGAATAGCTTCATTATGAAAACCTAGTATACTGTGTTTGCAGAGTGGCTAGCAGTGGGAATTCTTGGAATGAATGAATTCAGACTTGAATATATGGTTGATTTCCATTGTTGCAGTTAAAGTCTGTGTTGTACATGTTGTGTTTTTATAAAGTTGCCACATACCCTGAATTAGTGAATACTGAACCATTGCCCGGAAGGAAAATAAGTGGTTAGGTTCCTGCAAACCGCTGGTCACAGCATTTTATCAACCGATCAGTAGATAGCCTTGTTTTATGTACGCTTCTTTATAAAGACACCTTATTTAATAAATTGTTGATTCAGTAACTTTGAACTCATGGCCAGTAACACTATAACTTATGCCTGAGAGAAACTTATCTCACACATTTATTTTCTCCGTAAAGCACATCACAGCCTTCTTGCACCCAGGAACACTAGACAGTATTTTGACACTACTCTTGGGGCCCTTATAAACAGCAGAATCACACACACACATGCACACACACACACACACACAAAAACAAAAACAAAAACAAAAAAAACCTGTGAGAAACGTACACTGAATAGATCATGAAAAGGATACTTCCTTACAGTGCGAGAGCTGAAACAAAAGGTAGAACATTGCCTGGTTTGACCTCAGCATGGGGCAACTCAAATTTTTTGCACTCTGTGCATGCCCACTAATGACCACAAAAGTGCTGTGGGTATTGATTTTGGGCTTACAAATAAATTTTAGCAAGTAGGCAAATCCATAAATAATGAGGATTGGCTGTATTATCTAAGGAAAACGCTGATTGCTGTGAAATACCTTTAAAAGGAAATTGGTACTTTGGTTATGATGTTCATGTCTCTGTAAGAAACGGGAGCTTCTTACATTTTCCCCATCATTCCGAAAGGGACAAGGCCAGAGTCTCTGCCCCTTTGACCTACTGAGTGTGTCAAATGTGTGCTGTGAGAAGTCATTGGTCTTGGTGAGGAATTTGGTTTGTTTGCTAGGTGGTATTCTGCGCTGGGGGCCATGAGGATCCATGGTCTCTTTGTCAGGAATAAAAGTCGTTGTGAGGAGAGGGGTGGTTTCTAGGTACCACTGACAAAAATAAAAATCTGTGAGTGTCTCTTAGTTAGATTATGAGTAAGGTAGTAAGATCAGAGCCTCTCTAATGATGGACTAATCCAAACTGCTTTTCCAGCTATTATAAAGCATTGACAGTGGGGCTCCACTCTTTTTTCCCCCCAGTGAGGACTCTGCTTCTTTACATTTGTTACAGAGATGCCATCATCTTTCTTAATTGTTTTGTCAAAAGGTTCTGAGAGTATGATGTGCGGGCTGCTGACTGCGGTAGACGGAGTCCTTGGTCAGGAACAATAATGATGGTAGCGAGTATTCCTGGAAGGCTTTTGATGCTCTAAGTTCTGTACTAAGCCCTTTACACGTTTGAAGGCATTTCATCCTTACCATAGGCCTTTGAGGTTAGAAATAGTATCATTCCCAACTGGTGCATGAAAAAAACGAGGCTTAGGTAATTTTCTCTAGAAGACATACATAGAGGAAGTGGCAACTTTAAGACTCCAATGGTTGGAGTTTAAGACTTCAACAAGGCTGTCTTCTCACAGAACCACTGTTCGTGTACTGCTGTTTCTCAAGGAGGACGCGAACTTTGAAAATTTTTAAGTTCAAATTTCACTTGTCCGGATGCTAAGATTAATTTTTTAAATTGAACTAAAAGCTGCATGATATAAGACAAAAATCAGAGGCAGTTACTGGCAATAACATCTCACAGTGTAGCTTTGGATAGTTTGGGTTTATAAAATACTTACACAATAGTGTTGAGTAATCTGATGACCCATATGATGAGCCTCTTGGGCAGCAGTAGGAGAACTGGGAGAGGATGTAAGGATCTGTTTGTGAAGGTCTTCGCGTCACAGGCGAGGAGTATGGACAAAGAAGTGGAGCATCCAGCGAGGCGGACAGCGAGGGACAAAAGTCCGGCGCCCTCGAGGAGGATGGCCAGGGAGGAGTGTGTTACTACAAGAACTCAGAGGCCACAGCCAGGGTGACTGGTAATCTAAGAAGGGCTGGATAGACACAAGGCCAGGGGAAACCTTGAAGGAAAGCTGAGCCAGAGAGGAGTCAAAAGGCAGAGGGGCAGATAGATGCGGAGGTTAGATTACATGAGCAAGACAGGGCAGCCAGAAATGGGTAGAGAAGTCAGCACAAGGAACATTTCAAAAGGGAGGACTAAGAAGTCAAAAAGCAGGTCAGAAGTCAGAGGTCAGCCTTGGTCAACCGAAATCTGAAACAGGCAGGCGAATGGAGCCCCAGACTGGTGGGCCCATTGAGCCCACAAGTGGTGTGGGTGAGAGGCTGGCGCCAACCCAGATGGAGAGCTACATGGTAAGATGGGAGGAGGGGCCGATGGGCATAAGGATGGAAGTAGAGAAGCCAGAAAAGTGCCCTTTGCAGGTTTCTAGATAGAATCAGAGACATGGGAAGAGATTACTCCTTTGTTTGGAAAATAGATGGGTCCTTCAGTTACCCAAGAGTTACATTTTGTAGTTTACATGGTTGCTTTATCTTTAACCAGAGCTATGTCTCTTAAAACTTTGTTGCTTTTCTTGGGAGGAAGGGTGGTTAATGTTTCTTTCCTCTGTATGCGGTAAGCTTAGCTGTGCCTTACTTGGACACTTGTTCCCTGGGTAATAGATGATTTCGGGGGGAGAAGGGAGTAAATGTGGAGAACTTTGTACAGGAACTTTGTATTTGGAAAGGAGAGTAGGAATGATCATTACTTTATGCTGGGGAGGAGATCATAAAAAGTGTTGAAAAGGCTTGCACAATTCTGCTTTGATTCATCCCCTCACTGAATCGTGGTTGAACACACTTATCACATGCAGGATTCTGGTAACTGGGGATTACTCTAGTGAGAAAGACAGATGGGACCCCTGGACTCCTAGAGGCTACATTGACTTATGAAGTTAACCAAATAAAGTTCTCTTCTTAATTTTTGGCGTCCTTTAAAACTGAAAACCTCAGTGTACTGGAGTGTAACTTCTAAGCTCTGCTGTAATTACATCATGGATGATAGTGAGACTTTCTTCCATAATTAATCACATAAGACTGCTCTCCTCTGAAGGTGAAAGGTACTATTCTCCTGAAGGGGCAATACTATTGCCAGTTATCCTAGAAAGAAATTGGTCCTAGAGTAGAAAATGACAGGGAAGTAGACGCTGGACCACAGGAAAGGAGAAACCATTCTCAGGGGGCCTCAGGTAAGTCTAGTTTCCAAGGGCAAAGAGTCGAGAATACTTCCATTGGTGGGAATAATGGTTGGTTCCTGTCAATGGAAGCAGCTCTTGGGTTAGTCAGGGAGACACCTGGATGGGCCTGAAGTTGCTGACTTTGAAAGAATCCATGGCTAGTAGGATTGTAATTTACTTTCTTTGCTATATGTCACTGACTTTTTTATGCACCTTGAGTAGAAAAATCATCAAAAGTTGTCCCTTGGTCTCTGCTGTCTCTGCAGGGAATTAAAGGGACGTAGAGTCGTGCACTGGGGACAGAGCCGTGAAGGCAGCATGGCGATGGCTGTTGTACTGGGTCAAACAGTGCCCCCCAAATTCATGTCATCCCCAGAACCTCAGACTGGACTTTATTTGGAAATAGGGTAATTGTAGATAAAATTAATTAAGACGGTCACTCAGACTCCTTAATCTAGTATGACTGGTGTCCTTATGAGAAGAGGCACAGAGACAGACATAGAAGAGAACTGTGTGGAAGACAGAGATGAGGCAGAGATTGGGGTGATGTGTTTATGAGCAATGGGGCACCAAGGATTGCCAGCAAACCGCAGAAACTAGGGAGAGGCAAGGAAGGAATCTCTCCTAGAGGCTTCAGAGAGAGCGTGGCCCTGCAGACCCCTTGATTTCTGACTTCTAGCCTCTAGAACTAAGAGAGAATGAATGTCTGTTGTTTAAGCCACCCAGTTTGAGGTCCTTTGTTATGGCAGCTGCAGAAAATGAACACAGACTCTTATTCACATGTGCCTGGAACATACCATTAAAATGATAGAAAAGGACTATATTCTCTTATTCTAAGATGTACATTTTACATTTTTGAAAATGGGGTAGACAGTACAATTGTAGTCTGTCTATATTTTTAATGTAATAGTTGCAGGAATAATCTTAACTCTAACCAGGTATGAGCTTATTTTTCTCCCATTTTTCCATCGACTTTTGTTTTATTTCATTGTGGTGGCAGAAACTTAAGCTTCCCTCATTCCCTCATCCCCCAAGATTTACAGCTACATTTCAAAGTACATATGTAGTAATTATGACAGTGTAGAAGGAGGTAAGGCTGCATTTGTCTGCTGGGATTGCCCATCCTCCCCTCTGGGTCTCAGTTCTTGGTCTCTGTGGGTCAGTGCTGAGATGGTCTTCTTTCTTTGCTCCTGGACCTACAGGTCCCTCGGTGCTCCCTACTAAGTTCAAACCGTACTGGGGTATGGGGATCTCTGGGTATTGTCTGAGGTCCTATTTCCTATACTCAATAAACATTTTCTCTTTTTTTGTGTTTGGGAATTGGCTGGAATAATATTTTTTATCTCTGCTTTCTGCTGTCACTTCCCTCCCATGTGGTTATGAGCACAGCCTGGCGGCTCTGAGTGTCGGGGAGGGAAGGGGAAAGTGGGGAAATATAAGGAAATTATTAGTTTGAAAAAAATGCTGTACATTTCTCTTCTAGAAAAATAATTACTAAAACTACCCCAAAAAATACCTACGTCAGTATTCTTTCTTTTCTAGGTGGCCCTCTCATGCTCCTCCTACCCACCCACTTCACCATGCTCTGGGTCTCCATCCAGAAAGTGTTCTTCGAGGACAGTAACTCCTACAGGCAAAGCAGCATCTGGCCGTGTGGGTGATCTATTCCCCAGCCTCTCAAACTTGTGTAGGTAAGTCTGGCTGAAGTTACTGCCTCCCTCATCCGGGAGTTGTTGCTTATTCCCCCGGGAGGTTCTCTGTCCTTCCAAGACAGTCTTATTGTCTCCAGGTTGCTCAGCCACCTGCACTGACTCGCACAATGTCCGACCTGGGATAAACCTCTGTTGGGTGTCACATAAATCAGATACTAAGCAGCTCACTGCTTAAGGTAGTAGGCAGCGTAGGTTGGTTCCCATCCCAGACCTGCAGGCACAGCTTCTTTCACCCGAGAGTCAAGGAAAAGTCTGGGAGCGACTGACATCTGGCTCGGTGGTGGGGCAGGGGAGGGAGGGGAAGATCGGCTAAGGCAGGTGAGGTCCTTTCGGGTACTGTGTGACTCCTCTCATGGACTCTCTGGTTTTGGAGACCGTCTAAGTCTTCTCTAGCTTCTAGATTAGTAGCTGTGGGCTCTCTTTATGAGTGCAGCTTACCATGCAATGTCCTTCTTTCTCTCAAGCAAAGGAATATGAATGGTGCGGGTGACCTTAAGCTCTTAAAATTCTGGGACTGAGTAATACCCTTCATAGATTTGCAGACCAATTGGATATGGGAAGTTAGGGAAGTTGTAGATGAGAATCTCTCTTATCAGAGAAAATATGGAACTTGGAAAGTTGGGGGTGTTGGGTGTGGGTGAGAAAGAATGAAGTCATTTGTCCTTGACCCAGATGGCAATACCCTCTCTCAGTGAAGGCTTATAGGTAATGGGCTAACCACGTAAGGGGATAGCTAACAGAAGAAACCAGGAAGGAGTCTAAACAGATTTACCAGCTGTTAGGGCCAGTGCATAGTTGTAGTGTCAGAATTCTGACCTTTTGAAACTTGACCACTCAAAAATTACTCCACAATTACTCGATTTATTTTCTTTGGGGATCCCTTTTTAGATACCAAATACTTTCCTAAACGATAGCCTATCTCATTTGTGCTAAGGGAACTAAGAAAAAGCATTCATGTCCTCACTTGAATCAGAGTTAAAAAAGAAGTCTCCCTTCCAGTGGGCATAGTAAAGCAGCAGGAATCAAAGATAGAACCATGGGGATGGAGGGGGAAGGTGGGGTTCCTCACATACCTGCTTGCATATATTTCTTTCCATAAATCCCATTTTTGCTAAAGTCTTAAGTGGCTGGTGGTTTGATTCGAAGAGGCAAAAATGTTATAATACTAAGAAGTCAGGGGTATTCTGGGCATGTCAGATTTGGTCCAGCCCCAGGGCAGAACCATCTACCTTATGTGACATTGTCTGGTTGGGGCCGACTGCTATGTGATCATCCTACTTAGTTAGGAGTGTGGGGTTTCCTTCACTTGATTGTGAGATTTAACAGAAGGGTAGAATCCAGGGACTGGCACTGCCAGTCAAGAGAGCTTGGCTTCCTTGGCTGTGTTGGCTGCACCCTCCGCGCCGCGTTATTTGACTTTTAGCTAGCGTTGGTATGCTAATTTAGGGTCTTATAGACCAAATAGGAGATTTCAAAATTCCCTGTAAGAGGTTTTTTTCCCTTAAACCAAATACGTGATAGGAAACTGTCGCCTGAAATATTAAAACAAAAAATTTAAAAGTGGGGGGACAGGGTTTTTGTTGTTGTTGTTGTTTAATGGGAAAGAAGAAACTAATCCTTCTGGAGAAAAGCACTCATCTTTGAGTAACTGTGCATGAGTCCTATTTTGCTACTGATAGCACATTGGTAATTCTTGACTTGTACCATTTCTGACTTGAAATCCAAGTCTAAACTTAGATACTTCGGATTACTCAGATAGTGGATGTGGCTGTGTCTCTGTAGGATGGCTATGATATTTTGAGTATAGTGCTGGATTATTTTGATCATTCATGTTAATACATTCATTCAGTGTATTGTGATGTGCTGTTTCTCATCCACACTCATGTTTCCCTGGGTTCTGAAGAATATTGATGTCCCAAGAAACTCAGGTATTTTGTTGGGGGGGAAGGGGCATGGAGGGGACAGTCTCTAATCATCTTAAATTTGAAAAATTCTAGGTTAAACAAAAGTTAAGCAGATTTCTTTGCTGAAAGACTTCCCCAGAGTCTCTAATATGCTATGTGTATATTTTGAATCTCTACTTCCCCCTTTCCTTTTTTGGTAGGATATCTGTTAATATTATGCAGGCTACTTTTTCTGTAAGAGAGTTTGGGAAAGCTACTCGATTCTAAGCACAATGAGATGCAATTGTTTAATCATGACCAGAGGGATTTTAGCCTCTCACCAGATGGTTGTGAAAGTAAGGCCCTGGAGCAACTGTTACCTCCATTTTTGGAAGGCCTTAGGAGAAAGATGTCTATTTAGCTCAGATAGCATTATACAGTCTTTTTAAGATGGAAAATGAACCAGAAGACCCTATAATTCTTTGGTTCTAGAATGTAGTCTTTTAGAACATTTATCAATTAATGCACCTTTGTCTGAAAATGTTAGACTAAATCTTTAAAAAAGTGTCTCTGTTACCTACCTTTGTGCAACAATTTCCCCAATATGTAGTGGGTTAAAATGACAAATGTCTCAGTTTCTGTGAGTTGGGAATTCAGGGGTGACTTAGCTGCATTGTTCTGGCTCAGAGTCTCTTACAAAGTTGGAGTCAGGAGGTAGGCAGAGACTGCAAGTCTCAAGGACTGACTGGGGCTGAAAGTTCTACTTCCAAGATGGCTCACCTACCCATCTGTTGGCTGGTGACCTCGGTTCCTCACCAGGTGTACTTAGCCTTAGGCTGCTTGTGTGTCCCCATGGAGTGATAGCTTCACCCACCATGAGCAATTCGGGAGAGAGAGGGAAGAGGAAGCCACAGTGTCTTTCAAGATATGGTCTCTGAGGTTGTATAATGTCACTTCTGCTTTATTCTATTTGTTAGAAGTGAGTCACTGAGTCTAGCTCACACTCAGGGGAGGAGATTTGGGCTTCACCTCCTATAATACAGAAAAGAATGAAAGAATTGTGGATGTAGGTTAAAGCTACCACAGAAGGTTAAATAACAAGGATGTGAGAAGGGGCAAAACAGGGCAGTGCCTAGATAATTTCGTTCAGCAGATGAGTGCCATCATCAAGGATCAAAGTTCTTTCCATCTTCTGTTCTGCCGTGCTCATTGACTTGGCTTCGTGTTCTGGTTAGTTCCCCACATAGTTGCCAGATGACTGCACAAATACTGGCTATCATGTCCAGTCGCAACAATATCCAGAAGAACAAATGGATTGCATCTTTTTTGTGACACAATTTTTCCATTAGGAAACCTTTCCTGGGAGCTCTCAGTGGCTTCCTGTCTTGCCAGGGGGTCAGAACTGTGTCATATACTCAAGACTGAACCAATCACAGGCAAGAGGAGTGGGATTGCCCTGAGTGAGTTAGGTAGACTTGGGGTCAGAGTATGTGCCCTGAGGGTGATCTTGAAACAGATTAGAGTTCCCTTGACAAAGAAGAGTGGGAAATGACTACTGTGTTGACAATAAACAGGGGGCTTACTGTGGATCCTTCAGCTCTTTCCATAATGGTCTTCCACTCACCATGCCATTTGTATAGGGCACTATCACCTCTTTTGTAGAGTATAAAGGTTTATACTTTAGAGAGAAGATCAAGTCTAGGGAACCCTTCAGTAGTTCTTTATATAAAAGTCTTCCTAGAAAAAAGTGTAAAAAAAAATTCAGAAAATGTAATCTCAAAACACATCTTTAATAATATTCAGTGTTGTTGGAAGAGAGGGGTTATAGATTAAAATAAATCTACCACTCATAAGGGAACCATTATATCATTAGGGGTGTGGGGAGGCTCCATTTCTTCTCATTTGGAGTTAGTAACAGAGTAAAATTTGCCATTTGTCTTTATGGAAGCCTAACATTGAAAAGGAAATCTTGAGCTGTGTATTAAGTGGCCTAGTATTGAATTGGTTGTGTTGTATTTTATTTCCCCTCTGTTTCATACCCCTCAATAGTCTCGCTAAATTAGAGCCCTGCATAAGGCATTGCTCTTGCCTCCCTATGCTCCTGAGACCTGCAGAGCTATTCAGGTTTTCAGCATTGCTCACCCAAAGTGAATATCCCCAGCAGTTTGTCATGTCTCAGCTTTAATCTGTTTTAGTCATTTCATGGAGTTTTACAATTGCTGGGCAACTGCCTGAGACAAATTCGAGGGAATTGAAGAGAGAGGAAAAAGCAAAAATAATCTGCCCCTTTTGAGAGGAAGGCCAAACTTGCTTAGTTCAGAGGAATTTGGTTAGGTGCTTTGCATTTAGTAGGTTTTCCTTCCTTCCTTCCTTTCCTTCCTTCTTCCTTCCTTCCCTCCCTCCCTCCTTCTCTGCCTCCCCCGTTCCCTTCCCTCCCTCCCTCCCTCCCTCCCTCCCTCACTTTTTTAGCTTTACCTCTACCTAAAAGCTTCAGTTTCCAATCACTCAAAGAGCAAGTGAATGACTGGGAGTGGAAAACATTGTTTGCCACACAGGAAATGCCTTGACAAATTGAGTAACAGGAGTTCCAGTACACAGAATTAATTCCCTAAGGATTTTGCCAGCCCTGAAAATGTGTGAAGGTTGCTGTGCAGATTTCTTATTTCCTATAGAATTCTGTGTCAGTCACGCACATGTTAAGAAAAAGAAAGATTTAAAAAAAAAAAAAATCAATTTGACAACAATCAGGGAATCTAGCTTAAAAGTGTCTAAATATGTGTGGCCAGCACAAGCTCCTTAGAGCATGTGGTGAGGAAAGGCCCTTGCCCGGAGGCCAGTCCTCTGCAGGCGAGGTTTGCTGGTTTTGGCTCCTGAGGCCCTGAGGCTGACCATTGGGGTGGGTGGAGGACTAAGGACTCCTTCCCCCCTCAGTCCATTGGCTCTCTTCTTTAAAAAGCTTTGGCAAAATCCCTTACTATCTTAAAGTTTGCCTCGTTTTGGATTATATACTTGCTCTGAAAGGCATAGCACTTTATAAAATATTCATATCATTTTACAAGTGCAATATTTTGCCAGGATTAATTTGGAGCCAAAGGCATTGTAGGAGCCCATAAAAATTTAAGCTTTCACAGCTAGCTAGCTACCTGTTCATCAACCCAGTAGTCCTTTCCTTCTCTTCCTTGTAAAGGGAAATCTAATCTGTTTCAGTGTGTACCTCAGGACAGACATGCTGACCCTAGCTTAGGAATACATCCGGATCTGTGTAAGTCACTCCTGGCAATCCCATTCCTTTTGCCTGCGATTGGGTTAGTGTTGAGCATGTGATGGTGTTATTTCTACTTGCAAAGACAGTAGGAATAAATGTATCATCTAAATATTATTTCCATTTGCTAAATGATCCTTTTCCTTTTATTGGGGACGGGCTGGGGGGAAGAGTGTTAACCACTCTACCATATTGGCCTGGTTGGCTCTAAATCTAGCTAGAAAACATAGACATTTGTTATATCTATCCTAATGGAAAGTAGACGTATAATGATTAAAAGAGTGCCATGTTAGATATTGCTCCAGAATGGGTGTGTGTGTATGTGTGTGTGTGTATTTTAAACTGGGACACATAGGGCGCCTGGGTGGCTCAGTTGGTTAAGTGACTGCCTTCGGCTCAGGTCATGATCCTGGAGTTCCAGGATCGAGTCCTGCATCAGGCTCCCTGCTCAGTGGGGAGCCTGCTTCTCCCTCTGACCCTCTCCCCTCTCATGCTCTCTCTCTCTCTCATTCTCTCTCTTTCAAATAAAAAAAAAAAAATCTTTATAAAAAAAATAAACAGGGACACACATACTCCAGGGGGTACATGAACATTTTCCAGTGAGTATGTCAGCTGGTATCATTTTAAGGAATAAACTTCCATTCTTTAACTTCTAAATGTATTCTTTCTTAAATGGGCCACCTAAGAATGTGTCTGTTTTCTACAGATTCTCTCTTCCCATCTCTCCTTTTACAGTTACCTTCCTTTCACTTCACTCACCCTAAATTTGACCGCAATGGATTGTTGAGGACTAACCATCAAGGTGCCAAAGGGGACAATTGGAGACTTCACAACTCATAGGGAGCATTATGTGTGTGAGAGAGAAAAAAAGAGCTTCTAATAGAAAAGTCTTAAGGTAGAAACACATTATTTCATCAGGTTCCAAACTTAAGGATCCTTGTTTCCATTATCTTTTTCAGGATTGAGATTCAGAAGTCAGATGGTTAACAAAGAACACAGATTAATACACGCATTTTGATTCAAATACCATGCCAGATATTTTTTTCTGACAAAAATTAAATCTGTTTTCCCCAACTGATTTGAAACTGAGAACTTCGTCATTTTCCCCCTAATGACAATTTCTATAAATTAAAAAATCTAAATCCAAGATTTTGAGGAAAATAAATTTAAAACATGTATATTATATGCAAGAAATCACAAACTTCTTAACTATTTAATTTTATGATAAAAATTCTAGATGTTAAAAATCTGTGGGGTGCAGATAGTTGGCAAAATTCTTTTAGGGGATGTATCACCAAAAATATTGGAAGACTGCTACTCCAGAATGTCATATTATCTCAGATGGAAAGGAACAGGGGGTAGCTCATGGCAAAATTGTCAAGTGAGGAAGCCTCTGGCATTTTTCCTCCTTCTGTCTCCACTTTTTCTTTCCCTTGGAGTCTTTCTGTTCAAGATTGCCGGCAGCTGGGCTTCTCCAGCCCAGAGCCCCCAAAGCTGCAGACCTTTTAATAGTCCTTGCTCTTCATCCCATTCTGGGTTTCATTCCCTCAGAGGCCTGACCCCCAAGGGCATCACTTGACTCATCTTTTAAACTAGTCTACTGGGTTATATAATGGACATTGGTCGTTCTTTTATGTCTACCATCATGTGATTTGGAAATTTCCCCACCTTTTGAGCCTTGATTGGATGCTGAGCCTGTCTCCCATAATAAAATCTGAAAGCTACAGATATTTCCTTCTTTAATTGCTCATAGTAATAGACATCATCACTTCTAAGCACTTGACAAATAGTAACTCACTTAATCCTCAACAATCTTCTGAAGTAGGCAATATTATCAAATTGATGCAGTTCAGGAAACTGAAGCACACAGAGAGAAAGTAACTTGCTCATGGTCACACAGCAAGTAATTGGAAGAGCCAAGATTGGAACTCAAGGAATCTGATTCCAGAATCTAAGGTCTTAGTCACCATGCAAAGGTACATGGTCTAAGTTCAAACAGGTGTAATCATTGTAGACTTTAATTCGAGAGCTGGTGTTTAAGAAAAACAGGGATAAGAGACTCCACCTAGGACCAGGGAGAGCCACCGTTCAATATCTGGATTCTTGCAGGACAATGATGACAGTGAGTCCTGGGCTGGCTCAGAGTACTGGCTATCTACAGTGCAGCTTGAAATGCCAGCAGGGGCAGTTGTAGACCACTTCTAGAATGTGCCTATGATTGTGGCTCTGGCCATGCAACTCTCCACCTGGTTCTCTGTCTCTTCTGATAGACCTGAGAAAGACAGCTAATTAACTATCTATCTATGTAACTATAAAACTCTTTATAGTTATATTTATAACTATATTCCATATATAATATATAGTTCCTATTATTATATATAGGCTGATATAATAGAATATAATAATAATAGATATATAGGAACAATATATATCAGACAGAATAGGCTCCTGTTTCTTGCAACTAAAGGCCCTGATAGTGAACTTTTAAAAGTGAGGGTGGATGCTTCCCTCGTATCCTTCCTGGCTTCTAGCAAAATGCCCTGAATGAATCAGGTGCTCAAAACACATTTGTTAAATGAATGAGCTGATGCACAACAAGGTGTTAGTGGGTGATAATAATTATAGGGGCAACTCTTCTAGTAATATTAGCATTTAGATGCAAGTCCTTAATGTCCCAAGGCACTGGTTGTAACCCACTAATGGGCCCTGAAATCAATTTAGTTGGTTGCTGCTAGCATTTAAAAATGAAATATTCATTTATAACAGAAAACATTGGAAAATAGTGCATCACAGGTAAGAACAAATATTTCACAAAATGTTTGTTTTGATTGTGTTTGTGTTTAGCATGTATGAGCCCGTGTGGTGGTATATTGGGTTGTGGGATTACTATGGGCTAAAATGTTTGAGAACCATGGCCGTAGGGTTCATGTGACTAATGGTCGGTATGTTAAATCTTCTGGCAGAAGAGAAAGGGGAAGGATTGGGAGACAGGGTCTGAGTGGTCTCAGTGATTATCTGTACTGCAAAGTTTAAGGCAGATCCAAGAAACATATAAATATTAACATATAATATATATATAATATATATATTATATATATGATATAATGTATAATATAATATAATATATATATATATATATATATATAAACATATAAATATTCACTCACGCTGTAGTAAGGTGGAAAGAAAAGGCCACAATTCATTTTACCTCTCACTCTTTCCCCTGCCACACACATACCTTTCTAGGGCAAGATGGATTATTTCTTAGTGATCCATTCTAGAATATAAAGTAGTTCCACCTGTGTGAAAGGCTACTAAAAGTTTTAAGTTGGCATGCCTAAATAGTTCTTTACTCATACAAATTTTTGTAGTAGTATATAATTAATAGCGTACTTTCAAGTAAAAAAATATTTATAGTAGGGGCGCCTGGGTGGCTCATTTGGTTGAACATCCAGCTCTTGGTTTTGGCTGAGGTTGTGATCTCCTGGGTCATAAGATCCTGCCTTGAGGCAGGCTCCATGCTCAGTAGGGAGTCTGCTTGAAGATTCTCTCCCACTGCTTCTCACTCTTGCTTGTTCTCTCTCTCTAAAATAAATAAATCTCTAGAAGTATTTACAGTAATATACCAATATATCTGTATTTCATAAATGGCTTTTTTTCTACTCCCCCTCAGCTTCATTCACATGTGCACCTTACAACTTAACAGGTTGTGTGTGTTTGTGTGTGCGCGTGTGCCTCACCTGAAAGGGTACACCTGGATGACCAGTCCTCTGCTTCTAACTTGAGTGTCCTTGGGCATGGCTGCCTGAAGTTGGGGAAGGCTGTCTACAGTCAGGGGAATGGGATGGCTAGATGCCAAGAAAGACACGCTGAAGATATCAGATTACTATGTGTAAGTGACATGGACATGTGCTGGGGAGAGAAGCACCAACTGAGACCCAGATGCTCTTGAGCCAGTTCCCAAGACCACGCTGGGTGCTTTTCCTACGTCTGTGACGGCCGTCTTTGTAGTCTTACCCAAAACATGCAAGCCAGATTTTATTTGGCTAATGTCTTAGGTCAGGTTTCCTAGAGGCTAATGCTGAGATGAGAACACATGTGCAAGTAATTTATTAAGGAAGTACTCCCAGGAGAAGCTGGAAGGAAGTGGGAGGAAAAGCACTATAGGAGAAGAGGAGACTAAGGTGTGACTTCAGGCCAAGTTTATGGAAGGTAGGGCTCCCTTGACCAGAGACCAGAAAGCTGGACTCTCACTGTCCTATACCGTCTGTCACTGGGTTAGGACAACCCTTGGGAGAATGCAAACTCTCAGGCCTGTCCGGTTCCCTGTGTGGGCATCTCAACAGCCTGAGGGGATCCCCAAAAGGGAAGTCATTGATAAAGCCACAGAAAGCAACAGCACAACAAAAGCAGTGCAAAGGCACACAGAAAAGGTCAAAGGGATCCGAGGGCATTGGGCTGAATTCGTAGCATTTGCTGTAGCCTGTCAGAGTGGGTAGCTATGCCTATAATTAAAAGGACTTTTTTTGGTACAACATAATCATTTGATATTTGTATGTATTCTGAAATGGTCACCATACTAAGTGTAGCTAACATCTGTCACCATAGATAGGACTTTCATTAAGGCAGATTGCATAGTTCAAGAGAAGCAGTGAAAGAGAAAAACAAGATATTTACAAAAATAGGAAGGTCACTCCCTGAAAGCGACGTTGGGCACATTCCTAAGTGCATATCCAAGAAGGCTGCACATTTAAGCTTCTCAAGGTTCTCTACCCACCTAAGGTGGAAATGTTCTGTAAAAAAAAAAAAAAAAAAGTTCTTAAAGATGTATTCTGTAAGCAGAGGGAGAGAGACCGAGAACTCCCTTTTTCAGTAAGTACTTCAGCTAAAGACTTACCAAGTCATGCCTAGATGGCTCATTATGGTGATCCTTGGATCTAAAGTAAGAATATTTCCCTTAGCCTGGTGCCCACTTTTGCACCTGACTGCTATTTCCATTTCAGGTTTTTTTCCCCTATCAATGAATTCAAATCTGAAACTATCAGTGACCATCAAGTCATCTTACTTTTTGATGCCTAAGGATGCTTGCATTCCTTATTCCCTGTTCCTTTATCAAGCTGGGCATGCTATTAGTTTTTAAAAGTACATCTCTGGCTTGACTTGGATTTAAGATGCCTTCATCCATCATTAGATAACTTTAAAAGCTGGTATTATTTCAGAGTGGAATCTGTCCTACTTCTCTTATCCTCTCATACTTTGTTAGTCTTTTTGCAATAATAGTACCATCTCTATAATCAGAGCCAGAGATGGGGAAAGGGGAAAACCGGGAAACTGACCTTTCTACCTTGTGAAGTAGGAAAGCCTGTTTTCAGCACTCATCCTTTCCCCGCCCTATTCTATTAGTTCCTTCTTTTGGCTTCTGGTTCTGTCTCTTCTGGCCATTGAGTGTCATCACCTTACTTTTTGGTCATTTAGGGCCATGAACTATAGACTCATTTCCCTGTTAATCTGGGAAGATGCCTATTTAAATCTTCTGAAACATCCCTTTCTCACATCAAAATGTACCTATCCTGAATTCTGTTTATAGGAGGTCATTCTTTCTGCTAGGAGATAACTTGATGCTTTTGTCAACAAGTCTGTGGTGGTAGATGAAAGACAACATGCTAGTTCCCTATCTCCTGAAAACACCTGCAGGTGTTAAGAGGAATGTTTTTATAAGACTCTCTCAATGAGGCGGTGTGGTATAGTGGAAAAGTGAAGTCTCATATTTGAAATTAAAGTGACATTGGATCAAATCCATCCCTCTTATTCCCTAAGAGATCATCCATAGTTACCTAACCTCTCTGAATTTGCCTAACTCGCCTTTACCAAACTGTAAAAAGGGGAGATACTAACACTTACTTACCTTCCATATTTTGGAGGCTATATAATTAACAATTATAAAAGTACTCATTAGTGTCTGATATATAGTAGGTGTCTTACATATTGCAACTAATATATTAACAATATTGTAAACCAAATAACTAATGCAGGTAATCTTAATGGACAAATATTTCTTAGGGACTCTGTTCAGAAGGAAAGAAATACAAGTGGTGCCTCTTAAATTAGATTGTTTCACCTCTGCTCTATACAAGCTCTTTTATAGTCTATTCATCCACCAGCCAACTATCCATTCATATATTTGTCATCTTATTAATGTACTTACTGGGTACAAAATGCTGGGCTGGGTACTCTGAAGGACACAATGATATGTGGTACATAGTGACGTGTTGGCTTATCACGGAGTGTGGCAAAGTCTTAAGGTATTTTGGATATTGGAAAGGCAGGCAATTGAAAATATCTCGATCCTCTCTGAAGTTTGTGCATGAAAGTTCAGAGTCAAAGAAGAGAGACAAATCTATATCTTTCAGGAAAGTTGAGGAATAGATCACTTTTAGATGTGTGGAAAGAATAGATTATGAGTCAAGCTCCACTGGTAGGGTCAGTAAATGGACACACAGGATCTGTGACAGATTGGTAGTCAAGGGCACCAGGAGAACAGGGGAAGGTGCTGAGTGGAGGAAGTAAAAACATTTAACAGGTAAATCATGCTCACTTGAAATGTGGCCAGCCAGACCCTCACCCATGTTGGATCCAGTCACTTGCGGGAGTTACACCAGACTGAATGAGGGAGTCAGAGAGAAGAGTATGATAAACTCAGAGAGGAAGGAAAAGGCCGATGAGTGTTGTCATAGCAACTTGTACTAATTCATGAAATGGGAAGAAAAATTCAAGCGGACAGAAAAGTACAAAGACTTTTCTAGTTAAAATATTGGATATTCTAGCATAATATTTGTAATCTTAGAGAAGTTAAGCATGCTAGATTTACATCTGTCTAAGGTAGATGGTGCTTACTACCTGAACTCTAGAGGATGAAAGACCAGAGATTACCTTTGTCCTTGCCACTGGTCAGCTGTGTACCTCTGGACAGGTTATTTAGCCTCTTCACAACTTAGTTATGTCATCTCTAAAATGGGATAGAGACTAGTATTTGCTCATGGAATGGTTCTGAATACTAAATGAAAGGCCGTGTGTATATGTCTCAGCACAGGGTTTGGCACATAGTAGGTAGGCAATGAGTATAAGTTATTTGGGGTTTGGATTTTACATCTGTTTAGAGGTCCCCTCAAGCTTATGCAACCTGTCATATGGTTGTGCCTATTTTTATGTCTTTAGCTGCTCATAAAAATAACTTTCAGACCCTATGACTAAAGCCAAAAAGAAGTCAAGCTAAGCCTGAAGAATAGTAGCACACATGCGAGTCATTTAATCTCTTTGGCATTTCCTTTTCTTTCCTACTTGTGAATTATTTACTTACTGGGTCTGTGTTTTTTGGGAAAAAATCCAAACACATCTCCAACTCAGGCTCCTGGGCGGTTTCTTTGGGGCCCAGAAGGAATTCTACCACATAGTAGGTGCTCAGTCAGGGTCTGCCTTGATGAATGGTATTAGAAATGTGGATACTACCAAAGCAGATATTTGATATTTATTGGGTTGAACTAGCAATAGGTAATGTTTCTGGGAAAATGTATAAGATATGAAATAAGGAAAATAAATAGGTCATTTGTCCATCAATTTACTCAGAAAAACCTATTGAGTAGCCGCTATGTGGCAGAGCCCACTCTGTGCACTGGAGATACCCACAACGGTGGATGAGAGGGTGGTTTCTAGAATACTCAGCAGGCGGTATCATTTGAATACTAATCAGAACTGACACTAGTGATGGGAGAGGTGCTCTTCTCTCGGGTGATGCCCCCCACGGAAGCATCCCCCTAGGGAGGGGCTAGGGTGGTAGGAGACCATTTGGGGACGCACACCAGTAGCTATACATGGACTAATCAGAAATACTCATTTAATATTTGGAAACTTGTGCTTTACAAAGCCAGGTTTGCTGATTCATTCTGGCAGTGAACAAGACAGAGAAGGTCCCTTTTCATGGGGTTTTCTTTCTTGGATTTACTCTGATGGCATTAGAGTGCTTGGCTCCTGGGAATGCCTTGAGTGTCTTGTAGTTTGAGGCCAAGTTCCTCAGCTCCACAGCCCAGGGCCATGATAGTGCCTAACAGCACCATGCCCAAACCCATCCTTGGCAAGCATTATCCTTAGCACCTTTCGTATTATTTGAATCTTATCTTAGATCCAATTTATAATTTACCGTAAGTTTCTTCTCATGGAGTAAGCCAATTCTGATAAGTCCGTGGGTCCCTCTGAGTTGTTCATTTCTTAATATTGTTTTGGTTGTGAGGACACCCTGCTACCAATCCCCCATAATAAAGACAGCAGCCCATTAATTCCTACACATTGGCCCTCACTGATAGTCCCTGTGAGAACTCTCATAATGGAAAAAAAAAAAAAAAAAGATGCTTTAACTTACCCTTATAGAGAAGTGACAAGTTCTTTATTCAGTCTATATTTATAAAAATATGAGATGCTTTCATGGCAGAGACTAAAATGAATGTTATCTTTCTTTGGGACCCAGAGTGAAAATTCCAGGAGGTATATGGACAGTCAGGAGTGCAGATGGTTTTATCAGGGTATAATCAGGATAAATCTGGCTAGCTGAGGATAATTGAATTTAAGGAAATGGAAAATATAACATTAGTCTACAAAAGATTCACTAATTTATATTCTCTTGTAAGTGTGCATTATGTGATAACAGTAAATTATATTGTGCCTGCCTGAGACTTACTCATCAAGTCGGTCTTCTGTGTGGAAAGAAAGAAAGAAATCACAAATAAAGCTGGGCCAGATACTTAAATCCTAACTGCCTACCTAACCCACAAAAGGAGGATTTTATGGTTAGAATTGCAGGGATGTCAACGCGGTGATGTCGGAGCAATCTGTATCCAATTGTGTCTCACATGTTCATCACAAAACTGTCAGATGAATTGTTACTGCTCGATCTGTTATCTGTTGTTGATGGAAAGGCTGGGAGAACAGGACTTGGTAATGAGGCTCTGGGTGGAATTCGGATCAGAAAATGAAAAGGACATGGAGATGGGATACATTTGAGGTGTAAGTCGTTACAAAAGGATACACGGGGATCCCCACAAAGAGACTTCCTGCGGCAACTGCGGTTCAAGTGTCTCTGTTCTCTTTTTGGTGCTTTTAGATCATAAAGACTTAGAAGTCATTTGGGCTGGAAGTACATTTGCTTCTCATGGGAAAAGCAAATTTACCACCCCAGTTCATTACCCGACGATACTGCGAGTGGCTGAATTCAGTGACAGAGAAGCTGGTCGCATTTCATTTTGTAGATGCATAAGATAACGCTTTATAATAAATCCTTTAATTAAACAATCATCAATGTAAAAATCAATGTTGTTTAAAACACAGATTACAAAACCACCCCCAAATGTGCAAATGAGCACTTTATTCGTTGTTCTGCACTGATTAAGGGAAGAAACTCAGCTCTGTGTTCATCTTCTTGCGCCATCTTAGTTTTTCACAAGAATTTGTCTTTCTCTCTGTGTGTGTACGTGGAGGGGTGGGGGCTAGGAATAGGACTTAAAAAAAGATCCGTATTCCTGAGAAAAGTAGGGCAAGCAAGTATTTTATAGGGAAGAACAGACACAACTTCAGTAAGCTTTTAAGAGCAGTTTTAAGAAATAAAAGGCTTTTACGTTCTTTGTCTTTAAACTATAGGCTTATTATATATTTCCTAAATATTAAGAGATTAGTTAGTAGATATGTTGGCCTAATTTTTTGTCCTAAGCAGTAGAAGTATTTCCCTATTCGTGGTAGTAGGTATATGAAGCGATTTTCTTGTCTCCTCCCTCCCCTTTTCTACCTTCTCCCTTCCCCTCTCCCCACTTCCATCTCTTTCCTTCCCTTCCTTCCTTCTTCTTCAATCTAACAGGTGTTTATTGAGTACTCATTATGTAAGATTCAGTAGTCTACATATTATAAATTTAAAACATTAGGATTACATGAAAATGTAATAACTAATATTTACTTTAATGTTTATTAGACTTCGGTTATTACAATTAGAATAAAACGTGTTTCTGCGAAATCACAGGGTTCATTACCTACAGACAGAAAGGCCAAATTGCTTATTAATTTTCTTAGACTTCTTTTTATTTCTCTGGCATTTTAACTTTCTAATGTAATTGGCCCTTTAAGTTAAATTACATTACTGCTCTGCCTGAAACTCTCTAGTTACCGTTTTTCACTCCAGTAAAAGGCAACATTTTCACAATGGCTGACAAGGCCCTATATGCTCTGTCATGTTGCCTCTCTGAATTCATAGTCTTCCTCTCTCCCCCAAGATTATGGAATGCAGCCAAAGTTGTACTTGGAGTAAAATTTGTAGACTTGAATCTCCTCACGATTAACAAGAAATAATTTTAAATTGTTAATTAAGCATTTAATTCAAGAAACAACCCAAGTAATCAAGCAATCCTATTTTACTCATCTTTGATTAGTAGGAATGTTGTAATTTATATTTTCTTCTTTGTACTTTTATGTCATTTTGCTGCATTTTCATAACAACCTATATTAGTCTTGAAATCAGTAAAAAAATTGTCATGCAGAATGAAAAATTTAGGTTAGGTAAAGGGAGTCTATTAATAATGGAGAACAAAAGTTAGAGTAAACCCACTAAGCATGGAGAAAGAGACTATAATTCAAGTTTCATAGTCTGTTCCACTGTTTGACTAATAATAGGATTGAAGTAATCACGGAAAAGTTAGGGTGCCAGCAAAGAAGTCTCGGGTAGATGTCAGCTAGGACAGGGATGAGCCAAGAGAGCAGAAGGAAAAACAGCATGTTTAACACAGAAGGCAGCCACATAAATTTTATCTAGCATGGGAAAATTAGATTGCAGAGAAGGAACATAGGAAAATTTGCCTGGATTGAGACCTAGCTCAGATTCTCTTCAGGAAAAAGTCAAGCAAGGGTTCACTTTTGGTGTCAGATGGTATGAATTAGACTGTAGAATGCACTGGTGGAGTATTTTCTTTCAGTGCTGGATTTGTTATCAAACACTTGTGTTCCAATTCTGTTTTTAATAATTACTGATATAGAGCCATGGGCAAATCATTGACTCTAGTTGGGGAACAGTTTTCTTATTTTAAAATATATAAAGATTTATCTTTCCCATATCACAAATTGTGGTGAAAATAAAATTTTATCCACATAGGAAGTACTTTGAAAATCACAGTATGTTTATTAGACTACAAGATTTCATTTATCATTAATAGTAATGTATGCTGACCTTTGTTAGAACCATGTTTGAATCTAATGAATGACACCTGTCCTCCAACACCAACAGTATAATCAAGAATTTAATAATACTAAATAACATGCATGATGATAAAATGTACTGAATATTGAAAGAATAGATGGTATTTAATTGTGGGTTCCTGGGCTGTCTAAGAATAAGGAATAATATTGTGACCCAAACATCTTCTTTTGAGTTTCACCTCTGTCCTTGCCCTGCTCTAGTGCCTGATAGATTTACATTCAATTTTTCATTATCAGGAAAACTTTGAAAAGTACACAGGGTTATTTGCTCAAGATTTTTCAGTAGAAAACTAAGTACAAAGGTCAGTCTGTTTGTTAATTGACATTAAATGAGGCTGATCTTAGTTAAATGTAGGGGGGAAATCAGAAGTTCTGGGAGGCAGGCCATGAACTATGGACGTTATTCCTCAAAAAATGAGCAGATGCTCTGGTTTAAGTGGCTGGTGTCCTTTCCTGTGTTGATTACCTAGGTTTACACATAAACTTCTGGATATTAGTCATTTCCATGTTATATATGCTGGTTAATGTCACATTTATACAAGTACCTAAATGGTGCAGGTCCCTGTTATACAACCTCATGGGGATGTTTCATAGGCATCTAAAACTTAACGTACCTAAAATAAAATCCTTGATTTTTCTCCCAACAGTCTGTTCTTCCCCTAGTTTTCTCTATCTTAGTAAATGACTACCATTTACTCAATTGTTAAGCCAAAACTTAGTTATAATCCTTGATTCTTCAGTTGCTCTCCACCTCTAATATGTATTGTGATCACTTTGATTTATCTCCACTGCTGCGACTTTAGTCCAAAGCACCAGAGTCTTGAATACAGACTTTTTCAACAGCCTCCCACTCGTGTCATTGCTTCATCTCATGTTGCCCTGCTCTGAATTCTAGTCTCTGCTTAGCAGCCAAGGTGATCTTTTTGAAAACAAATAAAAAAAAGTCATGTTGCTCCCTTTTTTTTTTTTTTT